>JAOYMU010000001.1:97190411-97203070 GCA_025802295.1 Psammodynastes pulverulentus | reverse complement strand
CATGTACACTGAAGAAGGTATTTAATTTCGTTGTACGAGGTACAATGACAATAAAGTGAACTAACTAACTATTCCTATTGCATTTACACCCTTGAGTTCAATTCTCTGATCAATGCAAGAATTCAAAACGTCCCAGAGAGGTTCTTAAAACACATTCAATGAAGAAAAACCTCCCACTATTATGTGAATAATGGGCTTTGCTGTCAAACTGCTATTTACATTAGGAAGCTTTTTTCTAATAATCATTCAGAATCCCCAGTCCCGTAACTTGTGCAGCTTCCACTTAGTAGGATCAAGCTTCCTTTGAAGATTTAATCCACAATGATAAAAGCTATTATATGTGTGCTGTTTTAAAGTCACTGAATGAGCAAAATAGGGCACTGGATCGCTTATGAACAAGAAAAAAAAAGGATCTAGTTGTATAAAAACGATCACATCTCTATCACATTTTAAAGCAGAACATTTAATTCATTGGTTAAACTCACAGTGATCCAATAGGAATTAAGGTCAGGATGTAGTTGCTTAGCAACTTAGCAGATTAACATTTTCCAACTGTTACCTACTCAGTAGAAGGCAATGGGTGATTTACTGGGACACTTCAGTTCTGTTCCAGGTTCTCCTACTGTTTTATGGTTTTATTCTGAGCAGGGAATTGGACCTGCTATTTTATATACACTTCAACTTACCGTAATGGGATTTACAGTACTTCTGAGATAAAATGTCTAGGTAGACACCAGGCATGTCTAACCCATGCCCCACAGACCTCATGTGGCCCAGGCAAACCAAAAGGTTGGGACATCCATGGACTACATTATTAGTTAGTCTCATTTTATTAGTCAAGTGAGCAGATGAATGGGTGTGAACTTTAAATGTGTTTTAAACCAACGGTCATTCATTTAAAAAAAATTAAACGTGTTTGTTGCTTTTCTATTTCATTCCACAAAGCAGTTTGCACAAAACTGCAGAACAAGCACAATACTGCTGCATCAATAAGAAAGGCAATGCCTTGAGATTCAATGCACCATATTTTAAGTTAACTACCGGTATCAGTACAACTGAGAGCAGAAAAAGTACTCATCTCACTTATCAGTTGAACCTTTTGTTTCTGGCTTCTTAAGAGGCTGCATTCCTCAAATCCCTTGAAGAATATATAGATTGTATAATTATTAGCTAAACATTTCTCTTCACTGATATGGAAATGTATATCAGGCACTTGGTTGCATGGGACAAGCGACAGACTGAAGTTAAAGAACCCCCTGCTTGACTCTCAACTATTATCACCAGTTCTCAAGTTTTATGCCATATATGGAGAATATGGTGTGATACTGAACGTGCTTAACAAATGAGGTTCTTTACTCAAATGTGTTTCTTATACAGAACCTGAAGACAAAATTGCACATGGAGAGGATTTATTAGGGAGAGTTCCCAATTACTGTAGTAGACCAGTTAATTCGATAGCAGTAGTCACAGCACAATGTCATCCTGTTCCTTTCTTTCCTACTAAATTTATTTTAAGAATAGTTTGCTAAGATGTGTTTCAAAAGAACTTTAGTCTACAACTGTTACAAATAAGCACTCAGTGTGAAAAACAGAATATGTTTTTCAAATTGTTTCATTCCATATTGTGACTGCAGTGTGCAGAAGAGAGTTCTATCAGAATGGTATATAGTATACAGTCTATCTTCTGTTCAGTACTCAGAGAGAGGGAGAGGCAGAAATGCAGGTATTATATTACACCATTCCACCCACCCCCACCCCAAGGTTTGATGTGACTTTTCTACATACCCTTGGAAGGAAATGTCTCTATTTTTACACTGTGTGTATTCTGCGCAGTGCTTTCCATTATATTGATCATCAATAAAACTGCCTCTTGGCAGTTAGAAAAGTGGTAAGAGCTGGAAAAGCTACAAAATATAGTTAAGATAGTCTGGCTTTAAAGGCATGTGCTTTTATTGATAAATGTATCTCTGATGATTTTAGATGATGATAATACAAATCTGATTTTAGAAGTTGAATTATGAAGGGAGAGGACTATATTATGTAACACAAAGCTAATATAACATGAGGAGCATTTGGTATATGTTCCCCCTGTCGTCCAAGGTCATTCCCAAATACTATTATGTGTGTCGGAGTCTGGAGGACCTCTTTGGCTCTCATGGTGGCCATGAACTCATAAGCACCCTCAGAGCCCACTCCTAAAAAAGACAGCTCGACATGCTCCAAGATCATAAGTCTGGAAACTCTACTGCCAACCCTGAAATGAAATCAAGGAATTCAGGCAGGTTGGCCCTTTCATCAACAATTAAATCACAATTGAGGGAAGCCTTATTACAGACTGACCTGGCAATTAAAAGCAGCAGCTGAAAGACTGGACTTCTGAAGATCTACTGACTGAGTAGAGAGATTGATACCAAGGAGCTAGAACTTGAATTTGATATAAGACATCAGTCCCGCATTTCCCAAGAATGGCCTGCTCCCGGTCTTCCACCGTATCTCATTGTATCTGTCACCATCATATTTCAGCCAGTCCCCATCCCCTCAAAGATAGCACTATCTCCCACTATAGCCACCTTAATTCCCAAGGCCAAGAACTTCTCATCGTCCTGAACTCTACTCATCCCAGGAAGGGGAAACCAGACATGCTGAAGCATTTTAGCTTAGTTAGCTCTCAGTGCCATTAGGTGACTACCTCCACACTCCACCCACCTTCACACTTCCACACACAGGACCCTTCTCTTGCTACTCTCACCCAACTGGTCAAGGACTCTCTTTCCATTCACCTCAACCCCACCCATCCTATCCTCTGAGACTCTGAATCAGTCTTCATAGGAAATCAACTGTCCACAGACATATAGGCAGCTAGCTGGTGGGTAGAATCCATTGTCTCTGCATTGTTTTCTTCCTCTTTGGCAGAAGGCAAAATGGTCTTTGTGGGGAGGAAAGGTGCACAGTAGCTTGCCACTCTACTGTTATCTCCAGCCCATGTAGGAGCCGGGAAGGAGCCATGGTGGCACAGTGGTTAGAATACAGTATTGCAGGCTGACTCTGCCCACTGCCAAGAGTTTGATCCTGACCAGCTCAAGGTTGACTCAGCCTTCTATCTTTCTCAGGTTGGTAAAATGAGGACTCAGATTGTTCGGGGCAATATGCTGACTTGGAAAATCATCCAGAGAATGCTGTAAAGCACAGTGAAGATGTATATATGTCTAAGTGCTATTGGTATTGCTAAGTGCTGTAAAACTGTGAGGATAGTCTCTCTGTGGCCCTTGTTCTCTCTGTCATCTTTCCAGAAGATCCTATATACCATCTGCATGGCCGAGCCAGGAAAAACTGCAACTCTCCCCCTCAGGAGAGAATCCTTGGAGGGCTGAGATTCGGAGTTCCTTTGGGAGGTTCTGCAGGCCCCACAGCTTGGAACACCCAGGGAAAGGGACTAAATGCCTGCCTGGTTGCAGTGAAGCACCTGTTACCTTCGCACTAGCCACTTCCCCAAGCACACAGGACTTTGATTCTTGGAATAATTACACATGATATCATTGCCCTTTAAGATAATAATAGGTTTATGCTTTTTTCCATCTTCGTATTTTTTTTTCCCCAGAGTTTCTGTTGAATCTGTAATTTTGATGGCAATTACAGTGCTGTTTATTTTAGAACTCTTTATTTGGATTTTGTTTTTATTTTTCATTTCATTCTTACTTTTATGTAGTTGTAATGATACATTTATAATGTCTCAAAGAAAATTTTATAGGCTTTTTTTTCTCCAAGAGTGACTCTAAGGATTCCTCAGGAGACTCCATCCCTTCCCTTTTAATCAACAAAGGAAGTAATAAATTAGAATAGGCAAACTCAGATATGGGCGCACAGATAATAAGCTACATGTTAGCATGCTACAACTACAGAATTACAAATTTCTCATACCACAAGATGCCATTTGATAGAAAAAAGATGTGTTTTCACTGGGCTAATAAAATATGATTTGGTCATCATACTGATGCATCAACCGTGTATCCTTTGGTTCATTCTCGATGAGATTCCCCGTTGAGTTTGATCTGATATATCACAATTGTTCTAGAGAACCTTTTTCTCTGCATAGCAGAATACTATCTTTCTATTTCTGCAAAGCAACATAGCTACACATAGTCCTTGGGATACAACTATATGTTCAGCAATTGTTCAAAGTTATGATGACTCTAAATGAATGGTAATGGCCAACACTCAAAGTTCTGACTATTGTAGTGCTCTTGTGGTCACGTGTTCAAAATTTGGGCACTTGGTGACCGGCCCACATTTACAACCAGGTGCAGCATTCCATGGTCATGATCTCCTGCTCTGCTTCAACTTCCACCAACTTCAAACTGACTCTGCTTCAACTTCCACCACCCATCTCTCTCTCCCCCATCTCTGCCCTTTTGGCCACCCTGTACTCTGAAGCCTACTTCTGCTTCTTGAGAGAAAAAGTGACTTATGACCTTCCCTGACATTTTCCCATTGATTTTTCTCATGGGAAATCAGCAGGAAAGGTCAGAAATTGTGGTCACGTGGCCATGAGATGCTACAACTGCATAATTGCAAATTGGCTGACAAATGTTTGACTCACCATGACATGATTATGGAGATGCTGTAATGGCCATAACTTCAAGGACTAATGGTAAGTACCACTCATTCAGCAATGCTGCAACTTCAAACAGTCACTGAATGAATGGTCATTAACTAAGACTACCTATAGGCAGGGGTTGGATCTTACCAGCGCTGCTGCCAGTTCGGGATCGCGTGTGCGCACTGGAAAAACACACGTGCACAGCTTTCCAGTCCCCAGCTGGGGCTTGCAGCGACAATCAGGTTGAGCTGATAAAGACCAGGTAAGAATCAGGGTGGGTGAGAGGACCCAACATGGATTTTTCACTTCCTGTTCCTCTCCGTGGAACGGAGGCTTCAGTTAGCTACCAGAATGCCTACACCGGGCAGAACCAGGAGGTTCCCACCCCTGCCTGTAGGATGAAATTTTAAATAGGCTAAAATAGGATGAAATTTAAGAGAGACCAAATGGAACCCAGAAAAAAACAGAGAAATGGATAACTATCGTGATTTATAATACTCTGTTCTTTCTTGATCCAGAGTACAGAACACCAAGTACAGATTTCAGATACTAAAAAGTAGACTTTGAATATTACAAAATATTTTCTGAAAAGACGACCAGAGGACCAATGGACTACGTTAGTTAGAGAGGTGATGGGCTTCATTTAAGCCGGGGACAAATTCAAGCAGAGGATAGGCAGCCACCTGTCTAAAAAGCTTCACTTTGGATTCCTGCTCTGAGTGAAGGGGAAGGGTGGGAATTTGGTGGCCTAAATACTTATTTCCAGTTCCATAATAGGAAATGTTCTTTCCATGTTTACCTGTGAAACAAAGCTGATGTGACAAAAGTCATTTGTTTAAAAAATAGGCCAATCTTTTGTTTTGAGATTTTGCCAAGAGCTTAGTCTTATAATCTGTCCTAATTAATGCTGGGCAGACATGGGGGTGGGATTAATCATGCTTTCCTTGAACCAACCCAGCCAGGTTTGGTAACAAGAACAACTTTTTTCTTTCCAGAATACTACTCTAATTATTTTCAGAATTGGAAATGAAGTTAGAATATCACTGGGAGCCAAGCTTGTACTACCATATAGTTTTTCTAGTAACTACTATTCTGTCAGGCTAGAAGTTTATTTGCTAAGAAACAGAATGAACAATAATTAACTTACCATTTACAGAATTGTGCCAACCCTATTAGATAGGTCAGTCTAAGAAATCAATGCCATCCCAGTTTAGAACTACTTTTATAGTATAGCTGTAGCAACAGAATCTGACAAGTTTCCATGTGCCCCGTCTCCCTCAATTTATCTTCGTACATATTAGGGAGGTGCCTGTGTGAAATACTTGCTCAATACCTCAGTCAACAAATCAATTTCTTTGAATGGGTTCATGTCTGAATAATGCCTTGATAGGGGTGCTTCCTCCAGTCCTTCCCAGCCATTCCCTATGCCCTCTTACAAGTTGTAAGGAGTTACCACTTTCCTTTCTCTTGAAGGCTGAACCATGACACCGTATATTCACCTGCAAAAAATGACTTACCTCTATAACCACCATGTACAGATTAAGGGTCTTTCCATTCTGCTCAGTTAAAGTGCTTCATCCTTGAGTTTGTAAAAGGCTAAAGTTGCATGCAATTTACTATCTAGACTCTACTGTATTTGGTCCACCTATCAGTGCTCTACAGAGTGGAGAGTTGGCCTCTGAAAGAAAGCCATTTGAAGAGACTAGAAGCATTTGAAATGTGAATTTACAGGCGGCTGTTATGTATAAATTGGGATGATAAAATCAGAAATGAGGAGGTGATAAGCCGCCTGGGAAAGCCAAGGGAAATCATCAAAACCATAAAAAAGCAAAAAAGTTAGAATGTTTTGGACATGTGATGTGACATCCAGAAAAATACAGCATACTTCACTTAATCCTCCAAGGAAAGATTGAAGGCAAACGAGGTCCAGGCAGAAGAACATCATGGCTTCAAAATCTAAGGGACTGGTTTAGACAAAACTCAATAGCACTTTTCCATATGGCTGTTGGTAAAAATAGGATCACCAACATGATCGCCAACATCCGATGACGGATATGGCACAAGAAGAAAAAGAAGATGATCAGTGTTTTCCTAATTATGCATGTGCAGTGCCTGATAAGGAGAGCCTGGTAGAGTCCTCTAGTTTTGCTGTCTTCCCTTGTCAGTATGATGGAAAAATATATTGACTGCACTGAGATAAAGTAGGTCTAGATGCCTTCCTGTTCTTCTCCTACTCTTCCTATTCCCCACTGTAGTACAACTCAACAGTCAAGGGTGGAAAGATTGAATCACAAAAAGAGCTGAATTACAAGTAGTATTTCTACCTGGGATTCCTTTTCTTCTGTCAGTTTTCAAATTCTACTGTGATGTTTCAGAGGGAAACAAAGGGAGGAGAAAACAAGATTAGTCCTTCAGTTTTGCATCATTTCAGCTTGTTACTCCAGTTCAGCCTTTTTCTAGGACATAGATGAAAGCATTTAGGGTACTGGTGGCTGAACAGTTTTGTGTTATTAGTCAATTCTGAAGAACCACAAGCACAGCACTACTATATCCAACTATTACGCAGGAGACAGGATGACAAAAGATTGGAAGGGAGTGCTTCCATCAGCCAGAAATGGACAAAAAGCACTGTTCTAATCCTACCAAGTACTATTCAGCTTCCCATTTCTGATATAAATAGCAGAAGATGTAGTAGCTGGGTTCACTGTTATATCCTATCCTTTTAACCAGTTTTTCCCAACCTAGCACCTTCCATGACAGAAACTGCAGTCCAACACATTCTCAAAGAAGAAGAAGAAAAAAATGAAAAACCAATGGGAAGAGGATTTTTATCAAAACTTTTCTGGAACCTGAAGTTAGCACCAATGATTTACATTTCTTTACAGAAGCCCTTATGGGTAAAATATCAGATTTAAGCTATAGTTTTCCAATTTAAAAAGCCCCATTCATTACAGTACTGAAAATTCCCGGTGACTGGGGGCTAAAGTCACAGTTCAAATCCATAGTTCAAACCTAAACAGATAGTAAAGGACAGACTGCTGAGAATTATGTTAAACATAAACAAGAAAAGAAGAAGTTGCATCAAGTCTCAGTTTCTAAGATTTGGAAGATTTAAAGCTGTATCTATCAGGTGAGATGTAAATACGAATGCTTCCCATACACTAGCAGGAATACTATTTTTTTTTCCAGATATACTATTTGACACAATGAAATAAGAATTTATGTACTCTCACACAGTATTTTATTCACCAAACTCCTTTTCTTGATTTGAATGAGCAGCTTAGCAGCAATGGGAGAGAAAGTTTTACATATGGCTAGAAATTAAAACTGCTTATATGCCGACTCGGAAAACGGGAATGTTAAAAGTTGATTCCCTTCTAAAAAAAACCACTCCAGCAGGTTTGTATACCATGAAACTTTGTTGACTGCCAAGCCAGTGGCATATTTTTTACAAACACATACAGTAGTTTGAAAACTGTTTCCTTTCGCAGAGGATAGTTGCTTCCTTATTTTTCAAAGGGAAAAAATGTGAGTTTGCATTGAATGAAGTGCTTGATGCTATTGGATTCCATTAGAATTAGAATCCAGTAGATTCCATCGCAGGACTTGTTTTATGATCACAGATATTTTGTCCTTTTGTGTAGGTTTGTTTTAATATGTATTTATCCACTGCTTTTTAGCAATATTTTCAAGAAGGTCTATAATTTTTATTACTTTGCTCCTCCATCCAGTTTTTGTCAGTAAAGGACAACAACACAAATCCCTGATAGGCTTTCTTTTTCTACTTTCAAACACATTTACTGTGTGTCTATAAACAGACTTCCGAAGTTCTGCAATTCAGCCATTATAAAGTTCTCCTAGGATTACATCATGTGTACTTCTAGTAGGAAGTGAGTTGTACTAACAATATGACACTTCTGGGTGTAAACATTAAAAAGTTCAAACTGTGTTATTTCTCAAGTCCTATGGTTATAACCCAACGTTTTAGAGCTAGTCCCAGAAATTATAAGGCAGGTGCTCTCCAACCAGAATGAAACTAAGAATTATTAATACCTTCTGCTAAAAAGTTTTCGGCTTCAGTGGATAAGCACCTACATGTATTTTATACACTACACAGTTACTGGAGTCTAATGATTTTCTCCCCAAATTCCCCTGTCTCAAACATACATTTTTAATCAACCTTTCTATTTGTTCTTTCTGCCATACATACTAACCAGTCCTTTTATTATTTAAAATGTGCGGAAAGCAGGAACGACATCATAGATTCTATGGAATTAACCCACTATCAGTATCACTTTCTTGTTTTTCAGTGTAGAAAAATATTGCCTTGTGACATGCAAATTTCTAAAGTTAAGGATTTTTTTTTCTAGATTTCAAGCAACATAGATCGCCAATAGTTTTTCCACAGAAGTACAGTATACCACAATATAAGATCAAAATTGTTCTGTGTAGGTGACTAAATACAATCAGGGTTCTGTTTAGAATCATGGGCGAAAAAACAAATAATGAAAAGAACAGAATCAGACAATATGGTAATAACTACTTAATCCAGTATTCCATCAATTTCATATTATTTTTTTTAAATATCTTTCTGCATTTCCTAGCTATAACAAACAGGCCTCAATATGTGTGGTCTATGCCTATTTAAACCTCGTAAGTTAAATCATATGGCTTAAAATAATTTCCTAAGATTGGATGTTCAGTTGCAGTATCTCTCTCCATGAAAAACAGAAACGGAATCGATTATGCTTCAAATAAGGAAATATGAGTTTCTTCTTTTTGCGTAAATAAAATTTTCTGAAGAAAATATTATCATGCTGTAGTAATTTGTTGTATTTAAATTTTCCAGTTTACGTAGAAAACTTGTTCTTGGAATTGTACATTTATTAAGTTAATGGTTCACAAAAATGCCACAATTTCATAGGGTTAAAAGGTTAGTTCAACTGGAAGGACATTTAGTTTCTCGCCCAAGGTTCTGTTTATTCCCCAGGACTGGAGATTATCATCACTATTTTAAAACCTTAGCTGTTTCAATCAATACAGTCCAATTCTTGGTCACACAATAAAATACATGTTTCTGTGGGATGCTGATACATTTAGTGAAGTTTTCCCCTTTAGGAATAATTAACTGGGAAAAACAGGAAAAGTAACACTTCGCCATTCACTCAACTTTGGTCTGCAACGGTATTTTTCAAATTTAAACTTTAAAAAGTATACTTTTGTTTTACTGATCTCAGCAAATGAAGAAAAACTTCCTGGCTTTTGGTACGGTACAAAAATAACACTACTAATGAGAAAAAGAACACAGCATACAGAGGCTGTGTCATATATTATTTAATAATTTCCACAGTGATCAGCACTGGCATATTTTAACACCCCCTAAACAATATTCAATGCAATGATCCAGTTGATTACATGAATAAATATTGTTACTGATTACATAAATACACATTGTTGCAATGATGTGCAAGATATTAGGCCAAACCTATTTGGCCTAATATCATGATATACCCACACCAAGTGCACTTAATTTATATCCTCTCATCCCCGGGATAAGAATTTCTACTCACTGGATGTACAGAAAGCTCAGTCTTCAGCAGCCTCCTTATAACTGGCACCGAAAGATATGTGACACTACCATTCATATAATCTCTAGAGAGCTTACCAAAGCATGCTGCTTATGGAGTGCCAGGCATAATCCAACTCTTTGGAGGGGATCACGTTGGAAGAATTTTCCCTAAACATGCAAGGACTCTGTACAATCTAATAAACCTTGCTGTAGGAGTTAACAAGTAGGACCATGACAGATTTCAGAGAACAGACTCCATGTTCTGTAACATCAAAATCCACTAACAGTATAATGGCATGATGGAGACCACTAGCTGAATTATGTGGGGGACGTGTCTTTATAGATAGAAGACAGCCAAGGAACTCCTTAACTGTCAAAGTGGGCAGACTAGATAGGAGACATACACCATGTAAGCTGTGAGCTATATATGGAGGAAATAAAGCTTGCAAAAGCTTGTGAGTTTTAAGAGAGAACAATGCTTAGATCTGCTTCAAGAGTCACCTCCTATCTTGCTCTTCTAGCCTCAGCTTCCCAAAATGGAAATAACAATTTGCCAGCCTGTCTCACAGGACTGACATAAAAATCAATGCGCCCAATGCTTATTTTTTTTTATAAGAAGTTTTATAAACATGATTTAGGGGGCAAGAAAATTAGGATCAGAAGTAATCTCGAGAGCTGGAAGCCACATCCTCCCTATTTGGGGCTCTTCAGAATTTGAGGAGCTGAAGTCGAATACCTGACAGGGAAAATAGAGGAGCAGATAATCTGAGGAAGCCCGAAGATTTAGCAATTAGAATACACTCCCACAGCAGCGGGAGGTGATCACGCCGCCTGGGAAGGATGCGAGACAACTGGAGGACACCGCGTTCAAGCAGACCCTTTTAGAGGAGGGAGAGGGGCAAGAAATACCCAGGCTAGCCAACGCCTGAGCAAGAGGATTCCCCGCTTCCCCCAATACACACACACGGCCGAGCGCAGAAGACGCACGGGCGTTTCGCGGTCCCGCGGGGGCCAAAAAGCGCGCGCGCCAAAGAGCCTCGGGCCGAACTCCTCCAAGCCCGCTCCAGGCCAAGCCCACCACAGAGGATGCAGCAGCTCAGCATCCTTCCCAGGCCGTCGGGGGCGTGGCGGATCGGAAGCCGGGAACTGAGGCAGGAAGATGGGAGGTTGGGGAGCGATTAAGGAGCCGGATCCGGCTAAAGAAAGGCAGCCGAGGAAAACCGCCCGTTTGCCTTCCGCTTCTCTTAAGCACCTCCTCGCTTTGTTACGGGCTGAGCTCTCTTCCTCTCGCGCGGATCCCTCGGGGCTGCGAGTTGCAGCGGGTCAAAGGGGGAAGCCCGAGCGGCGCTCGTCGCGGTCGCCCTGGTCCTCCGCCTCTGAGCATCTGCGACCCGCACCCCTTGCAGGAAGGAGGAGGAGGAGGCCTCTGCGGATGCACCTACCCGGGTGACGCTGGGCAGCGGGACGCAAGGAGGGCCGCCCGGCGCAGGTGCCTGCTCACCGCAGCGCAGCGGCTGGGATCCGCTCAGCAGCGCTTCATCCACCTCGGCTCCATGGACGGATCCGAGCCGGCAGCTGTTCCTTTTGTAGCCGCTCTTGCGCCGCGGCCGAAGATCAACTGTGCCAATGAAGAGGACCCATCGCGTGGATGCGGTTGCAATGCAAACTGCACATGCTCCTTCCTGACAGCCGGCCGCCTCCCCCGCCCGCAGCCCTTCGATCGCTTAACCCTTTCGCTGCGGCGCCCTGGAGGTGCAAGCTGGGCGGAGGGGAAGTCAAAGGGCGGGAGGGAAGACCAGGCCGACTCCCTCAACTCGGTTCCGCCATCCCTGCGCTGCCGCAGACCACATCCCCGACGTTGGCTTCCCTTTCCGCCCGCCTGCGTGCTCCGCGCGCTGGGCTGAGGAGTCGTAGCAAGGGAAGAGTTACTCCGTCCAGGTCCTTGGTTGGCTGCGTTCCCTTCCTGGTTTGAATAATTTACCTCCTGGCAATTTGCACGCAGCCCGTTTGTTTTCTTCGGCAGTTGGCCCAGGCCCCGGGTCCCCCGTGGCTCCTTGAGATCGAGAGATGGGTCTGTTGGTCCGTAGCTCAGGGCTGAACTGTGGAAGTTCTTGGTGCTCCTTTGAGCTGGGTTATATGCTTGCAGACCTTTCATTACCCGATTGGGTAACGCCATCAGTGTTAGTGAATGTGGGATTTGCTTCCTGCTTATATACAGAAGCATGGGCTGCCAATGTGGACAGGTTGGGGTAGCTCCTTGATTTCAAAATCAACATTTCAAAAATGTCCTTTGGTGGAAGGTCAAAGGTCACGGTTAAGGCTAGATCCTAGGTGGCTGCAGGAGATAAAGTGGAAGAAAAGCAGGCCTTCCTTCTCCATCAGACCTAGGTTTGCAGCTGTAATTTTGAATTTGAATTTTGAATTTTATTGGACTTATAGCCCGCCCCATCTCCACAAAGGGACTCGGGGCGGGTAACAAGCAAAGGCAAAGCA
>JAOYMU010000001.1:97161367-97173194 GCA_025802295.1 Psammodynastes pulverulentus | reverse complement strand
AGTTGAAGTCCACAAGTCTTCAAGTTGCCAAGTTTGGACATCCCTGTTGTAAGGTCTCCTGCTTGGGAGCAGGGGGGTTGGACTAGATGACCTACAAGGTCCCTTTCCAACTCTTGATTATGTGTTATCTGATTTTTGGCATTTGCAATCTGCAGGCCTTTTGAGCCTGGAAATTTTAAGTTGCCTTTGGTGAGCCCGGAGCTTCAAAATGGTTTATACAGCTCTCATAAAATGAATAAGCTTCCCGAATGAAGGCGAATAAATGTGCCCCAAAATCCAATATATTTGAAGGCAAGATCCAATCTGGGTCAGTCACCAGGACCAAAGTTTGAGTCTCTTCTGAGCTTTCCGACGTGCTGGAGCCCATCCTGGGGGATGTGGGGAGGGGATTTCTCTGCACTAGAATGAATAATGATTGAAGCCTGGGAAACAGTCCACCAAAGTGCTGATTTATAACCAGTTTATCAGGTACTTAGGAGTCAAGGACTTGGCAGCTCAAGGAAACAACAGCCAAAGACAGCAAAGGTTTCTTATAGAATAAAGGTGTGCAATTCATTTTCCCCAAGGAACCACATCGGAAAACTGGGACTGTTGTGCAGCCCGCAACCAATAGCACTGCAAGATATGTAGGCATGCACACACAGACATAGGTAAATTGGGAAAAAAAAATAAACAGTTGCCTTCAAAATAAAAACAATCCATACGGATTGGATGTGGCTTGAGAAGGGAGCGTAAAATGCAAAATAGAGGGTGCTATTTTGTGATTGACTAGCTTTTAATTTCTCCCGTTGTGTGAACGCATCCTTCACCTGAAGAAAACCTTTGGGATTTCGGTTGTAGGGAAATGTAAGCGCAGTCAAGATAACATGCAAACTCATTTTAAAATGTGAAATTCAAGCCTGTCCACTTTTGTTAGATCATCATCTTTTAATGAACCCATAATTTTATTTTTATTTATTATTAAGTTTATATACCACCCCATCTCCAAAGACTCGGGGCGGTTTACAACACAATCAGAAAAACAGTATTCAATTAAAATACTAATTCCAATAAATCTAATTACATATTTATATAATTATAATTATATAATAACAGAAATAATAATTTCTACGATTTTATGGTTCTTCAATGATTCTATGAAGGATAGGGAAGCCATCCAATTAACATTTAAATTTACAGGACAGTTTTGCTGAAGACTCACTGTACTATTCTGCCAGCTGCATAGGTTTAGAGTACAAGTCAAATAAGCATATAATTGTGTATATTTCCTGCAGAGGGCAGTAGCACATAACAGATGTATCTATTGATATATAACACATGAGTGTTATATTAGCACTCATCAAAATGTAACCATCTACATAGTTTCTTCCTAAACCACTGCAATATTCTGAAAATAAATTCTTAAGAAGGGAATGGTAATATTCTGGTCTTCATAACTAATATTGCATTGTAGTAAAATGCCACCCAATTGCTTATGCCCTGAAAAAGAGGATTAAAAGAAAAATAATAAAGCTTTAATACTGTTGTGATATCAGCAGCCAAAACACTGGTATATAAGAAGCTGCTTTACAATATATAGTCCATCTAGCTGAGTAATGTCTCCTAATTCTCAGCAGCATCGCAAACCTTACATTTGCCATTATTTTCCCACTGATTGCTTCATTGTGCTCTAAAGAAGCTGAAGAAGAGAGTTCTCTGAAGCATATGATAAAAGAATCAAAGAGGAACTGATTATCTTCATTCATTCATCACCCATATTTCCTATCTGTATCCATCTCACAGCCTTTTACTGCTATAATGAAAAGGTCAGATTTAGAAAAAAAGAAGTGCTAAAATATCATAAGGAGAGAGAAAAAGAGAGAGCAAACTAGGGATTAAATGGAATTTAAAGGCTATGGAGGAAAAACATAGATTGCCTGGTTTATCCAATCCAAAAAATAAAAGCTAGGAAATAACATAGGTCATAATGATACCTCAATCAGTGCTGTATGTGCACATTTAAGTGGAGCTCTTGACATTTGCAGGACACTCAAGATGCATTTCCATCAACTGCAAATATAGACCATAAGAACTAATGGGTTGTGGGTTGCTTGCAACAGGTCTCCACATAAGAAAACTGTGTCCAATCTCACCACACGCTGATAATGCATATAGATAAATTGAATAGAAATTCATGAGAGTAAATTTTATGGAAAATCAAATTCCCTATTGCTTCAGCTACGTAGTTTCCTAATTTATTCTTTCGATTTGGCAGAAAACAGTCAAGAAAGAAGAATAATGTTTATGTCAGTTTCCTGTGCTTTTTTAGAGGATTGCCTATGATATCTGAGCCTGGCTGTCTTTCTTTCAGGCAACGGTGGGAAGTGGTGAATGGAAATCAAGCAAAGCCAAAGCCAAGATATTATGTGCTTCTGTTAGTTTCTTGCCCAAAACAACTATCTGTTGCTTCAAGGGCTGAAAAAAAGCAGCAAGCACATGCCTCTTGATATAACCTCTTTCTGAGTAAAAACAAGACAAGGTCAGACACAGGGAGAACAAATTATAAACTCTGCTATTTATTTAACTCCCAAGGGGTTTACTTGCTTCTGTTGTCAATGCTGTTAAGCCAGCCTGATGGAGGTGAGATTGGGGGTGGGGGTTGGAGAGGAGCAGTCCTTGTTTTTTAATTCCCCTAAACTAACTGAAGCAGAATTATAGAAATTTGGATGCCCAGAGTTTCAGCCTTCTTTTTGTTACGTTTCTATTCATTCACTTTGAGAACAAGCAAAAAGAACCTAAAGACAATTAGAACAGACAAAATGACTTAGAGAAATAGATATGAGATTGAGGTAATGAAGCAAAAGTCTGATGAATCCTGATGAATTAAGCTTTAGTTTGGGTCTCTCTCATTTGCTTTGTGGAAGTACTTTATTGCCAGAACCTTGCCACCAAAGAGTTTCTGTCACCCCTGAATACCATTGGTATATTGTGTCTGTTTCCCATTCCAGTTATCTTATGGCACTCTAATGAAGTGAGGTATCAACCTTGGAATTTTAAGTACCGTATGTGCTAAAGTACAGGTTTGTCCTTCCTGCTGTCTTCACAGAAACCACATTCCAAACTATCAAGTATGTATTGACAAATTTCTGGAAGAAACCAAAAATTAGCTCAGTGGTCTGGATTATAAAGACATATGAAAACCAAGGAGGTTTTTTTTAATAATCTTTAAAAGGATATAGTACCCATGTCTGTTCAGTCTAGGCCAATTATTAATTAAAAATGCCCTAAGAACTTGGATATTTGCCTTTATCTCATTTTAGATTTATCTGGAGCTTTTCATTGAGTAGTGCCAGTTGTTATAATTTACCATTGAAACAAAACAGAAATACTCATTTCAAAATTCCTCAAGCTTCAAAAGATTTAACGTTAGAAAGGAAGATTGTGTTACATTCGATCTTGGATGTCACAAAAATGAAACGTTATAGTATTTTTGGGGACTCACAGAAGGAGCTTCTCTTTTTAGGATAGGTTTCTGCAAAATGCAACATTTTTAAACTATGAGTGAGAAGAATAATTTTGGTGTATATTGTGCATTTAAATAAGTAACAGATGTGATGCAAAATTCCTTTCTGATGGATGAAACTGTTCATCTTGAACCACTTAATATACACAGGAACTAGTTGTCTCCTAAAGGTTATGGTGTATGATGGTGGAAATAGAGAAGAACAAAAGGGATCACATAGTACAGGAGTTTGACACTAAGAGGGGTTGGGAAACTGAAGCAAGAGTTGGTAGGGAAGAACTCCATAAAGTGATAGAGACAATTAGAACTATCAAGTGATTAAACAATATCTTATAATACAAACTAAGCATTGAAGAAAGTAGAAAATAATATTTAAGTTTAAAAAAGAGTCCTCTTTGATACAATTTTTAAAAAAAACAACCCTCTATTATGTGGAAATTACAGGAACTGAAAAAACCTGTATATGTTATATTTTTTAATTCACTTAAGCATCTCAAAACAAATTATATTTCTCTACTAGGAATCTACATACCTAAATTGACTTAAGTCCATAAAAACGTATGCTATAATATATTTGCTAGATCGTCAAGCGACACACAACTTCTTTGTATTTTAGTTTTCTTTCTAGAAACAATCCAACCATTTACAAAGACTTCAGGTGAGATGATGATGCATGAGGCTCTCCCAACGTGAGCACCATTTGATAATTTTAAACTATAAACATTGGGTAGGATTTATTAATTGAAGCACTCAGTATTACTATCAGCTGTGGCTTGACTGTGAAAAGTGAAGTGATTGCAGAATTGTGGTGTGCTGATAAAGAATGCAAACTAATTGTAAAACTCCAAGCATCTGATTTCGCAAAAACTTATTTTAGCTCTCCCAATCATAATACAAGCAGCCATTAGTAATGTTGAGAGCATTTACTGCAGAAAGATGGAAAAATGATTGTGAATATAATGAGAAGGAGAGCCATTATTATTCTTTAAATATTCAGAATGGTCATCACAAGAGGTGATTATCATCAGCTAGCAATCGAAACCAAAGACTGGAGTAGCAGAAGACTATAAAGAAGAAGGAACTAAAAGTATAGATTTTCTATCTCTCCAACACCTAACTTTCTTTTAGGCAATGGCTTAATTGACCCAAATGAAGGTTTTATAGTGAAGTCATATCATGATTGGTCATTAAGGCCCCATTGTACATTTACAACAGAGTCAGTTGAAACTAGAGTAAACCTAGTCAAAGAATTTGTCCTCATGAATCAACAATCTTACACAGGAGCGTCAAACTTGAGTCATCACAGTGGCATCACATGACATATCATGACTTTTCCCCCCTTTGCTAAACTGGGTGTGATTCTGGCCAGCGCATGACGCACCTGGCCCATGGGCTGCGAGTTTGACACCTGTGATCTTACATATTGTTAATAAATAACACTCCCATAGAGAGGAACTGGACCAGAGGTGGCATTCTACCAGTTCACACCGGTTTGGGTGAACCGGTAGCAAAAATTTAGCTACTGGTTCGGCTGAACCAGTAGCTAAAAAAACTCTAATGATCAGCTGAGAGGATCAAAGAGTCCTCTCAGCTAATTGGCGTGTGCATGCAGAGTAGGTGTGCACAGTAGGTATGCATGCATGCGTGGAAGGGGGCATGCGTGATGTGCACACTCAACGAACCGGTGGTAATACCAGCAGCAACCTGCCACTGAACTGGACTATGCTAGGAGGTGAGGAAAATGACCTCCCAACTCCAAGATCAACAACTGGTAATTCTAATTACTCATTAAGATTAGGTTTGCTAACTTTAACACTATTAATGACCATGAAGATCATTATGTCTACACAAATAGATATAATCTGAAACAGCCGATGATTCACAGAGTATCATGAAATCTATTGCCAACTGAGATGAATAAGACAATGAATAGTGCAGGACTGCAAGACTATTGCAGAAGGGGAAGGAACAAAGCACCTAGAATTAGACTCAAGATTCTTCAGTGAAATATATCCCTGGGGTTAAAAATAATTGTCTTTATGAAAATACTCAAAGAATTTTAAATTTAATACTGTAGAACATGTGAAATGGCTAGGGGATGCTCAAATAACTAAAAAAAGAAAGAAAGAAAGGGCTGGAGGCCAATAGATATGTCATATTCCAACATAACTTTCAAGGAAAATAGACAAACAGTCCTTGGATCCAAATACAAAATGAAATTAATTACCAGAGTTAATTAAAAAAAACTAACATGAAAACATCTACAATTAAATGTGTATGCTGGCACATTGCTGGTAAATGTCTAGATGGGAATTTTTTCATTTTCCACAAGTTTATGATTTCATATTTCTCCACCAAAAACTTGGTGGATGGGAAATAATGTGATGGTGTTACTTGATTGTATGTGTTTTTATAAATATGTCAGGAGAGACTGAAAGGTGGGGCTTCTAAAGGGGACTTAATGAACTTAATTGCAGATACATCTTGATGTGTGAACAGAAGAAATTAATAGTGGAAATTTTGATACAGATGAAATTCAAATACTGAGGCTCAAATCCAAAGGGAAAATATTAATATGTGTTCGCACGTATGTTCCATCAAGACAACAGGTACATTGGGATGACCTGGAAGAGGCATTAGTTGATATGTTGTATCACCCTACAACTGCAAATGTAATTATTTGTGAGAATTTTAATGCTAGAATAGACCCAGGTTTGGAAATATTGAAGGATAAAGGCTTTCTTGAAATGGATACTATTTTCCTTCTATGTCTCACAATAAGATCCAGAAAAAGAACAGTCTAGATTTTACATAAATTAATGTATACATTACCTAAGTTTACATGGATCACAATGGGATCATTCTGGGGTTTCTTATACATTAGTCAGCCATAGAGGGAAAGTCTCATTGTCTATATATTCATATTGCCCTCATTAGTACTCCATTAGTACAGTATTTTTGTTATTATAAATCGACCAGAGAGTGGTGATGGAACTTAATATGTTTAATGTAGAAATAATGTGGCACAAGCGTCTATGGAGATTTTCAGTCATCAAGGTCATGGTTGTCCAAAAGGTGCTTTCCAAAAGGCAACTGGACTTTCTTTGTTTTTCCTTGAAGATGTTTCGCTTCTCATCCAAGAAGCTTCTGAAGAACTGAAGAAGCTTCTTGGTTGAGAAGCAAAACATCTTCAAGGAAAAAACAAAGAAAATCCAATTGCCTTTTGGAAAACACCTTTGGGAGCATTGTAGCACAAGAACACCACAATGTAGAAGGTACTATAGAAACTATTAAAATGGATATTCCCCTTGGCCATAGCTGTAGGATTAGCATTATGTAATCCTGCAGTGCTACAGCAGAAGGTCACAGTTATTCAAAAAGCAGAAAATGCAAATAGAACATACTGAATGAGGAAGTGGCTGGCCATCTTAAATCTCTGGTATGTAAACCATAGCAAAGAAAAATGATTGAAACCAGTGGCTCATGGTTTAATCACAAATGTAGGTATGAAAGAAAGGAACTGATTAGATTAGTCAGACAAATGAAGATTAAATTAAAATTGGTAGAGGCAGTGAGAGATAAATGCCAAAATATATCAAGCACTGATAAAGAGGAGTAAACAAGATTATTATAAAATCCAGTGGCAATAATTAAGTGTTATGTGTACAAAATAATTATGCATAATTTTCATAGTCATAAACATTAACGCAGAAATCATATATAGCATCAGCAAAAACAATGGCTATGAGAACAATGGCATCCATTAGCTCCTTCTTTGATTCAAAAGGAGGCAGTTAGCATAACCTGGACTCAAGACCTTCCAGGGAAATATTTTATAATATTTTACTTGTATACTGCTCAGGTTCCTTCTGTGAGGGAGAAAGGCAGTTTTAAATTTGAATGAATGAATGAATGAATGAATGAATGAATGAATGAATGAATGAAACGATCTCATAGTTAATACATGGGACCCCAACATGGAATCTCATTAAACTAGAAGGATTAGAAGTGGTCTGTGTATACCAGCATACATGTTGAGATTGGAAATGGGCCTCCCATCAATTAATATAAGGATAAATAATAATATTATAGGAAACTAGTCCTCATTCCCTTATTTGGTAAAGCAATGCCTTTGTGTACAATTTAGCAGCAATAGATGGGTGAATTTGTAAAACTATTCTTATAATTTTCACTAGATTAAGAACTGTTGAACAACGTAACATGTCACACCCTAAAATATTTTAGACAAGGTAAATATCAGATATGTAAGTCTAAGTTAGCCAAGCATTATTCATTTTTTAAAGATGGACAAGACATGTCATATTATTTATAGTTTCTTACATTCTATTCCCTGAGACAAGATGTCCTGGAACCTGGTTTTCAAACAATAGCAACACAGTATTTGGATGGAAAATAGAAAGGATTACCAATTACACATTGTTTATGTATTTGTAATAATAATTCACAGGGAGAAAATCTGATTCATTGCTTATTACATTGCAAATTGTATCAGGAAACTAGAAGTAGATTCATCATGCCTTTGTTAACCCAACTGAAACAGTCTGATATAGATGAACATGTAACAAAACCAGTTGCATTGTTTGCAAATGGCTACAAGGAATATATGAAACCAGATTTTGCAGATAGTGCTGCTAATATTAGAGGCCATGTAATGAACTTATATGGATTGTCACAGTTTTATATGAAATTTTCTAAAATCTATGGTTGAAAATAAATGTAAACACACATAGTTACACAAATTTTTTTAGAAACTTCATGAAGATAAAGACAAGAGGTATCTTGCCTTTGTTCCTCAAAGAATGCCCTGTGACGAGACACCATACAGTCTCCTCACTATAAGGCTGAAGATAAGGGTGGTGGTGAGGGCTGATGGAACAAAGTCAGATATGAAGCAAGATGTCGTTTTACCTATCTAGCCATCAGATTGTCAGCATAATCTTCTTCATGCCTTAAGTTCTGTTGATCATTTATGGGGCTGACTCCTGTGTAAATAAGTATAAAACTGCAGCCCGTTATTATAACCTAATTTTTCCTAGAGAAAACCAAATTTTTGCCAGAATTCAGCACCATCTGGCATTCTAGAGCAAAATGTGATACCTAATCTCCTAAATTGCATTAGAGGTATCTACAGATGTGCTCAAGAGAGAGGAAATGACAAGTGCAATGTTGCACCATCATGGTGCAAATTCTGACCCCTTTGGGTGTACACTGCAACATCGCACACATCTACAAAAACATAGTTTCCATCACAATGGAGAAACATTACTTTTGTCATTTTGCAAAAGTTTTGGCTTCCACAGATGCTTCTGCACATTGGTACCGTTATTTCTTTCTGTATCTGCAAGTTCTGCATAGGAGAGAGAGTCCCTAAGGTTATATCTAATTAATTTCCCATGCAACAGAGTAACTTAGCTTCCACCTTTAAGTTAATGTGGAGTAATCTACCCACTATATTTGTTTATTTAAAATATTTATATCACCATAAATATTTCAGCCAACTCTGGGTGATTCCTAATCAAAATTAAAAGACATATAAAATCATATCTGACTCTTGGAGAGTTTATAGCATGGAGAGCACTTGTCTATAAAGTCGCCAAGAGTCAGACAGAATTGAATGGTTAAAACTAACTATAAAATCACATTAAAGCTATAAAATATAACTTATTAAAATGGTAAAAGCAACAAAAAACTGGTTCCAAATCAATTCTAATTTGTGATTATCTCTAGCCTTCTCCCAACTGGGAGAAAAGTCAGATTTTCAAAGCGCTTCTGTAAGGCTAAAAGGATGCAAGCTTGCCGAATTTCAGGGGGAAAATGTTCCATAGGGCAGGGACTGGAAAAGTCATGCTTCCCAGCTCCCATCAGATGACAATATTTAGGGGAAGGGACTATCAGCAGATACCCCTATCCGATCTAATAGGACAGATAGATGTTCTTAGGGAAAAGCGATGTCACAGATAGCCTGCCCCTGTACCATATAGGAAGTAAAGGTGATGATCAGCATTTTGAATTGCACCAGGAAAGAAACTGGAAGCCAGTATAGCTTACACAAAAGAGGTGTTACATGGGCAAACCCAAGGGCTCCATTATTGTGAGCACTGCTGTATTCTGGACCAGTTGAAATTTCTGGATAATCTCCAAGAGCAGTCTCATGTAAAGTGCATTGCAATAATCCAGACAGGCGGTGACCAAGGCATGAGTGACCATGAGCAAGGTCGCCTGGTCCAGGAAAGAGTGTAATCGATGCACTAAATAAATCTGTGCAAAGCTCCACCCCCCCAACCACAGTTGCCACCTGCTCCTCCAGCAGGAGCTGTGAGCCCAGGAAGATCCCCAAATTTGCATCAGCTCATTCTAGGGAAGTACTACCCTATCCAGACTCAAGGATGAAGAGTCATCTCTCTTAAAACTCACAGCACTCTATATATACTGTATGTTTATATATTATATAAATATATAATAAACTCCATACTGATGGATTACCTTCGCTAGCTGTTTCATATAGATTTTTTTAAAAGAGTGGTGAAATTTTGAGCTCTGAGGCACCCCACAATTTCAAGGGTCTAGGTGTGACCGCTCCTCTTCTCCCAACACTGACTGACACTGGCTGTGGAAGAAGGACAAGAACCACAGGACATATCACAGTGCCTCTCACACCCAACCCCTGAAGCCAGTTCAGCAGAATATCACACTCAATGGTATGGAAAGCCTCTATCTAAATACATGACTTCTGTTATTCAATCAGTATGTTGTAATGCTATTTTTCTATCTTTCAGTAAATAGCAGCTTTTTGTTGTAAAGATAAATAGAAGCTGGATATCAGCTTTAATTTAATTTAAAATATTATTTTCCACTTTACAAATTAAAATTACAGCTATCTCTATCTGTCTGTCTGTCTGTCTATCTATCTATCTATCTATCTATCTATCTATCTATCTATCTATCTGTCTATCTATCATATCTGACTGAAAGCTGAGAACATTTAGATTTATGGCAAAAACTATTACAACCCCAGCCATATACTAAGTGGGACATAACAAGGCAAAGAATCATTCTGACCAGATATCCTGTTCCAGAAATGGTGTGCTAGTCTAAGTCAAAAGAAGATTTCTCATACATAGCACTAACCTGAAATCAAACACTAAATCACGGTTTCAGGATACTGTTAAACTACGTATAAACCTACCCCTTTAGATAGAGTACAATTTTATAAAAGAATATATATATATATATCTGAATAAATTTTATGCCATATTTAATTAACCTGATTTAATTTCTGCCCATTAACCCCAATTTAGACATTGATTCAGATGTCTCTAGTCTAAGTTCTTTGTCTAATGAGGTTATGAACTGGTTGTGAATAAAAAATACATTGCTGGTGAATTCTTGTAGACTAAAATTATGAACATATAGGTGTGAATCAGCCTGAGTAAAAGGTATCCTTAATTTATGGTGCAGAACACTATGTGATGATTCACTACTGTTGTTTAATAATGTATTGGTTTTTAGTTAAACATTTAAAATCCGTTTCTGCTGAAAATGTTTGTTCTGGGAAATTTAGGAGAACCAGTGATGTATTTTAAATTTTTTGTCCTTTTTCTTTACCTTGTTCATTTAGATCTCCTTAAGAAGTTCAGCTGGTGGATAAAAAGAGGTCAGAATGGCCAAATTCCCTGAAAATGACAGATGCCTGGATTGGCATAAATGGTGCCTTGCATTAGAGATGCAGCTTTTCAAATTCCGCTTGTAAGCCACTAATACCGATGAAGAAAATCAGGCAAAGGCTGTGTGTGTGTGTTCATCCAGTGTTTTTGCTTACCAATCAGCCATAAATAAATAAATAAAGCTGTGGTAAGCCACTACTATATTTTATATTGAGATCAAAAAATAGTATCTCTTTATCTCTCACTTGTTTTAATGTTTACAATTTAAAATTGCTGTAATATACTCCATTGAGGTCTAGAAAAAATACTATGTTATTTATTTGAATAAGGATTTTATTATACAACTTACTCGGTGAAAAAACATCTCAAGGTAATTAGTACAATCCAGAAAATGTTAAAATAAAAAAAATGTACTCAAAATCCAGTTAAAAAAATAAACATCACAATAACAAAGGATCCTAAAACTGTATGTCATCAAATTATACATGTTAGTTTTGGTGTTTTGTTGTCTGTTTCTTTCATATCTCAATTTGTGCAAAGGTCATAGGTGGAATCTTTAGAGTAGGGGTTGGCAACCTTAAACACTCAAAGAGCCATTTGGACCCATTTCCCACAGAAAAGAAAACACCGGGAGCCACAA
>JAOYMU010000001.1:97077577-97087682 GCA_025802295.1 Psammodynastes pulverulentus | reverse complement strand
TATGTAGGTTTTGGCATATTCGGGTCTTGTCCCGTGTAAACTTGAGGGTGTCTTGGCGATGTTTCGACGAGGTCTCAGTTGTCATCTTCAGGCTGGAGCTTCCGGCTTCGTGCTCTGCGAGAAATGCATGCCAAAACCTACACACACACACACACACACATAGCTATCAGTCTAAATAGTTATGCCCCAAATTCTAGATGTGCCTCCTAGGTTTAACTTTGTCAGATTCTTGTTACTGCTGGTAAAGATGAGGAAAATGGCATATTCAAAAACTGCTTGAACAACTCAGAATGCCATATAGATCTTCTGGATTTTCCTATTGTACAATTTCAGATATCAGACTGAATAATGAAAGTCTTCATGTGACTGCACACCTTGATTTATCGGTATCCATGCTCACTGTCATTAAATTGTAAGGTAGTATGTTACCTTACAAGTATGCTACCACTTAATGAATCAACATCTGAAATTCAGATAGGGCAGAGATACATATTTGCTTCCCTTTATACATTCGGGAAATGCATAGGAACAGCACATTTCACAGTGGAGTTCTATTAATGTTTAAGAAGAATGCATCACTATGAACATCATGTTCAATGTTACTACAGAATTATCTGACCACATTCACACACTTGTTGAATATGATAGTCCTAGAATAATAGGAGTAGATAAAAGATTGTATCTATAAGAACGAATGAGCAAATACATCATATACATAAATAAGATTTTCCAAAAATTACTTCATATCCAGGGGAAAAAAATCTTTGTTTTACTCACCTTGTTCTCATCACTGTCCATATCCTGGATCAAATTATCCAACTCCTAGATCCCAGCAAGAAAATAAAAATGGTAGAAAGATCATGAGATGAACACTGATATGGTTGCTTATACTTGCCCCTATAGATTGCTTTCAATTCACCAGAAAATCAAGGAACCAATTATAAACAGGGTCCTACCCACTGAAAAAAGATACAGTAAGCAGCTCTTTCATTAGAAGCTTTTATTGGACTACGTGACTTAATTATGAGACTTAAGGGATGCCCACAGCCATGGCATAAACATATACCCAACCCCTTTCCAAAATGAAGATATTGTAACTCTCCTCATTTAAGCACTGGATGAGGTGCTTGGGTATCCTATCAGCAAATTGTAGATTTAAGACACAAGGATAAATCACTCACTCCTTCATTGGCTATGAAAGAATCGCTAGCAAAGTGAGACTTATGTTTCATTTTCTAAATATTCAATAATAAGGTAGGACAGAGAAAAAAATATAACTGTTTCTTCCCTAACACTACAAGAAGTACAACTAGTGTTTCCCTTTTTATGTTAGTTTGTATTTTCATGTAAGATGTTAAAACTTAATAAATAGCAATAGCACTTAGACTTATATACTGCTTCATAGTGCTTTACAGCCCTCTCTAAGCGGTTTACAATGTCAGCATATTGCCTCCAACAATCCGGGTCCTCATTTTACCCAACTCAGAAGGATGGAAGACTGAGTCAACCTTAAGCTGGTGAGATTTGAACTGCTGAACTGCAGCTAGCAATCAGCTGAGGTAGCCTGCAGTACTGCACTCTAACCACTGCACCACCTCGGTTCTTATTGGCTCTTATCTTTAAAAATATATTTTTTTTAAAAAAAGAAGCCAGTGTTACCTCAGCAGGGATAGAATCAAACTCATCCAAGCAACTGAGGATGACATTGTCCCCATCATTTTTATCTGCAGCACCAGATTCCTTGATACATTTAATGAGCTGCCTGATCTCACTGTAGTTCTGCTGCTTCACCAGCTGCCGAGCCACTTTGTTGTATATAGCAGCAACATCCAGCTGGAAGTCCTAAGAAGGTGGACAAAATAAGTATTACTTTGAGAAAGATGTACATAGAAATAAGCTAGTTGATGTTTCAATCATTAAAAGTGACATACAAATAAAAACTGAAAGAACGATTGGGTTAACTTTTCTATACTGTATTTACAAAAGAAAAGTTTTGAAGGGTTTTCTGAGAAGGACAAAGAAAATGAAAAGAATTCAAGTTCTAGGACTTAATGGAAGGAATTATAAACCAAGTTAAAAGTAAAGAGAAGGAATATAAAATTGGTTTATTTGCTCAATATTAAAATTAGATATGTGGTTATTTCCTGATAACCCTTAATAGACTTGCTGATCAGGAATGAATGATGAGCTTTTAAGATATTGTTTATAGTTAAGAGATGAAATATAAGAAGAGAGCTTTTGTTGTATTTTAAGAGAATGTGATAGGTTATACTTGTGATGAAGAGGGAAGTTATTTTTTTGCATATTTCTTTTTCTTTTCTATTTTCTATTTTTTTCATTTCATTTTCTGCACTTTGTAATTTTTCTTTTTAACTCTTACACGTATTTTAGTTTGTATTAGTTTCTATCTTTTCAACTATAATACTTAA
This sequence comes from Psammodynastes pulverulentus, assembly GCA_025802295.1. NCBI lineage: Eukaryota > Metazoa > Chordata > Lepidosauria > Squamata > Psammodynastidae > Psammodynastes > Psammodynastes pulverulentus. The sequence goes on along the minus strand of JAOYMU010000001.1, from coordinate 97,085,253 downwards.
TAAAAGTATTATTAAAATTTCAAATAAATATTTAAAATTACATAAAAATAATGCAGTGATTTGCTTGAACTATTTCAATGTCAAGTGTAAAGAGTCAATGTTAGATATAAAGCTTCTTCATTCAATATACCTGCAGTATTCTAAATGCAATCCCAAATCCTTCTTCAATGTTTTTGCCTTCCAACATGACCTGAGGAAAAATTGCAGCAGCAGAAAAAAAACAATGGGAAAAATTGAGTAACATACAAGTGAATGAAAAGTCATCTGGAGCTTTGGGGAAAGCTCCTGTGATAACAACGTGTTCTATTTTTTTCTGGATTTCAGCCATAGAATTGCCATATTAAGACTACAATGAAATACTGCTTCTCTGAGTTATTGTTGTTTCAAATAAAATTCATAATAAAAATGGTATGTGACTTTTTGGGTTTACTTCAATAAACAATCTACATATTTTTGGGGTGGAGTTCACCAATCTCTGTTCAGTATTCCATTTTAATATGTAAAACCACACTAATAAATTAAAATGGTATGCCATACCTTGCAAGCAACCTCAATCTTCATTTGATTGTTTCCAAACAGGGTAGGCACAGGTAAATCACCTACAGATAAAGATCCTGACTTTTCACAACGATGGAGGAATTTTGTTACTTCCATCTGAAGCTCAACTGTATTGATGTGCCTAATTTAGGGAATATATGTTTTAGTGCATATTCTAATAAATAAATGCAGATAATTATTAAAATAATATCCAAAGGAAAATTTTTAGATGAAATTCAAGACATGAATTAGAAACCCTCATTAAAGTTAGCCATTCAGATAAGTCTGTGTGCTCCTACAGAAAAGTTCTGAATGATATCTTACTACATTATTACTAAATAATATAACAACAAATTGTTGACTGATAAAAATGTTGCCCAACATTTGTTTTGCTAATACCTTGATACATCTGGAGCAGACATTTTCTTGCGAAAAGAGCATGCAATCTTTTTTCTTCCTGAACTCCTAGAAACTTCTTGAAGGTAGACTTTAAGATGGTCCTTGACCTTTAAGAGCCATTTTTGCCTTTCTTTCAGCTCAGTGTAAGACTTTGCCTTCTCTGTGAAAAATCTAATGCAGGTCATAGCAGCACGGACTTGATCCTGGAAAACAGATAGGCTTCTGAACACAAATGAAGCTGTCAAATTATATTATCTGGTCAGTTGAGATAACATTTGAGCTTTGTTTAAAAAACAGGTTCTGGACTGATTTTGAGTTTGGGGAGTCACTGCTTAACATATTTTGCTGTGCAGTAGAATCTGAACCGCTCGGAAAACTCTGTGTATATTAGATACTTCATGCAATCCCCTGTCTCCATTGCAACTATTGAGAAAGAAGGAAGTGATGCCCAGAACTCTTTGTAACTCATTCATGCCACCGTTGCTTATCTTTGTCCTTTCCAAAAAAATCTATTTAAAGGGGAAAAATTCTAGAAGACACCTAAAGGGAAACCTCATTTGACTTTTATCATTTCAAATTCAAAGAATCCTCAAATATACAGGAATACGCCTATATGAAAAATCTAGTGCAGAAGTCCCACCTTCTCCACACATTAAATATTTCCGAGGCCGTGAGACTACTTAGCCTTTAAATTTTTCTTCTGCAGTTTTCCCAACCTGAGGTAACCCCATCATCCAGTTTTTTGTTTTTTTAACTGGGAACAGCTTTGAAAAATTCTTCCAAATAAACAAAAGTATATACCCTAAAAAAGTAACATAAAATCCACATTTTCTACAAAACAAGGTTGCTATGAGGTTGGTTAGGCTGAGATAGAGAGACTGGCTCAAAGACACCTGACTGGCTTTTATGCCCAAGGATGATCTACTGTAGAACTTATGGTTTTCTAGTTGCTAGGCCAACAACTTACTGTAACTACTACAACAACAAGCTGGCTAAGTATTGCATGTTTTGTGTAAAGTTCTCAGTAAATTTTGTAATGTTTATGTTATAGGAAGAAATTTCAACTCTTACCTTCATAAACTGCTGCAGTTCATACAAGATATGGTAGTAATTCTTTTTCTGCAAGTGTTTGCAGGCTGCAATGAGATAGACACCCCAGCTCTCTAGTCCTGGATCTATGGTTTCCAGCAAGTTTTCCAACATGTGAAGTTTGCCACTTTTATAACTTGGGATAAAGATGCCTTCTATAAATACATCTGGTGGACTTTCCTTAAACAGTAAAAAAAAAAATCAAACTATTAAATCAGCTGGTACCATCTATGTCAGGCGTGTCAAACTCAATTTCATTGAGGGCCACATCAAGGTTGTGTTTCACCTCGGGGAGGGCAGGGGGCATGGCGGCATGGCCAGTGTGGGCTTGGCCAGCTCAACATCAATTGTGTCAGGGGTGCTGATGGCGGCCTGAGCATTCTGCCAGCAAAAACGGGCTCCCGAGCTCCATTTTCAGCTGCAATGACCTGCAACCCTCTGCCAGCGAAAATGGAGCTTGGGAGTACCACCTGCAGCCTTCGCAAGCTCAGTTTTCAGCTGCGACGGCCTCCTCCAACCCTCTTGTCAGTGAAAACAGAGCTCCTTTTCGCTGGCAGAGGCACCACAGGCCGGTCTTTCGCTATTTCCAGGGTGGTTGCGCAGGACACATCTAAGCACCCCGCGGGCTGGATCCGGCCCACGGGCCTTGAGTTTGACACCCCTGATCTATGTCATTACTCTGAGAAGAAAAACTTACATGATCAGAATATAGTTAGTTACATACTGTTATAAACAGAACTCCATTTTTCTCACTATGAAAATGTTTTTTTTAATGTGAAAGTGAGCACAGCCACTGCTGAAACATTTCGCATTCAACAGAACTTACTGATCAACCGATCAGTAAGTGTAATCCCAGGATATTTGCCAAGCATCAGGCAGGAAAAGCCTAAGAGAGGCAAGCTAAATGGTACTCTGTGAAGAGTTTCTGAAGAATCTGCAGTTCTAACAGTGAGAAATAAACTTCTCAAGTGATATATCTCCCAGCACTCCTATTTCTTTTGTTACCTATTATGTATCTGTTTATAGCCTCAGACACTATTTAGAAGGAGAGACATTTTTTATGAAGTGATGAGTTCTCTCTAAGGTGGAAAGTAAATTGCAGGGTTTATTCCTAGATGATGACAACAAAATAACAAACAAGGTTCTCTATGTTCTATGTTCGAAAGTTTCCAACCGTGACTAAGATACTTAAAATTGTGGAAGAATTGCCTCCCACCACTTGCTAGTATAGTGGTATAAAAGGTAACTACATTTCATTGTCAGCTTTTTTAGATAGAGTAGACCAAGCAATCAATCAATATGAGCCACAGGAAAGCTAAAACTACTTTTATTGAGGTTGGGTACATCAACTTGCAAGTCTGATTCTTGCAAGTTGCAACTCCTCCTGCTTATAATTTGGTGACTTAGTAAAGTATCTGCCTGAGTGCATTCAAATGTCATCTCATTGTGCACTTGAAGAAGGCTTTAGCTTCTTTTGACTAAGCCTTGAGGATGCCATAAAAACAGATATCTTACAGGGAAAGATGATTTCCAGAAGATTCAACAACAACAAACTAAATCAATCAGTTTCATTCTTCTAACAGTATTCTTTATTCTATTCTCCAACAGACTTTAACAGCTGGATTAATGAAATAACAACAGGTAATAAAATCAGCACTAAGGGAAAGGACAGCTCCCAACAAGTCGTTTCTTAATTCAAAATACTTGTTCAGACAAGCTTTTGAGATCATCCAAGAGTTTAAATTTATATGTATGATACCTGAATTATATCTAAACACACAGGTTTTACTTCAAGGAAAGTGGTATCGGCCAAAGAACGTTTTTATACCAATGAAGATTTGGTAAAACAAAAAGTTTGATTAAAATGCACATTTTTTGCTATTTATATTTATTTTCAGTTTCTTGTCATTTAGATTGGTGTTTTAACAGGGGATATTTTAATTGTTTAATGATAACTGTAACTGTACACTCTTGAAATTTTCAGGAGGTAATTTGATTGAGTATAAGTTCAATAAATGAATAAATGAGTGAATAAGTAGTTGATGGACTTGCTACCCCCTCTCCCATTCCCATGGGCCATTCTCCAAGAAAATTGCACGGGTTAACAAAAACAAGTTTATAACCAACAGAATACATGAAGTTATGAAACATGTTTTGGTCAACTTACAGGCATGGACTTTATTTTCTAAGTCCTTAATCAGATTCCAATAGAATGCAATTTCCCTACCTTATTTAACAAATGCAGCAGCGCTTCCCGCATACAGTCATGCCTCATATAAAAACTAATGATTGCTAGATTGGTGCCATAATTGTGCAAATAGAAAAGGCATTCCTGATAATAGCTGTTGTGTTGCATCTTCCCCTCTGGTGTCATCTCGAGAGTGAGGCTTCGTGTCCTCAGCATCGCTTCCAGTTCTTTCAGAGTGGCAAAATAGTCATCATCCTGCTATTAAGGGAGAGAAACAGAAGTCACAGACTGAATTCAGGATGTTTTATCGACAGAACATTCAAAAGCATTTTTCTCCTTGTGGAAAATGGGCCAAGTACCCCACAACTGCTATAGAACTGAAACTGTTTGTGAAGCAGAGCAGAAACTTAATGAGGAAAAAAGGGAGGAAGTAATTTCTGCTACCCACCTGCCTTCAGTTGAGGACCTTTATACTGCAGGAGTCAAAAAGAGGGCTGTGAAAATATTTACGACCACTCATATCCTGGATATAAACTGTTTCAACTCCTACCCTCAAAATGAGGCTATAGAGCATTGTGTACACCAGAACAACCAGACACAAGAGCAATTTTTCCCCAAATGCCATCACTCTGCTAAACAAATAATTCCCAAGTCTGCATTACTATTACTATTAATCTTCTCATCTGTCCTTTCATCCATCTCCTACCACTTATGACTGTAAGAATGTAATTGTTATGTTGCTTGTATCATTATGATCTTTTATTGACTTCTCATCCTTCCTTTCACCCATCTCCTACTACTGTTTTTTTAACATAATTTTTATTGACTGTTTACTAGTATGATTTGATAGGCCCTAGCTTATTTTGTTTCCTAGTATGATGTGATTACTTATTTGTACCCTATGACTACTACTAAGTGTTATACCTATGATTTTTGACATATGTATCTTTTCTTTGTATGAACACGGAGAGCATATGCACCAAAACAAATTCCTTTTGTGTCCAATCACACTTGGCCAATAAAGAATTCTATTCTATTCTATTCCTCATTCCCAAATCTTCCTGAATAGGAGATTTCTAGTTACTCTTCTCTCAGATAGGAAATCTGTCACATTTTGACAAAATGGCAGGTTTTAGCAATGAACCATATCTTGTTTTTATGTTCAAGTACAGCAATTAGCAACTGATCTAGCAGCTATACAGCTGATTAAAACAAATATCCCAAGACAATTTTTTTTATCACAGCTTTCTTCAAATAGTTCATAGAAACACACATAACACAGAGTCATTGTCTTGTCTTTTATCCTAACAACCCACTGAAGACTAGGTTATTCAATGCTGCCCCTAACCCCTCAGCAGGAGTGTAGCCTTACCACTGAAAGAATGGGTTTCACTGTGGTTTCAAGATACTGAACCACTTCCTGGACCAGACGGGAACCCAGATTGAGCTGATTCAAGTCAAGAGGTGATTTTAAGCATCGACTAAACTTCTCTCTGGCAGCAGTCAGGTTTCCAGCTTTAAGGCAAGCCATGCCCCATGCATGCCATGCTCCACCGGGGTCCAGACCAGTCTTCGTAGAAACCTAAAAACCAGGTTACCACAAAGAATTAAGATTAAAAAAAATCCTTCTTATTATAGTTAAGTTTTTTTTAAATGTACACCAAGACAACTAAAACAGCATTTTATAAGTACTGTCCATATGTATCAGAGATTTATACCACTATAGATACAACAAAAGCCTATAGACTATCATTAGAGGTACTGTTGGCCTAATAAAGGTTAGAAATGTACACTTTTCTCTAAAAAGAAGAAAATTACACTGAGAATTTCTGTTCATAAGATTTTTTTTATCAAAGAAGCTTTGATAAAAGCTTGGTTTAGAAGATTTGTTTCACTGAAACTCAGATGGCAGAATACCTTTTTCAATATCTCAAAAAATGAGTAATTTTTTAAAAATAACATTAGAACTAAGTCACAGTTTATAGGAAAAGGACTGTAGCTTAGAAGCTGAGCACACAGTAAGATCCCAAGTTCAACTTTTATAGCATGCTAAGGTAGAGGTAGGAGAGGGTTCTGCAACAAGCTCCAAATATTTCTGATAATTAATAAAGGATATACAAATTAGATGAACCACTAGTAGGGTAAGAAATACAATTAATCATGATTGTCTACAATCATTAACAGTGGAAATCATAGCACAGCCTTCTCTGGTCAGAATTAAAAGGACACCAGATTGGGGAAGGCTAGCCTAGAAAGTTAACTGCCACTGGAATGGCAACGTTTTCAGCTACTCAATTAAGTGAGTATAAATGATTATAAAAGAAACTGATTAATAAAATATATCTGAATAGGAATAGCATGAAATCAGAAATACAATCTTAGGTAGCCTTCTCAAATATTGAGGAGGTATCGGATAATTTACAGTTTAAGATACACAGCTCATTCTTAGCGGCAAAAGTGGTATCTAATACACATTATATTTTATAATGGGACAATAAATGTCTTAAAGAACTTACAGATCCAATCATTCAAAATAATATTTGATCAGTTAATTATATTTGATTAATCTATTTATTACTTTGTAATAATAATTAGTTTTTTTTAATCTAGAATCAAAACCAAAAAAGATTTCCAAGGCTGAAAACCTAACTCAAAATCCTTGATGGGAAAGAGAATGAAGATAAAGTTCTTTTCCATAGAGATGCTTTCCCACTAAAGACAGAAGTGTGTTAAGGAATCCATAGGCTATACTTCACAATTACATCATTCCTATAGTGTTACCTCTACGGACAGTTGATAGTATTCCGCTTGCAAAAGTTGATTTCTTAGCCTACTAACTGCTGCAGGCTCTAATATCTGATCCAGAGATGGAACATGACGATAAGCAGCAGCTACTAAAATATTCAACACATCCACCTTGCTGAGGTAACTGATGTGGGAAGAAAAAAGCGAAACAAATGAAATGCATTTGATTCATTTTACTCAGTTTGGCTCTTCAAAGCTTTAATTGTATTTTAATTTCAAGAGGAAACTTGCAACTCAGAGGAGGCAAAACCACAGGGATCATACTATTTTTTTTTCTTTTCAGGCTGACTCCTGAAAACAGCTCACAATTTTTCTTGTGAGAAAAAATCCCAGCTGCAACATTTTATTTCATATTGGCTGATTTGAGGCAATAAGGCATTACGATTTTTTGAGGCATTAAGATTTCTTCTTAAGACTAAATATAATAGGATCCGTTTTACTAGCTGCATAGATGGTTTAGCTCTGTATCTGTTCAACATAAATATGTGCCAAGATCAAAAGCCCGGGATAGTTAATAGCAACTAAATTGGCTGAAAGCGAGCAAATCAGTGTATTGTTTCATTCTCTATTCAAAAGTTTGCACAAATACCGTAAAACCTCTATTTGAACGCCACCTCTATTTGAACGCCACCTCTATTTGAGCGCCACCTCGGCGGAA
>JAOYMU010000001.1:97013025-97025278 GCA_025802295.1 Psammodynastes pulverulentus | reverse complement strand
TTTAAGGGAGCCGCGGAAGAAATCGGAAGCACGTAAGTGAGCCGCGGCCGGAAAAGTTTGGGAACCACTGCTGTAACTAACACTTTCCATTAAATATAATTGCCAATAAATTTTCAGAGTTTATCTGAATATCCTCTTCTTTAATATAGATACCGTTTTGTCCATGGGTATTTGTATTTGTAGTTGCAAAAATGATATACATGATTGGAGTAGTGTCTGGGAGTGGAAAAAATTTCAGCAGAGAGAATCAGAGGGGAGGGCAGGATCACTAGAGCAATTTGCAGAGAAGGAATTACCCAGATTTAAGTTCAGAAAATATTTGAGGAATTAGGCAATAGGTTATCTGATTCACTTGATATTAAATTAACAACTTTTTTTAAAAAAAGGGGGGAGATCGAAGACTTGTATAAATGAAGGATCAGATGAAAGAAGTCAAGAATAGCAATAGCATTTAGGCTTATATAATGCTTCACAGTGCCCTCTCTAAGCAGTTTACAGAGTCAGCATATTGCCCCCAATCCAGTGGTGGGATTCAAAATTTTTTACTACTGGTTCTCTGGGCGTGGCTTGGTGGGCATGGCATTGCTTGGTGGGCATGACTTGGTGGGCATGGCAGGGGAAGGATACTGTAAAATCTCCATTCCCTCCCCACTCCAGAGGAAGGATACTACAAAATCCCATTCTCTCCCCCACCCAACTAACCTGCTTTCCAGTTCCGTTCTCCTGTGCAGGGCAACAAAAGAAGACCCCAGCCGATCAGCTGGGACTCGAGAGGAAGAGAATAGATGGGGGTGGGGCCGGGCCAGTCAGAGGTGGTATTTGCCAGTTCTCTGAACTACTCAAAATTTCCGCTATCAGTTCTCCAGAACTGATTAGAACTTGCTAAATACCACCTCTGCCCCAATCTGGCTCTTCATTTTACCAACCTCGGAAGGATGGAAGTCTGAGTCAACCTGGAGCTTCGGAGATTCAAACTGGCAAACTACTGACAGTCGGCAGTCAGCACAAGTAGCCTGCAATTCTGCATTCTAACCACTATGCCACCATGGGTTAGAAGAAAGCAAGCTGTGTAAAACAAATGTCTGAAGATGTAAAACAAATTAAGTGGAAATGCTGGAGTCCAAGACAGAAGTTATAGAGAGTTGGAAAGAGAATTAGATAATTTGGCTCTATTAGAATTAAGAGAGAGGAAATTTTGTTTAATATGTAGCACTTTCCCAAAGAATTCTATATTCTGGAACATTTGACTGAGCACTGCTCACTTAGTGTGATCACAGAGTCCCCAAATGATTACTTTTTAAAAAGAAATTTTAGGAAGCTGAGAAATACAAGAGTAAAAAAAATGGTTTATTTTAAAAATAAAAATATGAACATTTAAATCACTACTCAGTGTTTACACTCATGCAGGGTCATATACAATGAATGGAGTTGGAATGGGGGAGGGGCCGAATGAAACGTGGCAGCACCTGGAGTCCACCATCAGTGTTAATGGTAAAAATATAACTGATCTTTCTAACACCAATTCTAAGTAAAATCTGCTCATTTATTTATTTAGTTTATTGGATTTATATCTCTGCCTATTCGCCCATGGCAACTCAAGGTGGCTTACAAAAATATAAACCCACATTAAAACCATAAAAACTCCTAAAAAATCAAATAAATTAATATAATAAAATCACCCGCCCATTTCCTACTCCATGTGAGCCACAGCAGATTACTTATGCTCAGATTATAAATATGCCTTTTATCTTAAGACATTTTTTCCTCTTCCACTCCCACCCTATGAGAACAGCAGTCAGCACATGAGACTTTTTATATTGCCATCCCAATGTATTTCATAGAAATGTCCCTTTTCCAAGGAACTCAATGTAGCACCCGATAGTTGTTCAGTTCTATCTCTCTTTTTATCATTACAGGAATCCTGTAGGGCAGGTCAGATTGACAACATAATTGATTTAAAGTCATGCTGGGCCTGGCTATGAACAGGAGGCAAGCAGCAAAGTTTGTTCTCTCAGGAAATCTAGAGCACTATGAGTTAGAAACTGATGGCAATATTAATATGGTGATTTTGCTCCTGTCTTCAAAATGTAAATACTAAGCAGCATCATTCTTGGTCTCCACCTTCTCGAATAATGCTGTCGTCCCTGAAGCTTCCCACAAGTTAAATAGGAGGGAAGGAGCCCTGAAAGTATAGAGACATATAAAGACATACAGTAGATCGTCAAGAAATTTGCATGAAATCATTTTGAAAGAGCCAGATGCTGGATTCATTCATTTCTCTTCCACAGCCAATTTAGTTCTATTTCAGATGGGGATTCCGGACAGCATATTCCAAACTGCAGAACAGTGCAGGTAATCAACATGTCATCATATTGTCAGAATTTATGGAACTTCCGATGAAGTGGATGTTTCATAATATGCTTCCTTGCTTCCGAGAAAAAGTCTAAATATAGTAGATCTGTCAGGTACTAATTTTGTGCCAGGTTAAAACAACTCAGCCAGCAATCTCAAAAACAAAACAAAACACCCAGCTCCTTTTTATGTCCTTGTATTAAACTGTCCAATAAATGCAACTTTAATCCACCTCCTATGTTAGTGGCTTGATTGCCTCAATCCAATTAGCTCTTTCTGCCTTGGAACTAGCCTGTATGTAATAGTGAATATCATTCTTCGTGATAATTTTGAACAGGTTGCCCTGCACATTTCCTTTCACTCCTGAAAAAGAAAAGAAAACAGTCATTTAATAGGACATACAGATAGTCTTCAACTTACAACCAGTGGTGGAATTCAAACTTTTTTACTACCGGTTCTGAGGGCGTGGCTTGGTGGGCATGGCAGGGGAAGGATAGTGTAAAATCTCCATTCCCTCCCCATTCCTGGGGGAAGGTTACCATCAGTTCTCTGAACTACTCAAAATTTCCACTACCGGTTCTCCAGAACTGGTCAGAATCTGCTGAATACCACCTCTGCAGCGAACCATTCATTTAGTGATCGTTTGAAGTTACAACGGCACTGAAAAAAGTGACTTATTCACCATTTTTCACACTTATGACTATTGCACGGGCAAGCCAGATTCACATAAAACTGTGTTACTACTTTAACATCTGCAGTGATTCACTTAACAAGTGTGGCAAGAAGAGTCATAAAATGGGGCACAACTGACAACTATCTCGCTTAGCAACAGAAACCTTGGACTCAATTGTGGTCATAAGTCAAGACTATCTGCAGAGAGAGCCAGTTTGATGCAGTTTGAGGCATCAGGATAGAAACTGAGACAATGAGTTCCAGTCCTGACTGAGGTAAAAAACCAGCCGGATAACCTAGGGCAAGTCACCCTCTCTCAGCCTTAGGAAGGAGGCAATGGCAAACCACTTCTGAAAATCTTGCAGGAAAACTATGAGGACTTTTCCAGTCAGTTGCTGGATTAAAAAGTTACGCAAATGCACCCCTCGCCCCCCAAAAGACAAAAAGCAGTCTCTCAGAGGGAGAATGTCAGAATAAGATACTGTGGAAGATGCACTGAATCTGCTTTTCCGTTATGCATTACATGGACTTTGGCTTAAGTCATATACTGTATAAATTGCTTTCAAAAATGAGGCAAATGGTCCCTGTGAGCCACTAAGCAGTACTTCTTTTTGGAATCTATTTTATTCTACCTGAGAATAAGTTGGCTTAAGTTTTTCATTTCTGAAGAGCTGTGATTGTCGTCCCCTAAGCAATCCTGGTCAACTTTGAGTTAAAGAAGTGTGTGCATGTGGGGGGCCTTTTCCCTTTCGGACAGCTGCTTTTGCTACGACTTTGAGAAAGGTGTGCCTTTGTTTGTGTATAATATGGCTAAAATGAGAGGGAGTCGGGGCGTGGAGCATCCATTTCTTCTACGAACTGGCCCTAGCAGAAAATCCGATGCATTGGATGGGCTCTAGGAGCTCTTTATCACAAGCATTCCGTAGCAGAAATAGGCCTTGCTGGGCGATAAAAGGAGCTGCTGGCAAAATCCTGATTCCATTTGCTCTCCTGTGTTTTGTGCTTGTCCTCCGTTGTGTTACACATGGTCTGGAAATGAGACAAGAGCAGCAGAGGGGGGGAAGGGGTAACATGGGCTGCTTCCAACGCCCTTGCAAATAATGAATGAAGCGCGACTCTAATCTTTATCAATGAAGAAAAAAAGAAAGCTATCAAAATAACAGTAAGACTGGATCTTGCAAGGTAATAACTTGCCTGTTGGGACTCCATTGTCTTCCAGTGCTGAAACAAGGCAACCACGGAGAGAAAATCCCCCAACTGGTTTGTTATCTTCCTATAGGAGAAAAAAAAGTGGACTAATGTGAGTAAAGCAAATAATCAAAATGTTACATTCCATTCAACAAATTTGACCCAAGGAAGGAAAGTTTTGCTTGAGTCTGTCTCTGTTTAAGAAGATGCTCTATAGTCCTTTCCAAATTGTTGACTATAGTAGGTATTTAAAGAGGCAATGTGTAATGTAGATAAGTTTGCGTCAGTGGTGGGATTCTATCTGTTCCACTACTGGTTCAGTGATTGCGCATTTTGTGCATGTGCGCACGTGCACCTCAGATGCGCACGCACAGCTTTCCACATACCAGCTGAGGTTCTGCCGCACCAATCAGCTGAGAGTATAAAGAAGAGAAAAGTGCAGGGGCAGGTAGGAGGGCTGCTCCTGCGCTTTTCTCTTCTTTATCCTCTCAGCTGATCGTCGGAGCTTTTTTTTTACTACCGGTTCAGCTCAACAGGTAGGAATTTTTGATACCCGTTCAGCTGAACTGGCCCGAACTGGCAGCATTTCATCACTGATTTGCATGACATGATAAACCATGGTAATGTTAGCATGTGGACACTGCCTTATAAGCAGGGGTGGGATTCTACTGGTTCGTACCAGTTTGGGCGATCCGGTAGCTCCGAAGAGCAGCTGACACTGAACCAGTTCACTGTGACTAGCCTGTGGGCCCACCTGCCCATCCCTGCTCTTTCCTATGTTTTATTTCCTTTGTTGAGAGCGCAGCTGATTGGTGCAGCAGAGCGGTTTGCTGCGCCTCAGCTGTTTTAGTCACGGCATTTGCTGTAGAAGGTAAGTATTAGAACTTTTTGAAACAGAGCATGTGCGTGGACCCCGCGTTTGGTGCGAACGCGTACAAAGCACGCAATCACCGAACCAGTTGTTATACTTGTGGGATCCCACCCCTGCTTATAAGTTCTGCCACATGTGATTCAGGACACCTTAAAGTGGTTGCCATTGTCAACTTGGCAAAAACTGAAACTGAAACTGAAAAGCAGTGACAATGTTTTGACTTAGATTTTAGTTTCCACAAGCTGAGAATAGCAACAGACTTGCATGACACATTAAGCTTTAAGTATAATCTCCACAGTTGATTAAAGGGTTTCGACAACCTGGGGATTAAATAACACTTTCACAAACATTTTACACTGCCTGAAGGCACTCCTATGCTGCCAACAATTCTATTTTTTTCAGTCCTTTAAAAAAGCAGTCTGAAGACAGTCTGGACTTCACTTCTCTTCTGCTGACTCACAACACTGAAAACAAGTAGCAAAGATTCACAGCCATGCCTTGAACCATCACAATAGTTCTGGAGAAAGAGACACTCTTACCACCTATGCACAAGGAAATGTTAAAAATCTCTGAGGTTCCTCTCCCTATCCTACTCTAATCGCGATGTGTTGTGTAGCTATTTTGTCATAGGCAAAATCTCAGAGTGGTTTGTGGGCGGGACTGTATTTTTGTTTAAAAGAGTGTAAGGGCCAGCTGATAGCTAGGAACCCGGAGTTGGGGTAAAGTAAGACATCCTACAAAAAGGTCTCTTCACAAGCTTTGGAGAGTTGCAAGATTTAAAAGATAGGACTACAGGTAAACCTTGCTCAATGAGCACAACTGAGACAAGCAACTCTGTCACTAAGCAATGACACATCATAAATGAGACATCAAACACACATAGGTGAGTTTGCCCAGATCTCAAACACAAGCAGCATGGAATTACAGACTATAGGAAATGACTTGAGATCTAACCAGAGTCCCCAGATGGCGCTGATAAAATAAAAACAGTTTGTTTATTTTAAAACATTTATAGAACTGCCCATCTTATATCGAACTCTGGGTGGCTCCCAATCAGCAAAATCTTCCTAACACTTCTTCCTAACAAAATGGTTGAATAACGATGTAGAACTCTAAGCTGAGTAGCATTAAAAATCATTTTATATAAAATATCACTATTTTTTTCCTGAACTGATTTTCATTCTCTAACTAGAGTAAAAAAAAAAAAAAAGAGGACAGGATTCCTATATGTATCATATTTGCATGGTGGGGGGGACCTTCAGCAGTATGTATCTTGCTGAAATTCCATAACGTAACTTCTCCCATCCTAAACCCAAATGTGTTCTTTTTTCAATGACAGAACACAGTAACTACAAGGTATATCTGTTCCCAAAGCAAATGTGTTGTATTAAGCTACTTTTTAGATTGTGTATTTAATTGGCACATTGACTTACAACTAATATGGAGATGAACTAACAGCACAGTACAAGTTACTCAAGAAGTATTGTGGGCCATTTAGGATCCAGTGTGAAAATCTCAAGGAATCTGCCCCTGAAATCCATGCAGAAATCCATGCAGAATTCATTTCTACCCATCAGCAACAGCGTTAAGGCATGGGGGGAAGGGGGAACATTCCCCAAAAGCACCTATGTAGGGAGTTTTGAAGATTGCAATGCCGTTCTCTCACCTTTGTGGGGTCATAATAGTGTAAGAAAGCAGGATCAGACCTCAAGACAAAGCGTCTGACTTTCCAGTTCTTCCTCTTGTGCCCCTGAAAGGTGGAAAATAAATTTAATTTTCTTTCTCCAAAACACGGATCTCTTGTAATTGTCAATAGTAGAGAAATAATATGGCATTATCTGTTTACTCCCTTTTATCATTACAGAAGCAGCCACAGGTGGAAAGACAAACTAAGGGATAATTCAGGTAGTCCTCACTTAACAATAATTCGTTCAAGGACTGTTTCAAAGTTAGGATGACACTGAACAAATAATACTTATGCCTGGACTCCAGAGTTACAGCTTTGAAGAGCTCCTATGGTCATGGGATAAAAAATTTAGGCATTTGGCAACCCCCTCTTGCATTTGAAACCTCAACAAGCCCTACCTACTTATCTCTCCCTATCTAGGTCCTTTTACTCCCCTGCACTCCTGATCCTTACCCTTCTGTCCCTAACTGATTTTCATCATCTTCTGCTGACAAAGCACACCTGGAGTGGCTCTGTGTGGAAGCTGCTAGCACTCAAGGCCTTCTTCTTAAGGTTGGGTGTAGCACAAGTTACCTTGTGAGACCACAAGAAGGTGGTGCAGGTCAGCTGCCATAAATAAAATGGTTAGAAATGTTTGATATATTGAAATGTGTGAGGAAACACCATAGTCCTCCATGTTGTTTGAATCAATGTAGATCACGGGTGCCTAAAATTTTCAAGGGCCTTTGCAGTCCCCAAACCAATGGCTGAATTCACAATAAGACTAGATTTTATTTAATTACATTTAACAAAAAATTAAATATCATTAAATAAGATTGTACTTGATTAATTTCCCTCTACCTGTCATATTACAAATTACAATTTGTAAATAAATTTTACTGGCTTGTGAAGGCCACTCCCTAAGTTTTTAGAAGTTATGTGTGATCCTAGGGCCTGCCTTCTCGTGTAGACTGTGCTGTGTAGAAATAACCAAAAACAAGACAATGATGCTTGGGTGTCACTTTCTGTATCAGACTGAGCCGAAAACTGTGTTCATTAAGTTGCATATTGTGGTTAGAAGATTGCTTCTATGTATTCTCCATTTCAAATACTTCCTTTTAACAGAAACTTAATGGGCACTTTCAATTAGTTACCATCTAAGTCTAGTTCACGTGTTAGTTAATTTGCTAATTGTACATTAATTAAATTGCCAGGGTTTCCTATTAAAATGCCATTTTATTTCAAAAAGAGCTTTAGAAGATACCAGTAAAAGATTGCTTATTCCCATCCCATGATTATTTTAAAATTCTGAAGTCATGGTTACCTGTTTTATCAAAAAGCCTTGCTTTAAAATTGTGCCACTCAGTTCAAGTATGTTAATATTGAGCTGTTCTTTAGTATTAATTTTTTTCTTATAGCTTTCAGCCTGCAATAAAAACAAAAGCATTGAACCATGTTACTAAAAGAGTCAGTACAAGTTTTGCAAATACTGATTTCATCCTTTAGCATGATTGATTTTCATTCATTTTTACCAGCTTTGATAGCCAAGCTATTCTCCTTTTCTTTCTTCTTCTCCTCAGCCATTTAAATTATTTTTCATAGTAGAGTCTGGGAAATTAAAATGGCAGGCAAATCCAGAGCTGGCCATTGCAGACCACTTGGATGCTGTTGCTATTCTTATCCAAAGGTAAGAAGATAGTTTATTAATGTAAGTTGGTACCCACCAGGAGCAATTTTGCAGTGTTTAGTTGTTTTTCCTAAAGCACATCCTGACGAGCAATCACAGTAACAAAAATACACAATCCAAGGACTTTCAGTGCTTTTATCTACAATTAGGATATTAATTGGACTTTGCATAGATGTGAACAAGCCTATACAGTTAAGACTTCAATGTAAATATAACCCTGGAGAACACTGTTCACAAGGATGAAGAGATTTCACCCTTGTGAGCACTGTTCTCCAGGGTTACAGTTACATCCAAATCTATGTAGACTTGTTCACACCTATGCAAAGTCCAATTAATATCATAATCTTAGATAAAAGCATTGAAAACTTTATAAAGTACAAGTCATTTATTAAGATTTTATCATTTGTTTGCCTACTTTTTTTTTCTATTTGACTATACAAAGTAAATTCACACAGCTAACTTTTGAACCTCGTCTGTACGCAGGAGGAGGTTTAGTTTTCAGAGTCTGCATCACTTACAAATGCATACAAGGCAGTAGAGTCATCTAAAAATTGCTCAGTCATATCTCCATTCCTCATGGCTTCAATGCTGCGGACTCCCACAGGTTTAATGAAATTTTCATCCATCAACATAGAGGCCAGCATGACTGCTTCAAGCCGAGAAGCTGCAAAGCTATTGGAAATCAACCAATCCACCAGGATGGAGCCTGAAAGGAAGAAATGGAGTTAATGGGGGAGACGGCTATACTATGTCCTTCTGATAAATTTAAAAAGTTATCATTGAGTGCTTTGGAAGATTTAATTGTGTATTAAAACCTTTCTGAATAAATTTAACTACATTCTTTCTGAAAAACGTAGATTGAAGCAAGCTAGGTAAGAGTGGGGATATACTGTATGGTTGCTGCCAACATACATTTCCCCAAAAATGGTTAAAAAACACAGAAGGAGGTATAAAGCAGATACTCCTAAGATTAACTTCTGGGTTCAAAAATATCCTTCAGTATGTCCTCAGTTAAAATATGTTGCTCCATTCTGTATTAATAAATTAAATTTAAATGTTCACCTTTGTTATTTTTTATTTTTTTTAATTCTCTTTAGTATCTAATTTTTAAAGTCTCATTTTTAAAAAAATAAAAATAAAAAACAAAAACATTTTTCCCATGGGAAGGATTCTTATTTTAAATTTGCATGGACCCATAATCCATTTGTAATTTTCCCAAAACAAAGTTTTGGAAAACATCACCCTTTTTCTGTCTATTAAAAAAAGTTGTTTTACAAAAAAAAATTAAATTCTATTCAAAACTTCTTTTGCTAAGTACTGAAGCAAATTCATCCATTTTTTTTCCAGACTTTTCAATCCAAAAGTTCATAATACCTGAAACAAGCAACCTCTGAAAGTGATTAGAAAAGGATGTTTGTAAACTCAATATTCTTCTGAAGAGGCAGGCTATGGTTTGACCAAGATGGCTGTTCTCTCATCCTCTAGAGTTCTAAACCCACCATTGTCTTGCAACCTACTAATGAGGAACAACTGTATAGAGTATGTATGTGCAATCTCAAGTCCCCTTTGTGTCCAGAGAAGAATTATGAAGAGCAGGTCTACTTGCTGGCTCTTCTTTCTGCCACATGGTTGTTGGCTTCACGCTTAATGGAGCTGTCTTCAGTTCTCCATTTGCAGAAGGTCCTAGTGAGTTTCATAACTGATTAGGGAGATGAATCTGAATCTGTCAGATTTAATTTAGCCCTCTACCCATTAACATACTTGCCCTAGTAGCTTCATTTTCTAAAGCATATTTCCATGCAATTTCTGAAATGAGCCACCTGGGTTTTTTTTGCAAGCAGTGAAATAAAATAAATTGAAAATGCATTCTTTATTATTTTTCACACATCTAATAATTAAAACAGGTTTTGAAAATGTTTTCTGGTACAAAATGTCTCTATAGAGGAGCATAATGAAGAACCAAATCGGTGACATATGTACCTGTAAAGCTTTCTTTATACAAGCTGCCTTGTCTGGTGTTGGGTGTTATCTTGATTCCGCTGCTGCTGTCATACATTTTGTCCACAATATGACTGGAAGAAAAAAAAAATCAAGAGAGGGTCAGTGATAAAAAAACAGAAGAACCAGTTTTGTGAATTTACCCGCATTCCACTGTTTTCAGCTAATAGCATGTTTTCAATCCAAAAATACTCAGAACATGTTTGGAATCCAGTTCTGCTTACATGCAAGTGGAATTCGTCAATTTCTCCCAAGGGATGGCCGTCCCCTATCGCTAGTAGCCATTATCTGTGCTTTATTACATTGCGTTACAAAATGTTATGATACAGTATGGAAGACTAGGCTGGATTCATACATGAATAATAATGCTGAGTTCAGGGGGAAAGCATCAGGAAATGTTGAGTGTATGTACAGGAAATTTTGTGTACATGCACAGAGGGGGTGGAAAACCTATAGCCTTCCAGATGTGGATGAGCGACAATATTAAGCATCCCTTGCCACTGGCTTGGAAGCCTGGAGTTGCAGAGATGTTTGGCTCAGTGATAAGAACTACTGGCTTCTCATTCCTAACAGTGCTCGTTGTTTTCAGTCCAAACCAGGCAGCATGCAAAACCAGATTGAGAACTGATTTACCACGTACTTCAAACTGATGTTCGCAGGAAGTTTGAAGGAGTTTCTCATGAGATGAAGTTGCTGAACTTGCACTGGATTGCCAGCATGAATAGCACCTGTGATATCCAAAGCCCAAATGTCACGCTCTTCTCGGGAGCAACAGTCAAGGAAATAGTCTGTGTTGGTTTTTGTCCTTAGCTTAATAACTAGCTGCAAAAGAACAGCATAAGAAGCCGGGTTTATAGGAATAGTCATAAAAGGAAAGTGCCTTACAGCACACATCTATTTGACCCCAACTGAGAGTTACATTTCATTGCTAAAGCAAGACATTCTCCCATTAACTAAATTAGCCAAATGAGCAAGAGAGAGAGATAATAATAATTTTTTTTTTAAAAAACAGATGATATCCCATGCATTCCAAGATCAGTAGATTGAAAAGCTCATCAGATTCAAGGAACATCATTAGATTAACATACACATTTTGGTATAGTTTTCAGTTGAATCTGAATGAGAAAATTATTTCAATCATTCTTTCCCTGCTCCTGATTTGCAGCCTCGAAGACAGTCCCTGCCAAACTATTGAAAATTTATCAGGTTGTCTACCTATATATCTTCCATCTTACTAATCAGAAAATGCAACCCTAAATTACCCAACAGATCTGCAATATGCAGGAGCTGCAGGGAAGCAACACAACAAGTCTAAATTGATAGACAACAGCTAGATTTTTATGATTTGGGGGGGGACTGTACATTAAAATTGGATTGGTTAATGGGTTAGATTAGATCAGTTAGATTAGGCCATCAGATCCAATCACCTGAGTTAGTGTGAGGAGAACCTCAATTAAAGCACATCATACCTAATGACTAAAGAGTGATTGGTTACATTGACTGGATTCACAAGGTTAGAATTATAAAATAATAGAATTGGAAGTGCTCGCTGGGGGGAAATCCCAGTTAAAGCATTGCAGAGAGAGATAGCACATCCAGTAAAAGAGTTCAGTGCTGCTGTGAGCAACTGATTTCTCAGTTGAACTATTCCAACTGTGATAAAGTTTTTCCCCTGACTTGCCCACCACCCCTTTTCCCTCTGCCATAATATATACATCTTCTTAGAGCTATGAAAGTCAAAAGAGGGAGAGGAACGAAAAAGAAAAAGACCTCTTGCCTTGCTGAGCTCCGGAGCAGAATGACTGTGGAAGGATCCAGG
>JAOYMU010000001.1:96994865-97012925 GCA_025802295.1 Psammodynastes pulverulentus | reverse complement strand
ATATATTTCTATATTTGTAACCAATAAAACTTTTTCTATTAAAAAAAAAAAAAAAGAGGCTATGAACTTTTTGGGAATCCTCTTTGAAAAGAAAGCAGCTTTCTCAGATTATTATGCCAACTCATTCCCAAAACCTAGATTGTTTTCTTCCCTAGTTGCTTTCTCTTATTTTAAAGTCAACACAGTAGTAAGAGAACTAAGCAAAGAATCCAACACGAGACTTACCGGCCTGTTCTCATATTCCAAACACGGGCAGGTAATTGTACAGCCGTCCAGAAAAATCTTTCCCTTGGGAGAAGGCTCCTGCTTTCCTCCCACCACTTTATAATAGAGCAGCCTGTCTTGGAGAAGAACAAACCACCTTGCTTTCCAATTGGGGACAACGTGACCCTGCAAACAATAAACCAAAAAAATAGCGGTTTCTGAAGCTGCTCAAAAACAGCTACACTAACTACACAAAGCAACACATTTATTCATGCTGAATCATAACTTATTGCATTAATACATTTCTGGTTGATAGAACTTTGAACAAAATCCTAGCCATTGGGACTGTTATACTTACTTAAGTTTTCCCCTTATGCTTCTATTAAAAGAACTCATGGGTGCCATATGAGATCTGTATTTTAGAGCAGAACACAGATGCATAAAAGCAATTACAATGTTCATTAAAACCGTAGCATGAATATAACCAATATTGCCCCGCTCACATTTACAATCCATACCACTACTTTTTTTTATGCCTTCAAGTCAAGTCTTGATTTCAGATTACTATCTGCACAAGTCCCTGCAGTTTTCTTGGCAACCGCATTTTTTAAAGGAATAGTATGCTATGTCCTTCTTCCTAGAGCTGAGTGTGTCTCAGTCAAAGATAACCAGTTGGCTTCCTGCCTATAACGAATCTAGAACTTACAGTCTCCCACTTTTCAATCTTGCACCCTTAACCACTAGACCCAACTGTCTCTCTACTGTTACAGGTGATATATATTATAATAAAAACTAAAAGATTTTGAATAATAGAGGTATTGCATTCTGGGGGAAAAAAATCCAGCCCATATTCACTGGAAATTAGGTGGAGATGTGTTTAATCTGTTAAAAATACTTTCAGATAAAATGTGAAATTGATAGTGAAATTGCCCTGCCCTCTTCATGGAATTTTATTATCAGTCCAGATGGTAATATTGTTTGTGGTATTAGTCTACATTTCCTCATTGTTTTTCAAGCTGCAACCGGACAAAAATCCCAAACTCTCTCCTTGTAAAAAAAAAGTATATTACATCTTATTTCTCCTAATAAATCCGGACACCAATAACACTGGGTTTTTCCCTTTCTCTGTTTCTTGATGTACACTTCTTGCAGAACTTATAGGAAAGTGTGAAAAGTGCCAAAGATGGGACAGAAAGGAATTGCTTTGGAAGCAGAAATGGAAAATAAACAAGGTGACAAAGGAAAGATGCCTCCAGACCCTCATCCACCATTATCAGGAACAGCTCCTCCCACGGTATTTTAGTCATGTATTTTCCTGTAAATACCTGTTGAAAAAATTGCACTTTTGTCTCAGTACATGTGCTGCATTATATAACTACCCTTCCTCATTCATAAGACTGCCAACAGAATTGTCATACATTTTCTCTCTTTTTCTTTTACAAGAGATATCTATTTAAAGGAAAGAAAGCATAGATGTCTGAGGTCCATTTGATTGCAGCTCTCTGACTGGAAGCCCTTTTAATTCTCACTGGTTGATTTATGGCTAAACTAAATACCATGCAGCAGTGGGAAAGGCCAGCCTGTTTATGAATAGATCATAGTGTCGTTTGGACTTTCCATAAAGCTCTGAGAAATCATTGAATTCTTACCATATACCGCCCTGTGTGATTTCAGAGAAGGCTTCTATTGTATAATCATTCTGTCTAGCTGACAGAATTTTGTTTTGAGGTGGAAGGGGTTCAGACACAGTTCAGCCTTCAGATGTAACCTTTTATTTTATTTTTTATTTTCTCAAAAAGCTGTTATGGACAAAAAAATGCTATAACTCTTCAGTGCCTCTCATTTGGTAACATTAGGCACCATTTGCATAGCTCAAAATGTAGGAATCTAAAGCATTATGCTGCTACAGTGGAAAACTGTTTTCATGCCAGAAATCAAATTATGACAAAATGTCATAAAAAGCCACTATTGAAAGAACCTCTCATGAGATTTAATTGCAGGTCTCAAAGTGACTATTTGGGGGGGGGGGGAATGAGATTTTAAGTGAGGAGTTGCTGAATTCGCATATACCAAAAGGTTTCAGGTTAACTCAAAAGATTTCAACAAACACAATTCACTTTTAATAATCTTTTAACTGATTAGGTGCTTGTGATCCATTTCTCATGTAATTTTCATTGGCATAACCAATCTGTCCATCTCATTTCATCCTTCTAATTTAAATCCTATATCAGTTTAGTTGCATTTTGCATTTGTTGAAGTGAGCTGACAAATGTTTGCCTTTTATAAAAAATGTTCGTTGGAAAACATGTTACCACACTCTTCGTGAATTTTTGCTAGCAAAGATTAACACAGCTGTCCTCCTACCACACCTATTGAAAAAGTGGAAATATATACTGAGCTTCAAACAGCTCATCAAAATACTTGCTACCTCATGCCCGTCAGAGATTAAAACAAAAAACCAGGATATTCCAAAGAAAAATGTTACGTTTCTAAAAATGTAAAAATCAACTGAACACTTACAATTGATCTACAATAATTCAAAAGCTGCAAGCCAAGGGCCATTCATCTAGAGGCAGCCTAAGAACATGAATTTGAAAAAGGAGGCAAGGCTACAAATGAAATTAGAACTGTGAAATAGAGGATATCAATTTTGTAATTTTGTCATCCCAGTTCAGTTGCTTCATCTTTGACAAGTGACCATGGGAGATCTTCCAGGGAACATTTTGTTATTTCTAAAATTTATAACTTTTTTTTTCTAGTCAGTTGAAGATTACTATTTGTAATCATTTAAAAAATAATAAATAACATTATTTAAACAAGATGTTATAATTAAGTCTCCCCTTTAGAGATTAGTGGGAAGAAGTCTTACCTTTTTAACTAGAAAGCCCTCTTTCAGGATCCCCCTCCCTTCCTCCATGGTGGGCAAGAGAAGAATGTGTGCCTGTTGAGAATCTTGCGGACAGCTGCAAACCGGTTCTTCTTAAAAGTGAGGTTTTAAGAGGCAGGCCGACTTTTTTCACCCCCGCTTCAGAGTGACGTCTGATCCCCTCCCTACTCAAGGTAGAGAAAGCAAACACTGAGCTGGCAATGAGAGAGCACCTGTCCATAGGGTGAACAAAGTCGCTCCTATTTACAGTTGTAAAGGCTCAAACTGACTGAGTGCCTCAGGTAATATGAATCACCCATTTGATTACACATCACAGGAAGACATTCCTGTAGTATGTGGAAGCCAAGAACTCACCGGGGGCTACAACGTTTTGCTTATTGGGAGTTTTCAAAGTTTGATATACAGTAAAATGTCCTGATTGTTAGTGTATTGCATATAGTTCTGAGTTGGTGGGATGTGGGCAGCAGTATATTAGTTTAGAAAATAGTCTCTAGTAGATTAACAATCCTGGCTTGTGCGGAATAGCATATGAACAACATGCTTGGGATAAAACTAAGATTTGGTTGAACTGTTGTAGCAAAATTTGGCCAAAATATGCCGAAACCGATAGAGAATGTTACAAGTGGTTTGGTTGATAATTATATCCACACCTTCTCTACCTTACTAAAAATATTATGTAAACGTCTTGATCAAAACCAAGCTGTGCAGTGGAAATCAATTTCTATAGATCTGTCTGGTAATGAACATGGCATACCGCTGCCAAAAAAGCTAACACAGTTCTAGGCCTTGTTTGGCCAATTGCGAGGAGTTAAGGCAACAACAAATAAAAGCAAAGAAGTTCTTCTATATTGTAGCCAGACATTTTAATCCAGTTTTAAAACTGAAATATATACAAAAGAGATCTTTAAGGCAACTTGACATAGCCTTTTACAAATAGTAACTGGATATTTGCAAAATTTTGGTTTGCTATTTATTTCAGGAACGGGAGTCCCTTATGAGGTTGAATGCTCCCTTCTGGGTCTGATAATGGGTAATCATACAAAAAGCCGAGAAGGATGAAGATAGCATACATTAAATAAATAATGCTTCAAATGTTCTCCTTCTGGCAATAGATAATCAGATGTTTCCAAGATATCAAGGAACTGTGAAAGGAAAATGCATCTGAGCAATAAGGACAACATGACTAGATATAGGTAGTCCTTGACTTATGACCATTCGTTCAAGAACTGTTCAAAGTTAAAATGGCCCTGAACAAATGGTAGTTATGCCCAGTTCTCAGGCTTTTGGCTGTCCCAGGACCCCTGCAGTCAAGTGATTGCAATCTGGGTGCTTGGTAACTGGCTTGCACTTATGACTAAATGCAGCACCTCATAACTACAGTACATGATCTCCATTTGTAACCTCCCTGTGGCTTCCCCAGAAATTCAGTAGGTTAGCTGAGGGTCTCTCCCAACCAGTCCCCCAACCCCTCTGTGCTCACAGCAAGCTGGCCACTTGTGTACTTCCCTGCGCCCTCCCCAAGTCTTGCTGCACCTCCCTTTTATCCTTGTGCACCCTCACACACCCTCTTTGATCCAATCACGTGGTTATGAAGTGGCAAACCTTTCTTGCACTCGCTTCCCCATCCAGCAGCAGCCACTTACTGCTTGCCTGTGTGCAAGCCATCTGGGACTTGCCAGCTTCCCCCAACCAAGTCAGTGGTAGCATGAAGTTTACCTTACCTGTCAACCATCAGATTTTATTAACGAAGGCGATCAGTTCAGCAGGGAACTACCATTGCTAAGTGATGGAAATTTCGGTTCCAACTGCCATTGTAAGTTGAGTATTACTTGTACACTACTTGCTCAACTTTCTTTTGCAGAATAAAAACCATTTGTACTTGGGCCTACTTCTAGTTAAGAATGCATAATAATGTGCTGTACTTAACTTTCCAGAAGAGTAAGGCTCATTAATATATAAATTTATTTGGGTATTACTATTAAGTAGATCCATGTACATTTGTTAAAAGTCAAGCCAAACCAAACCAAGATGTATAAATTTATTAGACTTCCTATTGACCTTTCTGTGAAGATCTCCATAGTCATTAAGTATCTGTTCTGACCAAGGTTTCCAAACCAGTAATAACCAATGAGTCCCCAAAAAGTCTTTTATTTTAATGGCTAATGAGTTCAAAACAGATAGTAAAATGTCTGACCGAAATGTCTTTCAGGAGGAGGCTGATATTTCCCTTGAAAGGTTGCCAACAACCTAATTTCCAGTAGCTGTGAAAAGCCAAACAGAGCAGAAGGCGACATAGAGCTGCAAAGATGAATGAATGAACATGAGAATGAACAAAGTTGCTCCCTGCAAAGAGCATCTGAGCCTGTGTTCTTCCTTTTAAGTCTTATGGGAGGGGCCAATCATCTCCGAGCCTTACTCCTGAGTCGCCCTTTCAACCCCAACTGTTCTTGCCTTCTGGCAGCTCTGCGCATGCGCGCACTGATAACAGGGGTGGGGGGTGTTCTTCTGCTTCACTTGTGTCCAAGTCTGGAGGCTCTGAAGTCTACACATAACTTCCAGATGGCCCTGGCTTCATCTCTGTATTGGAAGCAGAGCCCTCGCTTGAGCCTTCCTCAGGCACTCCAACCTCTTCACTGTCAGATTCTGCTGCCAGCTCCGCAGGCCTCCAGCGGACCACAACAGTTATCTCTGACAAGAAGTATAGGCCGTTTCCCTTTGTCATTCCCATAAGCCCTAAAAGTTGCTTCAAACTATATACAACTCTTTTCTATGGAAGACTTTAAGAACAGCAAGGAAGCATTTTACACTCCTGGTTGGGTGGAGATTGATGCTCCTTATGGAAATTGTATCCTACCTTGAGACTGTACTGAGGGATTCTATACCCCATAGCATCTTACAGAACTACAGATAAAGATACTTTTCCTTATTGCGAGATTTACTTGTTTTCTAGGGAAATACTTTTATGGTCAAAGCAAGATTAAAAACAACAACAACCCAGCATCCTGGAGATAAGAAAGTAGGAAGGAAACAATTGTTATTCTTGCATAGCTCCCGATTACTGTTCTTGCTAATAGTACGAGTCACGGACGATGTAGCATTAGTCACTAAATCAGCAAGCATGTCAGCAAATCTCTTTGCAGACATAGTGTTATTATGGAGTGGGTGGGGGACTTTATGACTGAGTTTTACAATACACTCCAATTGCTTGCTTTCTATTTTACATGGCTCAGCCCTATGTAAATATTGTTATATGTATTTAATATGTATTTATTTATTTTCTAGGCCAGAGGATGTGGTCTAGCTCCTGTATTCTTGGAAGCTCTCTGATCCAGACATTCAAGTCTATTAACTACTGAACAGTTCAAGGATGGCTGTCTGGTATATCAAGCTAGATATACCAGACAGCCAGTTTGGTCTAGTAGAGACTATAAGTTCAAGTCCTGCCTTAGCTGTGGAAGCCAGCCGGGTGACTTTGGACCCAGTCACTGTGTCACAGCCAAACCCATTTCACAGGGTTGTTGTGCGGAAAATGGGAAGAGGTGTTAGATATATGATGGGATATGAATAAATATAAAAAATAGACCTGCCTTCCAGTTTCATGCGGTACTTATTTTACGCCTTTGCCCTTTTAAATCCTTCTGTTGAAAAGCTATTTTTTTATCATTCACCCTATCATTTTTTCCTGAGCCCCAATTTTACTACTGTTCAATTTATAGTTTTCAATTACAGTAGATCGATTTTTGTGTTTGCCCTGACATTTCTGATGCCAACAATACCTAGATAACGCCACTTATGTTTTATTTCCCCATAGTACTTGAAATATGCATGAACTATCCATTGTACGAAAATTGTTACTCTAAAAAGATGTACACAGGGCAAACATTGTAATTAGTTCTTAAAGATACATGTCCACACTAGTTTGCATGAAGTCAACCAATACTTAAACACAAAAATAAATTCCTAGACATTGCAGAAAATGGCCGTCTTCTCACTCTACAGATATAAGGTTACCTAATCTATATACTACTTAATACTGAAATGTGGGTTTTTACTGCTATTCTTAAAATACTAAACATATGCCTATTGGAAGAAAACATGTAGGAACCTGTATGGATATAAAACTAAACTCAGACAGTGATGTCAGATCAGGTAGGTCTAATCAGTTCTCAAATTACCCTCTCTATCTTTAGGCCTACAGATTCCCCCATAGTGGGAGGAACTGGCTGTAACAAACTATCTATGGATGTTGACGTCAAAAGTTGCCTGTAAAACTGAAAATTTATCTTGAGAGAGAACTGGTTTTTCCTCAAAGAGTGCAGAATCCTCATGAGGAGTTAGCAGGCCAGATGGAGAACTTTAGTAAGCAACAATTTACTAAATATGAGTTCAGGACAACATTATGAACCCTTTTAAAACAATACTAAGTTAGTTTGTTGTGGTTGTATGACACCCAGTGGTAGGAAAAAAAAGTATACTATTATAAGCTACCATTAAAACATTTGTTGATGTTACTATCAGAAAAAAGTTGATTATTTAGAAGTGTTTACCAGCTTTTGATTTTGATAGACATAACAATAGATAATTCTTACATAAATAGCACAGTATTTAGGGGGAAAAGTAATGACATTTAATAATTTTAGCACATATAATCACTATGATAGTATGTAGAAAAGAGGTTTGATGTGGCAGATCAGCAAAAAATAAACACAAGATGTACCATCCTCCTAATAAACTTATTTCGGCAACTGAATGCAGTATTTCCTTGTTCTATAAATTAGATTATGATTTACCTTGCAGAGTAGGGAAAAAATCTTTTGTTCTAAGGCATGGGTGTCAAACTCACATTGTCACGTGAGGTATCAGGACTTTCCCCCCCCTTCGCTAAACTGGGCAGGGGCGGGGCCAGCATGTGACACATCCGGCCCGCGAGTTTGATACCCGTTCTAAGGCATCACATACTCAAAATGTAAAAGAAAAGCCTACAAGAAGAGAAAGACTAGTGCATTAATTCATCAACGAGAGTATCAAAAGGATTATTTAGTCTTGCTGACTTGTACATGAAGTAGCCCTAAAGTTACTTGTATAATGACAACTGATTATGAACTATGTAGAGATTAGGATTTATTGGTTAAAGACATGCAAACTGTCATCTTCAAGAGCTAAAAGCCACTCTTTCCTCTGTAGCTCTTTGCACTACAGATTTCTTAAAATGAAAATGAAATGAAACCCAAGTAAATATCCAATACATTTATTGAATGCTTCAGTGCGGTCTATGGAGGAACACTGGTTTAATCCTCAGAAACTCACTGATACAACATAGTGAATCAGTTGCCAATCTGAATGTATAAGACGCGAAAATATTAAGAGTCATCATCAAAGTATGCTTGGATTATTTAGGGGGGAAAGGCTTTAATCTTCAGTGAGAAGTACCTTCCCATTGAGAAAAATCAAGCAACACACTGTAGCAGATGGTTTCTTGTCTGTTCAAAATTTGGTCTCATTAAAAACTTGAAAGTATTTCAAGTCTGTTCCTGTGGCATTTTTAACAATGAAATCTCATCAGTCGACTCTAGGTGTTTTTAGTTATTTGCACGAAGGCATAATTTCCATCTATTTTGCCATGCCAATAAACTTAATCTTCAGTTTTTGCTTCCATCTCCTCAGCATCGTCATCTCCGTCCACTTCAGCATTCTCACGCTCCAACCTTTCCAACTGCCTTGCAAGTTCAGTCTCATCAGTGTCAGTTACCACCTTGGGCTGTAAAGACAAAGTGATCAATACATGGTTATCTTTTCGGTGTAATTCGGCATCTGTTTGAGTAGATGTGCTTTTAATTAAACAGTTGACTTGTCCAAAAAAAGACAGCAATTATCAACCGCAACTATTATATGCAGTCAAACTCATTTGCAACTGCAATGATAGCCCCTGGATGGGACTGCCACCTTGTGATAAACAGCTGCTGCCTATTTATGGTTTGGCATATATTTTTTTAATCAATGTAGATTTCATTGGATTCTTTCCATCTCTATTAATCAGATTATGTACTGCTTGAAAAAAAAAGAGCTATAAATTCTAAGCCCATAGGAGGGAACACTCCTGCTTGCTGTAAGAATGGACAGAAATATAATACTAAGAAGGCCATCTATTGGAACGTTTATTGAGATTTTCTTGTCTAAAATAGGTAAAGTGAACAAACACACATTTGAAAATATGACACTGAAAGTTATTTAGCATATAATCTGCAGTACACTGTTGAATTAAGGAATACAATCTTGTATTACTAGCAAAATTACGAGACAAGGGAGAGATGGCTATCAAAAAGACTTTGCTCTGAGCTGAATTCACTGAATTCAGGAATTTTCATTACCGGGGAGTCAAATCCTCAAAATGGTATAAAAGCTAACACCGAATTGTTCTTCATGGATTTTTCATAACAAATGCAAATAGTTTTGCCCAGTGCAATCCAAGTTGGATTTGTGGTAGACATGCTGTCATAATTCAGCGTCTGCCTAAATGAAGCCCACCCTGTGTTGTTTTTGCTTTATTTATTAAACATATAGTTTCCAGAAACACACTATTGAAATGATATAAACTTGAGGCCAAAACATACATTTCCCAAAATTAATTGAAAAATATTATCTGACTGAAGCTAAACTATGTTTCATTACTTTAATATCAGTTTTGTTAATTTTATATGGCTAAGAAGTTATTCCAGGTAGAATAAATTAAAACAATATAACAATTACTAAAACTATAAAAGCAGTTATTAGAATATAAAACCACAAGGCACAAGAGCAATTATTTAATAAAGTATTTAATACTTAATAAAGTATTTAATTTTTTTCCTACCACATTAAAGGAACTGTGAGAGATCATGGGGCATTAGGATACAGGATTTTGCTTTACTGAGTGATTCAGAAATAAACATTTCTAATGAATAAACAACTCAGGATAAATTTGGATAAAGTACAAGTAGCAATGAGCACATATGTGAAATGTTCTGTACATGAAGCAGCTGGTTTTAAGTAGCCTCTGACTGAACCAAAACACGTGACTGGATGTTTTAGTTCGTATCTGGAATAAAATGGGCTTTATGATTCCAAATTCAGGCTCCTGAACCATAGCTGATCCAGCCAGCGAAAGGTAGTAGGGTGGAAGAGAACAGAAGGCACAGGGAAGATGAAGGGGAATTCATGGCTGATAGTATATGCAATGCTGGTAGTACAGGTACTCCTTGATTTATGACCACAACTGAGTCCAACATTTCTGTTGCTAAGAGAGACATTTGTTAAGTGAATTTTACGATATCTCTTGCCAGTTAAGTTAATCACTGCAGTTCTTAAGCTAGTAACACCATTAAGTGAATTTGGCTTT
This sequence comes from Psammodynastes pulverulentus, assembly GCA_025802295.1. Taxonomy (NCBI): domain Eukaryota; kingdom Metazoa; phylum Chordata; class Lepidosauria; order Squamata; family Psammodynastidae; genus Psammodynastes; species Psammodynastes pulverulentus. The sequence continues at coordinate 97,002,459 of JAOYMU010000001.1, read as the reverse complement.
CCCACTGACTTTGCTTGTCCGAAGATTGCAAAAGGCGATAACATGACACCAGGACACTGCAACCACCATAAATATGAACCCAATTGCCAAGTGCCCAATTTTTTATCACGGGACCACCGACATGCTGCACTGGTTGTAAGTGTGAAAAATGGTCATAAGTCACTTTTTTCAGCGCCATTGTAACTTCAAATGTTACTAAATGAACTGTTGTAAGTAGCGGACTACCTGTATATGCAATTCTGGGACATGAGCTGCAGAAACAGAGAAGTGGAAGGTGCTCAGAAAATTGGGAGGCTAGGCAGGTAGTGGAACATGCTATACTAGTTGCCGCTCGAAAAAGCTGGAACAAAATTACTCATCATATAAAATCACTCTGGGATTTCTCGGGATATTGTTTTGTCAAAAAAAAAAAAAGGCAAAACAATTTTGGGTTTTATTTCCACTGAGATGCAATCAATATGAAACAATTCAGAATTTTTACAAACTTTTAATTTAATACAATTTTCTGTTTCCTAAACAGACTTACCTACATATTTAACCTATTCTAATATGATTTCCATTAAAATGTTATTGTTTGCTTCTACAACAAAGTCTACTGAAGCAAAGGTAAAAACTCCATCTCCTGCAGACCCAATGGTTGGGACGTTCCGCACTTGATAATCATTCAGTGTTTACGACTGAAAAAACAGTGATAAAACATCCCACAGTGCAAAATCAGAATACCCGAAAGAAAGCACCCTTTGAACTTGATTCCACTATACACACTTGGTGGAATACACAGATGGATAAGCTGTCAAGAATTCCATATTGTATCACTAGACATTTCTACTCCTCCCTATAAGCCCATTCAGTATCTATTTTGGTTCATTAAGGGAAGAGTATAGAATACTTAATATTTGAAAATATGAAGTAACTTACCTTACTCAGCATCTTTCCTCTGGTTGTATTTATCCCTAAATATTATTTTTGTGTATTTCTTCCCTTCTCTTTTCCCTGCTTATTCCTCTTCTGTTCCTCCATTTGAAAGCTTTGTTTATGGCAATATTAAAAAAACCAAGGCCATAGCAGTACCAGCTAGATTAATTTTGCATTTCTTTTTCCTCCACTCAAGAATACAGTACTGTGACTAGAGCTATAAGGCTTTCTTGTGTCTTTCCAAATTTCTGACTTATCAACATTGTGGTTAAACAGATCCAATAAAAATGGAGCTGAGCAAGCAGGAAGTATATGAGAAAGAGAGGAAAACATTTCTTACTTTTCTGAGGCAGTTCTACACCAGGGAGAAAGGAACACATGCTTTGAAGCGTGCTTTGAAGCATTTGCTAATTTTCCAAATAGAACAAGAAAAACTAAGTTCTTGCTCCTGGTTGGAGACTACAAGAACCACTAGATCCTCCCCACGTGGCAATAATTACAGTTGCAGGTATTAACCTTGAGGATCATAGGCAAAGGTGTCTGCAGGGGGAGGAAGGGGTCAAAAAGTCAAGATGGCAACTGAAGAATGCCTCTTTTCACTGCCTCTGTGTAAGTGTCCCTGATCCCAGCCTAGCTGAACACACAATACTTACTTCCATTTGTACATTAAAGACGCCTCTCTTCTCTTCAATTTTTTCTTTAATGACAGCCATGGCTTGGCTGAGGACAGAAAGGCCTTCAGTCCTTTCAAGTGTTGTTGTGGTCATCACGTATCGAGGAGGAGCTATAAGATTTATCTAAAAAAGAACGAGGTAGTATTAGACTTGCTCCTCAAAGCTGCTGATAAAAGATGCTTTAAAACTTGGACTAACCCCAAAAGTACCCCAGAACTTATTTCATACTGGCCTTTTCCTGAAGGAGTTCGTTTCTAGTATTTTGCAAAAATACTAGCGGTACAAGATAATAAACTTTTAAATGACGCATTCCACGATATACAGGCAAACTTCCATTATTTGTATTTGTGAATTCACTTATTTGCAACTCCCAAATAAGTATTCATGGCACGGTTGAGCTAATTCGTGGACATGCAGAGCAACAAAACATTGGAATCAGCCAAATTGCATACTCCTGAGATTTCGAGCCAATTCAGTATTTGTAGCATTTTAACAGAATGTAACTACCATTAACTTCCTGTAAATCTGTTTCATTTTCTGCCTTGAGATCTTTTTTCCTATGCTTTCAAAATATGTTTTATAACATTGGTAAAATAATTAATCCAACTGAGCCACTTTAAGATTGCAATTGGCTTTCTTTGGTCAATTCAGATCTCGCCTTTCTTCTCAACCCCATTCCTATACATTAACAGACTAAGTGGCATAACAATTAAGCCACAGGAGGATATTAATTTTTTTATATATATTCAAGATTTTTCAGAACAACCATGTCAAAGGATGTCCACTTACTTTGATTGGCATACTCTCTGTAGAACAGCTTAGGCCAGCTCGCAGGGCTTCTTTTACTGCATCTATACCCTCGTAACCATAACAGGCCACTTCAATATCTAAAAAGAGCCCAAAAAATTTCTGTGTTAAAAATGTTTGGAAAAATTAAAATCATTAGCAACCGACTATACACAGTTGAATAATATTTGCATTTTTAAAGATAAATGCTAGTGAAAAATAAAAATATTCCCAACTACCAAGAGGCCATAGGCTAAGAGATGATCCCAAGGAAAATTATGTTACATTTGTACTTAATCTACAACATGGTTAGGTTGGAATGTTTGAAGCAGAAGACCCATGAGATATTCAATTTTCTTGAATTTGATTTATTTTTTTGCATCTCCACCCTTACAATGCAATTTTCCTACAAATCCTGCAGATTTGCATCTAACCCTGTTTCCTGGTATGAAGAAAGGCCTCCTTCACTGTTTCATGCTTCTACAAAATGAAAGGAATTCAACTAATAGGCTGACTGGTAACATAAATGGCCAAGTCTTCACTGACTGATAATATATATGGCCAGATCCCTTTTCAAGTGGTTTGGTATTTGAATAAAATCCTATTTTTCCCTTATCCCTGATATGGGTATTTTTTATTTATTTTTTTTAAAGAAATTAGTTGTCATGTTAGATATAATTTGAGCTGCTTAAAGCAAGTTTTTTTGGGTGGAGAAAGTTCATAAACAACCATTGGAAATTTTGCAACAAATGCGTTTAGCTTGTTATACAATTTAACCATTGCAAATTATAATTTGGAACTTATTACTTGGCAGAAATGTTCCACATTTCCTAATCCCAATGGAATAGTTCTGATTAGTGATAACAGAATCACAGAACTGTTGCACCTTTAAACGAAAAGTCAATTAGTAAGCTTCATGTAATATGAACCTATTACCTAATATCTGCATATTCTGAATTTAGCTCTGATTCAACTGAGAGGCAAAACAGGGCAATTTTCTCTAATTGTATCTATAGCTATACCTCTTTTACCCATTAATTAAGATGTTTTTCCACCCGTTAATTAAGATCTGTATGAGCCAGGGCTAAAGATTTAGGCAGCTGACTCAGTCAGTTTACAATTGCCATCCTCATCCTTTTATTAGATCCTACTTGATTTATTTCACTGTTCTGCGTACCCTTTTTAATTTCTTTCTTCTTTCAAGTGCTTCCTCTTTCATAACATCTAATGAGCATGTTTTTTCATTTCCTTGCCAATTAATCTTTGATTCCTTACATTTCCAGAAACTTTCCAATTCCTGCCTATCCAAAAACACTTGTGTCCCAGAAATCTATTTGAAAATTTCTGGTTCTTTTCCTTCAGAGAATTAAAAAACTGTTTGGATAACTTATTCAACAAAAAAGGCTACATTTTGAAATATAACACTGTGAATTCACTTTCCTAATCTATACCCATTCAAACATTTCCCAGTCATGCTTATTGTTCAAGTCCTCAATGAGCCCAAGATAATGATCACATGTTCAGTTAATAATAGCTTTAGATTTATCATAAACTAAAAAGCAGCATTCAACATATCCTCATAAAATACTAATCGACATTTTCAAATATATAGAATGTTTGATCAACTTAACTTAGGCAGTTTTGGGGACTCACCTGCTCGAATTTTCACTGCCTGTGGTGTCAAACGTCTATTGATATTGTCAATTAGCACACGTTTTTCATCTTCTGTCAAATCCAGCCCGTCAAGGATTGTGGGATCGCTGTATAAAAAAAATAATCAAAGAAAACCTTTCCTAAATTATATACAAAAGAGAAATTTGGAGCTGTCAAAATAATAAACTATGCACACAGTTAAACACATTTCCTCTTCCTGAAAATTAGGTTTGCAAAAGATACAAGTAGTTTATAGATAGAAGCAGGCTAGCATGCCGCCATGTCTTCAAAATGTGGAAAAAATCTACTTGCTGAGTAACAATGATAAGGGTACAGGAATCTGCATAAAAGCAAGCAATGCACAAATCTATCCTCTAATTTCTAAATTAGTGAAAGATTAGAAAGGCACCTTTACTTACGAGACAGCAAGTTTGAAGGCATCATAGGCACCATATCCAGGCTTTCTGTACTTGTCATCAAATACCCAAGCAGTTCTCTGAAACAAACTCTCCAGCTGTTCATCTTTTGTGTATTCTAAAACCTCAGCAACATGGCGAAGGATGCTGTAAACCTGGGCAGAAGCAGGGAAAAAGTTGCATAAGAATGTAACATTGCTATATTAAACACAATGAATCCTAATCCAATGAAACCATAATGGTTAAAAATCTCTGTACATTGGAGATGCCTTTTCTTAACATGTTAAATATTTCATCAATGTACTCACGCTCAAATTTCCTGATCCAGATATAATTTTCATGGCCTTGTATCCTGCCATGGTATCTTTCTAGAGTCTCTAATATATCCAAAGAGGTTAGAAGCTAAACAAGTTGTTTAAAGCTAGGGCAGCTGTTAAATATAAGGGTGAAGGTTCGTTCTATCTTATAAACAGAAGAATATTGACATTGACATCCCCTAAACTCCGCTGAAGATGTTACCTAGCCTGGTAGCGAAATGTTTAGAAACCAACCTACAAGCTCGGAGTACGAACCTTCACCTTCATCCTACAACCGAGCTACAGATATTTGCCACTATTGTGTAAAATATATCCTAATTTACTAAATGGTGGACAACTTTTCTTCTCTTTGCAGTGGAGTATAAATTAAAAATCCCATTTTCCAAAATTAATTTACGCATGCAGAACAAAAAAACCGAAGTAAAATTCTGCTACTCCAGAGTTATCGGCAACATAATTGGAAAACTCTGTGATGTAGACATGTTTCTGTGACATGAAATCTCCAGAGAGAGACTCTTTGTATACTACTACATCCCTGATAACAGCCATAATACTAATTTGGTCATATTAACATGTTATACTGGAAATCGGCTACTTATCAATATTCTCTGTGTAGCAGTGAACTGGACTTTGTTTTATAGCTAATTGGACCATGGGCATACATATGCAAGAGCAGAACACTGTGGTATGAAATCGTATTGTTCGTAATATGTAAGGTACAGGTAGTCCTCAACTTATGACCATTCATTTAGTGACGAAAGGTACAATAGCATTGAAAAAAGTGACATGATCATTTTTCACATTGATAACTGTTGCAGCATCACCAGGATCAAATGATCACAATTCAGATGGTTGGCAACTGACATTTATGAAATTGAAGTGTCCAGGAGTCATGGGATCACCTTCTGACAAGCAAAGTTAAAGGGTGAATCCAGATTCACTTAACAATCAGGAGGGAAAAAAGATTGCAAAATGTGGCAAAACTCACTTAACAACTGTCTTACTTAGCAATTTAAATTTATGGCTCAATTGTAGTCATAAGTCAAATACTACCTGTATAACTTTAGTTGTATGGCTCTATCTTGTTTTTCTTTATTTTAAGGTCAAGCAAACTGAAACTTTTAGCAGAATTAAAATGTATTTCATTATCCAACAAAGCAGGAGGACAAATGTTTCTTACAAAAACTTACAGTTTTTGATTTGGTGAATTTGTCTTCACATTTAATTGCCTCTTCTGGAGACACTCTTCTTTTTGACAAGTCAATATAACCTAAAATAACAAGAAATGTTTTTAAATATATTAAGTCAACTAACAGTCTTTCTCTCATAAAAAAACCTATGTATAGTTATTAAGTGCAAGAGGAAAGATCTATTCTTCCAAATTATTGCATACTATCTCTTCTAGTAGGCTGTTCTAAATTTTAGTCCTCTCCTCATTGAATAGTTTTGAAAACCATAAATATATTCCTATGGATTGAAAAAGTTGCTGTATTTGTTATGCAACTCACCTTTCTCTTTATCAACTCTTATGACAACAACACATTCATTTCTGCCAATTCGGATGAGTTTATTTATAGAACGGATTCGTCTCCTGGACAGCTCACTGAGTAAGATCATGCCCTCAATGTTGTTGTATTCCAAAAGACTAACATAGGCTCCCATTTCTGCAATGGACCGGACATTGACCATGACAACATCTTCTACTTCAGGAAATTTATGCTGGTAAAATCTACAGCTTAATCCAGGCATCCTGCAATAATAAATCAGAAAGTCATAAGTACAAATATGTTTTATAATCAAAATAGTAATAGTGAAGTATAACTGAAAATAGAGTAAAGAATATCTAGAACTTCACAATGATTGGCTAGCAGTTGTAAACAATGGTCAGGAAAACCTTGTTTCTTTAATTTGTCACTAAATTCATTATTCAGTAAAGAATAATTTACAGCTATGAAATTCAAGATTGCATCTTTGCAATAGATATAGCAAAATATTTTAAATTAGGTTAACGCATAAGCTCACTAAACAGCCTTATAAAAACCATACTCTCAGCATTATGTCCAGATTGCATTAACATGCAGAAATCTAGTTGGCATGTAGATAAATGTGCATGCTATCCCAAAAACCCAGCACTGACTGAGAGAGATACAGAATTAAAGTATTTTAAACTTTAACACCCCACTTCAAGTCTGTAACAGCTGTCTTCACAAGCCCTTTTTCAATTCAAAAACCAGAAAGAAGAGTGTGCATCCTACTTGCCAGCTGTCTGCATAAAATCTGTGTTAAACCAAAGGCCACGTTAGAAACACTCATAGGGTAGTTATAGTTGGTGATAAGTGCGATCAATGGAAAGGAAGACTTTTAAGTGTATTTATTCTGTATCTGACAAGAGTAACTAAATTCAACAAAAGCAGCTGCAATATTTTTATGGACAACTATTATCGGTAGATGGACAGAAATAGCAGAGATTTTTAAAATGTTTTATCTGATCAGACTAGTTAAGGAAAGGCGATCAAGTTCTGCCCTAACCATTAAACCACTTACATCCCAAATGGGAGAAGAAATAACAGAATAATTGAGTTGGAAGGGACCTTGAAGGTCATCTAGTCGAAATATTTCTAGTGTTGGACAATTCACAACTTCTGGAGGCAAATTGTTACACTGGTTCATTATTCCATCAGGAAATTTCTCCTTAGTTCTAGGTTATTCTTTATTATTCTATTATTCTTGCGATTTATAGCCCGCCCCCTCTCCACACAGGGACTCGGGGCGGGTGACAAACAAGTAGATATAACTCACACACTATGACATATAATAAAAATGATAAAAAGTT
>JAOYMU010000001.1:96972931-96983367 GCA_025802295.1 Psammodynastes pulverulentus | reverse complement strand
GACGTATTAGTATATAAGTTGATGTAGCTTGGATTGATATCCCTTAAGGGCTTTTGAATATCCTCAGATGCATCCTGGACTGAACTCCCGAGAAACAAAGGCATAGTCCTGGGACCTAGGCTATGCAAAACCTTTAAGTTGGGGAGTGCTAAGGGATCCCTCCAAAGTATCCACTTAAATGGCAAACAAATATCTTGTAATGCTGATAAAGCGAATACAAAACATGTTGATAGAAGAGGGAATTTCCATACAAATAGTCCTCAACTTATGATTGCAAAGGAGCCTAGAATTTCAGTCCTAAGTTGTGGTTGTTACTGGACTTAATTCTACAACTGTTTTTTACAATGGCCATAAAGTGAGTCACCATTATTAAGTGAATAACGTGCTCGATAAGTAAATTGTGTGATCATTAAGCAACTTCATTCTTCCAAATGGGCATTGTTTGCTGGAAACTGGAAAAAAATGCTAGAAACTGCCAAAATATCCCCACAGGTTACTGTAAAGTGGCTGTGACTATAAGCCAAGTGCCTGCAATGCAGTCACCATGGGAAGCAGCAGTTGGAATTTCAAGGATGGGTCATTAGTAGCTTTTTTGAAATCTGCCATAATTTTGAACTATTAAGGGACTGGTTATAAGTCGAAGACTAGCTGTTTTAAGATTTCAGATCCCACATAGCACAAGCTCTTCTTTTAAAATTGTGATAGTAACAACTATTTTTTTATACAGTGATTATTCCTAGAATTGAACGCACACTGTCTTACATCATAACCGAGTTGGATGAGCGAGAACGAGAGGAGTTTTACAGGTGAGCCAGCAAGTTAGATATTAAGTATTTTGAATCTAGAAATATTTTTGGCTTTCTGATGTAAAGTTCAGAAAATGAAAGATGCCTGCATTAAAAATCCCATAGAAGCCAGAGTTTTATCATTTTTACTCTCCAATTTTTGGCAACAGTTAACCTTCTGTAGTAGTTTGGAGTGAACGTAACATGGTCCAAGTCACTAACTGAACTATGAGGGTTGAAGTGGATTTGAACCCGGGTCTCCTCGTCCAGTACCTTAGACACTACACCACATTGGCCACCTTAACACTTGCTGGGAGGGTAAAGGGCGTTCTTTGAGGTGGTTTAATTTCAAAGCAAGGCTTTGTGGTCATGCAGTTGCTACGTATACTAGCTGTCCTTGAAAGCTGAAGTTGCTTCAGCCAAACTTAGTATAGGAGACTAGATTTTAAGATCAACTCCTTTTTTTAACATGTGAGGGATTAGTGATAAGGTCTATATTGGGGTGCCATAGTGAGAGGGCCCTACTCCTAACTGCATTGTGAACCAAAATCTGGAGCACAGCCTTTCCAAGTGCTTTTAGTGCACACTTTGAATGGTATATAGCACGAGTGTCAAACTCAGTGTTATATTGCTGTCATGTGACATATCGTGATTTTTTTTTTCCTGGGGTGGGCATGGCCTGCACATAACACATTCCGCCCATGGGCTGCCAGTTTGACACCCCTGGTGTTTAGGGAAGTGATTTTTTAAGTAGTTGAGTATTACAGTGCAAAAAGTATTACTGCAGAGCAAACTGCTTATGGCTTATTATCGCTCAATGCCGTGATGCCTTCTATAGTATTTATTTCTTGAAAACTGTCTTTTGAGTTAATTATTGAAAACTGGCTGTCTTTGAGAAATAGTTGATCATTCCTACTCAATTAATTTTGCGTAGGTAAAACAGACTACGTAAATCAAAGCTTTGTTTGGAACAGACTAAGCCAGATTAACTAAGGATTGTTTCTAAGATGGATAATGTGAACCATATTTACATGTAATCCAAACGAAATAACAACCCAACATTAGATTAATGTGTAGCTTGATAGCCTCCTTTCCTCCTCCTTCCATGTATTGCAGGGCCCTTAGTGTTCCTGGTCATTACAATAAGAATCCACATTCCGGTTCACTCATCTTTTTTTTTTTAAGTTATTTTTCCCATCCTTTCTATAAATGGGGAGGGGAATTTGTGTAATATTGTATTTATCTTACATTTCCATTCTAAATTCCATTCTAAAAGTTTATCCCACATACAAATAACAAAATCACTAAAGTTGATCTCACATACAAATAACAAAATCACTAAAGTTGATCTCTTATGCCTCCCAGATTAAAGAAGATCCAAGAAAAGAAAAAGATACTGAAAGAGAAGAATGAAAAATTGCAAGAATTACGGAAGGCTGCTGGAGCGCAAGAGCCTGCTAATTTGCTTGCAGAAGAAAAAGATGAGGATCTTCTCTTTGAATAGCCACCGATATAAAGTTGTGACTGAAATCTAAAAGCTGTGCTACTCTGTGGACCTTATTTATGAAGTTCTTTCTTTGATGTATTAGCTTGAATATTCCACTCCAGTCCTATTCAGGGAATGTTCTTTTTGTGGAAAATTGCTGTTTAATTAATTACTTGCATGAAGCAGGATCATTTCCATTTCCTATCTGTCTTCATTCCTTTGGTATAGATATGTTTTCCCTGTGTACTGCCAAATTCTTGTAATAATAATTTTTATTCATGGTCACAGGTAAAAACTAGTGAGCATTTCAAAAACTCAGAACTTGGATTTATGTTTTTTTCTTTCCTAAAAAAGAAACATTCGTTTTAAATTGTATCTCGATTGTACAGTAAAATCAATAAAGAAATATGGCTAAACGAAGGTTATAGGTGTTTGTCAAACCTTCTTTACGTGGATGATTCTTAAGAGTGTGGTCCTAAAGGTTCCTTGCGTGGTTTGCCACTGCCACCCCTCATTCACCGGCCAGAAACCAACGGCTGCTTCAGCCTCACTTCCCTGAATGGGATGCTAGTTGTCTTCTTTGATATACACAACTCTTGACTTACAGCTAAAACAGTATCACCCCACTTAATGGAAAGACTAAGTGATCACCATTACAATCAGTACAGTGCAGAACAGATTAATTGGAGAAAAAGGGATTGCCAAAAAATAATTTGTTTGCTGTTATACGCACTGAAAGCAATGTGACTGCATTGGCAACCTGTTACAGTTGTCTCTTGAAATCCCTTCCTTTCCAATCTATTATACAAGGGAGATGGGAAGAAAAAACGTGATTTTAGTAGACTAAACCTCTTTTTCTTTGAGCCTTTCTTTATCAGAGGATAGAGATTGGAGAGAAAGAAATTTCAAGATATTGTCAGCTAGATGCCTGTTGCAGGCTGCAGTATAATTGCATTTGCTTTTGACGAGTACAAGATGTAAGCAGGTATTGGAGCATTCCAAAAGGGGGAGGAGGGAGGTGATTAAGAGTTAAACCACCTAAAGGTGTGAAACTGAATAGTCTCATCTCTTTCCTGTGGAAAGCAGAATCATATGATTTCCCATTCAGCTGAAGTCCACTTAGGGAGGAGTGTTTGTATGTGTGCTGATATCAGTCTGACTAGTGGAAAATCCTGTCTTTATGTTTGTTCTGTCTATGCTTTATTCTTGGATACACATCAGTAATCAGTCTGTGAAATGTATATCAGAAGCAGTGGAAGAAAATGCAGGGTGACAACCATTTAACGATTTAAAGAAAGAAGAGTCTTAATTGAAAATAAATAATTGCATGGGACAAATAGAAATGTGAATTCTTGCTGTCCCCTTCTAAAGGCAAATTTACAAATCAGCATAAGGCTCTTGTGTATACAAAACAACTCAATGCAAAGTAAGTAAGAAGTGAACTTTATTTTTGGTAAGCAAATAAACGGTGCAAGATTTGCTAATTCTTTCTCAAAGGACAGAAACAGCTTCACAATTTAACACGCAATATTCAAGTTTCATTTGTTTAGGCGGTACCTTGTCATAAGGCTGTTACAAGCTGCATCTGAGCTGTTAAATCAGATTGAAAATATTCTCAAACTTACTCAAGGATTAAAAGTTTTTATTTAAATACTTTTGGGCAAACTTATAACATATGGAAGAAACTACCATTGAGAATCAGCTGGGGGAAACAATGCATAGAGAATATTGGTTATCATGCCCAAGTTTGCTAATCTGATGGATCTGAATTGTACTCTCACAGATAATGACTTGTGCCAAGATAGTTTCCTATTGAATCATTAGAAAAAAGTAAATTGGACCGATGTACTTGAATAGTGAAAGAACTTCAAGCAAGTATAAAAACCAGGTGGCTTTGATCTCCATAGTACATTGTGGCTCTCTGCAACAGGTGATATCCAATTCCATCTGCCAGCTGAACACATTCTTCCACAACTGGTAACTCCATGGGTAGACTCCAGAGTTTGGGAATTCCCTGGAACAAGTCTGAGTAATATCAGTGGAAATAATTTTGTATATTGTTAAATTCAATGACAGCTGAGGGGTACAATAATTGCACTTCAAAAGTGCTTGAGGCCTGTATGAGTACAGCACCTCTCTATTCTTTCTTATAATGGCCTGAGCTTTATCCAGCTTCTATGACAGCCTGAATAAAAGGTAACTCTGCTTTATTAATTTTTAATAAGCAGATTCCTTTAAGCAGTGGCAATATTTTTTTCAGGCTTGTCAGAATCCCTAAAAACGTCAAGATGCTTTAATAAACAAGGATGTTGTGTTCACAAAAGGGAATTTGGAGTCACCAAAGCATGCAGAGCACAAATAGCAAAATTGCCTCATAATTAGCCTTCATCAATCAAGCAGTTCCAGTATCTCTTATGACTGCAAATTCCAGAATTCTCCATCTTGGCTATGCTGCCCAGGAATTCTGGGAGCTGTAGCCCCAAATATATCTGGAAGCACCAAGCTGGTAGAAGGATATTTGGAACAATGCTGGTGATATTTATCACCACAACAGACTGCAGTGCAGTTTTTATAACTAATTCCATACACTCATCTTTATTACAATATTTTGTAATATTAAGCCACTAAAATAAAAATATATTAACAGTTAACATTTACTTGAAGTCAGGAAATATACATGTTTACATTAGCATACAGTTTACAGCATTGGTGCATTGTACAGTTACCTTACAAGCCTCTTATTGTCCTTATAGACACTGTTACATTCATGCCAATGAAATAATGTTTATTTGATTAAAATGTTCCTGTTTCATAGCCAAGAAAAATCCAGTACACTCATTCAGCATATAGCAAAACACTTAAATAGTAATCAATGTCTCTATTTTTTCCTAATCATCATGCATTTTGAAAGACTTCAAAATGCATGCTTTCAGCAGCAGAATAAAGGACTAAATTTGTTACTACCGATTGATCTATAAAACACCATTTTAACAATCTTAATACCATTATTTGGCTTTGATGCATCTTTTTAAATGTTTTCTGTAGTTTTTTAAAACCCATCTTCTAATATTTAGTAATTTCTCTGTTCAGCAAACTCTAGATTCTTATACATTAAAAGGGCAACAAAAACATAACAAAGGGATTCATTGCTTTGTGCATCTTAACATGTAAATACACTCAATGCTGTGTCACATCAATATCATTAATTCATCTATTGCTCCAGAATGCACCCTGGATTATATCAGAATTCAAGTATGATAGTAAAAAAAGTTGTAGGTTGGTATTCTACATGCATGTAAATGTTACACCCATTGCAAAAAAAAAAACCTGAAATGTTTCCCTGCCCTTTTCAACTTCTCAGTTTAATCTCTGGTCTTGGGATTTTCTGATTACTTCCTATCCAAGCCTATCCTTGTTAAATTTTTCAAGATTAGCCAAGGGTATTGAGATATTTTGCAACAATACTTATGAAGAACAGGACATACATGTTCAAAGTTGTATGCCTGGTCTACAAACTTAATTATGCTTTAAATGTTCAATGCAAATTTACCAGAATAAACAAAACTAAATTATATACAAGACAAGATGGGACAGGACGCTGGCTAGGGAATTCTGGGAGTTGAAGTCCACACATCTTAAAGTCGCTAAGGTTGAGAAACAGTGCCATAGTGCATTTCTGATCCCTTAAGCACAGAAAAAAGCTGGGATGCATTACCTCTCAAGTGTAATCTTTTTTTAGTGACTTGTAACAATCAATAGTTAGAAATGATCACAAATCAAATGAGGAAAAAACACCAGTTTTCTTTCTCATGCATTCTAAGCAAAGATGACTATTGGAGATGCATATTTATATCTCAGGAATTATTCCATGTCATTTCTATTATCTACTGAAAGGCTTTACTGGATGAGGCACATTACTAGGTGATTATTTTACCATCAGTTTATAAATATAAGACTATACAGAATTTGAATGGGAGGGAACGGTTTTATATTTCCATTTCTTATTTTTTCTTCTTTTCTTGCTTGCTGAGGGATGCTTATAATACTGAACAATTTCAGTTCTTAAGCCAGTTTTTCCACACAGTTGCTACATGCCATACAGCATGTTCAACAATGAATAAAAAAGTATTATTCTTGCCGAGTTCTTTTCTATTTCATATATTATGAGGAAAAAATGAAATAACATAAAGAAATAGCTAATACTTCACCTATTCAACTACACATTGAAGTAATTCCAGTGTAAGACAGTATATAAAAATAAAAGCTATGGTTGAGAAAAACATTTATTAATATTCACATTCAAGGGTGCCATCAACAATAAAGTAACAAAATTAATCTATTTCCAAAGCAGCTATTACTGGAGAAGCTGCCAATATTTATCCACTGGACCTTTTAAGTAGGGATTTCTAGGAAAGAGAATAAGACAAGTTCCTAACATCCATATTCCAGGATTATAACCTGATTACTTAATACTAATTCCAACAGCCATGAGATGTCTTGTGCCTACGTATAAAAATACAAGAATATATGCTAATATTCACTATTCCCAACTCTAGTTTTCACTTGTTTGTTTATGAAAACAATTGTATACTGTAAAGGAAGCAAAGCCTTGTAAAAAATCCATATAAGAATTGTCATAAAAATATAGCTTCCCTTCTAAAATGTTCCATAGTTCTTTGGGATACCAGTGGCTCCCAATCAAGAGATGTAGACAAAAGGGGGAAAATCCATAAAAATATCACATCTCAAATATTGACTTATACATAGAATTCATCTTCAGTGGAATCTCATTATTTAATAAGCTATCAATCTGATTTACAAAGTATCTAAAGACAAAAAAAGTTAGATTATTTACATTGTACATATTTTTTAAAAATTGCAGTGCTATTGGATAAAGGAATGTTTAATTAAAAAAATTAAAATTAAATTTAAAATTTAAAAAAATTCAAGCCTAAGGACAACTCCAAGTGGCCCCTTATACTACTAAGAAGAAAATGTGCAGATTAGTTTATTTCTCTTCTTATTTCATCCATCCAATGTTTTGTAAAGGTATTTTTGAGAGCTACAATATTTTCATTAGATCATTAAGTTACCAATGTAAAGTAACCTGTATTAGTAATGATCATGGACTGTATAAATATACTTGCTTGAAAAACAAAACTCTAGACAAAAAGAAGCTGTTAGAAAAACCTATTTAAATAATTAAAATGTGGCTTGTTCACATTGTGTCTAATTAAAAGTAGAGAAAGCCAGACATTCTACAATCACAGCAACATTGTTGGATTTGAGGATTAAACGAATTAGTAAGGATGAAAAGGATGCAATTGGCAAAAACCTTTTCTTCATTGGCGTGGTTCTCTTTTCATCGCAGCCAAGAGGATGGAACCCACTGAGGTTCTGTATCAAGTTTGTTAATTAAACGCAGTAATTCTTGATATGCTTTGTCAATATCTGAATTCACAATCGCTGTGTCAAAGTAATGGCCATTATTTTGCTCCATCTCTCTGGTTTTCTCTATGATTTCTCTTAGTTCTTCTGGCTGAAATTGAAGTGGAAAAAATGTCCTATATCAGTAATATTTATCTTGCTGTCTCTCACATGCATACAGATAACCTTATAAAAAAACAGAACTCAGCTGCATAAGAGAAAGCAATATACAAGACAGACAAATGTTAGTATAAAAACTATTGGTTTTCTTTTTTCCTTTTAGTCCAAAGCATTTCTGACAAGTTTTAATTAACAGTGGAAGTTTGTGAGGAGGAGTCCAAAGAAGTCTATCTTTGTTTTCTCCTTGCTTTTATTAAATTTACCTCCCTTAACCTGGTAGAAGTCACTATACATATTTAGGCTAACTTTAAGAACTAGGGAAAATTATTTTGTTAAGCATAGTTGGATGTTAACGGTGAGATTGTTAACAGAAAAGGGAAACCAATGAAGTTAGAACCAAAACTCTAGTAGCGCTAGTAGATTAGAACATAACCATATAATTTCACTAGTAGGTTACAACATGACCATATAATTTCCCTCTTTAAACATTACTAATGTGACAAGGGCATTCAGCCATAAGGAAGTAAATTGGGAAGTTACAGGAAAATATAACAAGGCTGAAAACATGTAATGATATGCATTACAATGGTGGAGTCATCCAAAAATTTAAACAATACAATTGAAAACATTACCTATGAGTATTACCTTTGGATTTTTGCCCTCTTTGGCCAGCAATGCACGAAGCCGTTCTTGTGAAGGAGGTGCAATGAAGATAATATATGGTTTCAAGTCTGAATTGCGTAAACTCTTCAATGACTAATGTAAAAATCAAATTTGTACTATTACTATCCATACCAAACAAAATGAAACCATCAAAAATTAGGCATAACATGATACAAATTGGAAACAGGAACTGGATTTGGGCAACTGAATTCAAGACTAGTCTTCTTAATATTAGACTATGTTATCCACAAATCTGACACTTTACAGAAAATTGCATAAGAAATACAACAAGTACGATTAAAAGCTATATAATGAAAAAAAACCTTTAACATATTAGTACTGTAACAATAGAAAGTAATGTAATATAATAAATCTAGATTTGGACATGACTTTTTCAGGAACAAGCATTGTATAAGACCATTTTCTGCTTTTTAATTTAAAATATGAAACTCATTAAAGCCAATACAATAAAGACTAGCAAGTGAAAATATAAAAGCTTCTCTAAAAAATTTAATCCTTTCCTAAATTTGACTGTTGAAAAAAAAAATCTCTACAGATTTCTTACTAATACACTATTACGTATGCTAAAATGTATTGGGATATGACCAACTATATTACAAGGTTGTACAACTTCCAGTATCTGTGGTGATAAGAACTAGAATGCGAAAAGTTGCACAAGGTAGTCTCTAAAGAGAAAGTTAAGGCAACTGCGTTCAAGTATAAGTTTTTCAGCATCACTGCCACATAAATTGATTCTTAATACAAATTAGCCTTAACAACTGATGTTTAAATTTCTTAACAAAGCAGAAACCGTTTCATGTTTCTCAATCATCGCCGTATAATAAAGTTTAATCAAAAATATTCTGAAGCTTGAGAGCCAGTTTGGTCTAATGCTGAAGGCACCAGCTTAGAAAGCAGAAGATTACGAGTTTGTCCCGTTTTAACCATGAAAGCCGGCTGAGTGACCTGGGGCCAGTCACTCTCTCTCAGCCTAACCCACCTCATAGGGTTGTTGTTGTGGGGAAAATAGGAGAAAGAAAGTGTGTTGGATAGGTTCTCCGCCTTGAACTATTTGTAAAAATAGGCAGGACATAAACAAACAAAATAAATTTAAAACTTTAGAGTCCGAAACCTATGTCATTACCTGTGTATGAAGATTTAAGAGACATATCTTTCCAGAATTGATCACTTGCCGGACAGAGTCTATGCTGGTACCATACAGATTCTTCTCAAATTCACCATGTTCAATAAATTTTCCTGCTGTAATATCAGTCTCAAATACTTGTCGTGATACAAAATGGTAATCCCTGCCAGCTACTTCATTATCCCTTCTATTTCGTGTTGTATCTAAAAAAGATCAGTAAACAGACTTAATAAATCTTGAGCAAGAAAGTACATGAATATTATAATGTATCAATTTTCAAGACTTTATGAAAAAGAGCTGTCTGCAAAAACGATTTTTCAGTTGAGCGTCCTTGAGCTAAATAAAGAACTTTTAGTTTTACGTCCTAAAGACTTCAATTCTTTAAATGGGTTCAAAAATCATTACATGTTGTAATGTATGGCATATATAGTGTCGTATCTAGCATATTTCCAAATATTAAGAACACTGCTGAACAGAGGATGCAGAGAACGACACATGGAATTGAAATTACTGAAACACAAACAGAATAATACATTCTTTTAAAAATGAGAAATAACTACATTGGTAATATGAAGTTCTTGTGAATGAGATTGACAAATTTCTCTTTATGATGACTTCATGTTTATTAATTATATATATAATAACAAATACACCAGTTGCGTCCCTTTCTAGATCGGGACTCCTTACGGACGGTCACTCATGCCCTAGTCACCTCCCGCCTGGACTACTGTAATGCTCTCTACATGGGGCTCCCTATAAAGAGCACCCGGAGACTCCAGCTAGTGCAGAATGCGGCTGCGCGAGTGGTTTC
>JAOYMU010000001.1:96948310-96960461 GCA_025802295.1 Psammodynastes pulverulentus | reverse complement strand
TTATATTCATGTACACTGAAGAAGGTATTTAATTTCGTTGTACGAGGTACAATGACAATAAAGTGAACTAACTAACATTAGCAACATAATTTTGAGAGTCCATTTAAGTTCACGCCTACTGCTTCAGTGACTCCATCCAGCCACCTCCTTGTCTGTCGTCCCCTTCTTCTATTGCCCTCAATCTTTCCCAGCATTCCAGTGAGTCCTTCCTTCTCATTAGGTAGCGACATAGGTCTATAGTTTTTAATTATTGTTAAATCTGTATTTTATTTTGGGATCAGTACAATATTTGCTTCCATTTATGATGCTGGTATTTTTGCTTCTTTTAAGACTGCTTTAAACACCTCTAATAGTATTTGGCCTAGCTGATCCTGTAGTTCTTTATACACTTTTACTGGTAATCCGTCAGGGTTTTGTTAGTCTTCTGTTTTTTTCAATGCCTCTATTAGTTCTGACATTTTTATATCCACGTTCAGCATACTTATTTCTTCTGAGATTTTTGGCAGATCTGCTTTCATGAAGCATTGTAATATTTTTTCTTCTGTGTAGCACTCATTATCATCATATAGTTTCTTGTAGAATTCCTGAATTATTTTGTTCTTCTCTTCTCTTTGATGATGTATAATTCCCTCATTATTCTGCAATTTATTAATCCATCTTTTTTCTTTTTCAGTTTATATGATAGCCATTTCCCTGGCTTATTTGCATTTTCAAAAAAAATTTGGCTACTCCGTTTTATTTGTTGTGCTAAATCTTCTTTCTCAAGGATTTTTAACTTGTGTTTAATCAGCTCCATTTGTTGTTTGAGACTTTTTATTTTCTTTTGCCATGTAGGTTATGGCGACGCCCCTCATGAAAGCCTTCGTGGTGTCCCATAGATTTTGTAGATTGGTATCCTCTTTCTTATTTTCCTGGAAGAACAAACATAGTTGTTCTTCCATCTTCAATCTGAAATCTTTATGTTTTGCGATCGCTCTTTTAAGAGCCCATCTACCCATTTTTTTTTCTTCCCTTCCATCTGACTCTCACCGGATTGTGTCCAGCCCAAAGATTGGTGTCTATTTCTGCTCAACTTCCTGAAGCAGTTCCACTGATATCCATACCATGTCAATTTTAGACCATGATTTATGTCTACTTGAATAATATGTATACTGATTTTCCCCTTGATTTCTTTCTCTCCTAGTGTCCTGAATTCTCAGTTCATCTACCAGCGTAAAAAAAGTTTTAGGTAATATTCTTCTAATTCCTTTCCTTTCTTCATTACATTTATAATCTAATTTTTTATCCGTTATTGCATTGAAGTCTCCCATGATACAAATATTGTCACACTATCTTCCGTATAATATTATATAGTTTCCTATAGAACTGTTCTAATTTCCCATTCAGAGCATAAATTCCTACTAATGCCACTGGTTTTTGATTTAATGTTTCCATAATCAGAATCCTACCTTCATTATTTTTATAAATTTGGTTAGCTAAGATTGACTCTTTAATACCCCTCTTTTCTTGTGCTACAATAGCAATGTAAACATATTCCCCAATTTGGGGTAATCCAATAAATGTTTGTGCTGCCCCGGGCTTTGAGTTTGACACCCCTGGTATAGCTGTTGATACAAAGTTTAAGGCTAACCTAGATTTCAAAATAAATAATTTTATTAAAAATGCCGAACTATGAGTATAGAATATATATAAGCTTAGTTTGTGTCCAAAAATATCTTTATGACTGTGATCAAAAGAAGCATATTAAAGAAGAGAAATTGTAACTAAACATAAATGGTTAACTTATGCTGTTATGTTGGAATGCTTCCAGGGTGGTTTTAAAACAAAATTAAGACAGGTTGTGATAACAGAAGGAAATCTGAAATAGAACTTTGTACAAAGGACAAACATGTCATTGCTAAAATGGATAACCTCTTACCTAAATTTGAATTATTTCTTTTATTTAATTATTGGAGTTACATGATATTAACTTTCTAGAGAACTCAAGTCCCATGGTGATCTCCTTTCATTTTATTCTTACAACAGCAATCTTTGAAGGAGGTTGGACTGGGAGAGGGAATGACTTGCCCAAAATCACTCAGTGGGTTTCTATGGCTAAGAATGGACTTGCATACCTTTTACTATAACATCATACTGAATCTCTAAATTTAGGTAATTTATTCATTATAAATGTTTTTTCATATCTTTTGATTCTTTTTTCCTTTTTAAATACAATTTTATTAAAACTTTAAATACAAAAACTATTTAAAATGAAAAAAGAGCACAGAAAAATGTGCAGAAATCGAAGAAAAAAGAATTGTAAAGAACTGACTTCTAATTTTCTTTTACAGCAGTTATAAGTATAAATATAAAATAACCTTTTACTTTATGTACAATATTCTTCACATTTTCTTTATAATCTAATATTCTAATTCTTCAACACTATATATCATCATTTTTGTTTGTTTTCTGTAAAAAGTCAATGTGGTTTCTAATCATCATTAAATTTAGACAAAGCCCTATCTAATTAAAACTGTCAATTTGGCAATTTGGCAAGTTCCATCATTTTTACTATCCATTCCTCCATTGTGGGTAAAGTCAAATCTTTCTACCTATGTTGGGGTTTTTTTGTTAATATATATCTATCTGTTAGAGAACTTACTCAGTTCTTCTAAAGAAATGTTTAAGATGCAACATTTATTTTCTTTTTAAAATCAAGGTATTTCAATGCAGATAGTCTTCGCTTAACTATGATAACTGAGACCAGAAACTCCATCACTAAGCCACGCGACTGTAAGTAAAAAAACAACAACAACCACACGACTGTGCTACTTAGCAAAGGGAGTTCCAGTTGCTATTGTTAAACAGGAACTATGTAGTCATAAAGCAAGGCTCTCACATGACTAAG
Organism: Psammodynastes pulverulentus; assembly: GCA_025802295.1. Taxonomy (NCBI): domain Eukaryota; kingdom Metazoa; phylum Chordata; class Lepidosauria; order Squamata; family Psammodynastidae; genus Psammodynastes; species Psammodynastes pulverulentus. The sequence goes on along the minus strand of JAOYMU010000001.1, from coordinate 96,957,574 downwards.
TCTTCCTGATGGATTTCCCATTGACTTTACTTGTGGGAAGTAAGTAAAATGGGCAGGGAAGATCGCAAATCACCATCAGATGACCCAGGAAATTGTGATGGCTGGAAATCCAAGCACCCAGATCACAATCATGTGACCACAGGAGCACGCAAGAGTTGCAACGTAGAGAACCTGTAATAAATATCTACTGTTTGGCTTAGTCACAAGTTCAAACAATTGCTGAAGAGTAGTCATTAATCAAGGACTACCTCTGACATACAAATCAAATTTGTTATACGGTGCCTCAGTTATTTTACTGCATCTATTTTAATTTATCTTTTTGCTTTATGATACTTTCTGTGGTTAGTCACCTACAGTTTTTTGTAGTTAGTCACCTACAGTTATGTAGATAAGATGGGCAGCCATATAAAATCTCTAAATAAGTAAATGTGCAAAATATTCAATACTCCTAATCTGGAAATGCTGAAATACTTTACAGTGCTTTTAATAATTAAATCATAAGTGCTACAAGTGTTTAGATGTTAACATCAAAATAGCAAAATACAATGTAGATTGTAGCAAATGTTTATCCATGTTTATCTGTGAATCCATGGAAACTGAAAATGACCTTAGGAGTTATTTAATTTTTTATATGAAATTTATGTCCCAGATCTATATTTTTATTTATTAAACATTATACAAAGATTTCAATAATTTGATTTTGCTATATAACCAAATTTACTGAATGAAACACTATTTGAGGGCATTAAGCTATAGCTGGAAATCAATTTTAACAAATTTGATATAAGAATGGAGACATGTAATTACTGTGATTACTTCATCCATTTATATCTTTAAATACTTTTAATTTTAAAAAAGCAGTTAAATGCAAAATGGCATTTTCTCAAGCTGCCTGGATCCCAAGAATTATTGGGGGATCCAGGCAAGATTGAGGATGTCTGGTCAAAAAGCTGCTATTATCATGCCACAAGAGTTTGGGGGAACTTTTATTGTTTCAAAGATTATTTGATGTTTCTATAATGATGCAGTGCTATTTAAGAAACACACACATGTTCCCTTGGATGTGCAGAACTGTGATCTTAACTACTGTATTAATGTAAAGGAATACTTTACATACTTTTACATTTCTTTAGAGAATGAAACTTCACATTTCTTAAATATAGCCTTTAAAATATGAAATGGTATATTTGCAGACCTAAATTCTCTTACATATTACTTCTGGGATCTAAAAAACATTTTCTTCTAGACAAGGAAAAGCAAATACTAATTTAATTATGGATAACTTTTAATGCCACAGCTAGGACCACTTTGGAACAAAGTAATTACTAGCACTTTAATTACTAAAATAAGAATATACACCATACATACCTCTTGTGCAAGTTCTTGTGCGTTGGAGATAAGAGGATATGGAGGACTTGCTTTGTTCATGTGCACAGTAACAGCATTGTGTATCTTAAATGCATTTTGAAAGTCAGTATTTTGTACAAGCTGTAAAATGAGAGCAATTTCCTCCTGACTTTGTGCATCTATCAGCGTGTGTTGGACATGCTTAAGAGAACACAGCAGCTCATCAACCTCTGCAAAGGGAACAGGTGCACTAGTCAGTATGGATATACTAAATATATGAAATATATTTTGTTAATTAGCATTATATCGCTATCTACTACAGTTATTATTTCCTGCATGAAAATGAAAACAACAGTCTGGTAAACTGATTATCCAGTAAACAAACCATATAGAATCAGATAAACAAAATCTTATAACAAATTAGTTACAAACCAAACTCCCTTGAAATTCATCTTTACTTGATAAAGTATGTTTAACACAAAATCATTCCATAACATTTGATGAGGCCAAAAACAACTAAATAAAATATTGAGTTTGAAAATTGTATGCATCTGGCAAAAGTTAGAGAAAACATGTCCACCCTCATCCCTAGTGCATCCCTATGGAAGAAGTCATTGGCTAGTGGTCTGAAAGGCTCTTGACCATCTAAATCCCCACCCTACCCTCTAGGTTGAGCAACCCAACAGAGAACATGGAACCCGTATCCTTTCCCATATAGCCCTACAAGTATGCATAGATGCCAACTGAGAGGAAATGAGAAACACAGACCCCCAAATGCAACATGTTAATTCATTATGCAAAATAAAATACAGATGCCTTCTATAATTATTGAGAAGAATTCCAAAAGTTATGCTTTGTTTACCTTACCTTGTTAAATTCAATCACTTCCTTGAGCCTCAATCCTGAGTAAGTTATACTCGTTTTCTGATTTCCATTTTTCCAAATTCATATGAGATATCAATGTAGGAAAAGTACTGTCGTACTACAATTCCCATAGCAATCACCAAGAGACTACAACTGAGAATATGGTTGTGGGAGGGAATGGAATATCTGCTTCAGGAACTTCCTACCTTTTTCTGTAATTTGGTATCACATAATCTCAAGAACTATCTGCAGAATTGTTTATATTGGTGCTACTAATTAATTATCCTGAACTTTCAGAGTTTTTACTATCATTGTACTGTGTAAGCTAGTTACACCTTGGAAGGAAAATTATGCACTGATGTCAGCAATATGGTTGTAGTATGTTTTTTAAGTCGCTGAAAAGTCAAGGAATTTAATTAGAGAAAGTGAAGGAGGGAGGAAACAGGAAATTCTGATTCATGGCACACCATAAATTCTGAAAAGATAACAGAAGATGAGAACATTTTCTCATCAAAATAAGAGAGTTTTATCTCATTTCATTACTTTTGAAAAGCACAGCTTTAAACATCAAATGTTCACTATCAGGCTTTAGAGGAGCTAAGTCAATTTAAAAATTTGATATAAGGTTATTTAAAGTCAAAAGACTTGTCCCTGTCAAGATTAAAGCATTGCAATGCACGTCAGATCACCATTGCTTCTATCTTGCCTGGCAATTGATCTCTAATTTTCAATTTATTAAACTTAGGTCACCAACATGGGTTCTCTCACTGATTTAGAATAAAACTATAAATCTAAAAATAAACCCAGAGCTATTAAAAACAGTTTAAAAAAAGTGAAGGCAGTGAAAGCAAGCTTAAAATGTAAGTTTTTACAGCTTTTTTAAAAGCATAGAAGCAAAGAGGTTAATCCCATCACTGCAGTAGGGGCAGCCATTCCAAAGAACTAAGATGATTAAAAGTTTTCTCAAGAGAAGCCTGGGGCAACTGTAACTAAGTCTCCCCAGATCATTTTAGTGAGCTGGGCTGTGGGGCATGGAAATGAAATCATATAGTTACATAAAGAAGCATTGTCTCAAGGAACTTGACCCTATACCTTATAACACGGGTGTCACACTCGTGGCATCATGTTGCCTTCACAAGACGTTTCATGACATGTTTTCCTTCGCAGAGCTGGGGTGGACGTGGCCTACGCATGACGCATCCGGCCCATGGGCCGCCAGTTTGTCACCTCTGCCTTATAAGGTTTCTTTAAATAATATGCAGCATCCTGCACTTTACCCAGAAAGAAGTCAGCAACAATGCAATGCATTGGGCCCTCAAATAGTGTAGTCCCTCTGATTTCAGAGGTCAATCTAAGTGCGGAGTTCTGTAAATTTTCAGGTTAGACACAAAGGAAATACTTTGTGAAATTATCCAGTAGCTATATACTAAACTCCCTCCCCAGTTCATTATACAAATGTGCTTTTTAATTCGTTCTTCCTCATGAACATGTGTTTACAAACACATACAACGCACAATTCATGTTCCAAAGAGTAGCAGAGAACAATGAGGATAACACTACAGAAATAAGAGAAATAAAGATTTATTTTTTAGCATGACAGGAAAGTCTATTAACTGAAGAGAAAGGAATGTGGCAGGATTATCATAAATAGATGTTACATAACATATCTCCGAAGAGCAGCACAGAAAATAAACCTACTATACAAAATGAAATACTTTCTTATTTTCAACATATTCAAATAAACATATAAAAGGCTTTCTAATAGAGGGAATATTTCCACCTCCAGGGCAATTAATGGCAGGGCCTGAATATGACTACTGTCACGTGACAAATATGTCTTCATGAAAAGTTACTTCTATATCCACAATATACAGGGGATATATAGAAACCATGTATTCTGGACATAAATTTATGTTGCTTATCACTGAATTAGAGTTCAAGTAATACACTAACATCTGAAATGATTCATTCATTTCAAATATGAAGGTGTGAAATCTGAAGTACCACATTCCTGATGTACACCAGCAATCATATATTCTTTTGCAAATAATCTCCTACAAAATAGAAACACCTTTTACATTTAAAGCCTACAAAGATAAATATTTTTCAAAATATTGCTGTTTATCTGAATAACAATATTGATTCTAAGTAGGAAAAAAGTTATATTTAACCTCTTCTAATAAATTTTTACTAATATTAGAACTTCTCTCAGTTGTTACAAACTGGTCAATAAAATGAAGTAAGAAATGATAACTCAAGTTTTACAATTCACCTATGTTAGAACTTTTGTCTTCAGAGGTCAGGAGGATATTTTTTCCTCCATGTTCCTCTTTTTCTTCCATAGCATAGAACATAGACTGGAATTTCTGGACATTTTTTTCAAGACCATTTTGATACGTAGACACCACTATTATTGAAATTTAATAGTTAAGATTCTAAAATGAGCACAGATTTTCATCTCTGTAAACAACAATATCTCTATGATTTTGTTTTAGTGTCACAGGACTAAGGAGCAAACTGGAGTTATGCTGAATATTTCTCTGCAATTATCAAAAGCAAACAATATGGTGTGGGGGAGTAATAATTAGCCGGACATTATCAGATATGGAGAAGAAAACATTTAATTCCCTGCTACATCCCTTTCCTTAAAATATTTGTACAAGATAAAAATGTGGATTAATGACAAAGCTTTGTTCTCAAAGCTCAAGAATTCCAGATACCACAGACTGATAGTCTACAAATACATTCAAAGGATATCTCTATTTTGTAACTAGAATAATTTTAGAGTAACTTTCTACCGCAACCACATAGAAATAGTTTCAAGGAGGAGCTGCATAGCTTGTGAAATCTATTTACAATCTTTCCCTGGGAGGCGGCTGCAGCTATTGAGAGGCGGAGCGAGTGCCTGCACTCATTGATGATGCCATCAGAGGGGTGGGGTGTGCGTGTGAATGGGCAGGGTTGAGCACACACACATAAAGGGTGAAGGGGAGCACCGGGCAGAGAGCCGTGACTTTATTTTGCATCATGCCGATCAGTTCGTGCCAGAATTTTCACATGGATTAAACCACTGAGCAAAGGAACTGGCTTGTTTCTGGTGTATTACCTATACGCGGTTTAGCGGAACCTGACACTGAGTAAAATGCATCATTGTTTAACTTAGTTACTGAACTTTAAAATCAACTAATAGGCAAAGTGCTCAAAACAGTTTGATTTCTTGATCGTTTGCTGAGAACTTCCCCTCCAACTAATTCAAATCCCGAAAAATAATATATTCAAGCAATCCACAGATTCCAGGCCTGTACAAATGCTTTAAATTCAGCTCCACAATGGTGCTTCAGATTGAAAGGGGTATGCCTGACTGTAACTTTGTAATAGCTCTTCTTCTGAGGATCATGCAGCAATTGTAGAATATTTTTCCCAGAAAAATATCTTTTTCCACAGTATTTTCAAAACACTGCACGGTCCAAACTGAATTGTCTTTCAAAAGTTGCAAAATAATTTGATCATCCATGCCCTGTAAGTGTACAATCTTTGGTATCTTTAGTTTATCTTTAGTTTCCAATATTTATCATGAGTGTCTTGCTGTGTTATTATTATACCGTTTCCACAGATTCTTAAAGAGATCTATGCAACGGCTCCCAATTGATATCCTATTACATTTCCCCACTTTTTCTTCCATCATTTTCGTATTAGAAAAAGAAAATTAAAGAGTAGCTATTAACACTAGAAACCTTCCATTAGATACTGTCACAGAAACACAAACTAAACTTAGATAGGCAATAGAATTTATGTGGAATATTTAAGCTATTTTTATACCAAAACATATAAGGAAACAACAACCAGTTATAATGTCACATTCTCAAAGTGAGTGCCATGATCCTCAGCTCATCTTCTCATTAAAAATATGGTTTTAAATCCATTTATTTCTAATTAAGCTATTCTTTTTTAAGGGTATAAAATATTACCGTTTTTAATACAGGTATATTAAAATGGTGAAAAGCAAAATATTTATTTCTTGCCTAGCTCTAATCCTCATGAAATGATTAGCTGTGCTTGTGTAAGTGGAATGCACAAAACTGTTTATGATTTTCATTTATCTGTTGTAGTATTGCCACATTTAAGAACCTGTGCTTCAGAAGATCAAATCAAGGAATTATCAGTTCCCCTTAATAATGTAGATGTCTTAGTCCTGCTAAATAGTCATAAGCTTCACACATCTAAAACAATTTGTTATTAAATTGTACTAAGCAACAATACCAAGGACTGAGAAATCCAGAAAAATATTGATTTTCATCTTAAATGAAATACCATAATACTGTGAAAATACTATAAGAGAGTATATACAAAGTTCACTGTTTGTGAATATTCTTCTCGGCTTTGAAGCTATCCAGTCTTAGCAAAAACGAACTCCCACTTTGCTAAAAATGAAAAAAATCTAGGCAGATATTTATCATATATGTGATGACATGGCAAGAACCTTCAGCAGTATACAACGCCTTTGACTATTCCTCTTAAATTTTTAAGATTAATTTTAATATTTTAAGAGTCCTTTCTATTTTTATCCCTTTTTATTCCAAGAACCTTCTAAAGATTTTTTTTATTTAGGAAGTCATCTTTCAAGATCTCAATGCATATGTCATGTTTGCCTGTTGGAAAAGTTGCTTGTTTAGGGATCAGTTTTAATACTGTGCTTAATACAGCTAGATAGATAGATATATAGAAAACACATGTCTTATGCATGAAAAGACATAGGATTACCTGGTTTAAGAATACCTAGGACATATAAAATTTAGGACACCTTTTATAAAATGTTTTATAGAGATTTAGATCTAAAAATTTTTTTTGTATGTATCTGAATGTATAACCAAAATGTTGGAGACATGATTGTTAGGATGTTGCATATTTTTATATTATGAAAGATATTTAAGGGACTAGAGAAGATGGATAGAGTTATAGATAGGGTTTGGATATTTGTAGTGTTTTTAAGCAATTAAAATGGCAGGGTAATTAGGGAATTGAAGAATTAAGAAATGTTAAATGTTATATTTGTTTAGATTAGGTTAGATTTTGATTAAGGTATGCTATACCCTGTATTTGATCTGGGAAGGGGGGGAGGAGTGGGGGAGGAAAAACATAAACTGTTTGTAAAACTTTTTCAATTTAAAAAAAAAGAAATATACAACATGAAGTGCTTGGTTCTTCAATCCCAAAACTGGTAGACTGTCACTTTTATCCAACAGAAACTTTTCCTTTACTATTAATTTAGTTTCTATAAGAGGCAATGGAACAAAAGGAAATAATGGGAACTTCTGAATAGTTCCAGTGTTTTACTTGTTCATAATAAAGTAATTTAAAACAAAAAAGCTCACCACCACTGACACACACACAAATCCAACTGATGTCACAATATTGCATGATTTTTTACAAATTATTTTTCCCAATACACAAAGTAGACAATAATCTGGAAAATATTTAGTCCTTGAAAAGATATATTATACATTATGTTCACATTGGTGTGATTAAGTGTGTTTTTGAATTGTGTTTTGCATTTGTGCTTTCCAAGATCAATGCCTAAAGCTGCTTTGAAGCAGTTGTTCTAAGTAGAATCTCTCTTTGTTGATTGAATGTTGATAGTTGACAGTTATAATCATCAGTGATGAGGTTAATTTCTTTCTATACTAGTATTAAAACTTTTAAATTGTCTTATCAAATTCAGGTCTTTGTTATCCATAATGTATATGTATTTATTTTTCTGCCGCTGGGAATGAGCTAGGCAGAACTGACATTGTCCATCTCAATTTGCTGATTCCTAAGATATCAATTTGTAGTTGACTTCATTTCATATTTTGCTGTTTTGAGCTTTTCTGTGTACATGCTTCTTACATTCTGTATTCTCACTGTAATTCTGCCTTTGCAGCTTCACATCAGCAACTAGATCAGGGGTGGTTTCCTATCGGTGTTGCCACCAGTTCGTTGACTGTGCATATGTGCATGCGTTCCCCCTCTGTGCGTGCATGCACTCCCCCCTCCCATGCATGTGTGTGCCTATCAGCGCGTGCCTACTGCGCATGTATGCGCCGATCATGTGAGAGGACTCTTTGATCCTCTCAGCTGATCAACGTGCTTTTTAAGCCATTTTTCTGCTACTGGTTCGCCTGAACCGGTGTGAACCAGTAGAATACCACCTCTGAACTAGATATCCTTAAAGCTTTAATGTAGTCATGTTCTAAACTCCATTAGCTCTTTAAAAGATCCCCAGCTCTTCTAAAGTAGTTTGTTGAGTGCCATTTGACTGGAGGGATCCATCATCTCGCATTGTTTTGTCAATCTTTTTATATTATATATCTATGTTGTTTTCTTGGTAAAGTATAGGAATAGTTTGCCATTGCTTTCTCCCATGCAGTATGAAATGATGCCCTAACATTGACACTAAAGTATCTGCTCCAGTATCATTCTATATCACTGGTACCTACAATATATATCTGTCAGTCTTAGCTTTTCAGCACAGTGACATGGTGGAGATTATATAATCTTGGCATATACTCTTGGTATTCTTTGCCAATCTATCTCATAAATATCTTTTGCTATGATGAGCAAAACAGGACTTTGAGAGGAGATACTGTATGTACCATACAAGAATAATGCTTTCTTGTTGATGGTTGGGATTCTTTGAAGTTTTAGAATGAGGCAACCATAGTGATGTAAACTTCTAAATACTTAGGAATCCCCTTTGAATATATTTATTAGAGAATAAACCATTGATTACTGAGAAAATAGAATACAGAAACTCAACTTTGCTCCAATGGAGTTAGGCAAGGTGGGCAAGTAATGATAGAACGGTTGGATTTACATATTGATGGGGAATTAATCAAATGTTCACTTCAGGGCACTACTATATAAGAATGGATTTCTAGGATGTGATTAATGATAGTGTCTGCTTGGCAGACTTTTTTCATCATGGGCTTCAATAGCAGCCTTTCAGATTCACACAAAAATTCTTTTTAAAAAAAACACCTTTGTTGTAGAAAGTACAAAGAGCTAGTTGAAAAG
>JAOYMU010000001.1:96936517-96948210 GCA_025802295.1 Psammodynastes pulverulentus | reverse complement strand
TATTAACCCTGTCTGTACCTAGGAAGATAGAAGAGATAACCCGATCCTGGATGCCATCGCAATCACACAGGAGAATTAATGGATACTTTACATAGCCAGATTATAAAGAAAGTGAAGCACTTGGGGATCTAATTAACAGCAAGATATGCGACGATTAAGGAAGATAATTATTATAAACTGAAACAACAAATTAAGATAGACTTGAAAAATGGAAAAAAAACATGCAATTATCATTAATAGGGAGAATAGCAACAATTAAAATTAATATATTGTCAAGATTACTATATTTGTTTCAAACAGTTTTGATAAAATTGGAAAAAATTTTTTTGATGTTCTTAACAAAATAATATTAAAATACATATGACAAGGGAAAAAGCAAGGATTAGCCTGCAGGATATAAGAACCAGAGGAAGGTTTGGGAACTATATTATCAAGCCACGGTATTAACATGGATGAAAGAATGGATTGTATTAAGGAACACAAGGCTATTGACATTGGAGGGGCATGATTTGCAATTGGAATGGCATGCTTTTTATGGTATGGGAAAAGTAAGATGCATGGTTACTTCCAAAGACATTATGTAAGAAATGCTTTATTGTTAATATGAAGGAAATTAAGAGAGCAACATTACTTGAAGATTCCAGTCTGGCTCTCGACAATGGAAGCGTCATATATCCAAATGTAATTGGAAATATTGCTAGATATAAATATATTTTGAATGAAAAGGGTGTGCTCAAAACTAAACAAAAATTGAATGAACAAGAAATTGATATGCATTGGTATTCATATATGTAAATGCAATCTAGGTATGAAAAAGACACTAAAGCGGAGGGTTTTTAACAAGGAATTACCGTATTTTCCGGCGTATAAGACAACTTTCTAACCCATGAAAATATGCTCAAAAGTAGGGGGGTCGTCTTATACGCCCGAAAATACGGGTAAGTGGAAACGGGCTCGGCACGTGCAGCAACGGGAGCCCCCGAAGTTATAACAACGGTCCCCGGGTGGGTGCCCACCCCCCATACTCCGCGCCCTTCTCGCCCCCTCAATGCTAGCTTCCCCTCCGAGGAGAGGCGCGTGGGCGCTGGCCAAGCCTGGCGTCGGGTTCGGATGCTGCGGCTCTTTCCCAATCTGCACTGCGATGGCAGCGGCAGCGGCGCTGCTCTCTGGCTCGGCCCGTTGCTGTCACCGCCAGGAGGCTGCGGCGGCTGCACTTTCCCGACCAGCCTGGTGCCCGCCAGCCACCACAGCTTGCAGGAAGAAGCTGCCGCTTCTGCAGTTGACACCCCGCTTGTCCGGGGCCTGCAGACAAAGGGACTTGTAGGGCCAGTCCACCCCTAGGTAGGAAGCATTCCTGTTGCGTTGGCCCAAGACGGTCACTCCCCTCCGTCCCCCGGTTCTCTGGCTCCAGTTTGGAAAGTTAGGACCACAAAAAGGTGGCTGGCAAGTTGCCCTTCGAATGGTTGCCGCTATAATACGGTCCTCGCTATCAAGAATGACCGTCCCCCCATCATAACCTCCTTGAATGCAAAGATTGACAACCTGGTCATGCCCCAACTCTAGCTGCTTCCTGTTTAGCCAAAGAGTTCCCTCCGATCTTGGATACAGGCTGCTCAACATAACAGACAAAGGGATTGACAGATCCATATGTGTATATCAAATCTGATGGTTTGTTGTTGTTTTTTTGGTGTGCGCTGGAAGAGGGGTAGTCTTATACGACGAGTATAGGCCAAACCCTATGTTTTAACAGGAAAAGTAGGGGGTCGTCTTATACGCCGGAAAATACGGTACTAGAATTAGATAAAATACAGGAATAGAAGAAAAGTTGATTAAAATTGTATAGTTACTTACTAGGTGTTAAACTAGAAGAACAAGTTTAAGAAGACGATGATAGCGTAGGCAAAAAAAATTGGTTATGTTATAGAATTAGATAAATGGCAGAAACCAAGGGATAGAAATAAATTAACAATGTCAACAGCATATAAAGAAAATTTTATAAGATGTTTTATAGCTGGCATTTTGCCCCAGCAAGATTGGCGAAAATGTTTAAAGATAAATCAGCCAAATAATGGAAATGCTACCAGACACCCGGATCATATGTGGTGGATATGCGCAGAAGCCAAAAGGTATTGGACAAAAATACATACTTGATTGGAAAAGATAATAAAGCAACAAATAGATTTAAAACCTGAAATATTTCTTTTGGAGATGGTACCTGAAAGCTATAGTAAATATATATATATATACTTAATTATTCATATATTAACTGCAGCTAGAATTGTATTTGCTCAAAATTGGAAAAGCGAAAAGATTCCGATAGAGGAAAATGTGATTAAGAAAAAATTAGAATGTGCAGAAATGAATAGATTAACTTTGGCAATTAAAGAAAAAGAAGAAACTGAATATTATATGATACGGGATCTTTTTTATCAATGGTTGGAAAATAAAGAAGTAAGTTAAAATTGAATAGATGAATATAAAATGAAATGAGATATGATTGATGTAAGATATAGGAGTAGTAGTCTTTAATAAGAATGTAACTATTGATATTTGAGTAAAGAATGTATATTAATTATCATTGTTTGCACAAGCTATATGTACCCAGCCGACACACTGTATAAATGAAAGATGGATTTATTATGAGAATAGAATTTAGAATAAAAAAAAGAACATATTGAATAGGGTTGTTCTTTTGAGTTTTTGGTATGATTATTTTTTTATTCACACAATGTATGAACTGGGAAGGAATCCCTGCCATTCATTGGTACTGAAGTATGGAAATCTTTTTCATTGTTATTTTCTTTTTGGGAAAGGCAGAAGTCACAAGCAGAAGAACATTTCCACATAGACCTGGGAAAAATCCAAGTGAAATCTGGAAAGCTTTTGCCAGTCAGAATACACAGTTCAATAACCTGGAAATATAGTTTCCATGCAAGGAGTCTTTGACTTAAAACTATTTGTTTGAAGTTACAAAGGCACTGAAAAGAGACTTATGACTGTTTTTCACTTACCACCTTTGCAACATCTCTATGGTCATGGGATCAAAATTGAGACCTTGGCAACTGGCATGTATTTATAAAAGCTGCAGTGTGCTGGGGTCAGGTGATCACCTTTTCAACTCTCTGATCAGCAAAGTCAATGGGGAAGCTGGATTCACTGAACAACCATGTTACTAGCTTAACTGCAGTGATTCGTTTAACAACTGTGGCAAGAAAGGTAGAAAAAAAGGGGCAAAAATCACTTAACTGTCTTGCTTAACAACAAAAATTTGGGCTCACTTGTGGTCATAAGTCAAGGACTATTTGTATTTCTTCTCTGTTCCTTAAACGCAAGATATTCTGCCTTAGCATATTTCTCATATGAAGACTAATTTAAACTACCCACTATATATCACCTTTATTATTTTTACAAATAACTCAAGGTGGCAAGCATATCCAATAGACTTTCTTCCTCCTATTTCCCTGCAACAACACTGTGAGGCGAGTTGGTCTGAGACCCAGTGACTGGCCCAAGGTCATTCAGGTGGCTTTCATGGCTAAGGCAGAACTTGAACTCATGGTTTCTTGATTTCTATCCTAGACCAAATATTATTTTGCTGATATATAGATTTCTATATATTTCCTTATTATAGCAATTCATCTAATTGTGAATTGCTAATTCATAGTGAGCTATTTCAAATCAATAAAATTTCTGAGACATACGTAATACAATTTTATTAAAATATAATTTTAAGATTCTAAACAGTGAATGGCTAAGCAAGCATTCTTTATCTCAGAAATCATTATTTTGAATTTTCATTGTTTTTAGTTCAATAAGTCGCCTTTTATTAGATAATCCTCACTTGCTAACTGCTTATTCAGCAACCATTCACAGTCCCGCAGTCATGTGACTGCCAAGAGCAATTTCACAAAAGGCTTTAAAGAAGCAAAGTCAATGGGGAAGCTAGCAGGAAGTTGTAAGTCAGACATACGAAGCTGTGCTTAATGATTATAGGTGATTCACTTAATGACTGTAGCTGGAACTGACATCAGAAGTCAATGTGGTCATATTATGTTTACAGGAGACATTTCCTGCAAGGAGTTTTGTAGACTGCACTGAGGAGAATGTTACTACACCTCAAACAGAACAGTTAAAAGATGGAAATCTCAAATAAAACATCTTCAGAATTGGATAGAACTGCTTGAGGAGTTACCTGGAGGTATGGAATAGTAGTAGAAGGTCTGGAGAAGTTTAAACAGGCTGTGTACTGGTCTGGTTAGAACTAAAGTTTACATCTGGATATTCACTGCGAATGTGGCACTATTCAAACACCTATCTATCTTTTATACTTCCCTCGGGATTGATCTGCACACAGAATAACTTAATCAGAAATATCTCTGCCATTCACATGGCCCAGTACTGGGCTAGAACCATATGAAACTATATTTTATTAAAGCTTTTAATTTTGTTTAAATATTAAATTAATATATCCCCTTTTCTAGTTACTGCATTTCTGACACGAGACAAGACACTGATTCACTTTATGATCACATTGCTTAACCATAGAGTTGCTCAGTCCCCGTTATGGTCTGCAAATGAAGACTATCTGCATAGACACAATCTCTCAAGCCTAACTAAATACTCATTTAGAAGCACTAAAAGTTCCTTTTCATATAAAATAAATGGTTCTACTTAAAAATATACATACCTAGGACTTTCACAGCACAATGCGGACTTTCCAGAATTACTCCTTCTCCTGTATCAAACATAGGGTTGTCTATTCCAGTCTTGGGAGGAATTTGTGCTAGTTTCTTGAGTCTCATAGAAGAATTAAGATCAAGTTCTTGTTTTTTCCCATCTTCTTCCCGTCTTCGCCTTAAGTCCTCTTGCTGCTGTCGAATCCGTTCAAGTTGAGCACTCCGCCGTAATGGCATCATGCGGTTGCCTAGATCACCTGGGCAATCCACAGCCATTTCCCTGTGTTTCTGAGATTCTTCAAGTGGTGCAAGATCCATAATTTTTGTTTCACTGTCTGAATCTTCTGTTACATGTCCATTCATATGAGAAGTTGTCATTGTTCTATGTGAGAAGCTATACGGCTTGTCAGACATAAATTTTATTATAACACTTCTTTTCTTGGTAGTTCCACTTAAAATCCATTATAATGTTAAATAATTCTTCTTATGCATGGCCAGAGAAATATGAAAAGATATCTACAGGAAAAAATCTGAAAAGAATAAAAGTAGATTATATCAAAATGAATAAAGTTAATGCAGAAAAACTAAATCTTAGATTTAATATTGTGTGTACCTTAATTTTCTAGAGGAAAACTCTATATCAAAGTATACAAAATTTCCTTGTTCCCAACTCTCAAGTAAAAACCTACTTCTGTTTAGTGGAGAAAATTAAATTAAAATTTTGGGGAAAAATTCTATGTGCTATAATTAAATTACAATAGCGAAGGAGCCTCAAATATGAACTCACTTTAAACTATGAAAACCTGGAAATGTCTAGGAGAAAATGCATGCAGACATATATTCAGGTCATCTGTATTTGGATTAGTTGTATGGTATTTTATTTCGCAACTGTTTAGTGGCACAGTTTTTGCCTTCATTTTATATATTTCTTATCTACAAAAGTCATTATTTTAGGAAACATGTTCTGCTTCTTAAAGTATTTTTAGTTATATTTCATCTTATTAATAAAAAAGTTTTAAGAGCACTTTTTCTTTGCTTTCAAACAGATACATCTTTCTCCCTGTGCATATTGTACAAGGAGTTTCCAGTTCTGATTAAAATATTAATACATACAATAAACATAAATTAGAATGCTTTATACTATGCTATAGGAAAGTCTTGTTTTGTAAATGTCACTTTTGAGTGTGCTATCCTATCCATTTTATTAATACATGCTGGTTTGCAAAACAAAACAACCATGGTGATCACTATAATATAAAAAGACCTAATAAAGCAATTGCTTGTTTATAGCAATCAACCACTTTTACTCCCATTTTTTTAGTTTTTCTTTAGTTCAAAAAGGTGGTTTGTTTTGAAACTTGTACTTGATCTCAGCACACTTTTATTGTCACAAGCTAAATTTAATTTATAAATTTAGATAAAGATAAAAATGCACCTCCCTGTTCATTATACATGTTAACTCAAGGCCTGTGGGCCAGATCCAGCCTATGGGGCCAGATCTGGCCAGCTGGGCCACCCTGGAAACAGTGACAGACTAGCCTGCAGTGTCTCTGCCAGCAAAAACAGAGCAGTTCCCCCCCCCCCCCGAATTCCATTTTTACTGGCAGAGGGTTGCAGGAGGCCGTTGCAGCCAAAATGGAGCTAGGGAGCCCATTTTCATTTGGACTACCATAGGCGCCCGTGATATGAGGGACGTCGAGCTGGCCATGCCCACCCTGGCCACACCCACCTTGGTCCCCTGATGTCAAACAGAACCCTGATGCAGCCCTCAATGAAATTGAGTTTGACACCCCCTGCCTTACTACATTAGATGAAAGGACCATCTAGTCCACTGTTTGTTTTTAATCAGGGCTTTTTTTCGGCACCAAAAGGTGCCGGAACGCTCCCCTCCGTCGCGTTAAAAAAACCCGGAAGTAATAGCGCGCGATTGGTTGAGACGCGTCACGTGACGCAAACTCTAAAAAGGTGCCGGAACGCAGTACCGCCGAGTTCCGGCCGAAAAAAAGCCCTGTTTTTAATAGAATTATCACATGTCCATGGAATAAACGTGATGGCTACTATCTGACTGTCCCTTGAGATCTGGCATGTGGTCACGCTGCTTCTAGGCTACTAGACATTATGTTTGCTACTATAGCCAATAAATCCCAACAGCTATTATCTAATATACTAAAATTCTCCTGCCTGTCTGGACAAAGTAGTGAATCGCAGGGCAACGATTTTAAACCAACATATCTCAAATGGGCTACTTTCAAGAATGCATTCAGAGCCCATGACTCCTATAGAATTAAAATGTGGCAAATTTTATAAAGTATTTAATGACATAAAATTATCATAAACTCTTACAATACAAAATATCCAAAATATCTCCTGTGGCCAACTCCTGATGTTTGACTGTGCAGATACATCTCTGAATATCTCCATGAATTTTAAAGAAATTATCCAGTACATTAAGTCAGCTATTCTTGAAGGCACTGAGGAATCTGGTCAGGAAACATCCCTCAAAAAGGGCTTCAAAATATCAAATAAAAACAGCTATGTTAGGATTTAATAACAACAACAGTTTTTGTTACTTTTTTGTGGCAGTCATATTATCTAATCTGTGAAAAATAAAATCAAGACTCCAGAAGACAAATTTGACTTCTGGTGACTTTATGAGCATGTTGGTATATTTTCTCAGAAACAATATGGAGATAGTTTACCATTTTCTTTTCACATGTCTAACTATTGCCCTGTGGTTGATTGATAGTCTCTCATTTTTGTAATTGCCAAGTTCTATTCAGGTTAGCTTTTAGCTTTTACATAGTCTATCAAGGTTAGGCAGGTTAGTTAACTTCTAACTGTCACATGCTATAATAACTATCGTTTAAAATATATCCTTGCTGAAAAATAGTTTGTTACATCATTTCATGAGTGATGATTATTGTTAAAAGTGAATATGATTATATCAACAGATATAGCTATTTATTTCAATGCATTTATATTATATCTGTTATTCTTGATGTTAGTGAAATTTCAGATGTTATAAATAAAATTGGCTCAAGATTATCCTCACTAAATAATCTAGTTGAAAGAACTAACAGTCAGAAAGGTTTTCTATTACTGTTGTATGAATTATGTATGAATTATGAATTCTTTGTAAACTTCTGAGCTGCATGAAAGAATTTCTTATTGCTTCGCAGCAAATCATCTTCCTGTATACTGTATATCTAAGATAATAAAGTGTACTTATGCTAACAAAATTTGTAAAGCAATAGCAATAGCAATAGCAATAGCAATAGCAATAGCACTTATATACTGCTCCATGGTGCTTTAGAGCATTCTGAGTGGTTTACAATGTCCGCATATTGCCCACAATAATCTGGATCCTCATTTTACCTACCTCAGAAGGATGGAAGACTAAGTCAACTTTGAGCCAGTAAAGATCAAACTCCTGGCTCTGGACAGAGTTAGCCTGCAATACTAACCACTACCCCACCACAGTTCTTTCATTCTGTTAAGATGTAGTTATAAAACTGATATATGAAAAAAACCAAGGTGGTTAACTAACCTTAACCGACATATGCCCAACATTTAATAATTCAAATGATCTTCATGTATAAGTAGTATTTATAGGAGTACCACATAGTACCCACGGGACTTTAATTATATTCAGCACTGTTCTTAGACCATGGAATTAACATTTTAATGTCCTAATGACACTTTTGGGCTTCAAGAACTGCAGCTCAAACCTTCTTGCTCTCACGGTAAGGTCCTGACAAAAGACCATAAAAAGAAAAAAAAGAATGCACATTGTTATCTTCATTGTAGCAATGTCCTAGTAAATATATTTCCTTTTAAAATACACGTGAGTAATAGTTTTCCTACAAATGAAATGTTTCGGTTTTAAATTGATTCTATGCACTGAAATAGAAAAGAGTAAAAAGGGTGTTTATCTCTATTCATCTCCAGTTCACATATTGAATAAGCAGAATAAGAACTATGTGTAAATCTCATTAACCATCATCATTACCCATTCAATACATACAAGGCCATAATTTTGCATTCTAAACTATAACTTGCATATTATAATCTTGTGAAAGAAAATATGCTGGCAGCAAATGGAAACTTATGGCAAATCCTAAGAAAGAGTCAGAGCATTTGAACAACAAATAGTGATACCTCAGTTAATATGAAAGAATAAGATTGATCAAATCAAAGAAAGAGGGTGCTATAACAGGAACCCACAATAGAAGTAACTCTCCATCTGGAGAATAATCTAAGGAACAGCCCGATGGACAAATGTGATGATGAGAATATCTGGATAACCATTTGGAAGAGCATTCAAACCCTTTCAGAATAGTTTCTGAAGCTTCAAGGAAAGAAATGAGAGAAAGGAAGGAAGAGTTGTACTAGATATTCACAATAACTGTTGCAAGCTCATAAATCCTAATCAATGAACTTGTAAAGGTAAAGGTTCCCCTCGCACATATGTGCTAGTTGTTCCCGACTCTAGGGGGCGGTGCTCATCTCCGTTTCTAACCAGAAGAGCCAGCACTGTCCGAAGACGTCTCCATGGTCATGTGGCTGGCATGACTAAATGAACTTGACAATATTGTAAAAAGCATCTGGACTAAAAAAGTAGAAAAATAAAAGCACTACTGTTTTGAAATCTATTGTCACTTGCCTCATCAAGGAGAAGTGTTGATGCTTTCCAAACGCAAGTAACAGGCATTCCAAAGAGGGAAGAAGTGCTGGTAGAGAATGTAAACAATCCTGGTATCTTTGTTTGGCTAAACTCTGTAGAAAGTACAAGAGGATTAACTCTTCTTGACATGGATACTGATGCAACAGGGAAGACTCAGGAAAGTATTTAGAAATTCTAGGAACACCAATGGAAAATTGCAATGTGATGACCGAAATCTTTACTTATTTTGTTGAATTCCAAAAAGTAGATTTTAGTAAAAATTAAGCAATGTGGATTCTATCGCATGAGAATGGGACAAGGAGTTCAAGAGGGATGTGAGTCCTAAAAAAAGGGGGACAATTAAAAAAAATATAATGGAGCATAACAATGGAAGACAACAGAAGAAGCCAAACTAGTTATATGAAAAACTTACTAAAATCTAAAAACAAAAAAGGACACAAATAGACTGTAGGAAAAGACAAACTGAGATGGCATGTAGCCCAGAACTGTAGGGGAATCCTTAGATGAATGTTATCAACTAAGTAATGAAGAAATACTTTGGTCAATAATTTTCTTGAGAAACCCTGATGGAAGAAATGAAATGCAAGATAAATGGATGACAGCAAATATCATTATCTTCAAGGGAGAGAGGGTGAAAAGGATTCAAGGAACTAGAGATTTTAATCTCTACAGCAGATTATAGAGATCTGTTTGTGAGCATCTTGAAAACAGAGCAATAATTACTAGGAGTCAGCATCAACATTGACAAAATAGATTTGTCACGAACAAATTTAGCCACAGTAATCATAATCTGTTTTCTGATTTAAAATCTTTAAAATTGATGTGCACATATTGTCAATATAGACAGTCCTCATTTACCAACAGCCTTATGCAGCAATCAGTTACAATAGCACTAAAAAAATATAATTGTGACCAATCCTAGCATTTACGACTGTTGTGGTGTCCTGCAGGCTTGCGATGAAAGGCAAAAGGAAAATCATAAGTTATGGTCACATTATTTTTTACTTAGCAGTCATGTTGCTTCTCTTAATGACTGAAGGGGAAGTGACATCCTTAGTTTGTGATGGTAACATGATTTTCCACTTAGGAAATGAGTTATAGATCTCTATTGTGGTTGCTAAACGAAAACTACCTTTATAGAATTAGATTCATAGAACTGGAATGGGCTACATAAATAATCTAGTCCAGGGGTGTCAAACTCAAGGCCTGGGGGCCGGATCCAGCCCACAGGGTGCTTAGATCCAGCCCATGGGGCCAGCCTGGAGCAAAGGACTGGCCCATTGTGCCTGCCAGCAAAAAACAGAGGTCGGAGGGGCATGTGCAGCCCGTGCCCCATTTTTAGCCACGACGGCCTCCTGCAACCCTCTGCCAGTAAAAATGGGGAGCGGGGGACTGCACGCGCCCCCCCAGCTCCATTTTTACTGGCAGAGGGCTATCAAAACAAAACAAAAGATAAATGTTTCCCTTTTGCATTTGAGCATGCAAGAAGGGACAGGAAAGGAGAAAGGGAAAGAGGAAAGACAAAGAAAGAGAAGGAAAGATGGGAAGAGTGTAACAAAGGAAAATTAAGGAAAGAGGGCAAGGAATTAGAAAGGAGAAGGAAAAGGGAAGGAAAAAAAGAAAAGGAAGGAGATTATAATGTGAGTGAGGGTCTCAGGGAAGTCCTGCATTAGCACTTAGCCATCATAGGTGCCGACACAAGTCCCGTGTCACGCCCACCATGGCCATGCCTGACCACGCCCATGCCCGACCAGGCCCCCCCATAGCCATACTTGCTCCCCTGGCCCTCCAAGGTCAAACACAGCCCCAATGCAGCCCTCAATGAAATTGAGTTGGATCTAGTCCAATCGCCTACTGAAGGAACGATCTACTACATCTCTGCTAGATTACCATCTAATCTCTGCTTGAGTTCTTGATGAAGCATTCACTAATTTATAAAGCAGTCTCTCCACAGTCTGGATAGTTTGTATAGTCAAGAAGCTCATTTTAATAGCTTAAAACTACTTCCTTGTAATTGGAACACAGCACTGCTTTTTCAAGCAATGAAAATGTCTCCTTAACCTGCTATACCCCTGAGAAGTTGCTCAAAGGAACTGGTCAAGTTTCTAGATCAGTAATGGGTCACTCTGGCAACAGCTGGGGAAAATAGATGTTGATGACAGCCATTTTCCCTCCTAGGCAGAAGCTGCCACTGACTTTTTCTTCTTCTATGAATGGAACGGACGTTGTACTTACCTGAACGTCCCTTCTCAGCAGTTTGATTGGAGAATTCAGCTTGGGTAAATCCTCCCAGTTTTACCCATGTGACTGAGCCGATCTTCCAGTATAAAACG
>JAOYMU010000001.1:96909464-96925043 GCA_025802295.1 Psammodynastes pulverulentus | reverse complement strand
TAAAGTTGAGAGAGAGTGAGAGAGAGAGAGAGAGGAGGGAGGGAGGGAGGGAGGGAGGGAGAGCGAGAGAGCACAAATTTGCTTATTATGAAGTCTTCTCTGGAGACTATAGTAAGCTGTTATCCCTCTCAGGTAAACCAAATAGAAAACAGAACCAGATGATCTAATTCTACTTTATTATAAGGCTACATTGACAGAATCTTGCAAGTCTGAAAGTACAGATCTCCTACCATCTCTTTTTACAGCCTGATCAATTAGAGCGGATTGTTCCTAAGTTTGTTTTTCTGACTGTTAAGCAACTGCAGGCTCCTTCTCTTCTTGTCTGACTGTTCCCTAGTGAAGCATCTTTTCCCTTGTGTCTCAAGATCATTTTCACATACCATTACAGAAGCCAAGCATCCATCTACTTCCCTTCTTTTCACTTAACTGAGCTGCATCCTATTTATGGCCAATTTTCTTGCAACCCAAAAGAAGTTTTTTGGTTTTTTTTTAGCCACTGTTAATTGATAAATTCATTGGTTCAAGTTGTTTTTCTCAAGCTTTTTATTTTGGAAGAACATTTAAAATATTTTTCAGGTCCCAGGGAACCCCTGCATAAAAATCTTTTTAAAACCTTGAAAACTTCATAATGCAACTCACTTCTAACCTACAATCTAGCTTTACAAATGTTTCTAACAAAATAAAGGAGCAGGCTGGCAGCTGAGTCCTGATTAATAAAAATCCCCATCAGTACAATTGCTAATATTACATGGCATGGGAAATTTAAAGTTTTTCTGCCAATCACAAAGTCTCATGGAATCCCAGAATTTCGCAGTTGAGAAAAACTAGAATTAAGTACCAAACTTACACAACCAACAGACACCTAACCTGAGCAAATTGTTTAGTATATTACACATAACTTCTAGTTGGTGCTATGCAGACAACACGTTTGCTTGCAAGACTCTTAATTTAAGAGATTCTAGATTGTACAGAATATTGTAAGCATGCTGTGACTATAACTAAACTCAAATTACACTAGTGACATATTGACCACAATTAGCAAAGGATACAAATGATCACATGTTTTGACTAGGAGAGAAATCATTGTTAG
Organism: Psammodynastes pulverulentus; assembly: GCA_025802295.1. Taxonomy (NCBI): domain Eukaryota; kingdom Metazoa; phylum Chordata; class Lepidosauria; order Squamata; family Psammodynastidae; genus Psammodynastes; species Psammodynastes pulverulentus. The sequence continues at coordinate 96,923,953 of JAOYMU010000001.1, read as the reverse complement.
TGTCAAGAGTGAACTATGGAAAAATGGACATTGAAGAAAAGGAAAGACGGGAAAGAAAGTAGGGCTGAAGGGAGAGAGTTTTATTCGGTACATGTTAGTATTTTATAGCCGACATATTATTTTCCTTTTAGTTTGGAATTTCTAAAGCAGCTCTTCAAGTTATCCACAGCATTTTCAGATTAAGGAGTATTACAGTACCAAAGACTAAGACAGCTGTATATGACAGGAAAAATGCAGGAAACATTGCAAGTTCACTTGAAATAAAAAAATAAATACCGGTACTAAAAATATAAATACTGGCAGAAACCTAGTGGTTTATTTTGAGGAATTAATGTTTGTTGAAATTAACTGAAAATAGTTAACAAGATTAGGCTTCTGTCCATTTTGTTATAAGGAAGTGAGGTTTGCTTATGCTAGAAGAAACAAAGGTTGAATGCAATATGAAATGGGTTATTTAAGAATTGGACGTGGTAAATATGGGATATAGGGAACAAATGAATAAGTAATGAATTAATATGGATTTAATATAAAAGCTAGTGATCAGCAGAAAGAATTCAGGTACTTTGATCATATAAACAGAATGAATGAGAATCAAATTACAAGTAGTCCTCAACTGATAACCAGTTAGTTAGCAACCAAAGTTACCACCTACCTGAAAAGGGAACTTACAACCTGGATCCAAAGTTCTGATGGTCAAACAGTCCTTGCAGTCACATGACCACACTTCAGGCACTTAGCCACATGGCCGCGTTTACAGCTATTTGCAGCATTCCACATGATATGACCATGTTTTACAAAGGTTTTACTGAAAGCTGGCATTTCTGGTTTTCAACAAAACTGCACCTATAGCAAATAGGTTTGCACTTATGATCACTGTGTTTGCTTAATATTCACACTTACAACTGCTTCATTCACTTAATGACTGCTGCAAAAATGTTGCAAATTTTTTTACAACCATTACAACTTATGACTATAAAGGGCAGGCTCTATTATGGTCATAATTCAAGGACTAACTGTATAGATCAAAATATATGAAGGACAGTGAGTGGATTGAATAGCAGGAGAGCATCAAAAAAGATATAGGCGGATAAAGTGTATAAGATTCTCAGAAAGAAAGATTAAAGAAAACCAAACCCATGATTTGAGATGCATGTACTGTATGTATATATGTGGTGGAAGCAAAGTTTAATTGCAAGACCAATCATTATAAGGTAGACTAGATTTTGTTAGATTTCCTTATCTCTGTCTGCTACTAATTTCTTTTACTTACCTCTTATACTTTTATACTTTTTCTGCTCTTTGCATATTATGGATGAGTATGCAAGGGAATAGTATGATGTATTATGTATGCATCTCAGCAGTCCCCAACCTTTCTGGCTTTAATGACTAGTGGGGGGAGGAAGAGGAAATGGTTCCGTGTGAGCTTCGGCTAAGACACGCAGCAGGTCCATTTGCATGAGCAGAGGGCTTGTGCGCCTGCCGCTCACGCAAATGAAACTGCGCATACATGCTTACCCACCGCTTCTGTGGCCTGGTTCCAAACTCATCCACTGCTCGTGCAAATGGAGTTGCACGTGTGCATGCTTTCCCGCTGCTCGCACTGGAGCAGTGCCAGCACATGGTCACCAACTGTTTCTATGGCCCGGTTCCAAACTTGTCCGCTGCTCACACAAACTGAGCTCTGCTTGCACAAATTGAGCGCTTGCCCACTGCTTGCACATGGAGCTGCACCTGCACATGCTCACCTTCCGCTTCCGCTGCCCAGTTCCAAATGGGCTGCGTCCAATAGTAGGCTGTGGCCTGGGGGTTGAGGACCCCTGATTTATCTTGCTACCTATGGATTGGAAAATATGCTTTTTTCTAAACCAGAATCAGATAAAATATGGAATTTTAAATTTTGTTTCATATTGAAAGATTTAAGCAGGGACAAATTCATAGCTTTACCTAAATATTACTTTCAAAGTTTAAAATGCTGAGCAAAGAAAAAAGGAGATCTATCCTGCAGAAACATCTAGCTTCTGCTTCAAGAATTCTGGAGGTTAAGCCCATCATATCAGAGGAAGAAATGAAAACTAATGACATCTGCTCTACATGTTCATCCCAGAAAGGTACAGTCATCTTCATTAAATACCAATTCCTAAATGCCTGTTTATTTGAATACTTCAAAGCATCAAAATTATATATATATACATACCTACACACACATACACCAAATCTTAAGTTTATTTTATTTATTATTTTGAAGCTGATACATCAAAGCTATTAAGATGATAAGTTATTATACTCTTAATTCTGAGAGTATATCCAATAATATTTCCTTATTTAGCTATGTTGTACTTATTTTGATCTCTGCAATTTCACATTCACTGACAAGCAAAGTCAATGGGGAAGCCAGATTCATTTAATAATCATGTTATCAACAACTGCAGTGATTAACTTAACAACTGGTCATAAAATGGGTTAAAACTCACTTAACAACTGTCTCGCAACAGAAATTTTGGGCTCAACTATGGTGGTACGTCGAGAACTACCAGTAGATTGTTTCAATGGTCCCAGTTTGAATTATCAGACTATCCAGCCGGAACAAAACAGCCTAAGTAATCGGCTCTTACATCATCAATGCCAAAATATTCTTATTCAGGTATTAAATTTAAAATTCATCTTGTCTGAACTAAAAATGAATGTGTTTCCTTATTAAAATGGGAAAAGGAAAAAGTTATTTTTTTCCTTTTGTAACATGTTTATTTTTTTAAAAATAACTTTTTTATGCAACTTAGAATCACAAACTGCGAAGAGGCAGCCTTATAAATCTTTTAAATAAATAAGGAGTTCATGTCTCCCAAAAATATTTTCCACGGCAGACCAAAGATTCCAAATGTGAGCTAGAGTTAAGTAAAGTATGATTAGAACAATGGCAAACTATGTTTCCAGCTAGTTTAGGAAAGTCCAGCAACAATTCAGGAATGTAAAACAAAGAAGCTATATTGGATTTTGATATAAGAAAACCAGCGGCCTTTCCAAACATCATTATTCAAACCAGTTAAAATATGGCAGCAATAAAATCACCATTTTTAAAACCAATGCAAATCACAGTATGATCCATAAGTTACTAAGTACTAATTTTAATGAAAGATTTAAACATATTGCTCTGAATTTAGATTGTTTTTCAAGTATTTTTATTCTGTTAATTGTTTTCCAACCAGAGTTAGGCATATAATATGGGAAACTATAACAAATTAAATAAATAAGCATCAATAGTATGGCATAATGAAATCAAAGGAGGCCATATTTTTTGTGGCCAATAGAATGTCTGCTCAGAAATATATCTCACTGATTTCAATGTAATTTATTTTTAAGTATGTATAAGATTGCCTTAGTAACATTACTTGGGGAAGAACTATTTTTTTTTAAATCTCAAATCTTTTATCTTGGAAGCAGCAGTTGAGTATGCATAGCAAGAGATTTCATGAGAAACTTTGATCTGAGTATTAAGAACATGGCTGAAGTCCATTATTTGTTTACATTCTTGACTCACTGGTATGGAACAAATCATATGCACTATTTCCAAATCATCTGCTTTTAAAAGTATGCATATTTCAACAAAATGCTTTTTAATTAGAAAGCTTTCAACTATTAAATTGAAGCCAATATTTTTTATAGATAATGGATATTGATGCTGCTTTATCCTTTCACTTCAGCAACAGCAATTCACCAGATAATTAACTGACTAATCAGTTTAAAGAAAATAAATATCAACAGACAATATATTATTTAAAAAAATATCCGTTACATGTTTCTCCAGGTACATTTACCATAATTAAAAAGACAATGCTCTATCTTGTTATCCCAACTTGCATTTACATTTGTTGGAGATAGCATCCTTTTTGAACAGGAAGAAATAAAGCTAACCCTTTTGACTACCACAAATAAGCCTATCCCTTTACACCTTTTATAATAAAATATAGGTACTTTTCATTTAAATAATGCTAATCAAGTACCATAGAAAGAAAAGAATTTTAATTCAAGGAAAAAAAATATTTTAGGTGCAAATTTTTACTAGGGCCTGAAACTTTTGGGAAATTTGGCTTCAACAGCAAATATTATGCCTATTGCTTTTTTTGCAAGACAAGATATAATGAGAAATCATTAATGTATAATAACTCATCTACCAATTATGTCAATGCAGGCATATACACTGCTTCAATTTTCTTAAGTCTTGACATAATCAATCTGGGGGAATAACTTGAAGCTTTTGGAATTACAGGATACAATCAGAGGCGCAATGCACATGTTCTTTGAGGCTTCTTCACAATTATTTTATCAAGCCAACGTTCCTTAGACCTACCGATTATATCAACTCACACCAGAAAAATTACAAAAATCCCTTGCTGTTGTTGGGCGTAAGGTCGTAATTCCTTTTGCAAAAACAGGTTAGGACTTAATAGCTTTACAAGGCCAATTCGCCAAACATAGGACTTCCAGCAGGTCAGGGAAAGAAGTAAGGCAGGATTAAGGGCAGGACGCACCGAAATAGACTCTGGGCAGGGCAGCAATAGAAATAGGAATCCAGGAATCCTAAGAGACAGAAACTAACTTGGTCTGCCTCGTTCGTGCCAGACACCCAGGAAGCAGCCTTAAAAAAAAAAAAAAGGAACGTGAGTTTCACATACCTGGCGATCACCTCAGGATTAAACACTTGGATATATAAAGACAGCGGCTAGTAAAACATTCGAGGGAAAGAACCAGGATGCGAAAGAGCTCCCTTACAAGTCCTACTCGGGAACGGAGAGCAACAGAGAGCGAGCAAAACACAAACACAATCAGGAAGGGAAAAAAGCAGAGGGAAAAGGCGGGGCTGGGGGCGAGTGCAGGAGGCGACCAGGCTACAACCATGAAAGTTCGCGCGCGCACAGCAACCCCCCGGGGGTGGGGGGTTAGGAAAAGGAGCGCAGTGCGGGGGGCGGAGGGAGAGAGAGAGGAGCAGCAACCTGTGGGCCCTCCCCAACTGGAAGCAGACCCCCCCCCATAGGAACCATAGGGATTCAACAAAGGCGGCGAAGGAAGGTAAGTGGGATGAATTTCGGGCGCTCCTGGGGTGGGTGGGGGGCGGTCGTACAGACGACGGCCTCGGCTAAGGCACCTGTCAGGCTGGAGCAGCAGCGGGACCAAAGAGGAGAAGCGGGGCCTCACCTTCACGCTCCTACCGCCAGCAATGCCGGACGAGGCATAGCCCAGGTGCGAGGCGAAAGGCACTAGCTCCCGCTCCACTCCGGAGCTCTCCCAATAAGAGGCGACGAAGGTGGGGGTTGGGGGGAGAAGAGAAGCTCCCCGGTTTTGCCGCCGCCGCCGAGCGAGAGTCAGCCAAGCGCCGCAACTTCGGCCACCTCCCGTGCCGGATTCCAACCACAAAACCGCCGTCCTACTAGCGCCCCCCTTCCCACACCCCCACCCCGCGCGCATGTGCACAACAACTTCGCCCGCCCTCCGAGCCTCAAGCCCCGCCTCGCAAAGGCGCGAGGCGTGATTGGGGCGGTGCGCCACTCCTGGGCGGTGGAGCTTTGCGTGATGTCCCGGCGGTCCCGAACGAACTTGCCCCGCCCCCGGCTTTGCTTAGCCTTAGGTTGACCGACGTCCCGCTGGGTGACTTTAGGTAGCTGCCCCGACGGTACAACCTGGGGCGGTGACCTTTCTCATAGCTGTATGTATTTCCGTGGTGACGGCAGGCTGCTGCAGACCAATTATACTTCTCACGCTTTTAAGTGGACCTGCATAGAGGAGCTTTGAAATATTTGTCTTTATAATGTGCAGCCCTTTTCATTTGTGAAATGGTTTAATCAAGCATCACCTTTCTCAAAGAAGGCAAATGTCAATTTAGAATACGGTGACCCTATTTCTTTGGAAAAAATAAAGGATAAACCTGGAAAACCGGCAAATCTGAAAGAGGCTCATGAGGATTAAAAAAAAAAAAAGCTAATTGTTTATAATTTTACTTTGAAAGAAAATTCAAGAACAAAATCAAGAAAAACTACAAAAAATGTTTATTCGAGCAAAATATCTAAAAAGCACAAAAAGCTATGAAGTTATGAGAAGTAAGCAACAAAGATATTTTATGTAATAAGTCTGCATTAAGTGGTACCATTTGTACAGGAAAAGTAAATGACAGAAAGGACAAAGGTGAGTTTTTGAAAAATAAATCTGAAGGACAACTTTCTGAAGTAAACAACTGCCCTTTATAGTAATTGACTCATTGTAGTTTAAACTAATGATTAAAAAATATCACAATTAGGAAGGAACATATTTTAAATTTTTTTAATTTTTATTTTCTCTAGCTATTTAGTTGCTACTAAAATAGCCCAAAGAAGAATATGTCTGTGAATTGGCAGTGGAGAAAATATGTTGTCCTTCCAGTGTTCACACACATTTGTTTCAGCATATTATTTCAGTAAGCTAAAGAGGAACCATCAGTCTATAACTCTCCTGCAACTGATTATGATGTAATAATTCGCTTACTGCCAAATTTTTCATAGTACATATTATTATCTGTGTTTTTTAAAGTACAGTCTGGAAAATGCCTACAGCAAATACAATTTCTGTTTCATAGATGATTCATCCTGTTGCCTCTTTGAAGAATATTCTTTGCATTATGTTCAGGAGTTAGTTTCTGATGGTGTGAATTTTATGAAATTATTTAATTAATATTAAATAATTATTAAATCACAAATCACAAAACATGATTTTCTCACAAAAAGTTAGGGTGCGCAATTGCACATGATTCTGAGTTCAGTTTTCTTGGTAACAGTATGTAAGTCGTCGTCTATTTTTTTTCCTAGCTTTTAAAAAAACCCTCCAGTCTAATATATACAGTGCTGCTAGACTTCCTGGAAATCTCCCATTATAGACTTGATCTTGTCTACCTTTCAAGATTTGATAAGATCAGCCTGCCATTTTGGGGAGGGAATACTTGTCAGAAAAAGTCCACAAGATGTGAAAAAACTGGATAGCAAAGAAGGGAGAAATGAAGCCCATGCATCCCTCAGCTTCCAGCTGCCCAGTTCATCAGGAAAATGCTTGCTCAGTAACCTGAGGGCCAAGGCTTTGTAGTTTCCGACATTTAGAAAAAACAAGGCCATTTCCTCTCTCACTAAATGCTTTCATCAGTTCAAGATGAAATTGGTCCTTAGTACTTTGGCAGCAAAAGGACAGGCAGTAAGGGAAATGAAAAATCAGCTGATATTTTCATTCCAGCTTCTGGGGATCCAACTACTACAGGCACTCCTATTCATATTTCAACTGCTGCTACTACTACTCAGTATCTCTCTTCAATTTTTCTCAGTGGAAGCAAATCTATATCTTCAGTTTGTTTTCATTGATACTGTTCTTGTATACTTGCAAATATAGGCAATCCTCCCCACTGCATTGAGCGCAAAATTTAACAACTGTTGCCACAGTTGTTAAATGAATCACTGCACTTAGTAACTGCAGTGTTAGTAACATGGTTGTTAAGTGAATCTGACTTCCCTATTGACTTTGCTTGTCAGAAGGTGGCAGAAGGTGATCACTTGACCCCAGGACAGTGCAACCGGCATAAATATGAGTCAGTTACCAAGCGTCTGAATTTTGATCACTGACCACAAGGACGCTGCAAAGGTCGTAAATGTGAAAAATGGTCATAAGTCACTTTGTTCAGTGCTGTAACTTTGAATGGTCACTAAAAGATCTTTCTTCCAAGTGATGCCAGTGGTAGAACCTCTTCACACTGAGAGAGATTGAGAAAGCATAGCAATAGGTAAGCGCTCATGAAATTCCTTGAGAAAAATAGGAGTAGTTTTGGAGGGAAAAATAGGATGCATAGTAGAAGTGGAAAGTCAGTGGCTGAATCATAGAATGGTTTAATTATTTATGGTCTCCCTTGTTCTGGAAACAAATATAGTTTATTCAGTAAACCATGAATAAAGAAATCTTAGCTTATTGTATTGACTGAATAAACAATAAATTTTATATATTCAAAGCAAGAAAATGTCTGTATGGTATCCTATCAGACTGTTTACAAATATGTTTGATAAGTGACCATGAACTTCAGTAAAATATTTTTATTGGGCTTAAAATTAGGAATCAAGATTTTTCAGTACAAAATTATAGAAAAAATGATCAAGAAATTCTATGTTGCAAGTAGACTTTTGATTCAGTCATAAATATAAAGATATTTCCAAATAAACTATGTAAAATGGTGGGAAATATATTAAGCATGCACAAGTTTTATAGCAAAACTTTGGAAAGAAATCCATACAACCATCAATTGTACATGACGGGGAAATTAAAATTCACCATTGCCTTTAATATACAAAATAAAAGCATTATTTAAAAAGCAGATTTTTTAAAGAGCAGATTTTTTGCTTTTTTTAAACAATACAACTAAAAAGCCGCCTTTAGAATATTGAAAGGGTTTTGATATTAGAAAAAGTGTACCAGATAATGTGGAAAGATGTAACAGTGAATAATGAATAAATATTTAATAATTAAAAATACAGTTATTCATACATTTTTGTGAAGGAAGTCTGATTTAATTTGTGTTTATTTTCTCTTATATTTTTAGTTTTTTTCGTTTTTGTATGTTGTAGATAAATAATCAGAATGAAAGAATTAACAGCAGTAGGCACACACATTTTTCTTGTGGGTAAATTATTTAAAAACAAAACAAAATGCACACTGATATTTCAATAGTTTTATATACTTGAAGAGAACACTCATACAGTTTCTGACTTTCACTCCATCTGATCACCTTGTTTTCTTCTTTCACTTTGCATCTTCAGCTTAGTTTCTTTTCATATCATTTATATGACAGCACATTTTTTTCAATATTATTTGTTATAAAGTAGTTCAGAGTGACTGATATTTTTTAGGATTCCTGTAAAAAAACAGGAGGAACATGAGGAAAATATAGCCCAGAGAAACAGATTAAAAAGTGCAAGAGAAAAAGAAGAGAGATAGAGAAAAAGCATCAAAGGGAAGTATGTGTGTCTAGCCAGACTGAGCAGGGTTTTGAGGGTTTAGACAAAACTGACTTTTGTTTTCCCAGCTTTAATCAACTATCCATCTTTTAAAGTTGCTAGTTAATGTTTATAATTAGAACTATACCTGCTTACAAGCTAGTTTTCTTTTGTCCATTTCAAAGATACATGAGATTGCTATCCCTAGGTTGAAAGGATAGTTTTTAAAACATCAATTGTTTTATCAATTACAAATTGCTGCTGTGTATGTCAGTTATTTGGTATAACACAAACATAGCTATGATAGTTCTGTGAAATACAATTTCAAAAGTAGATCTTATGGATGTTGAAAATCCTGGGGAAAGCACTGTTTTGAAAACAAACGAACTCCTTGGCATGCATGTATTGAGAAGAATATATCAAAGAAATGAGTGTGAGTGTGGGTGTGGATGAAGTGCGGTAGAGGATCTGAGTTACAAGAAAAATGTAAATCTTTGAAAGTATAGTGACTTAAAGAAAAAGTGGGAAAGAAAGGATAATCAGAGGGAAAAGAGCTACACCAGAAATTACTAAAGAATTTGAGAAATCCAGGATAGCAAGAAAAAGCAATGGTATGGAAAAAGGTTGGGGAAAGAAAAGAAAGATAATGAGGAAAGAGTCAGTTTTTACTATCTATAGAAGTGAGCCGCAAATACAAATGTATGTAAATATATATATATATCCACATTTATTTTTATACAGTGGTACCTCAGTACTCATTGTTAATTGATTCCAGGAGGTGTGATGAGTACCAAAAACATGGAGTACCAAACAAATTTTTCCTGTAAGGCAAAATATAGTGAGTCACAAGGCAGCCGAACATAGTTCTAGCTTGTGCGTTGAGAACCAAACAATGAGTGGTTGTGAGTTTTTAAAAATAGAATATTGAAAATATGACTGCCTGCAATTTATGCAATGAAAATTAAATTACACAGAATTAAAATTGTAATTGATAGCCACAGACAATGATAAAAAAGATTAATGTTTCTATAACTTAGGCCCCCAGATAAAAAGTGCCATCATCCCCATTCAACTTCTGTGAGCATAATGCAAGTAGAGATCCTGACAATAAAATTTGAGTACTGGGATGCTTCTTGTTACCCGATTAAGCAAGATACTAGGCACTTGACATATAATTCTATCAATACACATTTTTAGTGCCACTTCTTACCCCATTTGCATTCTATATTTCCAATGTATACTGTGTATATAATTAGGAGTTCTATTTATGTTTAAAGGATTGGCTTCATAAAGATATGCAGAGATACATACTTAGGAATAGGAATGTGGATTTGAATTACTGTTGTTAGAACACGAGTATTCAGAAGAAACTACTATCGAAAGAATTTACTAAGTAATGAATTACATTAATAAAGGACATTTTGATAGGTTTTCAATCAATAACAGTTGATTGTTGTCAGCAAAGTTTTAAGGGTGCTTTATGTCTTCACTGATTTTTCCCCCCTATCCCAGGCCTTTTCAGGAAATGTCTCTCCCGTGTTTTCTTCCATCTAAATGTCAAGCTGCCTCATCATGAGGGTCATGTAGTACTGTAGGTCAGCTTCCATTATCTGATTGGCTTTTCATAAGCCTGCTTGTGAGTCACTGACTGGTTTGAAAAATTGAGTTGGAGAGGTGAGGGGTTTTTTTGTAATTGAAAGGCAGACTTTTAGTGCTTAGGAGTTAAATAGTTTCTGATTAAAGAATGGATGTTTTTCTGATTTCTTTGCTTTTGCAGAGAAAGTGTGCTTGGAAATAATGAAGGTTGATGACCAACTTCCTACACTAATTATGATTTTCATGAATTAGCCTTTGATAGAACTAACCATTTTCTGCATACTGATATGTATTACAGATCTTAAAGCATGGTTGTGGTCTGTATAAAAATCTACTCCTAATAAATTATCCTTCCTGGGTTCGGTTGACAGACTAAAAAGTAATTTTCAGTAAAATTCTGACGAAAACAGAGCAGGCAAAAATGGACAGAGTTTTCAAGAGTTGGCAGATGAATGAAATAGAAAGAGAATGGGGGTGCATTCTCTTTTTATTTTAAAAGCTATTTAGTTATTATTATATACCATAAGATGTTTCATAAGATTCACAGATAAATGTTTCAGAAATCACCCATATATTATATACAAGTATCTTGACAGTATGCATGGCTCACAATAAATCAGTGTTTCTCAACCTTTGTGTGAACTTCAACATCCAGAATTCCCCAGCCAGCATATCCATTGCTAAGAATTCTAGGAATTTAATGCACTCATATCAGAGTTGCACAGATTGCGAAATACTGCTTTAGATGAAAAGAAGTGCTGCTGATATCCTTCTTTGAGTACACCTTCTGTGATTTTGGTTTAATTTGAGTTAATGAATTGGAGAGAATCTATATTGTATGTTCAGAAGCCACCTTATTGAATCATTGCTCAAATTTTACAGATGAAAATCATACAAATTTGATTTACAACACTGGACGGTTCTCCCAAGTGGAAACAAAATTCCAGCTCCACACTGTTTTAAAGTTGTGTATTGTAAACACAACATATATGTACATGTATTCCTGTTTGAATAGTCAATCCCAGGTATGATAATTTTAAATGGCACCATTGATAATTGTGGAGAAAAAAATGAGGAAAGGCAATCTTTAGAATTGCAATAATCATTGGGTTTTTTATTTTTGGCTTTGATTGCTTAAAATGATTTTTTGTGCTGAAATATTATGGAAAGTTTAAATATACACTAAATGTAAACTGTGAGGCAAAATGCATGAATAACATGTCTGGAACATGCCTCTAGAAAAGCCCAAATCTAGCCAGAAATTTGAAATACACAAAATGTCTGATGAGGAGAAAGGCTTCAGAATCAGGTTCTTGCTTCTGCTTAGATGTAGGCCTTAAACCAGTCATGTAATTATTAGAGGTTGCCTGTTTGCAGTTGACAGTTGACAGTTAAGAACTGTGGTTGGCAGTGACAATGGTGGCAATGAAATGGTGCAGGACTTAATTATGAGGTTACTTTGGTAATTTAATATACAAATATCCAGGTAGTTTCCACAGCCTGATTCAGCAGATGAAAATTTTGAGATTGGGGAGAAATGGCTTTGTTCTCCAGATACAAAAGGAGAATTGTGATGAGTTTATTGTTCCCAAACTCAGTGGATAATTTTGGGAGAGAAAATGATACACACCAGGCCTGAGCAGAATCAATCAGAATAGAGCTGGAAAGGATCTTGGAGGTCTTCTAGTCCAACCCCCTGCTCAAGCAGGAGACCCTATCATTTCAGACAAGTGGCTGTCCAGTCTCTTCTTAAAGACCTCCAGTGATGGAGCGCCTACAACTTCTGAAGGCAAGCTGTTCCACTGGTTAATTGTTCTCACTGTTAGGAAGTTTTTTCTTAATTCCAGGTTGCTTCTTTCCTGGATTAGTTTCAATTCATTGTTTCTTGTCTTGTCTTCTGGTGCTTTGTAAAATAAGTTGACCCCCTCTTCTTTTATGGGAATCCCTCAAATACTGGAATACTGCTATTATGTCACCCCCAGTCTTTTTTCCCCCTCTAGATTAGTCATACCCAATTCCTCCAACTGTTCTTCATATATTTTTATCCCCAGGCCTTTAATCATCTTAGTTGCTTTTCTTTGCACTTTTTCCAAAATCTCAACATCTTTTTTTTAATGTGACCAAAACTAGGTGCAGTCTTCCAGGTATGGTCTTACTAAGGATTTATAAAGTGGTACGAATAACTTCACATGATTTTGATTCTATGTCACTGTTTATACAACCAAGGATTATATTAGCTGTTTTAGTTGTTGCTGCACACTGCTGGCTCAAGTTTAAGTGATTGTCCACTAGGACTCCCTCTTACAGTTATTGTTTTTGAGCCAGGTTTTGCCTAATGTGTACTTATTTATTAATATTTAGGATTACTCAAGGCTGCCTGGGACACCAGAATTGGGGATGTGGCAAATATGGTCTTGCGCCTTCTCAAGGTGGATAAGAGGGCTTGAGGGATAAGAAGTCTGATAAAGGAATATTATGTTAAAGGTAAAGGTATGATAAGTTCATGTAGAAAACTATTGTTTCATTTCTCTCTGTGAATAAATAATGACTTAGGGTGCAGAAAGGATAATTGGTGCTGATGCTGTAGTTGTGATGATGAAATGTGCTGTGAAAAAGAATTAAAGCTAGGAAAGTCAGGTGAGGGAAGAATGCATCAATCAGTACCACAAGGGAATATTATGGGACTGGAATGATGAAAGGAATAGAAATGTAGAGGAATTGAAAGGATCTGAGACTTTCCAGATAAAAAATGGGTAGGTAGATAATCACCTGTGTTAATATTCCAAGCAAAGGCATGGGTTGAGGAAGTGGGGACCAACTGACTAAAAATGTTGTTCAGATCAGTAACTGAATATGTCCTCTTTATTGTACTTTAAGGTTTAGTTGTCTTAATACTAGTAATGTTTATTTGATTTTACTCGGAATAAAATACACAGTCTGTCCTGCAAAACACTTCCGGCTTACATGCAGTGTTAAATGTATCTTAGATACGATAAAAAGTGCAGTAAGAAATAATAAAATGTAATAAAACCAGTACCCATGAACAATTTTAGAGGCTTCCTAAAATGCCAAAGCAAATTTAAAATTTATCATGTGCTTAAATTGTAATAAAGCCAGCACACAGCCTATTTCTAAGAGAGACTATTCTATAGAATGAGTGCCATAACAGAAAAAGTTTCCTGCTGATGCCAAACATAAATTCACGGGACATTGCCCAACAACAAAAGCTTTTAATGATTTCAGGGGCCTGTCAAAGATATATAGGAAGAAGTGTTTTCTTCTGTGCGGAAGCTCAGGACTTTATAAATGATTAAGAATGCTTAAGGCTGCTGCCTTTCACTCTAGCTGCAGCTTCCAGACTGTGCAGAAAGATGCCATACCAAATTGCATTACAGATAGTCCTCGACTTATAGCTGTTTGTTTAACAACAGTTCAAAGTTACGATGGCCTCAGAAAAAGTGGTTTATGGCCTGTCCTTGCACTTACGACCATCGCACCAGCTCTGTGCCACGTGATCGCAATACGGGCATTTTTGGAAACTAACTTGCATTTGTAACCAATTGCAGCATTCTGCTGTCAGGTGATCATGATTTGCAACCTTTCCAATCTATTCAGGCAAGCAATATGTCAACTGGGAAAGCTGGATTGCTTGGTGAGTGTGTGAGTTGCTTAACGACCATGATAAAAATGGTGGTAAGCGGGTCTGATCACATGATGCCTTGCTTTATGGCTGCACCAACTTAACAATAGAAATCCTGGCCCCAGTTATGATTGTAAGTTGAGGACCACCTGTAAGTTTTTCTCACTTTAAGTTACCACTTTAGTTAGTTTTAGTTTATTGGATTTGTATCCCGCCCCTCTCCACAAAGGGACTCGGGGCGGCTAACAACCACGAATATCAATACA
>JAOYMU010000001.1:96886225-96904218 GCA_025802295.1 Psammodynastes pulverulentus | reverse complement strand
TATATTACATGTGAAGGATACACATACCTTCATTTTATCAGTGGCTCCAGCTGGACTTCAGCAAGAACTGAAAATTAATTTATGAGCTATAGGTGGATTTTTGATGTTAAGATTAATGACAAAAGGAAATTAATCTTGTGTATGGAAAAAGTTCTTACATAGGAGAAAATGGGAATAGTGGATAAAATCTGTCCTTTTTTCCAAATCAACTTATGGTAAACAACTATATAATTTTTTAAACAGTTTAGCAATTTAGTTTAGTAGTTAACTCACCTGGTGAGTACCAGTTCTTCTTTAGATTGTGAGTCCTGGGTAAATGGCGGATAGGCTGGAAGGTCTTCTTTGGAGGAATAGGGAGATGAATTGGCAAGCAGCATTACATTTGGCAATGACAATTTTGTGCTAGAGGCACATATGCCCATAGTCACATAGTTGGGACGATTATGAAGGTAAATTGATCCACCTTTCCTATTTACCTAAAAAAAGGAAAAGTTTGTTCCAAGCATAATAAAAAGTACAGTTAACGGAAACTAACATAATTTTGGCATCTGAGTGAATGATAATTTTTTTAAAAAAAGCATTCTAGCAAATTGGGGAAGTAAAAGATGACAATAATGGTTACAGTATATGAATAAACTCAAAATAGATACATTCTTGGAAAAACTATAAGTTATTACAAAAATGTATCAAGATGAACAGTTACTCATATAGTCACTACGAGATAAATCCACCTCAGTGGTTCATCAAAACAGAATTAGCATATGAAATGATGAAGAGCTATAAACAAGTACTAAAGTACAGTACATGAAGAGAGTTATGGTAATTAAATATGCCAAGGTCCATTTGTTGGGTGGAGCTGAAGAGTACATTAATTCCGGGATAACGTTATACATCTGACAACTTACTTTGGATTGAATTAAAACTTAGGGTGTTTACCAAAACATATTAAAATTATTCAATTCAATTCTTTATTGGCCAAGTGTGATTGGACACACAAGGAATTTGTCTTTGGTGACTGTGCTCTCAGTGTACATAAAAAGAAAAGATACATTCATGAAGAATCATAAGGTAGATCCCTTAATGATAGTCATAGGGTACAAACAAGCAATCAAATCATACTAGGAAACAATCAATATAAATCGTAAGGATACAAGCAACAAAATTATGTTTTGATAATCACCCCAAAGAGCATATATACAGTATAATGCTAAAGTACTGCAGCATTAGAATAGCTACATGAGTTCTATTTATTCTAAATTTTATTCACAAACAGACACATGTATCTCTTAGAAATTGAGTCTAAGTAGAGGATAATATATCAGTAATTAGTAGCTGTTTTTATTTAAATTCAGTCTTAGAAAACAGTATAGACTTGCCACTGATAAGGCAAATCTATACCATAGGGTTAATGTCTCTTAAGAAGGGCCATGATTGGCACACCAGTTTAAACTAATATATTTTGTATTCTTCCTTGAACGAGAAGGGAGAGGCTTCAATGGAAAGCCAGGAGACCAAACCTGAGGTCTTCAGCCAGAACTGACCCCTTAGTGTCTAACTCCACCACTTTCTCTAAGATCAAAGAGCTGAAAAGTACAGGGTTACCCTGAATTATGAAATTATTCCTCGAGGTTAATAGGTCCCTTAGAGTTGTCACTGGACAACTCTTGTCAGCTTAATCTAACAGTATCTCAGCTGCCTATTGCAAACCAGCCTGTTGAAGGCTAGTCAAGCTGCTGGAAGTAACAGTTGTGACAACTTCATTTCATGTCCAGATTCCCTGAGCATTGTGCTTACCTAGATTATGGAATTTTTGCTTGTTTAGCAATGCTTTTCAATTGTGTTCCACTCACTGACAGCTTGATCACTCTGTTTAGCAAGTTTTAGTGACCTGAATTGCACATTGTCTGATCTTGGCTAGCTCAACATCTTTCTGTCCTTCCCTTCCTCCTCTGAGCTCATGGCATAGAACTTAAAAATTGTCCTCCTATGCTATAGCAGTCTCTTGAGACCTCAACCCATAGCATTGCATAATCTTTTTCTCATGACAGTTTGAAAGGGACATCTAAGCCAATTAGTCCAATTCCCTGCGTAAGAATTCAAAGTATAGGATCTGAGAAGACCAAGCATCAAGATATGAACCAGATCCTCTATTAGGAATAATACAGCAATTTTAATGTCTTTCCTGAATTGATCAGTTGCTAACTGGAGAAGTTCAATTTAATTCACGTTTTGGCAGAATTAAGTTTGTTAATGTGGCCTAAACCAAACCAAACCAAACCAGACTTGATTCTGAGGAGCAATTCATCATTAAGAGTTCCCTTGGGGGTTAAAGAAAGGAATAGTAATGCTGGGTATTGCTGCTTTCTTTTTTGTTACAAAAAAAGTTAAAAGGCAACTATTGCATATTCAAGCAATAGTTGTGTGATCTGAGTAACAAAGGTTGGATGCCTTGTAGACTGGGATATGCAAACAAAACATTTTATATGCTTTACATAGAATGCAAACCCTTTGTGTACGTTGCACTTTTGATTTAATATATACAGTGCCTGGATGACTTGAGCAGCTTTATAGTGGGAATGAAAAGAAGAGGGGACAGGAGGGAACCTGAGGAGGATCTACAGCTTAAAAGTTCTGGGATTTAGTAATGAACGTTAAATTTGGAATAGACATGGTGCTTCAATAGGGGAATAGGGAATGGAATTGCTGCAAAACTATATAATTACTCATAAAACCTATCCCACCCAAAAAGACATTGAAAACGCTTATGAAAAACCATCTTGAAATCTGTTTGTATTAAACAATGCTAGCTTTGAAGATAGATAAAAAAGATTTAATCCAAACTGGTCAGATTGAATTTAATTTTCGGAATTCTCAGTCTCCAAAGAGGTTTCCTAAAAAAAAATAGTTATTTCTTGTTTCAAGGTAGAAAGGAAAGAAAGTTAAACAACTTCTCTGATAAAAGCTACTTAATTCTACTGCCCTATATTGGTATTGAGGGAAAAGCCTGAGGGAACAAGTAGTGGAATAACCTTTCCATCTATTTTTTTTAACTTTTTCAGTCCCTGTAATTAAAAACCTTTCTACCAATTAAACAAGCGCACTTCAAAAAATAAATTACCTGAACAAATTTACTTTCAAACACAGGAGCAGATTTCAAGGGAATATATTCTCCTTTGTCAAGAACTTTCTGAAGATCTCCCATAGCAGGTTTGCTGATTTTGTAGGTTGTTTTTTTAAAGCTTTTAAAAGTGGCAGCTGCTTATTATACCTAAACACAAGACAAGAACAAATGATACTTTTACAGAAGAACCATTCACTAATGGATATACTGCTGTATCTGCTATTTCAGACTATTGGATAGAGTGCTTTGGAAGCATTGATTTTCAAACCTTTTGAAAGCTATATCATGTGTTGGAGTCCATTACTATCCAGAATGTTTAGGAGTGATTTCTGTAAACTCTGACATCTGGGCAGGGTAATGTTCAGACATGTTATTTTAGAGATACTTGCTGCCATTATGCTCCATCTGTATAAAGATGGAGTTAAGGATTCAGAGATGAGTGGTTGCTTTTGAGGGCTTTCAGATAACTTCACCTTTTAGTTTGTAATTTTACTCTGTTTTTATGTTTTAGAATTGTTTTTATTTCTATATGTTTCATTATATTGTAAGTCGCTCAGTGTTACCCCACTTCAAGAGATGTGCTGATATAAATTTGATAAAGTGGGCCACTAAAATGATCCAGGAAAGGTAAATTATTATATGAGGATTAAGACTTGGCAATATAAGAAAAGATTGTAGTAGGCTCTTCTGAAAAGTTTCAGCAGTGTTGGAGGTGATACTCTCTGGGGAAGCCAAGCCCTGCAGGAAATATATAATGTATTAGGACAGATAGCCATCAGCTAGACTGAACTGAATTCAGCAAATGCTCTTTTGGATAACTTGAAGCCTCATTCACAGAGAATTTCTCTATAGAGCTATGCATTTTATAAAGCACATGTTTGGTTTGTTTATAGAGAAATGGGCAAAATGTTACTTTCAGATTATGCATTGTTTTCAGTCCACAGTGCATGAATTTCTCCTTAATATATATATTTGCTGAGACAGAGTTTTTACTTATAGTGTTTTCAAGTTCATATATTGGTTTGAAAAATGGGTTTGCATTGGATAAGTTCACATAAAAAAGCATGCATGCCGAACACATTTTTATCATCCCTGTTTTTGATTTAAGCAACTAATAAGCCAATCCTCCATAAGCAGTCCCAAAGGTGCTTTTTTCAAGAGGCAACTGGACTTTCTGGTTTTTCTTTGAAGACGTTTCACTTCTCATCTAAGAAGCTTTTTCAGAGCTGAAGAGAGCTGAAGAAGCTTCTCGGATGAAAAGTGAAACGTCTTCAAAGAAAAACCAGAAAGTCCAGTTGCCTCTTCAAAAAAGCACCTTTGGGACAACCATCACCTGGATGACTGAAAATCCCCATAGACCTCCACAGGCAGGTAAATAAATTTTGATTATTGAGTTTTAAAACATTATTCTTAGCCTAGAATTAGAAAGATGGCAGGCCAATAAGCAAACCTACGGTATATCTATTTGTATATCTGTTTCATTTCCACAATGAAAAAGTTACCAATTTCTAATCATGTCGCTCCTTTAAAGGAGTTTCTATTAGGAGAGCAGGTGGGATGTACTCAAAGAAGTAGGGAAAGCAACTGAAACCATATGATCAAAACTTTGTCATTTTTAAACATGTGTCCCAAATGCAATGCACAAAAAAAAGAGACTATTGCAAATGCCATCTTGAATTTTTGGACCTCCACAGTGGATGGCTTGACTATTAAATCTTATTTTTCTTTCTCTTTTTTTATAGGCCCTTGGATTTCTCAAGATGAACAATTAAAAAAGGCCCAACAACATCCTCCCCCCAACAGTTTGTTATGCTCCATTAAAGCTCCAATGGTCCAATAAAGGTCAAGAAGCAAGTGCACCCTTATAGAATTTTCCAAGCAATCATTGGCATTCAGAAGTGAGATAAAGTTGTGTCACAATAGGAGCATATGCAAAACAGGAGAGCTTACCTGACATCATACGATAAGGTGTAGCTAGAAATGACATGTATTGGTAAATATAAGAATCATGGAATTGGTTGTTAGGAAATGGCTACATGTAACCTCTTTTGGGTGCAGTTGCTTTCTCAGTCCATGGCCCTTTTAATTTGTGCTGGGGAAAAACTCCAAATAAGCAACCTCACTGTTATCTGATATTATTAATTAGCTTTTACATGTTTAATACTAGTTCTTTATACATTCTGTTTCAGCACATGCACATTTACTTCAGAGTGAAATATGTTGAAGAGCAGAATGAACCAAAATAGTGACATTATCAATTGTTTTTGACAAATGCTAGAAATGAAGAAATACTGAAATCCTTGAGACAGCAAATATATGATCAGTAACACATAATAAGCATTAACCCTGCACACTATCATAATTGGATTGCATTGTGGAATTCTTAGAAGTATACCAAGTCCATTGTACAGTTCAGAAATTAGTACCAGATACAATTTAATAAAATGATCTAAATAGGGATGTGAAAAAGAACAGCTGAGGACATTTAATCTCTGGACTATCTTCAGTGTTGAAGATTACAGGCAATTATCTTGGCCCAAACTGTTGATAGTATTATTTAATGGCAACCTTTTAATGATTAATGGTGAAGAACACACTGAAAAATGGTGTGTGTGTATCATATCGAGTCATTAAGAATTCTAAGTCCTAAGTATGCTTTCGGAATTAAAATAGCTTGTATTCAAGCTATTTTGTTAAAGATGGGCCATAATCAAAAATCTAAAAGTTCACAATATTAAAATTAAGAGCATTTAGAAAGTGTCATAGTAAAATTATTCAATATACAAGAGAATTCTTACATAAAACTGTACAGGTTGTCTGCATGTTCCTGGATTTTTCTCTGGACAGGAGGAAACAGTGGATACAAGGAAAAAAGATTTGAAAAATAAACCAACCTATCCAGTTCCAGCCTGTTCTGAGACAATAATGCCTTATTAGCATATTTGTGTCAGACAAAGAAATCACTATATGCTTCACCTTTTCATGGTGAGAGAAGCAAGTGTTGTCTACAAAAATCATAAGCAAAAATGAAGTTTCTGAGTATGTTTGGAAAGGTAAACATTTCTGTATACCAGACACAGAGTCAACATCATTTGGCAGGATAAACTTCAGCAAAAAAAAATTAAAAGTATCTTTTTAAAAGCAAGTCTATAAAGTAACATAGTTTAGTTCTTATTAAACTCATGCTATAAAAATAGCTTGTTAGATGTTAAAATGCATGCTTGAAAAACAGTCTGCAGTAATTGTGCGTTCACCATATCTTTAATTTCAGACTTCACTTCTGCAGAATAGATTCTCAATAGAAAGTTAGCTCAATTATTTTTTCATACAATTTTGATAAGGATACAAGTAAAATTTCTTAGATGAGCACAGGGTATTTTGTAATTATAATGAGTTGTACAGAGGTCTTTGTTATTGTCCGGAATTCCTAGTAGTGTCTTCCAATCATAGATCGTTACTACAAGTTTTTGCAAGAGCTCTATGGTTTCATTGATGTAAAGTATAGCTTTACACTTCAACAACACAGCTAATGGAAAATGTTTTGTTCTTGTAAGACTTAGATGAGAAATTTTAAAAAATCTGACTATATCTTCAGTTAGAGTGAATTCTTGAGGGGAGTGGCAAGCAAAAGAACAACAGAAACACTAAGATGGTTTTCTGAAGGAATCTGGTTGAGGGAACCTCAGTTTGCAGGTCACAATTGGGTGCTTTGAGTACATATATTGCTAACTTCTGTTCTCCAGTCTCACCTCCTCCTCCACCGTCCAGTCCTGTAAATTTCATTTAAACAAGAGTTGCTCACTCTGCTTTTCCCCAATGTTGTTTGCTTCCACCTAACAGCACAACTCTTGGTGTGAAAATGGGAGTGGACGGTGAATTCAGTACAATCTTCATCCTGTATGTTATGGATAACATACTACTTTCATCCAGCCATTTTAAGTGTTAAAGACTTGACAAGATAATTTGTATTTTTGAAGTTTCCTTTTAAGTAGTTTAAAAAAATGTCTCTTGCAAATATTGATTGTTTTTGGTTATATGCAAGTTGTATCTCTAAAAGTAAGCCCATGGTTCTAAAAGGTTGCATTCTCAGCTTCTTTACCATCTTCCATTATTTTTGAAGACCCCGAAAGCACTGCGTAGAATACATCTATTTTAAAAATCTGTTTGTCCTCTTTTCTATTTGTCTTAGAAAGGTTGTGCTAATAATTCTGATTCAAGGTTGTACAGATTTATATGTTGGCTCTCATGAATGCTACTTGGTTTCTTTAGGTAAAAGGTGAGAGAGAGCTATGCTGAAAGAAATTCAAAGCTCATGACTAAATGGTTTTCTTGATGAAAGAAAGCTCCAAATGAAAGAAATTTCCAACAAAACATAGATGACTAAGTTTGGTCATGTTTGCCTGGGCTTACAACCTCCTCATTTTTCAGAGGAAAGAAGCAACAGTTAGCTTTGTAAATTACTGATATTCAGATGGAAGTCAGAAGTGATGGAGAAGGACACTTTCTGCACATTAATATTGGAGGTGTTATACAGTACTTATCAAAGACTATAGAAGATTAGTGAATGTGATCCATAACAAAGACAAGTGAAACCTTTAATCTCATCAAGAAATAAAATAAATTCAAAGGCAGAATTTGATCACGTTTATAACACACCTTTTAATATTCCATCATAATTATGGGCTATTATGGATTAAGAATAAATGGCTAAGATCTTTGCTTTCAGACTCAATCAACCACATTCTATTTTCACTTTTCTCTGACAGATGAGTTGAAGTTTATTGTGTTAGTAATTTTCACAAAGAGCACTAAACCTCTTTCAGATGATAATTTTCAGGTCTAGTCAGTTCCCATAAGGATTGAACTGGTGACATATGAAAGACTGGCATTTATTACCAAAACTCTTACTGTAGCCATCCAGTTCTCTGAAAATGAAGTATTACTTCTTTTATGTATGAAATAAAAGCTGACAAAATTTAATATCCTTCTGCAAGAGAAAATGAGAAATATAATTGTTATAATAATGCCTTAGAAATAGATCTGGGGGAAAAAAGTGATTATTCATTCTGTTCATACACAACATGCTTATTTTTTTCCACACATAGGTGACTTCTTTAGTGATCTAGAAAGGATTCTGATACCAACTGATCCATACCAAGAGGGCACAGCTAAATTTCAGAATTGAGCAAGGGATGGGATGCTGAAAAAGAAATCTTAAGAGGATGTAAAGACAAAAATGTACGGAAGGACATGTTAGAATTAAATTATGTTATTTAAAACAATAATAATATACTTTATTCTCCTAATAGCACATCATCTAGAAAATGGGTGGAGGAACAATAGTCCCCTACATATTGGACTACCAATCTCATCACAATGAAAATGCACTGCTAAAGGTTGTCAACTGGAAGACCATATACTTTGTCTTGATCTAGAATTAAAGAGTACAGATCCCTTAAATTCTGTTAAAAGTGAACTATTATCAAAGTATGCAAAGGATGGCAGTATTTGAACATTATTTATACAGATAGTCCTTGACGTATGACTAATTGAGCCCAGAATTACGGTTGTGAATTGTTGTGATTATAAATCAAGGCATCACATGACTGGACCTGATTTCCCCCCCACACACTTTTTTGTGGCAGTTGTTAAGCAAATGCAGCAGTCATTAAGTGAATGCTACAGTCATTAAGCTAATTGGTTGTCCCCAATCTGTATTATTTTGCTGGAAACTGGAAGTGACTGCCAGAAATCAGCCCAAAAAATATGGGGATGCTGCAAACAGCTGTAAAGATGAGTCAGTTACCAAATACTCCAAATGTGATCATATGACTGCAGGTGGTGGTGATGATGGTGGTGGTGGTGCGGCCATCGTAACTGAACATTTGTTAATTGACCAGTTGTAAGTCAAGGATTAGCAATAGCACTTAGACTTATATACTGCTTCATAGTGCTATACAGCCCTTTTTCAGTGTTGTGTCCCGCCAGCGGCCAGCAGAGCTGGCGGCAGACTGGGACAGTGAGAGGCTGGGGAGGAACATGGACCAGTCCTGGAGTCTGGGGAAGGCTCTGATGAGTGCTCTGCTTCAGAGGCAGAGATGGGGCCAGGGCCATCCAATGATTATCAGCTACCTTCGGAGTTGGAGATCAGTGGGGCAGAAGAATAGTTGGAGCCTGTTCCCGATGTACGCACGTGCAGAGCTGCCAGGAGAAGGGAACAGTTAAGGAACAAGGGTCAACTTGGGAGTAAAGGCATAGGTGGACAGTGAATGGCCCCTCCCATAGGGAATAAAGAGGAGTGAAAGGGGAGTGATGTTTTGCAGGAGACAATTAGTTTGTTTAATTAGTGTGAATATTTGTTCGTGACTATCAGAGACTCCTGGCCAAGTATTTTCTTGTATAGCATTGCACTTAGAAACTATCGGTCTGGCAGTTCTCCAAGCCTGTTAAGGTCTGTGGTTGTAATTTAGCCTTGAAAGACTGTTTGCCGGGACTTTGCTAGATGTCAATGATAGGAATTCACATTAGCCTAATAAATAGGGGTTTTGTCGGGACAAGGAATCTGCTTTGTGATTTCGTGAAGCCTAGATCAGAACACTAAGCAGAGTCAGCATATTGTCCCCAACAGTCTGGGTCCTCATTTTACCCATCTTGGAAGGATGGAAGGCTGAGTCAACCTTGAGCCAGTGACAATCGAACTGCCAACTGTTGGCAGCCACCAGTCAGCAGAAGGGGTCTGTAGTACTGCATTCCAATCACTGCTCCACCATGGCTGTACTACCTGTATTGACCTATTGTTATTAAGAAATAATATGTTTTTCAGGACTATTAACTTGTTTGACATCTTCAGTGAGGGACCTTCTGCAAATTGTTATTTTCTTCTAGAAATAATTTTGGTATTTCTTCACCTCAGCAACTTCAAGATGGGTTGACTTCAATTCTCAGAAGTACCCAGCCAGCATAGATTATCAGCTATCTATTTTGCTCCTCTCCCTGTTACATCTTTCCTTCCATTCATATACAGTGTTTCCCTATAGTTTCTCTCTCTATAATTTCTTTGTATTGAATAATTAGGTACATACCTTAACATTATTTCATCAAATTTCTACTGTTTTTCTAAGCCTTGCCAAAGTGGCCTGACTTTTGTTCTCTCTAATGATTTTCCTGATGGCAGTTGCAATATCAAAGCTAATGTGAAGTTAATAAGTAGCTGTTTAATGTAATTAAGGTATTAGTGATAGATGTCTCAAAGATGCTGGTTTTTTCAAAAGGCAACTGGACTGTTTTTCTTTGAGCAAGAAAAAGACACTGTTCCTCATTCAAGAAGCTTCAATTGTGACTAGATGGTGGCAGGATAAAAGGCAGGTTCTGACAGGATGGTGGGGGCAGAATGGAAAGATTATATTTCTTTACAGTCATCTAGTCGTTAGCACTCTCTCTGAGAGCCGTTGAGTCTCTGAGAGCCTTTGGGGGTTTATCTTTGCTGTGAATATGTTCCCTTAGAACACAATGCTTTATATATTTATGCAGAAATAAAGGAAAGGTAAAAAAAAACTGCAGAGAAGGTATACCTGTAGAATATAGATATAGGGTGAAATATAAGCTAAGTTTTAGAGAAAAGATACTGGTAAGCATAAGGAAGAGACCTGTCAACATGTGTAGAAGAATAACAAAAAACTTACTTTAGTACAGGAAACAGTGAATGAACATGCCTGTGTTAGCAAATAATCTTAGAACACTGAAGTGTGAGAACTACGAAATACAAACAGAAAGGCATTTTTGATGGGGAGCAGAAATTTATAGAAATACACAGAAAAAAAATCAGAATCAATAGTAACGATGATGGCCCAAAGAATCAATCTGGATTAAAGCCATTTGTCAAATAAGATGTTTGAAATACAATATGAGATTAAGTAGTGATTTCTTCTTAAGAGTTATACAAATATCTTTGTGCTATTATCATCAAGTTGTGATATTATCTTCATTCGTAAAAAGATGTTTTACCTAATTTAAACAAAAATGAAAAGCACTGCATTTTTATAAATCTGCATTTTTGTAAGTATCCTGTTTAAGAAAGCACACTTTTTTATTTCTAATCTGGTTGTGATGTTCAGTGAAGAGGGCAGATAAATCAAAAGAGTTATTGGAGGGCAATTATCTAACTCTTAACTCTGTCTAACTATTGACATTAAGCTAAACAGTGTTAAACTTTCATTACTCTACTTCTTCTTCTTCTAGAGAATCAATGTTTATCATCATTGCTTGGCTTATTCCCAAATGGAAATAGGATTGCGGTCAGTCGTGAAGTGCCATGATCAATATCAAATCAGTTTTAAGCTCTACATTCTACATTTGATAGTATTTTTTACCAGCCTTAATTCTAGTCTAGAATAACATGTATTTCTCATTTCACCATATTTTTACAGCTTATTACCAAAAAATGTTACCTTAAGGCAAACCATAATTTATGTACTTCTTTATGGAATTTTAAAAAATAAATATTTTAAACAGTCATGAGAGCAATAATGCTATGTAGGGGGAAGACCTGAACTCAAAATATTTTTTCACTACGCGGCATCCTGAAAGCAATCTTGCAGTTAGTTATCTCATACTCAATTTATTTCCTTCACTTCTTACTTAACACCTAGAAATGTCACATTATGCAAATGACTATGGGTTAATTATACTTAACTGCAATAGTGTTCCTGAGGCTTATAATTTTTAAAACATAGAAATATTCCATACAGTAATTAAACATTTTCTTTCACTTATATCAGTTTCTTAGATGATTTAAATCCTATATTTTTAAGTTAATCTGTATTGGTGATGTTCATAAATCTTACCGTTAAAGTATCTTCCAAGAATTGCAGTTTTAAGATTACTCAAGAAAAATAACACAACCTTATTAAAATCTTTTAAATTCAAAATTTATGCATCAGCAAAAAAAATTCTCCAATATATTTGTGCTCATTTAATTTTTGAACCATGGTGTCCTTTCCCCAAGACTGAAAACAGGCTTAACACAATCACCTTTTAAATAATGATTCAGGATTTTTTTTTATTCATTTAAATTTCAGTATCATTACAGAAAATGTTATGGTACAGAGTTGTTTAACATTAGTTTTTATTTCTTATTTAATTTCCACATGAATGCTGGTAACACTAATATCTGTACAAGATCAGTCTTTGATTTTTTTTTTTAAAGATTTTAATTCTGTACATTTTAAATGTATTGGTTAAAAAGGCTGTCAGCACTTAAGGAAGCAATTTTTTTGTTGTTGTTTATTTAAACAAAAGGTATCCAGTTACTGCCCAATAGTACTGAGCTGGGTGGCTGCTGGGATGACAGGTATCCCTGAACGCGCAGCAAGGAGGAAAACCTTGGGGCTTGATCGGGTTCCCAGGGCAGCCACTCTGCTTTTGGCACTGTGCACATCAACACGAGATACGATAAAGAACAAGCAGAAGCTCTCGGTGAAGCAGTTATGAAGCATACTAATAAGGGAAAATCCAAGTGTTGTCTACACTAGTATAAATAAGCAGACAGCCTTGTTTTAAGAGCATAAGTAGTTGAATCTTAAAGATGAGAAAAAACACAAGTTCTGCAGGCACCTACCGCTGTCTACTAAAAGCTACTGCTATTGGAACTAGCATTGAACACACAAAGCAATTGCAAGAAATGAAAAAGTTGCTTTGATATAATCAGAATAAATTCTTTTAAGATTTGTTTTTGAAGTTTTTTTAAAAGGTATTTATTTAAATCCATTTGAAATATAGTTCAAGGTGTTTATACTGATCAACTTTTATCCAATTCAGAAAAACTAGCTGTGCCGTTGCATATTACAGGATACAGTCAATGATATGTGGACATGCATCAAAACTTTTCTCCTGCTGGTAACATCATAGTCTTCCAATGACCATGACGTCAACCACCTCTCCCTTATGAAGTTCCACATACTGCTCTGTCTTTGGAGGTAGCATCAACAGTCCATTGGCACTGCGCATACTCATCAGACGACTGCTCATCTGATTCCCTATAGAAAGCAAAAAAGATTCATTAACAGGGCATAGGCCCCAGGCTAAGAAATGCATTGTCAGCTTCCCCCCCCAAATTCTTACAGTGCAGTATTAATTTCCATTACCAAACAGCATTGTAATATGGGGTTGAACTATCCCGATATTTCTCTTATAAAAAGTAACCTTTCAAATCTTAAATAATGATTTTTCTTTTAAATTATCATCTTAAAACTGCCATGGATATGATAAACCCAAAAGTTGATAGGCCCAAACTACAAACCACCTTTTCAAAGAAGTCTTCTCCTGCAGTAAAGCAAATGGTTTAAAAAATAGCAATTGTGATTAATGCAGTCCTTTATTACTACAACTCTACCGCTACAGCACAGAGTTTATTAGTGATCAGGTCCAGTATTCTTTCTCATCACAGCCTCCTAGATTTGATAGGAAACCAAAGCACAGGGCATAACATCGTAACTATTTCTCTCCTTTTAGGGATATGCATTTTTTTTATTTTGTAAGCAGCATACAGATGTTACTGGTAGCCACTGAGAAGCTTACATTATTTTATTTTGGTAACCCAAATGGATTAGGTTTCATGATTTAGTTTATTGAAAGCTAAACTGATACTTATCTCTTCATCTCGTGGTAATACATTCCAAGGATTAGTTATAGCAATTATTACATTACAGAATTTAAAAACAGATGGTGAATAATAACATTTAAAGTTGCTATAATAAAATAAATGAGATGACACTTCTAAAATAATACCATCACAAACTTCTTGGAACACAAACCAACATTTAGATATTTATCTGATTTATTTCTAGGATGCACTGGTGATAATCTGACTTTTGCATTGGGCAACACATGTTCAGTTTGTCAAGACACAGCTCTTTTCGCAATATAGTAATGTTACTGCAAAATCATCTCTTCATCAAAATAAGGAAGGAAAACACAAACTATTTTCTTTTACATGGGAGTATAGGAAACTTGCTTATTGAATCACACCATTAGTCTGTCTTGCCTAATGCTATCAATGCTAATGGATTTTTCTAGGATATGAAGATTCTTTTCAATTAATGCCAGATGATGCTGGGATTGAATCTGAGAACTTTTGCAAAACGTGTGTTCCGTGCCGAACCATGCATCCTTTAAGTACAAACTCATTTAAAAGTATTCAAGGGTTGATGCTTAAACTGCCATTTTCTTAACATAAATGATAAATGAGCCATTACAGTAATTATATCACAATTTCACATGCTCCTAACAAGACTACTGAAACAGCTTTCCAGAGAAGAACTAGCAACAAACTTTAAATGTACAAAGAATAATTTATTATGTTCTGTGGTGAGGCCCAATTAAAGTTTTAAAAGGTTTACTGCAATGTTTGAGACTTTTAGTCCTTCTGAAAAATTCTCTAACATAAATATGGGTGGAGAAGGTCAATATCTACAGTAAGTCTGGCAATTGAACATGCACACATAATCGATCTTACTTGAAGTTGCATTCTATATGTACAAACATACATATATGCACATTTCCAGTGTATACACCATATTCAGTGTATAAATTACAAACTTAGCATTTTTACTTCAGAGGGGGCATTGGACACAGGGTTAATTAAGAAGTCATGGCAGCTACAAAGCCATAAGGATGCAAAACCCTTGAACCTATTTCTGTGAAATTCTTACCTGAACTTATTTCTGTGAGATTCTTACTGTATGGTAAAGCTGTGCAAATCATTCAGTGAGGTGCTTTGCTTGTGGGAAAAATGCCCCCCCTACACCTACTCCCTAACCCTGTAAAGCAGCCAGGCTGAACTTCTGACTGCCTGTTGGATGGTCTTAAGGAATGGATCCAGAAAGATGTTTTATTCAGAAGCTAAGGGACTTGTTGAATTATTTGCAATACCTACCAATAGGGATTGGAAAAGGAAAATATGGGATGATAATAATAACTTATTAAACTTATGTGCTACCTGACTCTCAGTCCCTCTGGGCAGCTCACAACTTTATATGATGGCCAGCAGTACGGGTTATAACACAGGTAGTCCTCAACACAACAGTTCATTTAGTGACCGTTCAAAGTTACAACAGCACTGAAAAAAGTGACTTACGACCGTTGCAGCATGTGATCAAAATGTGGATGCTTGGCAACTGGTTTGCATTTATCACGGTTGCAGTGTCCTGGGATCATGTGATCACCTTTTGCAACCTATTGACAAGCAAAGTCAATGGGGAAGCCAGATTCACTTAACAATCAGGTTACTAACTTATCAACTGCACTGATTCACTTAATGACTGTGGCAAAGAAGGTTGTAAAATGGGGCAAACCTCACTTAACAATTGTCTCTAACCACAGAAATTTTGGGCTCAATTGTGGTCGAAGACTAGCTGTAGTAGAGACAGTGCCATCTTAAGAAAGCAGCATATTCTTGTAATTTACTTGTTTTACAGCATGAAAACTTGGACATCTAAGAAAAACATGGGTCTGTGAAATGTTTTCTTTCACAAAGAGAAAAATAATTGAGTTATACGTAAAAGGCAGAATCTGACTAACTGTCTGGGCTTGGAAAATCAATAGGCCGGACCTGCTAAGTACTTGGAGGTAAAATCCCAAGGCTGAGAACTATTCTGGAAGAAGGCACAAGCAAGCCGTTTCTATGTTTCTGCCAAGTAAGCTGCAGGTACATGCCCATGAAATCAACACCTGGCCTTTACTCAAGAGAGACTTTACATGATCTTTAGAACAAAATGTTACAGAAAACAAGATTCTAATGAACGTGAACTTACTGCGATCAAGCTGTGTGCTGTTTGCATCATTTTTGCTCCTCCCCTGTTTAACTCATTTGGAAAAGTCTGTCTAGTATTTTGCACATAGCAGGCCTTGTTGCTTTTCTTACAAGCCAGACTCAAACACCAATGCTTATTCTTTTTATAGTCCTTGAATTGTTTCAGAACAAAAAGTCAAGAGCACCAGAAAGTAATGATAAGCAAACTGTTCTACATTTTCTTACAAGTCATGGTACCAAGAAGAGATAAAAAAGAAGCAAATGTGTATGTCGCATTTCTACCATCCTGAACTATCACTATATATTGCTCTTCATTTGGACAATTTTAAATAACATTTTTTTAAATGAAGAGCAACACACAATGATAACTCAGGAGAGTAGGAAATGTGTATACACATTTCTTCTTCTTTACCTTATCTTGGTGTACATTGAAGGGTTTGCTTCAAGCTGTACACAGCAAGTTAAGCTTGTTTTAGTTTTCAAAATGAACATTTTCCCCAAGTAAATAAAGAATCCAGATGCAAAATTAAAATACCTATTTCAGTCCCTAGCCATACAGCTGGTTCATGAATTTTCATATCACGAAGCAGAAATTTTGTTAATTACTTAGTACTTAAAGGAAACGATGTTCCTGACAGTTAAGTAAATCTTTCAATTTTATATATGTAAATAAAATATGTCCTCCTCTCCCCCAAACCTAGATATTTTCTATATACAATGAAATATTTGATGTCAAGACTTCAAAAGGCAAATAGAAGACACTAGATCTAAGCTGCATCAATTATACAGTATAATTATATATGCTCTGACATGTAATAGAGACTGAAACAATCAGAAGATGTTCACGCTTCTTGCTTATTCTATAACTGGGTGAGATTCATGAGCTTAATTTGAAACAAGAAAGGATAAAGAAGGGGGAGGGGAATTCCTTAACTGTTACATGTTTGGTTTATGATTTCAAATATTACATGCTATCAAAAGTAGAGAAAATACCAATCATTTGTGTTTCGTTACATTTCATGTTTCAAACTTGTGAACTCAACAAAAACTGCCAAAGAGGTTGTAAGCTGTAAAACTGTAGAAAGAGGTTATAAGCACTAACCTGTACTTTGTGCCCAAGGCAGTGGTTCTTGGTGATGCCAAGTCAGTATGCACCGATGGTATTCTGGACGAGGGTCCAATTTTACATCACATGATAACTGTAGAAAACATACAAATTGAATACTATGACTTCAAGAAATTTAAAGTGCCTCTCACCACGGGCCCATATTTAGCTCACAGATGCAAATAACATGTATAAAATAAAGAGAGCAATTTGACTAGAGTAGACCAAATACATGTACATGGGTTTTTCCCCAAACTTAACTCTTAGTATCTCTATGAGTTTATTCTATCATACGTCCATGGCCCTTTCCCCAAACAATATTGTTGCCAATACAACTTGTGACATTCTAAACCAAGCAAGGTTTGAGAGAGAAAGACAATGGAGTAGATAAATTTCCATTAAAAAAGCTATTAAATATTTAGCTATGATTAGTAAAAAAGCTATGCAATCTGAAATAGTACATAAAATTGATAATTGTAAAATGCAGAGAAAAGAAATTTAGGACAATTATAAGGCACTGGAACAAATGAAAACATTTTCTATCTCAAAAAAAAAGTGGGAAAATTTCAGTATTTTTTTTGGTGAAATTTGGATTTGTAGGAGCTGTATAAATCTTTATAAACTAAGCTCAAGTTGCAATGCTATTATCACTTTGCAAACCAAATGTTTACACTGCTGATTTCTGTAAGGAAAGTTAGATGGTTTTTGAAAGAATTGTTGGTGAGGAAACAGCTGTCCATTACTGACATTCCTTGGGCAAGAAACTATTCAGAGATGAGCTGTTCTTTGCTTTTTATCAGTTGTTCTTGGCCCACAGGGACTTTAATCTTCTTCTTGACCTAAAGAGAGAAGACTAGGAAGGGCAGGAAGGGAATCTTACTTTAAGTCAGTGCTTCTCAATTATTTTCTGTCATGCCCCCCTAGGAAGAAGAAAACATTTCGCGCCCCCGCGCGACTGT
>JAOYMU010000001.1:96811564-96826349 GCA_025802295.1 Psammodynastes pulverulentus | reverse complement strand
CTCTCTCCATTTTGCATTTAAATGAATGTGCAAACACGTGTTCAAGTTTGTCTACCTTATTGATACATAAATACTTTTGAAGAATAAAACCTAAGAGCACTAACAGAAAACAACAATCTAGTTAACTTTCAAACTGAAGTGTTTTGTCTATTTAGATACACTTGAAAGTACATCCATTTAAACTATCTTTTTCCACTTACAAGAAATCAGACTAACTCCTTTACTGCAATTAAATAACTTTAAGAAGGTGGTAAATTATGCCTCAGAATCTTTCTCTACCTTGAATGAACAGAATTTTCTACCTTGCCATCTTAAGTGTTCATGATTCTAATCCAAAGACAGGTTAAGTAAGCTAATTTCTTTTGCAGAGATACAGTATGATTCAGAAATAATAGTTTGGCAACTTTCCTTTAGCTAACTGAGTTATGATGGCTCTTGTATAGCACAGAAACAAATAAAAAGTGATCCCACAGTGATTTAAAAAAGTGAAAGAAAAGTAAGTGGAATGGGTGAGAAATATCGAAGCCCCACCCTCTTCCTTCCCTCCCCACTCCCTGTAAAAAAAATGTGTAGGCTATAGAAGAAAACTTGCAAAATAAAATTTAGAAACATATTTACTTTGAGGGATCCAACTCTACTAGCAACTCCTTTGCTTTCATCCGGGCGTCTAATTTGCTACAATGAGGGAAGATGGATAAAAAAGACAGAAGAATAAAGAAAAAGTAAACTTAAAAAAATTTCCACACAGTCAGTTAG
Organism: Psammodynastes pulverulentus; assembly: GCA_025802295.1. Classification (NCBI taxonomy): domain Eukaryota; kingdom Metazoa; phylum Chordata; class Lepidosauria; order Squamata; family Psammodynastidae; genus Psammodynastes; species Psammodynastes pulverulentus. The sequence goes on along the minus strand of JAOYMU010000001.1, from coordinate 96,825,593 downwards.
CAGTGCATGCAAGACATTACTTTGACTTTCTGACAAACTTCTAGGGAACAAGGACACAGACTCTTATTTCTGGATCACATTATGACTCGTTTGCTGAGTTCTTTCTTTTTTGTAACAATACAGGTACTGAAATTGTACACGTTGTATTTACTAATTATTGTTTTAATAACATAGAATGCTGCAAGAGTCTGGATTTGATTCATGAAGCATTGACAGAAATATAGCTGAAATGTATGAAATTGTGCCATATGCTATATAATTTAAGCACAGACCTGAGAAACCTGCTATTGTAGATTGAACACCTAGCCCTGCTAAATATCATGAGTGATAGTTGGAAAAATAATGTACAGCTGCCCCATGTTAAAAGAAAATAAAATATCAGTCACTGCTCTTAGTTCCCAATTAAATGATTTTGCTGCCCAGCCAGAAAATTTTAATGCCATACCAAATGCTACTTAACAGTAGCCAAGACACATCTATTTCTTTTTACTACTAGCCTCATTGTATCCTACACTGTGCAAAGTAATTAAGAAATAATTCTGTTGTTGTTTATCAAGAGGTTGGATTTTTAACAAGAAAGTTGAAAACTAAATAGAAAAATATGAATACATACATACACACACACACAAACAAAACAGTATAGATTTTTTATTGTATCTGTTTTGATAAAATTTTGGAACACCCCCCCCCCCCGCAAAGTGTAACAGCTAACATTTTGTATGGTATATCACAATTTGAAGGAGTTAAACCTACATAAAAATGGTGAAACATTCCCACTGGAATGGGATGGTTAACAAATAAGGTAGCATAATACCAAAGCCACAAGTTGATCTTGAATCCTAGAATTTCTGAGAATATTTTGACAAAGTAGAAAATTACAACTAAAAGTGAAGTTCATATTTCATAAAAGGATTAAAAAAAGATGAACTAGTTTTGCTGACTAATAATAATTAGGAAGATAGGAACTCCAATCATTCAGCTAAAAAACGTATGAGGGATTTTTTTCTGGTTTAGTATTTCTGTGCCTTAATTCCTCATTTATAAACTGAAGTATTTAATCAAATATATATTGTTTACATACTAACAGACTATGAATATATGTAAGGAATAAGTTGAAAATGAAATTCAGAAGTGAAAAGCTTCATTATTTTATTTCAAATAGTATTTTCTTAATTTCACTTGTTCAAGGATATTTATATTAAAGAATATAGAAAGGGTATAATTCAATACTTATTTACAAAGAACTATACACTACAATTACACATGTACATAATGGGACTCATATTGAAAGAATATTAGTTTTTTAAAAAAATAATAATTCCACCTGAGATAAAACAATAAAAACATATAGGTATTTCCACAGAAGCCTCAAAATATGAAAAGATAGGTTGAAGATTGTGTTCCAAAAATAAATTGATCCATTAATATACTATTTTCCATTACTAATTTGGAAATATGTTGAGTTAAAAGAAATAACACACCACTGTTTTGTTAACACCAAGTTACTAGGCCTCGGATCTTGCAAATGAATGAAAGGCACATAGCCTCTGGCCTCTCAGATAGAAAATAAAGAGGACCCTGGCAACTTTTTTCATCAGGTTAAGCCAGAAACAGATTTAAAGGCATCATTAAGGTGCTACATATATTGTATTTAGATAGATGGGATGAGAGATATTAATATTTTCCACCATGTATGCATTTGTACTTAAGTAAAAGATGATTTGGAAAGCAGAGGATGAACTTCCCTAAATTAGGGATATAAAATGTATTCGTTCTTTTCTACATTTCTGCACTTAAAATGTTACTAACTTCAAATAATGCACATGAAAACATTAAACACAGCGAAAGTATAGGGACAAGACAGACAGAGAAAAAGTAATGTAAGAATTACTTACCTTTAAAATAAAATTTTATGGCACATCTATTTCTGTATACTGTAGCACTCCTTCACTTTGTATCCTGTTAACTGGTTAATCTCCTTTATAGAGTTGTGAACCATTGATTACCATTGTTTTGCTAGCTATGATCATTTGCTGATAATTTGTTCCAGATGCCACCCAAAAGACCAAAAATGATAGAAAAAGCTCAACCACTCTTTTCCTTCTCCATTGCATCATCTGTGATGAAAATGGTGGTAAAGTCATTATCTTTCTCTCCAAGGCAATGGATGGGGTTTAAGAATGATTAATGCCCCGATTGCTTCTTTTCAAATGTCAGTCAATACTAGAATTTATGCAGTTGAGAACAGGATATCTCAACTAGAAAAACACAGGATTCTGACACATTCATAACATTCGAAAAAGCTAATAACGTCTTGTAGTCTTAGAATCTTACTCTTGTCATTTTAATTTGTTCATTCATAGTTTAGTAGAATGTACTTAACATGGTTGTCTGATCTGTTAGAAAAAATCTATTACAGGGGAATATTAACCTAGCTAGAAGATTATCAACTGAATTTTGAAAGAGCAAAATATATTTTTTCTTCTCCCATGTACTGTTGACAGGACTTGGGAGTTTCTCAAAGTTAGAGAGAAAGGCAAATTTAAACACGATTAATCTTGAATGACTCTTCTAGATGACCAAAAATACATGTATAAAACAGTATGTTTTCTATGAAGAACAGGAACCTATAATCTTAGGATTTTTTTGTCTAATATGAAATTAGTCAAAAATCTATTACAGGTAGTTCTCACTAACTGACCATTTCTTCAGCACCATTTGAAGCTGAAAAAGGAGATGTACAACTGGTTCTCAAAGTTGAAACCATTGCAGCATCCCCATGATCACATGGTTGTGATCTGGGTGCTTGGCAACTGGCACGCATTTATGATAATCACAGCATCCTGCAATCATGTGATTGCCATTGCCAATTTTCACAGGAATGGAGAAGCTAGCAGGAAGTTGCAAGTTGTACTCATGTGATCTAGCATTATTGACCCAGATGATTCGCTTAATGACTACAGCCAGAAATGATGTAATAAATTGGCATAGTCACATTTCACTTAAGGACCATAATGCTTAGTGACAAAGTTGCCAATCACAATTGCAGTTAATGAGTACTACATGTCTGAGATTAGATACAAGATATTTAAGATTCTGTTGACAGTTCCATGGCTGGGATGACTATATTTTCTACTGTCCATCAACTGCTGAAATCTTTTGAAAGCTTGTATTATTATGTCATTTTCAACAGGGTGATAGCAACTCTTATCTCTTATTAATAATGTGCTTTGCAATTGAGTTTTTGAAGTATTTTTCTAAAGTTAGTTACGGAATATAGGATAGTCCCGTATTTTAATAACATTTTTATAGTACTTTTTTGTAAGATTATAAATACACATCTTTATTATAAATATGACAAATCTGTAAAAATGTATATTATTTTTTATTTTTATTCATAAAGGAATGTTTTATATTAATCTATATAGCTGAATGGTCATAGAAATAAACAGATTTCTTTTTACTGAATAATGACATTCAGATTGGTGATGTGCCATCAAGCTATTAGCAATTACAGAGATAAATTTTCTCCATGACAATCTATCCATAACCTGGTTATGACCCTCAGTGATGTCACAACATGAGCTAACCTTTCACCTTGCTCCAAGAAACACTAACCATAATTATATCTAATAGATTTCCAGTTGACTAATATAAAATCATGTCAATTTATTTATTTCCCACTTTATCAGGTATATATATCATTTAAAATGGATCTCTTGCCATAATTCTATGAGACCTATATAACAGTTTTTACTGATCTAGAAAAAGAGCTGGTGTTCTGTTAGCATTACACTTACTTCCTTGCTATGTGTATGCTAAAAATTGACACCATGTTCAAAAACTGTTTTGAGTTTGTACTTCCCATTATTGCCCATCCAGTTAAGTCACATTTTACATGGTCATATCAAAGACCTGATAATATTAGGTTTTTAAATAATATGATAGTGTTGTTTAAGTTTCAAGATGTTATTATTTCCTTGGATGAGAAAACTTTTGAAGGTCCACTGGGAGTTTTGTGGGTAAATTATGGATGATTCCTCTGCAAGCTGCTACCTCTTTCCATACTTTGAGTAGTGAAACATAAATGAAGCTTAGTATTTGTATCCTCTCTCTGCAAGACAACAGATAGGATGAGCCAAAAGAAAAACAGAAGCTAAGCATTGGGGAATGGCTGATCAAGCAAAATAAGAAGAAAAGACAACTGCAAAATAAGGCTGATAGGGAAATAGGAAAAATACTATAACATCTATTAATGAAAGTATATTCTTTAGGAAACTTAAACTCGAGATCATCTACCTTTCTGAATAGAGAACAGTTTGGCTGCAGAATGTAAGGTTTGGGAAAAGGACAGCAGCGATGGGATTTGATTATTTATAGATTTATCCAAAATACGTGTTTTATAGTGGTTAAAGCATCAGGATAAAACCTGGTGTACTCTGAATTCTATTAGTCCCTTGGGCATAAAGTCAGCTGGGTGGCCTTGAGCCAGTCATTTTCTCTAGTCCTAAAAAGGAGCCAATTGCAAACCATTTGTGAAAAGCTTGCCAAGAAAACTGCAGGCTCTTGTCGAAGCAGTTTCTGAGAATCGGACATGACTGAATGGAAAGAAAAAAATTATTAGATCTTTCAGCAACATGTATACAGTTAAAGTTAAAGTTAAAGGGGGAAATTCCAAATTGCAGTGTATTGATCCTGCATCTGGTGTGTAATTGTTTCTGAATGAACTTTTCTTATGATATATTTTTCTAATATTCAAGTGGAAATTGCCTTCTTGTAACTTAAAACCATTATTCTGATTCACGAGAGAACAAATCTTTTCGGTAATTTGAAGAGTTCTATCATAATTCTGTTTGATCAATTTTTCTCAAGGCTAAATACTGTATATTTTGTCCCCCTAATTTTTCATTATAAGGCTTAGTTTCCAGTTCTTTGATCATCTTAATTGCCTTTTCTGTGGCTACCTTAATATCCCTGAATTGTTCTTAAAGTCTAAAAGGACACAGTATTTAGGGTGCGGTCTGATTAATACTGTAAAAGTGATTAACTTAATAGATAAGGGCAATGCTATGGAATACAATGCACCATGAGCATTCAACAATTTATTTCATAATATACTTATTAATAAAATGGTAAATATGTACTGGCTTAAATGTATTCATATATCCTGAATTAATATAGAAAAGAGTGCTCATAAATAGTTCCACATCAAGAATACAAATTAGTTATATAATCAAACTATATAATCTTTAAGGTACCTTCCACCTATATATTATTTCATTTTGGCTTTTAATCTTTATAAGCCTGCCAGAGTTGCCTCTAGGCGAGATGGATAGCGAACAAGTCAAACAAACAAACATAAATGTTATATGAATCAGTTTTCAATAAATTACTTTTTGGATAGCTTAATGGCAATAATAAGATAAAAACACACACCTCGTACCATATATTTTTTGAAAGGAACATCCAGAATTTTGTCAAAACTAGTTTTTGCAAAAGCAGAAATAGTATAGAAAAACCACAACTTTAGCATCTACAAAAGACTATAGTTATGTTTTTAGCCTAGTAAATTCACTAGGCTTTCACATTGTTATTTTTAAAATCTCTGTAAATTAGTGATAACTTTAAAGGATAAAAAGATAAAAGTAAAAAGTGGCACAGTCTTCAAAAGAAAAAGAGTGATAGTTTTCTTAAGATCAAGATGTTACCTCTCTGCATAAATATGGATATTGTTAGGATAAAAACCATCTATAAATATAGAACTAAAATTTGAACAAGAGCATTTGTTATGAAAGCTTCACAACATACAAAGCCAAGTTTTTAAAACTGCAAGAAATACTTTTAATTAGTGGGATGAGTGCAAAATAGCTGTTCTATTCATCTTGGAAGATAACAACAAATTATTCAAGTCAGCTTCCATAAGAACAGCAACAAATATTAATATAAAACTTGATACACTCTGAAATTTAATATTTCTACATATAGTATGTTTATTTTCATTATTATCTCACTATATATTATAATACCATTGTAATTTCAGAATGATAAAAATTCTGATAGTTTTTGTTATTATAGATATGTCTAGTACATATAGTATTAAGTATGTAAAAGTAAAAAGTTGAGGCTATAATGTTGCTATCCTATTCTACTGCACTAAAAAGAGTTGGAAGTCAGTGCTTTTCTTTCTTTTCCTCTCTTTATCCTATACTTTTTTCTCTTCCCCTTTCCTCCCCCTTCCTTTCATTTTTGTTTGTATTTATAGCTTGATAAGCTTAATATAATTATTACAAGGTAAAAAAACCTAAAAGCTTTGCTTTTCATAAAATCTAATAGTATCTGGAGAAATTTTATTTAAATTTTATTTAAATTTTATTTAATTTTATTTAAATTTCTTCTGTATGATTGAAGAAAATACAAATTAAGTTAAATTATAAGAGAATATATGCTCTTATTCATACATATTCATATTTCTGAATTAGTATGGAATTTTAAAAAACCTATAGCTAAAGGAAATTATGTAAGAAAATTAGATAAAGCAGTATGTATGGAATATATCCCATGCAACTTCAGAAATCATTTAGAGATTATTGTCTCTTATCCCAGATTAATATATTTTAATGTGACTTAAAAAGACTATTCAGAGAAATAACTATTAAAATATCAATACTTTTATGCTTAAAAACACCTAATCATAAAATGAAATACAGTAGTTGTGTGTAAAAACAATACTGTTTGTACATCAATGTTATAAAAATCTATATTCTCTGCATACATAGAGAGATACTAGAGTATCTAAAAATGATTTTAAAAGAAATGTTTACATTTATCCCATGATTAATTGTGTTTAGATTTAAAAAAATATAATAAAAAGATTAAATTCAGAAATGCAATATTCAATATATTGAATTAATATATTTGGACATTTGAAAATGCTTTCACAGTTCCAAAATGGAAAGATGTTATAACCTCTCCAAGGTCTTTTATGACAGAAATATTTTATGACTGTTATTGGTGAGAGTTTATCAAAAAGTAATGCTGGGATGGATTTTTAATTTTCCTTTTTGTCAGAAATGAGCACATAACTATTTTAGCAATACCAAGTGAGTAAGCATCATACCTGTGTTTTGCTACATAAGGAATAATTCTTTTCCTACCCCAGGTTATATATATTGGATCATTTTTTGCAATAAATATATAAGTATTTATTGAAATATATATTCTGTTAAGATTCAATAAATTCCTAAATGCAAATCTGAGCTGGGATTGTTAATTTTGCCATATTGAACAATTTAACTGCCATAGAAGCAAGTTGTATAAATATAGTTGCCAAGTCAATTGATAGAGTTTCTGTTTTGCTGATGAGCATTTTCAGGACTCTCCCATTCCCCATCTCTGAACAGTCTCAAAATAGAACATTTCTTTTCAAAATACACAATAATATTCACACATTTCACATCCCGAGCTTTAATTTGTAATTTTTTAAAAGCATAATAAATAGCCTATGAGCAGCATGAAGACTCAAAAGGCAAGTCATAAGGTGGAAACCGTTAAAAAGGAAAACAACATAACTGTAAAATGGATACAAAATGTTACAAAATTCCAGTGTGGGTGGCACAGAATTGAATAATTATTTTTTTATAGCTGGAATTAACCTGAAGGCAAGTACGTTAGCACTGCAATTTGGGGATGTTTTGAGAGGGTTAGAGGCATTTTAAGAACATGGAAAAACAACAAAAATGATTGGAAAAAGGTACTCTTCTTCTGCCAATAGCACAGGGTTAATGAAACTCTTCTGTGGCCTCTGGAAGATAGAAGGCCAAAGTAGACTCTCTAATAATTTACAAAAATATGAATAGACAAGGTCAGATTCTGAATCTCAGAAAAAGGCAGAATTAGTACCACATATTTATCTGCAGCTTGTTGAAATATCTAAAAGTACTTGAATACAGCAACACTATCGTTCTATGCTAAATATAGATTTGGAAGCAGCCTATGTGAACAAATATTTAAATTTTGCATTTCAAGTGTTCTGTTTCAACCAGTTTTCTATTTAAGATACAATCTACAATGGCAGTTGGGACTGTGATGGCCTTTACTAAACAATCTGGTCAAAAAGTGCAACGTCATATGATTGGATTGATTAGTGATGAAAATTCTGGGCAATTTAAATTTAAACAATATTATTTTGGTATAGCACACTGTGTACGATAACTACAGGAACAATCTCAGTTGATTTATGCCATAATCTTTTAATTTCAATTTTCAGATTTTGATATTTTATGAACTTCTCGTATTTTGTCTTTTATTCTACTGTCCTTTAATATTGCCATATCAATTATCCACACTTTCTTCTTTTCAACCACAGCCAAATCTGCTATGTTATGAGCGAAGACTTTATCAGTTTGTATTCCCACAATATTTTAACTAGCTCTTTTTCAACTACTTTTTCAACTATATATTCCCACCAATTTTTCATTACTGGCACATGTTACTTTTTACAGATGTTCTAGTGAACCATTTTGGTGACTGTGTTAGGTCACTGTTTATAATCAGTTTGTGCAATCTTCTTGCATGAGATAAGCATTTTAGTTATTGTTTCATTTCTTTCCATAATCTGATTTTGAATCATTTGATGATTTTTCAATTCTGACCTTGATTGCATTAATTCAAATAGTGTGTTCTTGTGCAGCCAAAATCAAGCCTTCAGTTTCTTTATTTAATGTTCCGGTTGTAAGCCATTAGCTAGATTTTATGTTTATTCACCTATCCTAAATCTTTTGTAGAAATTGATTACATGGTCCTTTTCCTTGCCAGCATTCTCTTCATGTTTTTTTATTACATTATTTCAATATTCATGTTTTGATACTTCTACATTCAGTAAGTTGCATCAATGCTTGTATTTTGATAATTTTATATAATCAGCCAATAAATGCTTTTCTTCTTCAACAGTTTGTTTCTACGGAGCTGGAATATAACATATACAAATAGGCCTCGACTTATCACAATTGAGCCCAGCATTTCTGTTGCTAAGTGAAACATTTGTTAAGTGAATTTTGCCCCATGTTATGACATTTCCTGTCATAAGATGTTAAGTGAATCACTGCAGTTGTTAAATTAGTAACACTGTAAAGAAGTGAATCTGGCTTTCCCATTGACTTTGCTTGTCAGATTGTTGCAAAATAGGATCACATGACCCCGGGACACTGCAGCTGTCATAAGTATGAGCCCATTGCTAAGCATTTGAGTTTTGATCATGGGACCATGGGGATGCCGCAATGGTCATAAATGTGAAAAATGGTCATATGTCAATTTTTCAGTGCCGTTGTAACTTTGAATGATCACTAAAAGAACTGTTGTAAATTGAGGATTACCTGTAGTGAATAGTCACTAGTTTTCTTGTTTTTTGAGTCCAGATTGCTCAGTTCAGCCTTTGTCCAGTTGATAATTCCAGCAGTGTCTACTGAATCACAGGTATGGTCTGGGTACTGATGGCTTTGATGGTGTTTCCACCATTCAATTTTGTCTTTAGTACTTTCCTTACTTTTTTACTTGGATATATTTCTTTAGTAATTGTATTTTTAACTGGTCCATGCTTGATGTTATCCAACTATTAAACACCCAGTTGCTAAAAGGTTTCATCTTGACAGCTCCTGATAATTTGACTATTTGGCATTTCAATTCCATTCCATTTCAATTCCATTACAGCTACTGTAACACATTTCTCTAAGTCAACTTCCAGTGCTTTATCTGTGCTAAAAATTCCTAAAGTATTTATCAATGGATTTTGACTTCTGATTTTCCAAAAATCACTAGATCATCCATCTAAAGAAAGTATGATATTTTATTAGTATACTTTGCTGTTGTGTAGACAAGATCATTATTATTGTGTTTGGTCACACAGTCAGATGTTTAGATTGGATTTTGCATTTTTATCCATCTATCAAGTCTTTCTCAAAGATCTGGGATAGGCAAATGTTATTGTTAGATGGTGTTAAAAGTATCATCACAGGATGTTCCAAGTAAACCAATTTTTGCAATTTGCCAATTATGATTTCGACAATGTGTAAAATATTAAAGTGGTGCCCCAAATGTTTGGGAATTGCACCTAAGGCGTGTATTATTGGTACTACCTTTGCTTTTTTTATTGCCACAGATGTTCTGCTTCCATTTGTAAGTTTTTGCATTTTGTGATTTTTCTCTAGTTCTATTCTCTTCTACCCTCCAGATTATGCAACCTACACTATGCAGACTTTCTTATCAACAATTATTAATTCTGGGATGTTATGTGAAAGATATTTGTTTGCCTGAATTCTAAAGGCCCAGAGCATTTAGATTCTTCATTTCCACTATGAAATATATCTATCTTTAGTGTGTTTGTGTGTGTGTATTCCACCAGTTCTTGCTTGCAGTAAATGATATTTCTTGCAGATATTCCAATTCACAATTGTTGCTGTTTTTTCATGGTCATTCTGTGCAATCTTCTTGGAGCAACGAAACTTGAATTTTCTTGTGTTCTTTTTCTTTTCCATGCAATATTTTCTTTATATGTCAGAAAGAATTTTTATTTATTTGTCAGTCTTCATTTTCTATGGCTACATCTTTCATCCCTTTGTATATTTCAAAAGTTTTTTTCAACTATGTATTGACACTTTTAATTAATGATATGAATATTTGTCATACTTGACATGCTAACAGCTTATTAAATAAACTTTTAATAAATCACTAGCAAGTTAAAAAGAATTTTACAATGTAGATAGGATATGGAATTAGTAAAAGCAAAAAAGCATATATGTAAAGTATCGATTCTGACCAGTTTACTAGATGAATCACACAATCTAATATAAAGAGAAGAAAAAACAACAAGGCTTTTCAATTTACCAAGCTCATATGTTAAAATGCTCAACTTTTTATTTTATACTAACACAATGAAAAATTCAATCTTCTGGAAATTAAATACCCGCTTGGCTAGTTTAATAATGTTGAACACTAAAGATAAAAGCTCAGTCATAATGACTTTTATTGCTATAAACTATTTTTCAAGACCCACTAAATCTAAAATTTGTATAACAAAACCAAGAACATTTTTTTTCCAATACAACTACTTCTTGTACTCATCCAGCTTCCATCTTGTTTTTTCCCCCTTTTTGATGTTGTTTCTTTTGGAAGAATGTCAATGTATGTGTAGGTTTTGTAGGGTATTATGGCTTATGAGTCAGTGAATGGTTGGCAAATGTAGATAAGGGGTATGGTATGTCAGATTTTATTAATTGCAGTTAATAATGTGATGTTTTTGTGTCATTCATTTTGAAACTGTGGCTTCAGACACAACACTTATTGGGAGAACATTTGGTTTCAGATAAGCTGATAACCTGATACTAGAATTGTCGGAAGCTGGACTCTGCATGAAATTTGTCTCTATTTATAATTTATTTTCTGTCTACTTTCCTTTTGAGGAATTGTGTAAAATTCAGTGTCATAAAGGGAACAATGATGATGCTCTACAAATTCATTTGAAGAAATTGGAAATGTATCCTAATCTTATTTTTAACTTTCAGTGACGTGACAGTTTTTAATACATCTACTTGGGGTTTTAAATCATTTAACATTTTTATGAGTTACTAATGAATAGAAAAAAAGATAATTTTGATATAATAAATTAGAAAGAATTTCAGAAAATATTCAATACTTCAGTTCAATAATAATTAGCAAAAAATAAATATAAGTATTGTTAGTGGCTACTTAAGCAAAGCAAATGTATTTTATTTAGCTCAATCTGAATTGTTTCAATGACTTGACACATGGCATTCCCTGCTAATAGTAAAGACAGAACACTGCTCATTTTGGGCAAATTTGAGCTAGTACAACAGAAATGCAATCAAATTTTAGTCTAACAATGCACAAAATATTTCACAAGAGCTAGGACCTTGTTATTAATTAGGAAGGTACATGCAATGAACTGACACTTGTGAAAGCACCAGTTCCCAAAGTTGTAAATGGTATTTATGAGCTGATTTTCAAATGACCATGGTGTGTGAAGGATTATAATTTGGAATATAAGAGTATGTGATAAAGAACATGAATTAATGAAATGAAATAAAATAAAATGAGGAAAGTGTATGAATCCAAGAGAATGCTGAAGAAGATAACATATATGAATGAAGGTCTTAACTTTCAAATAAAGTTAATATGTAGGCAGAAGTGAAAATATAAATTTAATTGGAAAATAAAAGGTCTAAATATATCAAAAAGGATGAGGGTCAAATAGAAATTCTTATGTTAGTGACAGTTCCATATTATGTTCCAGAAAGAATAAGAATTGAATTTTTGGGAGGAAAAACTGTATGGAAAAAAGGATTATTCTAATAGATTACAAAGGTGATAGTGAGAATGAGATGACAGAGTACAAAAGAAGTGATTGAGCCTTCACAGCCAGAAGAATGAATGATAATGGTTACTGGTATTTGCTTAGGAAAAGGACACTCTAAATACATGGCTTAAGCATACAATGAATATAGAAGTGTGACTGGTTTGACTGATGAAAGGCAGAGAGGTGAAGGATAACAGGCTGACAAGAGGTTCTGAATGTGGGGCACATCCTTTTTTGGTAATGACAAGAGTGGATGGGGGGGGGATTGAATAAGGTGAAAGAAAGAAGTGAAAAAAAAACTAGAGTGAGAATAGAAGTGGAGAAAGAAAAAATCCAAAATGGAAAAGTCTTGCAAAACATATTAATGTAAGCTTCCAACAGAATGAAAACAAAGTGGCCATAAGAAAGATGATATGGAAACTGATTTGGAAAAGAACAAAAATAATTATGGTACGAAGTGCCACACAAGTGTGCGAGGTTATGCTAATTGAAAATATGAAGGCTTGTAGGAAGATGAAATGAAAAAAGCTATTATGAGAAAAATTACATATAAAAGAATTATTGCTGCAAAAAAGATGAAAGGAAAATTACTGTGTAATGCATATAGAGAAGAAAAAATAAGGCCATTATTGTTGCTCTATACAAAGAGATAAGTAACAAAACCGTCTGCTTTGTTTAGCAGAATTTTGTGTGAAAGCGTATGAGGAAGAATCATTATTAAAATTTGAAACTGCATTACAACTTTATGCCAGGGGTACCCAAATCAAATGTTTACTCTTCAGTAGGTCATTGAGAAATATGTGACTGTCAGAAAGATAATGTAGTACATTTATCATTTTAAAGAAGGCATATGATAAAGTGAACTGGAAACATTCTCACATTCTGAAACAGAAATACAATATGTAATGGACTAACTCAGCATAAGCTGCATGAGTAGCGAATGAGATTTGGACATTCAATCTAGGTAAATGGGCAGAACATTTAAAGCCCACAAAGATCAAGCTATCAGGAAAATCAGGAGCAGAAAAACTCTATGAGGTAGGTTTTTAAATGAAGAGACATACTGCTTTCTCTCTTTGCTCTTTATTCATATTGGAACTCTTTCTCCAGGCCTTCCACAGAGCCGCCTAAAAAAAGAATCCCCAACACATAATCTGGGTTGGAGAACAGGAAATTTTACAGCCAGCTAGATTATTCAAAAGTTTGTAACTGACATTCAATCTAATTTAAAATATATTTGATTATGTCACAAGAAATTATATTCCAAAAAAGAAAGTATATATAAAAGTGTAGTTGCAAGGAATTTCAATCATTATATTTTAGCTCATTCATATAATTTATATAATAATGTAATAATTTGTATTCCTTGAAGAAAAAAATGAGTATGGATTTTTTCATATTAGATTGCAGAGCATAGAAATCCACTTTATTACAGTGTGCACATGTATAATACAGAGGTGGTATTCTACCGGTTCGCACCAGTTCAGCCGAACCGGTAGCAGAAAAAACTGCGGTTCGGGTGAACCGTTAGTAAAAACATGGCTACCGGTTCGGCTGAACCGGTAGCTAAAAAATCCCTCTGTGGTGTGCGCACTCCCCCTCCCTTCCACGCATGTGTGCGCCACTCACCTGTGAGGACTCTTTGATCCTCTCAACTGATTG
>JAOYMU010000001.1:96714514-96725311 GCA_025802295.1 Psammodynastes pulverulentus | reverse complement strand
AAGGAATGGGATTTTGCAGTATCCTTCCCTTGCCATGCCCACCAACCACACCATGCCACACCCACCAAGCCATGCCCGCGGTGTAAGTATCTACCCAAGTGAATTCTCATTAATTTGCTAATTATTGTATACCGGAGTATAAGACGACCCCCGACTTTTGAGCATATTTACATGGGTTAGAAAGTCGTCTTATACGCCGGAAAATACAGTACATTGCTACTGATTGTTAACACTGATTTATTTCAATGTTTTATAATATATAGATATATGGATGAGGGAAAAGATTCATGATCATTTTGTTTTTCCAGCACAAAAAACAATATATGCAGAAACCAATCTGTTCAGTACCTGAATATATCTCATGATTAATTCTGAGGACTGAAGCAAAGAAATCTAGGTTAATTTTCTTTCCCTCCCACAAACCTATTCTCAACTGTGACACACAGAAGAACCAAGAAGCTGGCATTAAAGCAACAGTAGAGGAGAAAGAATTTGCTCTACAATTGGTTCTTTTCTTTAAACAGTTCTTGTGTGAATCCAGAAGCTGAGCTCTGAGGTAATAAAGCCTTGATACCCAAACTTCAAATCAATGTACTATAGAAGTAGAAGCTCTTGGTTTATATGCAAGCATTTGTGCTTGCCAGCCTGTGTGACCCAAAGATAAAGTGTTATATGACAGGTTCAGAGATTTTTGGAATATCTGTGAAGTGGATTTTTCTCTTCTCTTTGCTGAAGGAGAGGATTTATTATATAAAAATAACTACTTAGTTCCAAATAAAATTGAGGACACAGAGTTATAGGGATGGGAGGGACCTTGGAGATCTTCTAATCTAATCCCTTGCTCAGTGCAGGAATCCTCATACTCTGCCAATATATAGTTGTCTAATATTTTCTTGGAATTCTCCAAGATGGAGAAGTTATGACTACAGAACGCAGGCTGTTCAACTGCCTAATATTAGCTCTCACAGTCAGAAAATTCCTTCTTATTTAAAGTTTGGATCTCTCACTAAAAAGCTTCCACTGGTTCTTGTCTTACCTTTCGGTACTCTGGAAAATAAATCCACAATCTCTGCCCTTTGACATTGTTTATGTATTGGAAGACTGCTGTCATGCCTCCCCTTAGCCTTTCTTCTTCGGCTAAACATGATGAATTCCTTTAACCATTTTTTGTAGAATTTAGTCTGTAAATTTCTTACCATCTTTGTTGATTTTCTCCGCATTCTTTCCACTTCCTCAGTATTCTTATTGTTTGTGACAATCAGAACTGGACACATTATTCTAGATGTGGTCTGACCACTGCAGAGAGTAGAATGGTAGTATCACATCCTGTGATCTTGACACTGTATCTCTAGTGACGCAGCCCAAAACTGCATTGGCTCTTTTGACAGTTTCAGCACATTGCTGGTTCATGCTTACTCAAGAGAACACCAAGCATCCAGATCCTTCCCACAAGTACTATTGCTAAGCCATGAATCACCTATACTTGTGTTATAATGTGTGTGTGTATATGTGTTTCTACATGTGTGTGCGTGAGCGCAAACACACACACACACACACACATACAGTTTCCAAAATAAGCACCAAGTCTTATTTTTGGGGGATGTCTTACCACCCACCTTAGGACCACCGCAGCCAGGCCTTCCACACTCTGACACCTGTTGCTCTGCTTCCAGAGCTCTACTGTGGCCACTTATGGCCAAACACCATGTGGCACATCATGCTGGTGCCGCTGCTTGCGGCAGGTTGTTGCGTAGCATGTCACACCATTGTGTGTGTGAGTGGCAGCACTGGTGTGATGAGCCATACGGCTTCTTGCCATGAGTGGTTGCAAGCAGCCGCAGAAGTTGGGCAGCAGCATGATAGGGGTCAGGGCATGGAATGCCTGGCTGTGGCAGTCTTAAGGTAAATGGGTGCGGGCATGTAGGGCAGCTCCACCCCTCCACCCCTCCACCCCCACCCTAGCTTGATTTTTACACAAGTGCCTCACCCCACCCTGTACAACCAGATGGTGGGCGAGGCTTAACTAGGGCTTATTTTGGGGTAGGGCTTATATTAGGCACAAGCATAAAATTGGGTTATGGCTTGTTTTTGGGGTATGCCATATTTTCAGGAAACACGGGGTGCGTGTGTGTAAATATTGAAAATAAAGCGTGACATTCATAATATTTTTTTTAATGTTTCAGTTATATTTAGTTCCTGATGTCATGTTTATTTATTAGGAACAAATGGGGCGTTGGTCTTACCTGATACGGCCATTCTCGGTGGATGGAGATAGCATCCTGGAAAGAGTTGACCTCATCTCCTAGCCAATCAGACTGGGTCTGTCAAAGCTGTAAGGACACGCCTCTGGTGAGTCCGCCATTTTGAGTCCGCTTTGACAGGTAGACACATGGCAAGAGATCTGTCTGCTTGCGGCTCTTTTGGCAGGCAGGGTATGTCCAGAGACAGAGACAGGGACAGAGACCCTATCACTTCTGTGGCCAGGGAGGAAGCCTGGAATTACAGGGCAATTTCTCTGGCGATATTACAAGCTGTTTGGAGTGACAGTGGTCATTTGACAGGTGCCGCAATTTCTGTTGGCCAGCCCTCACAATCCAGCTGACTGGAGCTGACTGCTTCTGCCCTGGGGAAGACACAGGCTAATGGCATGGAGCTAGGCTCATTCCCACTGCCCTGGGCACTATACCTGCCCGCTGGCCTCACAGCCCTCAGTGGCAGTGAGCCGAAGCTCTTGCTGCCGGAAAAACCCCCGGCTCTGTTGGTAGATGGGGTCCTCTTACTTCTCCATTTAAATTGCCCTTCGAATCCTCAATTGTGGTGAAGTTAGCAAGTTGGAAGGAGTAACTTTTTGACATGTCTATCCTGGCCAATAACTGAGTCAAAAGCTGGGGAACGTTGAGAAGGAGGCGTGTCTTTACAGCTTTGACAGACTCAGTCCGATTGGCTAGGAGATGAGGTCAACTGTTTCCTTGATGCTATCTCCACCACAATGAAGAATGTGTGGTTTTCAAAGTCAAAATGTAGCCCACAGTGATCCTGACATTCACATTTAATTTCTATTTGCTTTTGACAATACTGCTCTACCCCATTTCCCTCATCATAATCATTTTCCCTCCCTACATGTAAAAACAGTCCAGAGAAATAATTTCAGGCAACAGCTAGGGATTCACTCCACCCTCCTCTTGATGTTAGCATTCCCAAAGTCAAAGGGCAAGTTTGGCTGTACAGAATCAGAACTGGAGAGTTCCTCCTCTCATTTTATTGGAAGGCAAGTGTCTCCATGACCTCTAACATAGCAAGAAGAAAGGAATATATTTTCTGCCGTGTTGGACTCTTGATGCCAGTTGCCAACATTTTATTCTGAGACACAATGCTTAGAGTGGCAGGCAGAAACAGATAGTGGGGGCAGGTCACAGGGACAGTCATAATAAACCACACTAGTGTCTAAGGGATGTAATATGGACCTTTGTGGCTTTCTCCTGTAACATCTCTGATTCAGAATTGCCTTTCCAGTATTTCCTCCTATGATGGAATTCCAGAAGATTCTTTGCTGACATAGGCAATTACAAATGAAAAACCACGGGGTATTAATTTGCTGTGTATCTTTGTAGAGACCAATAAATGTTGAGTTGAGCTTTATAAATGAGTAAGTAGAAGACAAAAACTTAATAGAAAGCTATACTGAATCCACTCTTCTTGGTCAAATCTAATTGTTTCGTTAAGAGGACCTAACCAGCCTGTCTTTCTTATAAACAATCAAAGATACAAGGAACAGTGGATACTGAAATTCTGAGAAGCAAGATGCAGTCTGGTACCCACAGACTGGGTATAAGATAGATATGCCCATAGAGGAATATGTTAACTGCAGCAAGAATATTATATTGGTTTTATTGCTTACTCTAGGTGCTTAGTTTCAGGATTATACTACAGAGGAATGGAAATGGAAGATCATATTCAGATTTAGCGATGTGCATCTGGTAGTCCGTTTTGTAAGGCAGGAATACATGTGGTATAAAAACTGAATAAGGATAAAAATTTATCCCATCTGATCTGATGTGAGGATTTCTGCTTTCTGTAGGCACTACAAATACTTGTGAGGTGTGTGTGCCACACTGGGTGGAATGCTCCCTCCAAAAAATTTGTCACTGCTGGACAAAGCTGCTTTTATAGCAAACGGACCTTTATTGAAAATATAATTTCTCTCAGCTGGAAGCAACCATCTGAAACAAAATGTATAAGGCATGAGGTAGGAAATCATTCCTTCTCTCTTTGGATGCTTGGAGAAGGATGCTGTTAAGGTGAAAGCCAAGGTATCCATTTGCACACAACGACATAAGAGAGATTCAGATAACTGGGTACTGACTGGGAAAAGAAAAGCATT
Organism: Psammodynastes pulverulentus; assembly: GCA_025802295.1. Classification (NCBI taxonomy): domain Eukaryota; kingdom Metazoa; phylum Chordata; class Lepidosauria; order Squamata; family Psammodynastidae; genus Psammodynastes; species Psammodynastes pulverulentus. Next base: position 96,720,930 of record JAOYMU010000001.1, on the reverse strand, counting down.
TTCAAGCTTTGAAATGCTTCTTGGTTGTAGGTAGACTATCTGAATTTGACCTACCAAATTAGGGAAGAATTCTCCATAGAAATTGATGAAATCCAGAAAATGCTGGTTATCTTTCATATTTCTAGGTGCCTGCCCTGAGAGTATGAATTGTACTTTTGTAGGATATATTTGGATTCCTACTGAAAAGTCTTGTACCCCAATAGTCCAACTGGGGACGATTAAACACACATTTGTCCACTCAGCAAAGTGATTGTATATCAGCAAAGCAGTTCCAAAACATTTCTGCTATTAGTCTCATGCAAAGATGGGTCTTCTGAGAAAAAAAAAATAGTTTATCACCCAAGTGCAGCACTACCTATTTTTTCAAAATATTAGAAAATATTTGATTTATGAATCTAGAGAAGACCTTGAAATAATTAGTCAATTAAACAAAAACTGTTTATTTAAATTTGCTGTTCCTAAAATCAATGGCTGTTAAATACTTGTGGGCCTTCTTTCATTCTGATGAAATTGAAAGTGCTCAAGTCCAACTGGCAATGCTTGCCTTTCAAAGACAAATCAGTACTTTAATAAGAAACGATGGGTAATGAACCTTAGTTATTTCAGCGTATATTTATGGTTATGTATGGTCCTCAAAGGATGATCTTTTTGGGGGATGAAAAAGGATTGAGAGAGGTACATAAAATTTTCTTTCAGATTATTGTCCAGAAACTCCTCTAACATGGCTAACTCTCAAGGAGACATAGACTACAGGCAGTCCTTGATTTATGACCACAACTGAGGCCAAAATTTATGTTGATAAGTAAAACATTTCTTAAGTGAGTTTTGCCTCATTTTACAACCTTTCTTGTCATTGTTGTTAAATGAATCATTGTAGTTCTTAAGTTAGTAACACCATTGTTAAGTGAATCTGGCTTCTACATCGACTTTGCTTGTGAGGTCACAAAAAATGATCGTATGACCCTGGGACATAAGTATGAACCAGTTGCCAAACATGGGGATGCTGTGTGAAAAATGGTCATAAGTCACTTTTTTCAGTGTTGTAACTTTGATCAGTAAATGAATGTAGGTTGAAGATTATCTATATTGAATCCAAGCTGCTGGCTTAAAGTTTGATGGTCCAATCACATAACCAATGAGAAGGCAAGGTAGTTGCTTTCATCTTCCTCCAAGACATCAGCAAAGCCTGGAAACTTTGCTTTCAGGGAAGGGGATTCAGAGAATTGTCCCAGTTAAGAAAAATAGGATTAGAAAGCAAGACAGAGGCAAATGATGATGTTACACTTTTAAGATGAGACAGAAATAATGTTTTGTTCTTAGTGGACATCTAGGTTATAAATTGTAGCTGATCAATACTGTAAGTCTAAAAGAGTGGAGAATTGTATTTCTGTTTCTGAAATTTTTCAGATAATAACAGGGATAATAAAATGCACTTGCTTGTTGTGCATATTTGCACTTTTGGGAGAGGACTTTTTAAAGTTTCCTGAAGATGAGATTTTGGAGCAATTTGGGAACTTGCTTGTTATTTGGCCTATAGTTTCATAGGTGTGGTACTTTATAAATGACTCAGAGTTCTATACTTCAGCAGGTAAGTCTGGGCTAGCTGTCTTGGGACTCCGCAGTAGAAAAGGACAAATACAATAAAAGAACATACAAAATAAGAAAGATAATAGCCGTAATCAACAAAATTAACACAGTTCTTCAATCACAAGTAAACAAAGAGATGCATAAGATTGAGTAACCTATCAGAATCCTTGCCACAAAAGCAGCAGCAGATAAGCTTTGTACTCTCTAGTAGGGTATTTCTTTACCATCGGATGGATATACGGTATGTCCTATAAAGAGAACAGAGGAGAAGCAGGTTTGCTGATATAAATGTTATATTTTTATAATATCCCAACAAGATTGTTGAGGCTAGTGTGTCCAACCTGACCGTGGTGAAGGCCTGGAAAAAAATATATAAACTATAATAGAAGAAAGACAGAGCAAAGGCACATTAAAAAACTTTAATAAAGAGTTGTAGGATTAATTATTAGGTTTACATTACTTTAAAAATCAATTGCATATACTTAAGAAGATACTCAGCAACTTCAAATCCTAATTAGTTAAGTTCACTTAAAATGGTCTCTGAGAACCAGTGAGCCAAATCCACTTAGGAAAAAAATGAACTTTCAGTAGAAATTAGATAGTTTTAATAAAATTAAAATTCTGGCATCCAACTTGTCTCTAAAAGTAAGGCAGTATTCTTAAAAACATATTAGAACTGCAAAAATAGTTCCTATAGACTTAGACTAAACAGGGCATCAAACTTGTAAAACTTTGTTGAAGTTGAGAAGTAACTAGAAAGACCTTATAGGGTGCAGGAATAAAACATGCTCCTTTTGAAAAATCTGAAGACAGCTGTCAATGTCCAGATATGGCCAATGGTGAGAGGTGACATTAATTTACTCGCTTGAACTCTGAGGCAGCCACTTGCTCACTGAAGCAAGTCATACTGCAATAAATTCCTCGATCATGTCACTGAAGAAATCTACACTGGCTGATAACACATGGAACATCCAATTGTTTCTTGAAGTCTAAACATCAATAGTGAGTGAGATCTGTACTGTGAATTTATATATTCCTTATAAAATCCAAGTTGCAATGAAATTTATTCATCATCCCTCCCGTGGCTCTCCCATTCTCACAACCTCACTGCCACACAAACATACATGCCCAGTGATGTTGTTAGTCTCCAGTTCCTGAAAGTTTAACTTCAAGTGTATTAGAAAAGCAGACAGTAATTTTGGTTAGCTCTTGGAATATTTGACTATTACACTGTTCACCCTTGCACAGTCTCTTGCACCCTTTTCTATGGATTTGGTAACTTCAACATCTATTTAAAAATGTTAAAAAAAAAACCTATTGTGGTAGGTAGGCCTGCAAAACTTACAAGTGAATGTTATTAACAGAACTTAAATCTCTTATGCACTGTTGTAAAATAGAGGTGTTTAAACAAAGGCCAGATAAGAATGCTATTAGTAGACTCCTGTACTAGGCAAAGAGTTGGATTAAATGATCTCTAAGATCTCTTCTAATCTGATATTCTGTGATGTGGTTAGTGATGCAGAAACATGTTTGAAGTTTTTGATTTGATAAGTTACTGCAATTCCTCTGCAGCACTTCAAATGTTAAAGAAGGTGAGTACATGACTCTAACTTTTGTTATGGACAATATAGAGTACTCTGATGATAAATATAATTTATATTTAGGATGGATGGCAGCCAGATTGAAAATTGTGAATATGTGTACTTTTCTCAGAATGGGGTTCGTTCTTTTTAGATAGAAACTATAATCCTATTTTGGGTGGGTAGTCTATAAAATACATATTTAAATATCGGGGTGGGTATTGAAAGAACTTAATGCTTCCCTTCAAGTAACCACCGGATGGCAGCAAAAGATCAGACTTTTTTACTTCTCTCCCTGCTGCCATCTGTGTTACACCAGATCTCAGCAACCTCAGCATTCTACTGTTTGCTACATCTAGCCACAATATTCTAGATTTGCTTCTGATTCCATAATGACAAAACTCAGAGCAGAAATTGGATACTGAAAATCAGCTGGAATGGAATGGAACAACAAAAATTACAGAGCAGCTTGTTTCATAAAGAACACTATATTTTTCAGTTCCATGCATACCTCTATTCAGCAGAACTATACATTCAAAACAGGCTTTTTCACCCTGAAGCAAGTTCAAAATGAACAGTGTTTGTTATTTATTGACATTTAATATAACCATCAAACCTTAGGATCTGGCACTATAACTTGTTTGAAAGAGTAGCAAGAGATCACTGTAACAGTTCGATGCTTTTTTTCTATTAAAATGACCAGCCTTCGTTCTCCTACCATATTTACTTCTGACTGTAACTTTAAAAACTTAGGCCACGCTTTCCTCTTCCAGTTCAAAGCTCAGATCATGGGTAATTATTACTCTACAGACTGTCTATCTACAGAAATACACTCTTTTTCAGAACATTGCACACACTCCCATCAACTGACTATGTAGACACAGTACATAGTACAGTAATAACATCTTAGTATTACTACGACTACTACTACTACATCTTGCCCTCTATCTGAATATTGGCTGGTCTCAGACCCAGCATGTCTATCACCTGGAAACAGCATGTGGGAAAACACATTAAAACAGATATGCCAATGATCTTATTCTAAGCAACTCCTTCAAAGGGATGATTCTCTTTTAGGGCACTGCTCTTAACTGTCAGACTTAATCCAAGGCTTTTCTTGAGAAAGTCAATGTCTAGATGCTAATATTTTCTAGGCCATTAACTAGACTGCAGCTGCCAACTAGCAATAGAATCTTGGGGCTAGAATAGATAAAGGAGCAGGAAGTTAATATAAAGTTTATAAATGTTGCTCAGTACGCCTCCCACCACTTCTCCCTTCCCATATCTGGATTATTTATCAAACCAGCCTCTTCCTCCTGGTCAAATCCTAGATAAATCCTCCAGCCAGAGCTTAAGAATTATAAGAGAATATTAAAAAGACAACTGGAGAGGAACTCTAGCTGAAAGCAACATAGCACAGAATTTCTCAGAGAAAATCTCAATCAGGAAATTCCAATTTTTCTTCTTGCTGACTTGATACTCATGTGTCTATTGATAAAAATACTAAGATATCTATGTCCTGACACAGATGGTATGTACACGTCTACATTTTCTCGATCTTAATAGACTGTTTGACCTGGATTGCCTTTCATTAAAGGACGTAATTTTTCCCATTCTTGCCCTCACGTTCTCCTTTTCTTTCTCCATCTGTTCAGAAGAAAAATTAAAGACAGAGGACACTAAAATGTTTTGTGATATTTTTATACCCTTATATATCAATTTTGTGGTCACAAAAGCACAGCTGAGAACTTATTAACCAATTAATGGGAAAGAAATAATGCATCCTTTAAAGTGTAAACAAAGCAAACCACTTAGAAATACTGTGAGTATGATTTCAGGAAACTGCAATTGCAGCTGTGATAAACCATCAGGTTAATAATCATGGAACTTTGTCTCTTGCGTAAATGGTCCAAAATATACTACTTAGACTTTCATTAACAGGCAACAAAAGAGTCACAGTTCCAATAAGCCAACTATGTTGGGTTCCTATTTGTTTCTAATATACTTTCAAAATAGTTATTTTCTTTGATAAAAGTACTTGGAATATGATATTCTATTATGTGAGCCTCATTAAATTTCTTCATAAATAAAGTATATTTAGTTAGGATCAGAAAGAAGGCTGATCAATTCTCCGTATAAACATTAGTTCTTAGATTTCCTCCTTTGTTGAATACCTTGTTGAAGAACCTGCACTTCTCTGTAGCTCCTCGCTGTTTTCAAATATTTTTTTCAGCAGAGATCTCTTAGATTGAAAGACTTGTTCCTTCTCACTTCCACTCCCTACAGCCATGAATTGCTATCTTCCATCAGCTAAAAACCAATTATCAGCGATATGTTCTGACCTTATATAATATTTTTGATTACAAATAAGGTCTTAATATCATAGGAAGAGAAACAGAGTAACAGGGTCGTGGTTGTTCAATTCCCAATACATTTTAACAAAGCCAGATTTCTGACCGACCTGGTTACATTATAACCTATCTCAGGATTAATTAAGAATATACATATTGCAAAAGAAATGTAAATAAGGCAATGCTTCTGTACAACATCTAAGAAAGAAAAGGAAGATGAGGAGGAGAAATAAATGATACAAGTGCATGTATTATTTTAATCTTTGAAAATAACTTCTAGTGGAAAGTATGTTTTTACAGATTTTACAAATTATGTATGGCATCTCATAATAAATTAGAATAAGAAATGTTTGCCAAGATTTCACTGAAAACCGTATCTGGATAGCCAGGTGGTATGCATTCTACTAACTGCTCTTCTTGGCACCTCCCACTCAAGTTCTTTCTGTGATCTATTTACTGCTTACTACCATATAGTAATAACCAAGCTTTTGTCTCCTAGAATCTTAACACTGCAAATAATTTTTGATGATTTAGACTCAAATATCAGCTAACGTTTGTTTCCGCTCTATGATGCCTTGTAAAACTTCAATTTCTATGAGGCATTCCATGCGATCATTATTGAACCTGAAACATACTGGTTCAGATATCAAGCTTAGCTCCCAATATCATAACTGTGTGAAGTTAAAACCAGAATGAAAGATTGTCTTACTTAAAGTTAACTCTGGAAATTTCAGATGATGCTTCTTATTCTGAAAGTTCTACTGCAATTTGAACAGGAGATGATGAGTTATTTTTACATGTATGCATGTACCCATGTATGTATGTTCATTTGTATAAATATGAATTAAGCAAATATTTTTTTAACAAAGTTGCTTTAAGAAAAGTGTTAATAACAGTA
>JAOYMU010000001.1:96513609-96525302 GCA_025802295.1 Psammodynastes pulverulentus | reverse complement strand
GGACATTGTAGTAGATAATTTTATGTACTACACTTAGGTCAGACTGAAGACGGCGTAGTTCTAAGTTGTCTAAGCCCACAATTTCAAGGCTGGTGGTATAAGGTATTTGGTATAAGGTATTTACAATGGGCAGCCTGTCCCTGTTTTTTTCTGTCCTTCCTGGTGCTTTAGACCAAGACAGTGTGTGTGTGTGTGTGTGTGTGTGTGTGTGTGTGTGTGTGTGTGTGTAAAACCTGTCAGTTTCATGCAACAAAAGAGGTTCTGGCATCTTACCCCCCCCAAAAAATAAGGCCATACTATAGTTCAGTGATGCAGTTTCTATTTTCCATGCAGAAAATCTTAGGTTCAGTTTCTGGCATTTAAAGATCAGACAGGAAAGATTCTTGCAGAAACCATGAAGAACTCTTGCCACTGACCTACATGAATTACAGTTCTGACTCTGTATAAAGCTTACTCTGATAATCCCTTGGAATTTGATCCTGCTCAGAGAAATGGGAAACCATGCATACAAAACAATAGGAAAATGTTTTATATTATTCTGGTTTTTTTTCCCTTTTACAGCAGGGGTGTCAAAGTCAAGGTCCCTGGGACTGATCTGGCCCACAGGGTGCTTAAATCCAGCCCACGTGTCTGGCTTGGAAATATCAAAGGACCAGCCCACGGTGCCTCTGGTGGCTAAAACAGGCCGTGTGAGGCCTCCCGCACCTCGTTTTCACCCTCCATGGCCTCCTGCAGAACTATGCTGGCTGAAACTGGGCCGAAACCAGGCCGAAAGGAGCCTGAAAATGGGCCCAAAATGGGCCAAAAAACGGGCTCAAAATGGGCCAAAAAATGGGCCCCAAACCAGATGTATATTGAGAAATGAAAAAGCAAAATCAAGATATGAGGGTCTTTTTCTCCTGGTTCACAAAGTGCTAGATAAAGATACAAAAAGCCCTTCAGCTTTTAAAGTTTTAAATGTAATGAGCCAGTAACACATTATTTGTCCTCAAGATTGTTTGAAATGCAAGTAAATAATTCCTAGGCAACAAGAAATACAAACTGCTGGAGGAAAAAAATTGCAGTCACTGAAATGTTAATCAGTATCATTAAGAATGATAGTAAGTTTGCTCTGAAGAAATAGCTTGAGTTATATAATGTGGCTTCTGCTATTTTACAAAATGCCTTTTTTTTAAAAAAAAAAACCTCTTATAGTGAGATAAAGACAGTAATATACTGTTGATAAATGTATAATTTTAGGAATTTTATTTTGGAACCAGTTTGTTTACACAGGTAGTCCTTGACTTATGACCCCAATTGAGCCCAAAATTTATCTTAAATGAGTTTTGCCGCATTTTATGACTTTTCTTGTCACATTTGTTAAACGAATCAACACGGTTGTTAAGCAGATCTGACTTCCCCGTTGACTTTGCTTGTCAGAAGGTTGCAGAAGGTGTTCACATGACTTTGGGACACTCGTCATAAATGTGAGTCAGTTTTCAAGCATCCGAATGTAAATCACATGACCATAAAAATGCTGCAACAGACATAAGTCTGAAAAATGGTCATAAGTCACTTTTTTAAAACTTCGAACGGTCTTTCAGTCAACTGTTGTAAGTCGAGGACAACCTGTAGTGGCTACAAATCTGGAGACCATGAGTTCTAATCTCATTTTAGGCAGTCAGCTGGGTGACTTTGGGCCAGTCATTCTCTCTCAGACCAAACTATCTCACAGGGCTATCACTGTAGGGAAAATATGAGGAGGAAGGAAGATTAGTATGTTCACTACTTTTGAGTTATTTATAAAAATAATAAAGGTGGAATAAAAATAAAACATCTTTCCAAGTAAAGTGCTTTATGATTGTGAGATTTTGAGAACAGCATCACTGATCAATATCAGAGGATGGGGCAGGTATTAAGTCACTGTGACAAATCTTGGTGAATTCAATTCCTGAAGATACTAGCAGCATACATACACAGTGCTCCTCTGGTTGCACGTTTGTTCAGTTTTCTGGATACAGTCTCTTGAGTGAAGCAATCATTATATATGTACAGAGCTGCTCTTCACTTCCCATCCCAAAGCCTTTCTTCCTGCAATGCCATAAAACCTGTATCTTAGATGATCAATTCCCTATGGGGTTCCTGGGGTTCATTAAGAAGCAAATAAGGGGAGTAATAGTAGAAACATAAATTGGGCTCCCATCTTTTGTTAAGCTTTACCTTTGCACATTTTGGTTTGATTCAATTCAATATGTAAAGCTTGGTTTATGAAAATGGTGAACAAGGTTTTTTTGCAGACAAGGGGCCACTGAAGTTGAGACCATTGATCCAATTTGTTCAAAGAAGCAAATGAGTGTCATAAAGTTGCAAAATCTATTACTTTCTCCCTTAACTCTCAAAACAATCACAATAACCCCCAAAGTTTTGATTCTATCAACTATGGAAATACTGGATGTACTGTAGAAATAACATAGCTACTGGTCATTTCACTTCTTGTTCAATTAGCTTCTTCAGTTGTAAGTAACTGGTGAGTTCTCCTGAAAACTTTCCCCCAGCCACCTACCTCATGGGCACTTTGCACTTTAGAAAGCTTGCACCGTTGGACATTTTCTCCTAAGTATTAATATGCTGCTTCTTTGCATTCCTAGTCTTGCTTTTCAAATAGAAGCATACATTTTCTCCACACCAAGAGCTACTTTTGACCTTACATGGTATGCCAAAGATCACAACACCCACATTTTGGTTTGCATCTGCAAATTGCACTCCAAGAAATACAAACAACATTTAAATGCAACAAGCTTACAAAGACTCCTAGAGGCCACAACTAAGCATCCAAGTGTCCACAAGGGAGGCAAAGAGGGGGAGAAGGGACAGAGGGTATGTTGTGGCATTAGAAAGCAAGTGTACTATTCTGTACTTCCACAAGCTATTGCAAAGCCAGTATGAAAGGGTGGAGCTTACATAATAATATCATAACTTTGTTCATCATGAATAGAACAGAACAGAATAGAATTCTTTATTGGCCAAGTGTGATTGACACACAAGGTAATTGTCTCTGGTGCATAAGTTCTCAGTATACATTATAAACAGCAAATACTGTAATAGGTCATAAATCATATAGATGCATATACACTATTTTTATGTGGCTTTGGGCCTCCCATTTATAGACACTCCTACTTGAGGGCAGGGCAATGGGGTTTTGGAAAGGCCTTCACAAGTAGCAGTCTTCTGAGAATCCTTAGGGTTCCTCCAGTCACCAGGTACAATAGGAGCAACTTCATCATCACTGGCTATTTAGCACCAACCTCAGTGAGAGACACTGAAGTTCTGACCTTGCCATTTGTTTCTGGCTGAAAGGTTGTTTCATACCCTCTTCCTCTTAAAAAAGATTATTATCCATTTTCTGATTGAGGTGTGAGAGGATGACATCTAAATGAGCATCCTCTCTCCCCTCCTTAGGCCTTGCATATAAATAAAGATGTGGTCATTCTCTCCTTGCCCTTGTCCAATTTAATTGGATTTTGAAAAGAACCATCTCCAGGCAGCTCATTCATCCTGCTGACAATAAGGAACATGCCTGCTTAATCGATAAAATATATCCCCGAGGGAAAAGGAATAAAGAGGTTTGATCAAAGGTTATCTTCAGGAGAAATGTCACCTCATGAGTGGAATAAAAAAAAATTGGGGACTCTAGTAATATAAACAATGCTTGAGACTATATTTCACTGGATGTGAGTTGACTTACTTCTGAGTAAACTTACACATATTTCCAATTGTCAGACCAGCAAACCATCAATACATATCTATTGAAAAATATAATTGATTGCCTTCCGTGGGTTTTCTCCCAGATAAATACCGTATGTATATTGCAATTAAAGCATGTACTTTGATGTGCCCTTGACCCCTTGAAAGCAAGAGAGAAAGAGGGAAAAAACCTTCATCTTCTACAGAATAAGCAAGTACGTTTCTTACATGTATTTCTTTTCCCGAAAGGAAAAAATTATATAAACGTTATAATCTGTAGAAATACAATTTTGGCAAATACAAAGCTCAGAACATCTTTGATTATCTTCCCCAGTACAAACAGGATTTTTTAGATGTGTGATGGGGATTTTATAAAATAAGGATGAGAGGTTTATTGCAATAGTTGCCTTTATCTTGGGAGTGATAGTTATCTCCCTATTCTAAAACATGCTTAACATAGTAATAGCTTATATAGCAAAGAGCAAGAACAAATAGGAACACATATTTTTCTTCCATTTAAAGTTTAAAAAAAATTAAAGAGAGAACTGTTCAGTGTCGCTTTTATTCTGGTTACCATTTCCAGGATAGGGTGAATAAAATGAAGAAGCAGAGTGTTTGAAATAAAAAAAAGAACTCTCCATTTGAAAAGAAAGAGGGACTCGGGTTCAAATCACTTGATTTTGAACCTTGGATGTAAATAAAGTGAGCTTGAAAATGCATTTCTATTTTTACTCAATGTAACAGGTTAAAATTGTTTTGAACATGAAAATGATTTTCCATTATCCAGGAAGGGAATGAAAACTCACATCATATCTGGAGCCTGGCAAATGTCAGAGGATAGAGTGAGTTAGAAAAACAACAACAGATAATCACATGAAAGGGCTAAAAATAAAAACAGTAATGAAATTGGGACTGAAAAACCTTCCACTTCACATGTCAGTATATTATTTTCAATGATCATTGAAAGGTTGAAAGAAAATGAGGAGGGACAATTTAATTTTTTTTATTTACTTGATCTTCTCTTGTGACTTTTAACAAGAGCTGAATCATAACATACTAATTAACCAAGTCAATTCCAATGAATACATTGAGCTTCAAGTAATCATTCAGAAGATTATGGTTTTACCAAGGAGGTGACAGGATGTCAAATCTGATAAATATTTCATTTTTAAACATAAGAGGTGGGCCAGGAAAAAAGATGGCAATTCTGTGTGGCAACTTAAAACTTCACAGTAGATAAAGCCAAAGGAATTTAATGTAGCATCAATGTTAACCTGTCAGTAAAAAAGAATAAAACCAAGTGCAATATTTTAAAAATTAAGGATTGATGTATATTGCTATATGTTTTGAGGTTACAGGGCTATCAAATTCCACATGTAAGCTAGTCCCTGTAGCATTTCCACACAACAATTTTGTACCTCTCAGGGGCTGACTCTGAACCTGATTGATCTATTAATGTAATTTCTTTGAAAAGCTGATTTAGTTTGGCTCTGTTCTGCATTGTTTAAAAATGTACCAGAGTTGGTATTTCCTTTGAATCACCATGGTACTGCAAATCTTGGGCGGTCTGTTTTTCCAGGGGCTGGAATTCTGGTCTCTGCTCCTAGCTCTTGAAAACACTTTTTGAATGTGAAGTCTTTAAAGTTTTAATGTTTTAGAATTGTAAGCATCTCTCATAGAGTACTCCTAGGCATCTCTACTTAGAAGTTATTCTTAGTAGCTTAGAAATTATCTATATCCAGGTAAGTGTAAACAAGGCTGCAACCTTAATTGTTGTTTCCAATAGTGGTGAATATCTGTAGCTGGAGTGGAGGATGAGAGCGAAGGTTCATTCTCTGGGCTTGTAGGTTGGTTTCCAAATGTTTCATTACCAGGCTAACCAGAGACAGCACTGACCCTCAACCAACTCACACAACCAGCACTTCACCTCCCAATTACTCTCACCTGGTGTGACCTCCCCATCTCAAGACCCATCACAAGATTCCCACTGATGACTCACACCTGACCCATCACAAGATCCTCAGTTGACACATCTACACCTGACTCATCACAAGATCTACTGACTACACAAAGCCCTTATAAACAGAAGAACACTGACATCCCTTAAACTTTGCTGAAGATGTTACCTACCTGGTAATGAAATGTTTGGAAACCAGCCCACAAGCTCGGAAAACAAAACTTCACCCTCACCCTTAATTGTTTTTATAGTGATGAGTTGCAAACAAAATTTCATGAACAACCATTTGCCAAATATCAATGATAAACAAAAATATTTAGGAATCCCTGTGGATTTTACTTCACTAGTGGTTGCCAACTATAGGGGATGGTGCTCATCTCCATTTCAAGGCCAATGAGGCAGTGGTGTCCAAAGACATTCCTGCAGTCATGTGAATAGTGTGTCATCATGGAATACTATTACCTTCCCACTGAAGTGGTACCTATTTATCTATTCACATTTGCATGCTTTCAAACTGCAAGGTTGGTAGGAGCTGGGGCCAAGATGGGAGCTCCCTCATCATGTGATGCTTGGATCTTGAACTTGGACTGCTGCTTTCCTTAACTACTGAGCATTGCCCCAAATATCAATCACCATGTCAATATGTCAGATATCAAATACTGTTATAAATCAAACATCAAATACTGTAAAAAAAAACCAAAATGCAACTACATGCAAGCAGTCAAATGATGGCGGCTTTTCAATCATGATATTGACAGACAGTGATATTAATATAAGAAGACTATGTTTGTTTGGCTGTAGAAGTGCTGATACCCTGACTCAAAGCAATTAATTGTGATCAATGCCATTAAATAGTAAACACTACTGTATATTTCACATGTTATGTATTAATTACTACCTGTTATTTTAAATGCATAGAGGTTAATATTTCATGGCTCCTTATTTTACATTATGTCATTCTAATTAACTGTAATACATTATTTATCAATTGTTTTATTTTGTATCAGTTCTGTCCTTAGGTACAGGTGAATAATGAATACTATCACTTCCAAACATTCAGTTGTTTTCTTAAGATGAGAGTAGTGGAGTTATTGTAATAATAAATGACAATTGTATTTACAAGATAATTAGTGGCTATTATATTTTCATATGTGATTAAAATACAATAGTATTTCATCTCAGGTAACAAATCAGAAATGCCCATCAACAGTTACTAACAAATATCACTGGAATTGGCTTTCTCATTAAAGTCTACCTTGGGCAGTTAGTTACAAATCTCAGCTTGGAAGTAAATAAATGAAATCAAATAATGTTTATTCAATCAATGACCAGCAAGGTTTGTAAATATAAATAACAAAAGTAAAATCAAATGGATGAGATGAAATATTTGCCTAGCAAGGTGTCTCTATAATAAAAAATATAACAGGCACTACTACAATGCTGTGTTAATTATTTGTGCAACTATAAACCTGAAATATTGCAATCTATGAAATAAAGTAAAATTACATATTGCCTAAAACAAGACAACTAATTTGGGAGAGACGATAAGAATACCTAATATCCCTGAAGAATTTACAGAATAATAATACATGCAAAATGGAATCAATCTCTGTGCCACACATGGAAGCAAAGAATAAAATTTAATGAAGGCAAATGTAAGCAGTTTGTTAGAGATGTCTAGGAATTAGGGAAACTCCTGCTACACATCTGGGGGAAAATCCTTGTTAGAACCATATAGATGAACTTGTTTACAATATCTCTGACAATCAGTTTGCTTTTTCTGTTCCCTTCCAGTTGTAGGTTTTTCAAGAAAAAAAATATACTTCGATTGTTTAAGTATGCACCCTGTTTTTGAGAAGACAATTTCTCCCTTTAATAATGGTCTGCGGTAACAGCTATGCAAACTGAACTTTAAGATAAATAAGTCAAGTATAAGTTGGTGTCCATTATCTGTGGCTATTTTACTTGGCATCTGCAGTGGAATTTTTTCCCCAGCAAAGCATTGTGAAGGAGGACAACCTCCAGCATCCTTTCACTGTTGAAATAGGGTCCTGGACTTCACATGTATCTCACAGTGGAATGGCTACCATTTATATTTCGTTTGAAATGGAACTTATATTCCAAGAAAGAAGGTAAATGCAACCTGAAAGCATCCTATGTAAGCTGTAAGAATTTGTGATTGTCCACACCCATCATGTAGTCATTTGGTATTCAGGCAATTTGTTGGAACCTATAGGTCTCAGGAGATCATTCCTGACTGCTCTTTAGAAGGCCAGATCCTGAAAGATGAAACTCAAATACTCTGGCTACCTAATGAGAAGGCAAGACTTACTGAAGAAGACCCTAATCCTGGGACTGGTTGAGGGCAAAAGAAGAAGGGGATGACAAAGAATGAGGTGGCTGGATGGAGTCACTGAAGTAGTTGGCATGAGCTTAAATGGACTCCGGGGGAAGGTAGATGACAGGAAGGCCTGGAGGAATGTCCATGGGGTTGCGATGGGTCGGACATGATTTTGCAACTAACAACAATAGGTCTCAAAGTAGAGATGTGTCTACTGTCCCAAAATGATTCCTGTTCCAGTCATGCAGTTTACTCTCAGACTCCTCCTAATCAAAATTTGGTAGTAAGGTTTTATATTTGTGGTAGAAAAAGATGTGCCATGTTCCATGAACTGTTACTCAAGTATCATCTATCAGGAGAATTTTCACAAACCTATGCTATCATTTCTATCACATCACCCTATTAAAAACAGGGTCTGGTATTTATGCATCACATTTTAAATGTTAGCAACATATTTATCAGAACTACAAGTGTTAGAGAATCTCCTGTGGATCTATTACTTCAGAGAAGTGCAATCTTGCCCACGGCCAAGGGGGAGTTGTTTTGGAACTGGAAGATTCTGAAACAACAGTCAATCCATCTTGCTCAGATTATGTCTCAGTCTATTTTCCCCCCAGCTGATCTTTCACAGCTTGCAGAGTCAGATGGAGACTTCTATTGAATTTCTTGGACAACTTTGCTTGGAGATTAAACCTACTGCAAAAGGGGGGGTGATGGCTCAGCACTTGTAAATTCTCTGGATTTACAAAATGTTTTAGACCCCTTTGCCTAAGTAAAGGTTCTTGCATATTTTCTTCAGTATCATCTTTCTTACTTTCTACATAGTTAGGACAACCACCATGGATCCTTCAAGGCTTGCTTGCACCCTTAATTGTTTTCTGGCAAGATCCCTAATTTATTGTGACTTTTTAAAAAACATCAGTATCAGTAGATTGATAATAATGGCACTGACTGGTAATGGCCATGTCTGCACAATATATGCAAACTTGCTCTTGAAGAAACCAGGATTTGCAAATAGCTGGGAACCAGCCAAATGGTCTAAGTTTGTACTACATGTTAAGAATCCAAAATTCAATTAAGGTTTCAGTTAATCAAGTTTAGCATTTAGTATTAAGTCTTTAACTGATCTGATTAAGTGTATTGTGTGAGTACAAAGAACAAATGTGTAATTGTGTCTAAAACACCAGAAACATTTTCAAGTCACTGGTCTGATCCACAGCTTGAAATAATTTGTATTCCAGGTATTCAGCATTATTAACCAATCATCCATCTTTCTAGATCTTTTTTTTGTCTTTTATATGTCCATTTAGTAAATAGTAAAATATATCCTAAATAAAATAGGTAAATAGGTTTATTTATTTAACATATTGCATGCTAAATAGGTAAATGAGTAAATAGGGCATGTAAAACATATCCCAAAAAAGAAAAAGTTCTAGAAAGTTGGGTGATTGGTTGGTAGTGCTTAATATTCTCCCCCACTAACAGAAGATTAAAAAAAAATCCACTTTCAACAACCTATTTTATGATTCCAGAAATGAGCAATAATTCATTAAAGGCTAACTTCAGTTTCCAATTATAATATAGTTGTCAGATAAGTTACTCTTTCCTTTCTTCAGATGCTATTCACAGTTGCATTAGCCTGCATAGGTCATCTTTAACATGAAAAAAAATGTAAATATGAGATCAATAAAATACTCAACATATTAGAAAGCAGCAATAGGCAAGAAAGATGTGAAGACAAACCTATGATATTGACTTGTTCCCTTTTTTCCTTTTGAATCTTATATTGAGGGAAGCGGGATTAGGAGAAGATAAGTGTGTTCTTAAAATTGGAGGAAGAAACATCAATAACCTATGCTTTATGCTGGTGACACTACTCTGATAGCTGAAAATGCAAATGATTAGCAAGCTCTAGTAATAAAAGTCTAAGGAGCACAGTGAAAAATGGGACTAAGATTAAATATAAAGTAGGTGCAACTAATGGCAACAGGTATAACAATCAGCCTTAGGACTGCCAATTAAGGTATTGAAGTAGTGGATATCTTTTTCCATTTTAGGATCAACTATCAATAGTAAGGGAACCAGCAATCAAGAAATATGCTGCAGACTGGTAAATGGTAGAGGCTTTAGCAAAGATGGTAAATTTATTACATTTCCCATGTTAAGGTTTCATAGTTAAATCATGAAATTAGCTGCCTTTAGAGGAGCAACCAACACCAATTCCAATAACTGTGAAAAAATCCTAGACAAATGAATGGTGAAATGAATTTCAGTTGGTCCAAATCTTGTTGGCTGTATATCAACTTCTGCATAGAAGGCAACTTATCATAAATCATGTTGGATATTAAAGGAACAATGAAAGAAATCAACTCTTATTTGGAATCTTCCAAATCTTATTTGCTGGACACTCTGAAGTTCAGAAATCTGAACTAAATTCTAGGCTTTGGGCCCGAAACAAAAAACTTATGGCTTGTAGCAACTGGCTTGCAATAATACTTTCTAAAATAAATTGTTGTGTCAAATGCCATACATATACAACGACAAACTCACTCATTCCTGTCATTTCCTATTAGCTGGTTTCCTTCTCCCCTTATGTCAGGGTTCCATTTGCTCTCACCCTAAAGATCCATCTAACTTAGAAAGAAGTTTGATGGCTGGATATTGAACTATAACATCTATCCTATTGCAATTCTATGCCACCATATTGTGCGGATTTTCTAATGGTTTTATCCCAAATTAATATTTTAGCTTATTTATTGTATTGTCCAAATACTTTACATACATGTATATGCTGATCCTTTATTAAAACTTATATTTGTGTTTTGTACCCATAATGTGCTTTATTAGTGTTGTACATCAGTGATTACATGATCTCTGTAGATGCCGTATGATAAATAAATAAATAAATAAATAAATAAATAAATAAATAAATAAATAAATACCCTGAAGATGCCCCAAAGGCATTCCAAACCTATTATTTCCCCAAGCCTTGGATTAAAGTGGTTACAGGTAAGTCCCTGTAAGATTTTTTTTCTTTTGTCTAATGCAGGGGTGTTAAGCTCATATCATCATGGCAGCGTCACGTGATGTATCGGGACTTCCCCCCTTTGATAAACCGGGCATGGGCGTGGCCAGCGCATGATGCATCCAGTCCGTGGACCAGAAATTTGACAGCCCTGGTCTAATGCATATCTTTTCATCCTTTCTTTTATTGGTCTAACCTTTTTTTTAATAATATAAAGTATCAGGAGTCATTTGAAGTTGGGTATTTTTAAAAAATCTACGAAAATGCATAAAATCAGGTGATCAGCAAATCACAGGAATCAGAAAGTGAACCCATCTCATAATGGTCTATGATTAAAGGAATATCCTCCCCATAATTCTATGAATTGCTTTTATTGCAAATGAGGGCCATGCGCCCACCCCCTATTAAGAGTATTGATCCTTAGGAGAGTTACGGTATTTTTCTTCACCTTTCAGATTTTTTAAGTTCTAAAAGCAAAGGAATATCAATAATTTTTAAAGCAACCGCTTTAGAGCTTGTAATACCACCATTCTATAGTTATGTACCAGATTTAGGATCTTAATCCTAAGGACCTTCCTTCCTTCCTTCCTTCCTTCCTTCCTTCCTTCCTTCCTTCCTTCCTGCCTGCCTGCCTGCCTGCCTGCCTG
>JAOYMU010000001.1:96318390-96329041 GCA_025802295.1 Psammodynastes pulverulentus | reverse complement strand
ATGATTAATTGAATGATAATTTGTTAAATCTTGCAAATATGACTATTATTATTATATATTGCCAGCTAGTCACCTTGGGCAAATAGGCGGCAATATAAATCTATTTAATAAATAATAATAAATAAGTACTAAGAGAATATGTATAAAAATGATGACAATATTAAGATGATAAAAATTGGAAATATATAATAATTATCTAAATTAGATAAGAAAATTAATAGTATGAATATGAAATTAGGGTCATGTTTGTTTTGAAATGTTAAATAACCTGGAACCACACTGTTCACCCAATGATGTACTTAAAGAAATAAAAAAAATGTATTTAAAAAAATCAGTTTCAACCAGGAGAGATGATTGCTCTCCATGTACTTAAGCACCCTGTCAAAGAAGGGAACATTGGTCATTGAGCTATATGTTTTCATCCTGATGGGGTCCTGATTTGGTTTCTTTAGGAGCAACCTGATTACTGACTCTTTTAAAGAGGCAGGAACACTCCCTCTCTCAACTAGGCATTTATGACCTCCAAAATCCAGCCTCCCTATTAGATTTAATAAGCCAAGAAGTTAAGGGTGGAGCACACAATGTAGATCAAACACATCCATTATCCTTCTCCTCAGGCCTCAGCAACTTAAACTAATGCAATAAATCAGGACAGGAAGGTGCTCGGGATGCTTGCACTTCTAGAATTGCATTAACTGAAAATGAAGAGACTAAGGTCACAACAAAACAAGTACCGGTTACTTTATCTTCAAAGTGTCTTGCACATTTTCACAAAGAAAAGCCACAATGGACGCGGAGGAGAAAAAATGTTCTTGCTGTCCTCACAGCCACCGAGTAGATTTTAAGCTATATTTAATTATTTTAAACATGACTTGAGTTCTAGCTGTTGTCCACTAGCTTTTCAGCCTTCCACTAAATTATATACTAAGATACTACTTGATCTCTGCAAGTAGGAGATGTTATTTAGCAATGATCAATTTATTATTCAGGACAATTCTGTATTCTACAGAGCATCTAATGTTCTTGATTTGACAAGAGTGCCAGTCATACAAAAGCAAGAAATGCCCCCAGTCCTCTCTGGAATCTAGAAGAATCCCTTAGTCTTTGGGGAGGGTGGATCTCTTTGTGGGTCTCCCACCTTTGATCAGCTGGTGGACAGGGCTGAGATGCAACTGAATGAAGGAAAAGCCACTACCAAAACCTCCCACAATGAAACTACTCAACCTTCTACCTCACAAATCTGGGAGAAAAATTCTCTTATATAATTTAATCTGTGGCATCAATAGATGCAATATGTATTTTATTTATTTATTTATTTATTTATTTATTTATTTATTTATTTATTTATTTATTTATTTATTTATTTAATCAGACTTCTATACCGCCCCATCTCCGCAGACTCGGGGCGGTTCACAACAAGTTGCAGTGTCCCAGGATGATGGGATAATCTTTTGTGATCTTGTGTCAAGCAAAGTCAATGGGGAAGCATGTTTCACTTAACAACTATATTACTAACTTAACAGCTGCAGTGATTCACTTGATAACTGTGACAAGGAAGGTCATGGAATGATGCAAAACGTACTTAACAAATGGCTGACTTAGCAACATAAATTTTGGGCTCAATTATAGTCGTAAGTCAAGGATTACCTATAATGCAGGCTAACTCTTCCCACAACCAGGAACTTGATCCTGACCGGCTCAAGGTTGACTCAACCTTCCATCCTTCCAAGGTCGGTAAAAAAACCAGATTGTAGGGGGCAATATGTTGACTCTGTAAACTGCTCAGAGAGGGCTGTAAAGCTTTATGAAGTAGTATATAAGTTTGAGTGCTATTGCTAAGTGCTATTTCCTCTTTCACAACCAGCCCGCATGCCCACCAATCTTTCCAGCATCTTCCGTGTCCTCAGTCACTGCAGCATTCGAAGTCAAGTGTGGCATACCAGCTGCACCTCCTCCACTTCTCTCAAGTCTTTGTGGCAGGTAATCATAAATGTGTTTCTTAATCACAACAGTAAAAAAAATCTTTATCACCCCTTGAATTCTTTAAATGTGAGGCCTATAGAGGTTGAGAGTGAATAATGAGAAACAAAATCCAATCTGAGGGAACCTAGACAGGGAAAAGCTGCACTAGAATAATATATGGATGGGAATCATTTTAATCTTTCATGGGAGTTGAGGCAATTCCAGTTCACAGAAGAAATTACTGTATAAACCATATTCCCTTTCACTAAATCTCAGCATACATTGAAACAGATACAAAAAAGGTCCAAAAAGCAGCTATCATTTTACTTAAAAGATCCTATGTTGGAACTCAGCTAGACAATTTTGACTCTACTCAAAGGCCTAAGAGACACATTCCATGTTAAGACCATTTGTTTAGGGAAATGACAGCTGATGTTTTAAAAGAATAGCCAAATAAAAATTTTAGAGAATATTGGGTTTTTCATGCAGATACAAAAAAAGAATAAAGGAACTGTAATTTTTTTCTTAAACAGCTGGAATTGGAAGTAAAGTTTAACAAAAGTAAAGTTTAACAAAACCTTAAAACCAGTTTGATCTAGTGGTTAAGGCACAGGCTAGAAAGCAAGACATCATAAGTTCAAGTCCTGCCTTAGCCATGAAAGCCAGCTGGGTGACTTTGGGCCTGTCACTCCCTCTCAGCCCAATCCACCTTACAGGGTTCTTGTTATACAGAAAATAGGAGGAGGAAAGTGTGTTGGATATATTTGCCATCTTGAGTTATTTGTAAAAATAATAAAGGCAAGATACAAATAAATTAAAAAGCACAAGTGTTAATTGCCAAACCTTTAGAGAATAACTTAACTTTGAGTAGATGGGACTCTATCGACAGGTACTAACAAATAAACTGTCTAGATTTTAATAGCTAGCTTTACTATACTCTTTTCTCTCTCCCTTCCTTCCAGAGTAATAAGTAACACATGTTGTGCCTCAATATCCCCAAATGTGATTGATAAAAAAGTCAATGCACAAAAAGAAAACAAGCAGGTTGTTTTAGAGGCTATAAGTGGCAAACTTCATGTTATTCTGAAGGGATATTCTATTATATTTATAATTCCAGTTCATCTTTTCTAGTCTACTATATATCTGGGTAGGATTTTGAAATAGTCCAGACCTAGTTTTGTTAACAGCAAATTACAGAAATCACAGATGAGCAGGAGAATAAACTAAACTACTCATTCATCTCACTGCTCTTTCATTCAATAGCAATCTTGTATTTGGACTTGAATCAATAACCTAACTCAACAAAACGCTCAGTGTGTTGTTGCCTTGCCAGTTGTACTTCTTTAGGGTGCAGAATCACACAGTGCACATTTAAAAAGAGGAGGGATCGTAATATTGCAACGTTGTGACTTGCTGATTCCCCTTGTCACTCTGTAAATTCTACTCATCTCACATAAAGTGTTCCAATTATTTCTTTGCAAGAAGCAGTCACAAAATGGGAAGCCCCCAGTTGAGACTACCAGGGTTATCTGCAGGGAATGATTAAAAAAAAGGTGGCGGTTGTGATGTTGCAATTAAAGGTTCACCCATGTTTTATGTGCAGTACACATTTTAAAAATGAACTTTTGATTGTAACTTCAAGGCTTAACTTTTTTTGACCATACTGTGCAGACATCCCTGGGCACTGCAGTAAAGTGAGTTGGCTATAATTGTTGGCTTTGTATCATTTCTCTCCTTATACAGTGCAGGAGAAAGAAAAATATGATTTTGGGTGGAAATTTTCTAAGAAATGTTTAAGCCCCTGTCCCTTTTGCCATATCATGGAGTGCGAGCATGTGTGGGAGAGCACCAGAAACTGGAAGAGCAGCTCCCTGGTGTGCATGATCTTCCGGTTTCTGGCATGCATGCGTACATTAAGACCAGCTGGCTGGCACACTGGCTGGTGTGCATGCATGCGCCGGGGAGCTGCTCTTCCAGTTTCAGCACTCCTGCACGCGTGAAGACCAGCTGGCCAGCGTGCATGCACATGCCGGAATCTGGAAGGGCAACGGGCGATGGCTGGCATGCCCGGAGAGATGGCTCTGCATGCCACTTCCAGCATGCATGCCATAGGTTCACCATTACAGTTCTAGACCATCACCTTAACTACTTGGTTTTGATTTATATAAGATGGATTTTGTAAGGATTTTGGAAAAAGTCAAATAACATTTGAAATTATACAACCAACTTATGATAAGATCAATCAAACAAAAATCCAAATTATTATGGTTCATCACAGAGTCAGCCAGATGTTCAGACTGGATTTGACATTTTTGTCTGCCTCTCGAGTCCTTTCTAAGGATCTGGGATAAGAAGATGTGGATGTTTGATGGTGTTACAGATATCGTTGCAGGATGGAAGCTGTTCCAAATAAAGCCACCTTTTGCAATTGACTGATGGTGTATTTGTCAATGCCGGTGGTATTCCAGTTGTTTTGGGTTTGCACCCAAGTCATCTATGACTATTGAGATATCACAAATATACAGTGATTGAAAACAAATTATTAATATTAATATTATTAACATTATTAACATTATTATATTTATTTGCCACCTATCTCACCATGGGTTTTTCCAGGTGGCTCACAACCATAAAAGTGAAGAAATAAAAAGGAAGTTTAAACAAATCAAAAGTAAAATAATAGAACAATAAAACAAATGGTGGGGAAACCCCTCAATATGACTAGTAAAAAAAGATGGGCATGTGAGAAGCAGAGAGTGGAGGGAAATCTGCTGTCATTCTAGTAGCCACCTCCACAGCGACCAGGAAATGACTAGGAAATGGCAGAAAAGAGATGCCAAAATTGTTAATCTTTTCCTGGCATCATTTCATGATTTGCTTAACCATAAAGCAAACTATGACATCTTTAGTGGCTTGAATTCTAGATAAAAGGATGAGCTCAACCTTTTATCTAGAGCTCATCCTTTGAGCTGAACTTGACTAGAGGTACTGTTCTTAGTAGCAATGTAGAAAAGACTTAGAGATGGATTTTTTTTTCAATTTTCCAGTCTAATCTCATCTAAAGCTCTGAGATTTCATGGAGATCTGAACCTCAACCTTCTATTAACTGAATCCGTTTTGTTTAAGTCTTTTCAAGTTAGGTCAAGATCAAGGAAGTACCATTAGTTGTGACATCTAAAGATCTATTTCCTCCTGTTATCATATCCATCCTAACATGCAGGTTACAGTATTCTAAATTAATCAGGATCATCATAAAACACTTATTTCTATGGGACGGGTATTTATAGGTTGTTTTATCATTATTAAATATTTAGGACCACCAACTTCCATAACTGAGTACAGTTTACAATAAAAATATAAGTACTCTATTAAAAGAAGGCATCGTCATTAAAAGTTTGTGCATTATTTTGGGCTGAGGGTGGGGAAGAAGACAACTTTTAAAATGTCATTGAGAAGGTCCATTTTCATCAAAGAATGCGCTCCCAAGATCAGGAACAGGGAAATTAATCCAAATACCATTTTTACTCAGGCAAGCTTGTTTTAGTGTATGAAACATAATTATTCAAAGCTGACAGTGATATGTTAATTATCTGACAAGCTGCTTCAGCTTTTATTATTTTAATCTTTTCATAATGAATGTTTTTAACCAATTTTCTGAATATTGATTGTTGCCTTGAACACTACGGTAGTAAGTGAAAGGATGGGATATAAATTGTTCTAATAAATTAATATGTAGATATTTATATAGTGGCCCACTCTCATATATCACTGTAGGATTCAACATTTTCAGTTATAGCTCATTTTGTTCGCTAAGAAATTGAGTAATTGCTTGTAGCAGAAGATTTTAAGTAATCCAAATAAATTTTACTGCACATATCCAGTGATTTATGTAAATTACAAAAACAAATGTTATCAGCCTTAAACACATCACACAGAGAAGGCCACCCAATTTTAAGCAATAGAAAATGGAGTTATATTCATTAAGGTTCTACTATTAAGTGCAATTTTTATTTCTTAACAACCACAAATAAGCCTGCCTGAATTTGACCCATGGCTGATACCAAAAGAATTTGCCTTTCAAGTGATAACTTGAAATATATACTTATATTTAAAATAAGATAACTTTATTGTTGTTTTTTTACTGTGAGTATGCTGGCGCTCATTAAAAATGAAATTATGTTGCCTGCTTTCAAGAGAATATATATATCTACCCAAACACATACACACATGCTATATACATTCATAAATATATACCTGCACCCATACCTATATATATTAATCACTGTCCATTTTGAATACATAGTGGAAAGAGGAAAGTTGAGAGTTCAAAGGAGACGTATATTTTGTACGTCCAACAAAGTCAATAATGGAAAATTATCCGATTCTCAGGTTTGATAGTTGGCTTATCACTCTGGACCATGAGGTGGCTTATTTCATCTTTGGCTTAGCATGTTGATGAAATCCATTGGTGTTTGTAAACCATATTCCTTTTTTAAAGTCATGTTATATGAATCCATCATGTGCTTTACTCAATAATCCATGGATAAGGAAACCAAAGTTGCATGAATTAACCAATCACAAGGTCCTGGTTTTCTATTAATGTTAAACATTTAGATTCTTGCCTAGAAGAATGCAGAATATACTGCATATTTATCTATGAAAGATATCTTAATTAGAGTTTGTACTTTGAATAATTGAGAAAAAGCAAAAGTATTTCCTATCCAACTATTTTTTCTTCTACTGTGTTATCTCCCTTGCTTATTTTCACTTCTCCTGATCAAATGGCCCTATGAGGAATGATGAGCCAAAAGGACTGGCAGCTTCAGTACAGTCATCATATAATCATCTGGAAATCTAATTTATCTTTTATTTGGGCACCCTGCAACCATCTGCTGCAAAGATCTGCCACAAAATAACTGCCAAGAAGAACGGGCCCTCCAGTAATTTCTTTTATTGGATTGACACAGGCTACAGAGCTCATCTGTTGCTCTCCAAGAATGATGAAATAAAAACTGCAACTATTTTGACTTTCTGTCGTGGCAGACAATGCAACACATGCCATTCGTGAGCTACTGTACTGATTGGGGGAAAGATTCTAAAACCACATACCATCCAAATCAGAATTAAAGAAGGCGTACCTAATTTAGTTGCCCCAAGAATTCTGTATTATTGGTACGGTTCTGCAACTTCATTCTTATCTATATGGAAACCATTCCTATAGCTCTAAGTAGGAGTTACATCAGAGTAAGTACAGCGGCTTCATACTGGCAAAGGTGGTCTGTTTTATGCCACTGAAAGCTAGATTGGCAGAAGATCCATCAAAAACTGTACTTAAAAAAACCAGCAGAAAATATTTCACTAGCAATTATTAGGTTAATATAGTTCTCACTAAATGTTGCTTGCAATTTCACCTTCAGGGCATGGAAATATGCTCATGTGAAAGATCTGTAAGAAACTGAAATAATTTAGACAAGAATGATTGACCCAATCATGTCTATAAATGTATTCACTCCCCCCCACTCCAATATGCAATTGTTAATTCTTGAGGAACTAAAAATAGAGGGAGATGATGCACACAATAAATACTGAATAGAAAAGAGTAATGAGGTTACAATTGCATGATCGGAACAGATAAGAGGCTGAATTAGCAACGAGTCATTGCTGTTAACAATATGTTTTACCCAAGATTTGAAATAGATCCAATGTACATTCCAGCCAAGAATAAACTAGAAAGGACAGAGCTGGGGGAAGGGTGTATTGCCGTATGCCAATTGCAGAGGCTGGTTAAGCCTGTGCTGAATGAGAAATGGATCAGGTACATTTAAGACCAACTTTGCCGCACGGCCAATTAAAAGCCTGCAGCAGGTAGTAGGATTTGCAGCTAGGAGTATTTGCTACAAGCATCCCCCTCTAGTCTAATTTACAGGGAAATGGAGGCCATCAGAGTGCGATAGCCAAGCCAAGGAATATCGATATTGTCTATAGTGGTACAATAACATTATTATACAAACTGCAAACCATGCAGATGTTTGTGCAGCAAAGTTGAGCTTCTGTTGCCAGAAATGGCTCTTTGCCATAAACAAAACAGTCCAGCTTTCAATAATCTAAACTTGGCCAGTTTAATATCCTGGGAACAAATAATGACTTTGGGACCCAGCATCCATATTTTGTGATACACAATGCCTGTTTATGGACAGTGTCATTAGCCAGCACGCTTACTATTCCCTAACAGGCTTCCTGTCTACTCATTTGCCTAATCATTTCTTAAAATCATTAAAGGTCATGGTTATCTTCCAACACTGCGACATTTGGACTGTAGGAAACTACCATGGAAGTTTTCCTCTCTTATATCTGACCACTGCTCAAACATGCCTTGGCAACCTCTTTTTTCTGCCATGTCCCAATGTTAAACAAATATTTGCCTTCTAATGCCATCCAAGGCCAAATATGAACTCCCAGACTCACAACACATGAGTTGAACATCCAAGATGTAGATTCTAGGTGATTCTCTGCAGAACACTAAGCAAACCTGAATGATACTGCCGCTAACCTGATGTTTATCCCTTGGATGTCTCTACATCAACTGAGTTGTAATAAAAAAAACCATCCTACTCCCATGGTCCTTACCAACCAACTCTCAGCTCATTCCCATAGTTTATCTACCTTCACATCTGGCCAAATCATTTTCTGCCTGGAAGGTAAGATACTATTTTATAAAAGATTGTTACAAAGAAATTGGGCTTCATGTGTTTGCCTGTGTGTAGCCTTCAAAAGGATCCAGGCAAGGAAATGTACTCAAAGCGTATACATACACTGCTGTGTTTCACAGACATGTCCTGATAATGCTGAGAGCTCTATGATCAAAGTCTAATTGTACAGCATTGATACAATGTACTTTGTCTTTGCCTGCTGATGTTAAACTTCACGATGCCTTTTAGAAGTGAAGCAAGTGCCAGTATAAAATGTTTTGGGCTTCCAGGTGTAATTCAAGGTGCTGTTTAATGACATGGCACAGGGTCAGGTTAGTTGCAGGACCAGCTGTCTTCAGTTTTAATATCAGAATAACACATTCCACACACTCTTTCAGGCTGGGCATGTTCCTGGTGTCCTGTTTGCATCAATGTCATCTGGTCAAATTTAGGAAACATTGCCATTACTGGCCCAAACCCAGCCTTTGGAATATCTCCCCTCATGATTCAAGTCACCCCAAGCCTTGCTAGTCTTTCCAAAGGAACTAAAAACCAGTTTCTTCCTCCTGGGCATTTGGAACAGGATGCTAGATGTGCCCATTTCTTGACATTAGGATCAGAGGTGGTATTCAGCAGGTTCTGACCAATTCTGGAGAACTGGTAGCAGAAATTTTGAGTAGTTTGGAGAACAGGCAGTAACCTTCCCCCAGGAATGGGGTGAGAATCGAGATTTTACAGTATCTTTCCCCACCATGCCCACCAAGCCATGCCACACTCACCAAGCCATGCCCACAGAACTGGTAGCAAAAAAATTTGAATCCCACCCCTGACAAAAGGGTGATTACAGTGCTGATTTTAGAAAGTTTTAAATGAATTAAGAGCCCAGAGAAACTTGAATTAGAACTTTGAAATTAAAAATCCTTCCCATGGGAAACTTTTTATGTTTACATCTAGAATTGATAAAACAACTTTGCAGATTGGTCACTAGAGGGCACCAAAAGCAAATAAATATATCAATTGATCAGTTAAGAGAGATCTATGACTATTGGGTTCAGAAAATAATTTTAAAGTCATCTGCTATTATAGAAAAACAAAGTGATATCATTAAAGAGGAATATGTTCCATTGAATAAAACTGAAATTGATTTGAATTTTAAATGACTGCTTATAAATAAGCTTTAGAAAAAGATGAAGTAGAGGATTTATGAATGAGTTAACAATTTTAAAAGATACACAATTTTAAAAGATACACAAATAGTAAACCAGAAGAGTGACGTAAGAAACCTCTTTACATTGGATTTACATAAAAGGCTTGTTAAAGATGCCAATGATTTGGTGAGAAGAGACAAGAGCAAAATCAGATGTTAGGACAATAGCACAACTATGCTGTTATTGCTATTATTAACTACATTGTTTGGGAGACAAAAGATTGTTGCAATGGAAAGATTGTAAGATTGATTAATTTTAGGAAGGCTAAAATAAATAGGTTTCTGTAATTGTTAGTTTTTAATGGGTTTTTATAAGTTGGAATGGATGGTGATGTTTTAAAGGTTCTGTTTATTTGAAGAGATGAGATGGGACAATTTGTCTGAATAGAAAAGGATGTATGCATGTCTATAGATATGTGGAAGAATTCCAGTTGGGTTTACTACATATAGTTTCTAATGGTTATTATTTCTGATCAGCCTTATTGGATTTTCGCTGATTAAGATGGAGCGATGGAGTTTTAAAGATTGGTCTATTGGAATAGGGGTGATGTATGTGAAGAAGAGATGACTGGTTTTATTTTAACAGATGATGATAAACTATTAATGTTGATTATATTTGTTGAGAATGAAGGGGAAGTTCTCTTTTTTTCTTTTTCTTTTCCTCATTTTCTTCCAATTCTGCCCTTTTAATTTTTTTTAATTATATATATTTTATACTACTCTTCTCTTCTCTTCTCTTCTCTTCTCTTCTCTTCTCTTCTCTTCTCTTCTCTTCTCTTCTCTTCTCTTCTCT
>JAOYMU010000001.1:96239129-96250104 GCA_025802295.1 Psammodynastes pulverulentus | reverse complement strand
TTTCAGCTGTTTTATATTTATTTTCAAAGGATTTTTTTTTTTTTGTTAATTTTTACACAGAATGTTTAAAATACTGATTTATTGGTAATTATATCACGTATTACTATTATTAATTTAAAACTATCTTGTAAGCCTCTGCTATTTTATATGTGTGTGCTATGGATTTCCAATTTGCCTCAAGTTTTGGAACAGGAATTAGCTTACCTGTGAAGAAAAAGTGCACACAAGGAAGTCTGCCTGAGACAAGAAGTGTATATCCAAAATAACACCCCGCAAAGAGTTTTCAGTGTATCGATTATGAAGACCCGCTGACCATGATATGGAATTGTCACTTATGAATTCATAGTTTGGGTATCTGAAAAAAAATGTATCACAACATCACATTTTTGTTTTCTTTAGGGAACAGTGTAGTATCTCTGCACAATTTATCGATTAAGTCTGAATTCTTGTTCTGAACTGACACTTAGGAATAATAAGGAAGACCATATAATTTATTGGTACAACTTTTTCTAGCAAGTGGAAAACTGACTGTATTTCGTCAGAAGTAAAAACTACTTGTATCTGAAGCTTTCTATACCATCAACCTTGGCAGCCTTTTATACAATCAATCATGTTATATTTCTGCTGAGATAACTACAGCTGTATACCATTAATATGCATATTAGATGTACTTGTCATTTACCAGCAAGTTAACAATCATTACAATAACATGGATGGGGGGGAAAAAACTCTCAAATTAAATCCAGAAATGGAAAAGTCTTTGATCAATAGGAAACTGGATGCAGGCACTGCAACTAAGTGTGGTCTTTATAGGTTTGCCCTTCCTCCATAAGAGCACTGGGAAGAAAGGAGACTTCTAAAGTTGAAAACTATACTTTGTCAACGAGAATGCAAAAATTAATCCACAAGAAATTGAGTAGAAATATGAAACCCAGTAATTAACAGTCAGACTGCTCAGATGAACTTATTGTGGAAGAAAGTATCGGAAGATAACTCTCTTCAAACTAAAAGAAAACAGTGTAATTTATCCCAATGGCTTCCTTCCAAATAGGAAGTAAAACTGTAACAATGTCCAAATATGGATTAATTGGAAATTGCAGTCAGAGTGTAGCAGATTGTTCTGCCGAGTAGTGTAAGAACAGAAAAAGGACTAGTTAATTTAGCTCTCTAGCATTATATCCAAGTTCCTAATATTTTCTCAGCAGTTTTCATCTTGAGTAACCACCAGCTTTTCTTACATCTGCATCTAGGGATAAATAATTGTTTTTTTTATCCTTTTTGAGTAGGAACCATTAAGAAGGAAATCAGGGCTGTAAGTCTAATTTTTCCTTACAAGTTTAATGTGTAACTGAGAATCACCAAGTGATTTACATTGTGATGCATCAACTGAAGTTGGAGAATGATGGGGGACAATGGTTTTTATAAGTGTGATTGAGATAGAGATAGGATTCCAGCAGAAATTAAATATAATGAACTGGATTAAGAAGGACAAATAAACTTTTCATGCCAGGGAAATGTATTCTTGTGGTCCAATCCTCCAGTGGAAAAAATTTACACCATGGGAGCAAGAATACTATGTGGAGGAAATTTGTAATGCAAATAATGATATTTTCTCTAGCCTCAATTCTAAACCTCCCAAAAGTTTGGATGTGATTTCAAATAATGTTGCAATAAATTTAGTGAAATTTGGAAAAGGCCCGAAACAAGACGGTAACATTGAATAAACCACATTGTTTAAATATGGATCTGCAACACATAAAACCACTTTTGCAGCAACTGTGAACCAGGATGCCTTACTTGGATTTTGCCTCTTGCAATAGCGAAGGATCATCTGTAGCCAAATACACTCGCTTTTTGTCAATGTGCTTTCTCCGGGAAAGAAGTTGGAAACGTTCTTCAACATGTGTCATGTATTCTTCAATTGGATGAAATGCTGCTTCTGTTCCCACTTTGTCTGTTCTACGGACGTGAATACTGGAAAATAACAGGAAACTTGGCATTTCTCAAACGTTCATATTAAGAAAATGCATTTTTTTTTACCTCTTAGGATGGTAAAAATTCATTCTAAGATAAAAAGCAGATGAAAACAATTGTACTTCATTATGTCAGACAGTTTATACCAAACAAATGGAAACGTTACAAAGTCAGACTATTTTTAGTTACACAAACTTAAATTAGAAATGTAATTGAAATGTGTAAGTTTCAAGAACTCTTTTTTCTCACTGCACTATCAGAACTGAAAACATGAGAACCCCAAATAAAATTGATTAGGTTAGGTTGTAAATGAAGTATTTATACATATATAATAAATCATCAATTTGTGAAATTCATTGCTGCAAGGTAGATTAATTGCTATAGTTTATAAGGCTATTTTGACTTATTTAAAAAAAACAACTAATTTATTTATTAGTTTTATGTGCAGCTCATCTCATTCATAGGTGACTCTATTTCAATTATGTTGAAAATGACAGCTCTTTTTACAAGTGGAAGAGAAAATGTAGCAGTTTAGGGAAATATTTCACAGAAAATTTAGTGGCGTCAAGAAAATTAAAGAAATATTCAATCTAGGGATTACAGGCATTTTATGAGCTAAAACACAAACCATTAAAAATATGAAATTAGATCCCTGTGTGATTTATAAAAAATAATGCAATTTCCTTTATTTGATAATGATTAGATTGTAAACAACAGCCTATGGTTCTAAAAAAATGGGCATCAAACAGAAATTTCAAAAATCCAATTCATAGTTCTTAAATGATTAAACTGGCTACAGCCTAGATCTGTCAACTAGCACAAATACTGGTAAGTATTTAACTAGGATCATATGGTTCTGCTAATTTGTATACCATTTCTAAGAAAACCATTTAAAATCAAAGATTAGACACTTGGATGTTGCTGAGAATTATTTCCTAAATAATTTGAAAGGCCAATAATTTATTGCCTATACTATCAGAAAGCCATAAAATATAATTTTCTTATCTTTTAAACACTTTTTTTTCTGAACTTATTAAAAGGATCAAAAATCATTTATTATAAAAGTGAAAGGAAGCCTCCATTGTCAGAAGTATTGTACTTCTGAATTAAACATGTTGGGGTGAACAGGGTAGGACCCTCATTCTGTGTAGTGAGCTTGAAATTTAAAAAGTGCTTTAAGACTGCTTTCTTTATTCCCAAATAGCATTGATATGAAAAAAAAAATACTGAAATAAGATAAATTTGAGGGAAATTATGTTTTCTCAAAAGTAAATCCTACAGATTTCAATGGGAATAAACATGAATGGGTTTATGATAGTCTTAATAATCTACTAAAACACTTACCCAACAATTGGATGTTTAAAACCAAGTTTTCTTGTGGCTTCTTCTATCTCTTTTTCTAACAAAGGCTGTGGACGAATCAAGTATTTGACAAACTGTGAGACCCACCATACTGGAGGATCCCCATGGACACGAATCAGTCTATCAGCCAGATCTTCTGGAATTGCCAATGGCAAATATGGAGGCCGTGGATGTAGACTGTCAACTATGGGCAATTCTATAACTTGAACATTTTTGTCATTCATTTCACCTGGAAAAGATATAGTTATGATCAAATATTTCAGAAATAGGTGATTTTACAAATTATTAAAAATACAGAAAATACATTGTTTTTAAATATAATTTGTACCTTTCTGACTGGGACTGAGTATCTATTTCAATGATTGTCTTGAATGCAGCAACTGCACAGAGGCTGCAATGATCTATAACTGATAATAATCTCCAAAAAAAAATCTAATAATAATAATCTAGAAACATATTTTGAGAAACTGTATTCCCAAACTATGAGCATTATTTTTGCCTCACTTCCTGAAAGGGGGGAGTTAAGGAATGAAATAAATACTTTAAACCTTTTACACTTACCGAAACTTTTTCAAACCAAAAGCGATAACTAACCCTTGAGCAGTATGCCAAAAACTACATTCCAAAAGATAGGCAGGACACAGGTATCAACTAAATTTGATAGACTCTAATATAAATTGTAAATTAAATTTGATTAAATAAAATTTAATATTATTTTCTTTGTATTTTCCTCTTCTGTCATATTTTAAAGTACACAGTTGAAGCAATGTCTGGCGGACCACACCAAAGCCTTTTAGCAGCCACAGGTAACTGCAGAGCCTTAGACTAATATTCCATGGCAAAGGATGAAATTGATGGATTGGGAGAAGAATCTGGTCCTTACCTACTTTCTGTTAATTTGCAATTTCCATCAGTTAATTTCAACACTGCAAACAGATATCTCCCTTTGTTCTACCTTTCTCTCAAAAGAGATTGAACAGAGGAATGACACAGTGGCTGTTATTAATATATTAAAGGTAAAGGTTAAGATTTCCCCTTTCCAGTCGTATCCAATTCTAGGGAGTACCGCTCATCCTTGTTTCTTAGCTGAGGGGCCAGCGTTGTCCAAAGACATTTTCCGTGGTCATTGGCCAGCAAGACTATATGCCACGGTGCATGGAACGTTGTTACCTTCCCACCAAAGTAGCACCTATTTATCTACTCGTATTTGCATGCTTTTCAAACTGCTAGATGGGCAGAAGCTAAGGCAAGTAACAGGAGCTCACCCCATCGCACAGAGTTGGGTCTCGAACCCAGACTGTCAGCTTTAACTGCTGAGCCATTGTGCCCTGTCACTGTATTAATATTTTAATGTATTGGGCATGTCTTTAACCAGCAAAACAAAACTAAGCTTGTCTCAATGTTAGAAAAGATCAAAAATGAGGAAGCGTGAGGCATCTATCAATATATAGAAAACTTTTGCAAGGAAGAAGAGTAACCCATTCAATATAATTTGAAGGTAATCTAAATATATGTATAAAGCTTTGCCAGACTTCCCTAATCCAATGGGGAATTTTCTAAATGCATCTCGCATTGCCTATTTTCCTCCTTTCACTTTTTAGGAGAGATAACAGAGGTATAGAAAGGAAACAGGAACCACTTAAAGAAAATTTTGAAAATGGGGATCACAGTGGCTGATAGATAACAGACAAGAAACTTCACCAGATGAGCTAATTCTACTCTAATGTAACATTACATTAACAGTATCTTACAAGTTTGAAAGTAATTTCCTCTCCATCCCTTTTACAGCCCAAGAAATTAGGGAAGGTCTAAGAGCTACTTGTCCCACCCACATTCTTGCTGTGGGCTAAATTGCCTTTTATCTGACCATTGCTTTCCTGCATCTCTTTACTCTGTCTCCCAAGGTCATTTCCACATACTATTACAATATCTCAGTGACACCAGTTCCTTATGATACACAAAGCAACTCACTTGAATGCCAATGTTACCTATTCCAAATAAGCCTGTGCCCAGCTGCTTCAACAGATAATTATTTCAAGTTATGGATTACACGTCCTTCTTACATTTGGGTTCCATTAGATTATAATTAATATCCAAAAATGTTTTTCTTATATGGTAAGAAAATTTGGTGATTATTTTAAAATCAATATAAAATGCTTTCTGACCGTAATATTCACATAGAATAACAGAGTTGGAAGGGACCTTGGAGATTATCTAGTTCAACCCCCTGATCAAGCAGGAGAGCCTATTCCAAATACTTGCCTCTACCTAGGATCGCACTCACAACTTCCTGACTGTCAGGCAAGAGCTCCACCTCTATCTGCACAATTACAACATTAGTACATTTTTGCAACTAATACAGAATAATAGATCTGGAGAGTCCTTGGAGATCTTCTAGAGCAACTTTCTCCACAGGTAGAAGATCCTATGCCATTCCAGACAAATGGCTGTCCAATCTCTTCCTAAAATCTCTAGTGATGGCACACCAACCCCCTTTGGAAGCAAACCATTCCACTGACTGATTTCTCCTTAGTTCTAGGTTGAATCTCTGCTTGATAAGTTTCCATCCATAACTTATTGTCCTGCTCTCAGGTCTTTGTAGAATAGGTTAACCCGCTTTTGTCTGTGATAGCTCCTCAAATATTGGAAGACTGATTCCTTTTCCTTTTTTTCATTAGACCAGACATATCCAGTTCCTATGACTGTTCATCATATGGTTTAGCCTCTAGTTCACTTACTATCTGTGTTGCTCTTCTCTGCACCCTTTCTAGAATCTCAATATCTTTTTTGTATCATGGTGACCAACGCTATAGTATAAATGCAGTATTCCAAATGTGGTCTTACCAAAGCAGTATAAAGCAGTACTAACACCTTGTATGACCTTGATACCATCCCTTTATTGACGCAGCCTAGGACTGTATTGGCTTTTTTGGAAGCTGCAGCCCACTGCTTGTTCATATTTAAGTGGTCGTCTACTAGGACTCTAGATCCCTCTCACAATTACTACTGTTGAGTCATGTATCATCTATTCTATATCTTTGCATTTGGTTTTTCTTACCTAAGGGTAACACCTTACTTTTCTCATCACTGAATTGCATTTTGTTGGATAGGACTCAGTGTTCAGGTATGTCAAGATCCTTCTGAATCTTGACCCTATCTTCTGAAGTGTTGACTATTCCCCCAACTTGGTGTTGTTTGCAAAGAGCTACTCTTTGTGCCTAAAGTAGGGCTAAAAGTCATTGTCCCCCACTTTTATGCCTGGTGCCTTAATTACTACATTAAAATGGATCTCATATACACAACCTACATTTTTAAAGGTCAAAGTGAATTGGATAGCAATATTCCTGTGTATCAAGGCAAAAAAAAAAATCAAGAATGTCTGAAAAATTAGAATAGTTGGAACATGTGGTCCTATAGTGAGATTAAAAAAAATGAAAAGTCAGCTTGACCACTGATTAAACACAAAATTTTATCAATTATCTATTAAATTAATATTGACTAATCATCACGAACAAGTATTCTGTGTCCTTTCAAAGAATAACAAAGATTACCATCATTGATACTAATTTTAAAATGTTCTATTCTCTTGATATTTAAGTGAAATTATTTCATTTATTGTTTTAAATTTCGTTTAGATTGTTTTAATAAGACTACTAATACATTTTTCTTGCTGCATATATAAGCTTGTATGTGTCTTTGATCATGTTTTTCAATCAGTGAACACTTGTTTGTCTTTTTAACAGTGATTTTATACAAATCTATAGCTTGGAACATTAGCCAAACCTTAATACACTTGTTGTACAATCATATTGTGAAACAACCATCTGCTTAGCAAAATTGCAGGCATTTATGCTGCTTTCTTTCCAACCCTTTAAGCCAAGGGTGTCAAACTTGTGACATGTTGTTATCACATGATTTATTGCAACTTTTTCCCCCTTCGCAAAACAGGGGGTGGCCGTGGCCAGTGTGTGTCGTATCTGGCCCATGGCCCACAAGTTTGACACCCTTACTTTAAACCCTTCCTTTAATGTCAGCACAGCAAATTGTCTATAAAGCTGAAACCTTGACACAGGTGTAGGAAGTGACACACATTTTGGAGATCTGCCGCTACAAGCAATCGGAGTACAGCAACCAAGTGAAAGAAGATGTCTTCCTTCAGAAAGAGTGGATAGTTCAACAGAGAGGAAAAGAAGTACAGTATAGCAGCCTCGCAAGATAAAGCACAACATAAACAAGGTACAAGAGCTCTTCTTCATGGTCATTAACACAAAAAGAAGAAGAAATCTTAAGAGAAAAGGGAGTTAAAATAAAACAGGCTTTAAAAGAAATGGTGATGCCTAGTAGTAATAGTACAGAGCATAGTTTACTGGTAATTGTAATAGAGTAATTCTGTAGGTAATAGAGGAATAGGTAATAGTCTAAATATTGTAATAGCAATTGAAGAGTAATAAACATTGTAATAGTAATTATCATAGTAATAGTGTAGAGATGTCAACAGAATACAGGAAATACTCATATATCACTTTTGTTTGTTTTACAAAATACAGTATCTTCCCTATCCTTATAGTCAGTATATAGGGTACAGTTCTTTTGTGTGTCTCTTGAGCCTAGGTCAATCCAATTGGGCATGGTTTAAGAAAAGAACCCATTACACCTATACACCATCTTTCCTGACCTTGTGGCATCAAGACAGATGAATATTTAATTCTCATAGTGGGGATCGGATTGTATGTATTATGACAATAAGTACCATGTACTTTGATTTGGATTTACTCCCAGATAAATACAGAATGAGATTCAAGCTGAATTCCTTGAAAATACTAAAAACTGGGAGTTTTTAAGCTATTGAATTTTGAATACATCTCAGTAGTTTAGCTTGTGCAGAATGCTAAATCAAAAAATGCATAGTCTACGTCACACTAAGTCAGAAACTTTTGCCGATCTGCTGATCTTCCTTCAGGTTTGTTCTTTATGTATCTATCCTTCTTCAGATTACCATCTCTACCAATTTGCTAGAAACAGACACGTAACTGATTTCTCTGTAATTTCCTGGAAGTCCACAGAATCCCTTTTTAAAATTTGGTGTCACATTGCTAACCTTTTATTCTATTGGCTCTGAGCTTGATTTCAATGGCAAGTTTTGTGTAAGGTCACAGTTTCACATCTCAGCTGTTTAATAACTCTCTGGTAAATGCGCTCAAGGTGTGAATTGTTACTTTATTCCCTTCCAAGATGTCTAAGAACATCTTCTCATTAACTCAATTTGCATTACTTGTTTCATTTTCTTTCCTGAAAATTTCAGTACAGATTCACGTATCTGTCATATACTTTTGTAATAAAGACAGATGCAAAATTTTCATTAAGTCTTTCTGTAATTTCTGTATCATTCTTGAGCATTCCTTTCACTCCTTTATTGTCTAATTGTGCATCCATTTCCTCAGCTAATTTTCTACTTTGAATAATTTAAGTTATTATTGTTCTCTCTTATGCGCTTTTTTTAATGCCATATACTCCTCAAATTCCTTATTTGCATTTATTATCATCATCATAGGCTTTTCCAGTCTGTGTTTGTGGATTTAATTGACATTCCTTTACTGTGGGATATATTGTAGCTTTTAAACTGTTCCAAGGTACAGATATTTGGGGCATGTAGAAATTTACTTTCTTCATCATACCCTGAGCATGAATATAACCAATCTATGTAAGGATAACAAAATCCTCTATTATTAAAATACACTTCTCTTGCATTTTTCCCTATTTTATTTCACTACCTCCAGATCATCCTTGATATTTTGATCAGGAGGACAGCAGCACATCCGCATATTTGCTCATTGAGAGTGTAATTGTGATGTGCTTTTTAATATTTTTGCCATATGCTATATAAGTAAATCAGAATGCATTTGGGTACCATAAGACAGAACAGGAGTGATTATTTTGTACACACATACAAAGCCTAGCCTCGAAATACATACAGGAATGTGAACACAGTGTGATACTCATAGAAATGAGAGACCCTCATGATGACATGACTGCATTCCAGGCAGATGGCAACTGGCTCACATTTATGACTGGTTGCAGTATCCTGCCATCATCAGTCCACGATTTGCAATTATTTATTTATTAAACAAACTATACTGACTCTGGGTGGCTTACAACATTAAAAATCCACTACATAAAAACTATAAAACTTCCAGCAAAAAAACACCCATTCAGGAGAATGGATTTGGTAGATCACATGATTCAGACTTATGACTGTGTAATTTGGTTATTGATCACCATAAAAATGAGTAAAAAATTGGGTTTGGGTATGTGGTTTCCTTGATTTACCATTGCGACCACAATTTGGGTCCCAACTTTTGTTGTAAGTCAAGGACTACCTGTAGTGATTAAGGCATCAGACTAAATTGTGAGTTCTAGTCCTACCTCAAGCATGAAAGCCAGCTGGCTGACTGGGTGATTTTGAGCCAATCACTCTCTCTCAACACAACTCGCCTCAACACCACAACTGTTGTGGGGGAAATAGGAGTAAGAAGGAATATTAGGTATGTTCACTGATTGGAGTTATTTATAAAAATAATAAAGGCAGAGTAAAAATAAGCAAGCAAACAAACAAAGCTCAGAATACAATTTTAGTCCAGTCACTCTCTCTCAGCCCAATCTAGGTCACAGAGTTATTATGGATAAAAATGAGAGGAGGTTGTATGTATGTTGCCTTCAACTCCTGGAGGACATAGAGATATAAATCCAACAAATAAAGATATAAATAAAACTTACATGGATGATGATAGATATTGTAGTCTAAAGTATCTGAAGACTACCAGATTAGATAACCAAGCTTAGAGGTTCAAAGCAGGATTGGTGGTACACAAATGATCATTGCACAAGTTCTCCAACAATATTAAGAAAATAAAGATAATTTTCTTCCGACTCTGTAACCCACTCTTACTGTGGAAAAAAGTCTGAGGCATCAGAACTCATTATCACTACCTACTCTTATTTTAAAATTATTTTTGGTACAAAAGAAAATTGGCAACATGAGCATTGTGATAAGCCAGAATAGTTAAGATCATACAAACCATGTGGAGGAGTACAAAGTGTCTCCTCCATGTTTGTGCAAACAGCAAAACCAACCTGGCGAAACCTTAGAAAGGCACAACCTCCTTGACCTTTTGAGGAATGAATTTGGAGGGACAATTTATTTGCAGAAAAGCAGTCCTTCAAAGAGTTAGGAGATAGATAGCTAATATTCTAGAACAGATTTATTAGGTCACGTAAAACTATTTTTAAGTAAACTCACATATTCCTCAAAAAGACACCTTCCCACTTTTTCTAGCAAAACGAAATATTTTGGATTTGATGCGTACAGGACTTTTGTATTAAATTCAATACCCACACAAAATA
Organism: Psammodynastes pulverulentus; assembly: GCA_025802295.1. NCBI lineage: Eukaryota > Metazoa > Chordata > Lepidosauria > Squamata > Psammodynastidae > Psammodynastes > Psammodynastes pulverulentus. The sequence goes on along the minus strand of JAOYMU010000001.1, from coordinate 96,239,367 downwards.
CAGATTAAAAACCAATGCTAACACTACTAATTAAGTATGGAACTTCCTGCATGTGAATCCTTTCCTACAGAGTACAGCTGCAACAGGCATGAAATGTGAAATTTTTCCCAAGAGGCTCCATGGGCATGGTTCTGTGGGCATGTTTTGGTGGGTGTGTCTTGGTGGGCATGTCTTGGTGGTCATGTGACTGGATGGGTGGGCATGGCCAAGTCAACATCAGCCATGACCCAATGCATTT
>JAOYMU010000001.1:96022965-96034826 GCA_025802295.1 Psammodynastes pulverulentus | reverse complement strand
AAGTGAAGCTCATTGTTCTGAAGCATGTTGAAACCACTGTGGTCAAAGCTGAATACTTATTTGCCTGTTAATTATTTTAAATACATATACAAAATATTTCTTATGTATCAAAATCCCATCATTTACAGTAATGATCAAAATATAAAATATCATGGGAATGATAGGGAGATAGATAGACAGCATCTAATTTAATAAATAAAATAGATTTTTTAAAAAAGCTATGAAAAGACCAAGATTGAGAGGCATTATCTATCCCTTCAGAAGTTCAGAGTCTTCCTTTTCAGAAACAAGCTGAGGTGCAGAATTAACTCCAGGATGCCATCTTGTGGCTCTGTGCGGAAAGAGTACCACAGGTCCCAGCCATAAAAGTTAATTTCACCAGTCCTTGAGCTGACAGAACAAATTAACAAAAAAGATGGGTGGGATTTTCTTACCTTTGTTTTCCTTCATACCAGGCATTACCTGCTGGCAGCAAAAGCAAGCACTGGCCACTCTCCTTAAGGTGGAATGAGTGGCGTGTGTGTGTGTGTGTGTGTGTATTGTGATGCTTTGAATGAAGGGTGGGGTGGCGAGGTTTTAGCCATCTACCAACCTATCTTGACAGCTCAAAAGTCTGTGATCTGCCAATTGCACTATTTATGAACCTGGATCTATAATGTGATGTGAAGCAGGAGGGACCTCTTCCTATGTTTTGGCAGCTATCCCATCTGAAACTTAAGTGCCTTAATTAAAATAACAATTAACTTGAGATCCCTAGCTATACAAAGCTTCAATAAGCCCAGTGCTGTGAAGCAAAATGATTTCTGCTAAAGAACAACAACCCTATCACATTCTGCAGAACTAGGAAACGAGGAAGAATCATTTGAATAGTAATATAAATTTGATAATCCAGTGATAGCAGCATACAATTTGGAGGCAAAAATCTACAACACTTACTAGAGAATAATAAAGAGATCCCACACGCAACTAAAATGATCCCCAATTTTTTTTCTACTAAAGAGATGGATTTTGCTTATGTTACCTCTAATATGATATCAGCATTCTCTTGCGTATCTTTATCTGTCTGGTTCCTAAGGTGAAATTGCTCATCTAGAAAATAGGAATAAAATATATTTTGATTACAGGGATTAAGAAATAATATCCTTTGATCAATTTCCTTCACATCTGCAGTGATTTCTGATTTGCTTTTATTGTTTGAGGATTTAAATAAAACAAAGTGAGCTAAGCTCTAATAAAAAGTTAAAGCAATGTTATACTGTAATTCACTGAGGTTCCAAATCATCCCTATTCATAGCTAGTTACCTAACGGGAACCTACGAAGTAAAAGAAGTATTAGCACTTAAGTTGTAAGCGACATCACAAAAGTATGGAAACTTCATTGGCTGGCAGTTGATGCTTTGATGCAATCATTACAATCCTTAGAGCTCTGGGATTGTCTGGTTTAAGCAAAATATAGATAAGATGATTGGAATCTGAGCAGCTCTAACAAAGGCAAAGGCTTGTTATTACTACTGCCCTGTCCATCACTAGAATAGATAGGTGAATGTTTTTGAGACAACATTGCCTCTATGAATCCCCCACTCACATCACAATGGTCAATAGTTACTTTAGAATTAGGAGTTTAAAGTGCAGAGGTAACTACACATTGCTGATGGAGCAAAATTATTTCTCACATTCTCCTTGGAAGCTTCTAGGTGAAGCTAATAAATACATACAACAAATATAAATGGTTGTGTATCTTTTACTGCTAATAAAAAAATACTGTACGGTTATCTAGAGTTTATTCTAAATTCATTAAATTCAGGAATGGTTACCATTTAAATAACTAAATCATTCAATTATGTTTGAAGAAATCTATGCTTCCAGGGAGAGTTACAGGCTCTTCAATCATAGACAGATGTTTATAATGTTCAGTTACATTTGGTTTGGAGGGCAATTTATTTTTTCCTAATACATACGGTAACTTTTGAGGCTCAAAGGCCGTGTTTTCTATATTGTAGTAAAATGACACTGAATAATTCTGTATGAAGACAAATATAAGTCCTGATAGCTATCATCTCAGGCAGGCCAGCCTGTCTTTTCAAAAGAAGTTGTCCCTGGAAAGTATTCCTTTGCCTCTAAGAGTCAAATAACATTAAAATTCCTGAAATTCAAAATGACTATTCTTTAGTTTCTTAATTAGCCACCTCATCTGTCCTAGATATAACTGTTTCATATTCAATAACCCATTTATAATGAAATCATACTCTCTATAATCATTCAGCATTCTTTATTTTTGAAAAGGGAGCGAACTGCAATTCAGATGTGATTTTAAAAAGAGAGCAGCAGCCCCCCAAAAACTATTGGAAGTTCTACATGGAGATAGATCATTCCAATTGCTTTTGTTTTATAAGGTACACTGCCCAGAAACTTTTGTTATGATGGGCGGCTATAGAAATCATAAATAAAGATTCCCTGTTTGTAATAAATTTTTCTTTCAAGGAAAATCTATCCATGTTTATTCTAGATCTTAAACAGGAAAATAAATGCCATAAGATCTAAGATTATATGTGAAAAATATTTGAGCTTTTGTTCTGCTTAAAGTAAAAGAGCTGCATTTTAATTTAGTCCTACACTTTCAGGCATTTATAGCTGCATAAACAGCAGCAAAACCATGAATGCAGATTCTCCTGACATCCTTTCATAAAATCTGCATGCACCGGAACCCTTTATCACTTGAATTTGTTCCACATACAGTAAAAGCCCAGTGGCTCTCCTGCAAGAAAAATAACCTTTGCAAATATCTTTGGATTTGTTTTAGTCTATTAAGGTTGCTTAGGATTATATAGCAGGAGTCAACAATTTCCTATTCAGCTGCACGTAATGGGAAGCTTTCAGGCATATGTTTTAACCCTCCAGGAACAGGAATGCAGGATTCTCTGCCCTTGCCAAACTTCTCCCATCTATACAAGTTATCCCAAAGGTACTTTTTCCAGAAGGCAACTGGACTTTGTTTTTGTTCTTTCCTTTGAAAACGTTTCATTTCTCATCCAAGAAGCTTCTTTAGTTCTAAATTAATTTAATTAATTGAAGTAATTAATACCACCAGAGGAGACATGCTGTGGACCCAGTTTGAATTCTGCTTGTGGGGCCCAGAAGAGCCTTCTCTGCCGTTGGCGCCTGTCCTTTGGAACAACTTGCCAAGGAGTGAGGTTGGTTCCAACCCTCCTGATCTTCTACAAGAGCTTAAAGACCTGGCTCTGCCAGTTGGCTTGGGGCTCCAATGGACGGGTTTCACACTGGGGGGGGGCAGATAGATTAATAACAGCCCCCCTCTTCTTATCCTTACCCATGTTTTAATTGGGCTCAGTATTTGGATCTTTACAGTGTTTTATTTATATCTTTCGGCTTTTGTATAGTTTTTATCTTTTAATGTTGTAAGCTGCCCCGAATTACCGTTTGGTAAGATGGGCGGCCAATACATTTTATAAATAAATAAACAAACAAATAGCCTACCTGTCTGGCTCTGGGATCCAGTGATCACAAAGAGAAGCAGAACTGCCCAGACAGAAAATCTGAAATGTAGCTGGAGACTTTGAGCCATGTCGAGAAGGATCCTTGTCCCTTCTGCAGCCATACACTTTGGGTGAAGATAATTCTGTTTACTGCAAATTCTTTCCCCTCTTTTCAATCCCAGAGGCCACTGCTGGAATAGTTTCTTTGCTCCAGTTCCAGTTGCTGGGAAGAGTTTGCAGTTGACTTCTGTTCCTAAAAGGTAGTTTCCATCACAGTGCAAATACTCAGAGCTTTCTGCCAACACAAGTCCCATTTATTTCCCACTTGGAGCACCAGGCTGTTTCTTATTTTATTTCTGGCATTTCATTTTAAGTTTATGATGTGGTTTTTTGTTTTTTTTTAATGGAAAGGACACTAGGGGTTTTTTTTTAGTGCCTGCTTTAGAAACTAAGAGCTCGTATTAAATATTTAAAACAGACAAGAGTCATAACAAGCCCATTTTCAAAAGCCAAAGTTGCTTCTTCCTTCAAGACAGGCAACAGCTTGCACTGCTGTGCTTAAACCATTACTGTTAACATTTGCTTTCCAGCAGTTTAACCGAAGACCAATCCTTACATACCATGGGAGGGTGGATCTGGCAAATCCCTCTGCTTTGCAGCATCCAGCACACATATTTCACTGGAAAGACAAGTTGCTTCTCCTCTCCAAATCCACAGCAGTGTTCCTCAAGAAGAAAACTTGTCACATAACACACCCCTCCCCACCATCAGCCGGACTACTGCCACACATGTCAGAAGCTGGATATTCTTTGTGAGTAGATCCTATATAGAGATTCCAGAAACCATCTGGGATAGCAGTTGGTTTTTGTTCTTGTTTTTAAAAAATTCAGTACAGCAGGATATCGAGACATTGAAGCCTTGTATTTCTGCAGCTGGAGTGACTGAAAGGATGGAAGGTATGTAGTAAGACAGTGATAGTAAATCTAAGACACACGACAAAGGTGACACGCTATGATGTTTTGGATGATATGCCAGCGTTCACCAACATTCAACAATAACTATTCTCAAAAGCATGTCCAGTTCTTGTATGACTTTCAGAGGCTGAGGATGTCATTCAAGAATGCCTTTGCATGGTCTCTGGAGTCTCCAAACATCACACAAAAGTGGTGCATCATCATCATCATCATCATCATCATCATCATCATCATCATCATCATCATCCTAGCCATTGTCTATCCACTGCAGGATGAAGGCCTCTTCCGTATGTTTCCAAGCAATACAGTCTTGAGCTTTCTTTTGCCAATTGGGCCTGCAATACTTGCTGATGTTGTCGATCCATCTTGTTTGAGGTCTCTTTTGTGGATGCTTTTTATCAAGTGGAAATGGAAATGGGCTGGTCACACATAGCAAGAAGAGCTGATGGCAGGTGGACTAAGGCAGTTATAGAATGGATTCCCCTCGATAAAAAGTGGGACATAATTATTTTATTAAATTTAAAAAATATTTATTAAATTTATATGCTGTCCATTTCCCCCAGGGATTTGTGAAGAAATACACGTCTAATGCATGTGTTCTCCAGTCTGAGGTGCACCTGAAATACCCTGTGGATGAAATGTCTGCCCATATCTACTGTACAGATCAGTGGTCCTCAACCTTTGCAGCTTGTCGGCCCAGTGGAGGGGGGGGATGAAGTGAACTGAGCCATGTGATTGGCAGGCCACCATGCATGTGCAGCTCGACTTGCGCAAGTTGAACTGTGTGCTGTGCACACACTCCAGCGCGTTGCTCACAGAAGATGTGCACACATATACAGCCCAGTTGCTAATGTGCCACAGCCCAGTAGTGGGCCATAGCCTGGGGGTTGGGGACCCCTGGTATAGATTGTTCACATGGTAATCATTTTGGCTTATCATTTAATTCCACTTCATTCATCCCTGGTATTCTGAAAGAGGGTAGAAATTACTAAAAATGATATACTGCCATCTCTTTATCTTTAGTGCTTTCATCACTGATGAGAATAGGAGGGATGAAAATCTGCTTCACCTATCAAATTGCAAACATATTGCAAAAAGTTCAAGGGGTTCTCCTTCCCCCAACCACAATCACTCCAAATATATTAAATTATATCCACTGTTGCTCAACACAGTAGGAATTAAAGGAGCCACATAACTTTCTTCTACATCTGGAGATCAAAATGATGGTGAAGCCTGTTTCACATCATCTACAAAAGGGGAAAGGGATTGAGGAAGATTCATGCATCCCAGTCTCTTAGAAACAAAGCTTACAATATTTGTGATTTATTATTTCCACATCCAATCACCTTAGGTTGCTTCACTTTTTGCTCCGAACTTGGCATGACTTCTGTTGTTTCTAGACATGTCCCATGCTGCTGCAGATTTCTAACATTTAATGTGCATTAAATATTATTGTAACTTAAAACATCTGCATTCCAGACTCTGCTCTGGGCTCTAAATCCCAGTGGTAAGGAACACTTTTAATTATTTGAGGTCAAGTTAAATATTTTGCTTGCAGAACTTTTCAGCTTCCAGTTCATTCTCCACCACTTTATCATAACATCCTTTTTTCAGTGTAACTTTCTAAAAAAAACTCACTATACTCAAGATACACTTATCAGAATGTTTTGAATTGGATGTGTTCCAACTAAACAAAACTTGAAATACTCTCATGTGTTCCACATGGAAGAAAATTTGAAACATTTCAAGTGTGGAACAGATAGAATGAAGAAAACCAACCAACCGTTCTTTTGTTTTTCAATCCAAATCTATATAGTAAAAAGGATGGTAATCAAGACTTTGCCATAGGGTGCACAGAAAAAAAACCATAGTGAAAGAGGTGATTATTTTTAAAAAAATGAAATTTGTACATTTCCATAGGAGACAATGGAAGCGGAGCTTTAAGCACATGTTCCCCAGCCTGTTTGCAGAAACATTCACAGAAACTCAGCAAAGAACTGCACATGGCATTATTCACTTGATCAGAGTCCATGGACAGCAGCAAACAAGGGGGAAAAAAACTTACTTGGCTATTGGCTTCAAGCTGTTTTTCTCTTCCCAGTGCAGCATTAGAGACACAATTCTATACTTGACAATTTGGCACAATACTCAACAAGCAGATGAAAAAGCAATATGGCCTTGACATTTGAGCATACACATTCAAAGCACATCAACAAGACCAGGTATATGTTGCATTTTATAAGTTACAAGCTAAAAACTAGAAAAAATTCATTAGCAACATTCATGCTCATGCACACACATCAATCACAGGTTGTAATAGGTGGCTGGCAGGCAAGATCAGTCTTTAACATTAGTTACGTTTGGAGTAGTCATCCAAAATTGCGGATGTAACTCCCTGCTTGCGTCAGGCAACTGATGACTGGAACCCAGCACGCATCGGTCTTTAAGCATGTAGCATATAAGCAGTTATTTTTCCCATTCACTCTTCTCACCCTATTCTTTGCCAACAGCAGAATAGATGGAACTAGCTCCTCTTATTTTTCTGGCTTTGCTGAAAACTAAGAACCAAGTAATTTACAAAACAAAGCACAGGATTAAAAGTTCTCCTCGAAAACAGCCCCGTTTTGTCTTAAGCTAAGATCAGAAGCAGCACGTTTTGTTCCAAGTATAAGGTAAATGCTGTCAAACCATGAAATTATGTTCCCAATTTGAAGCAACCATTTGAAGCCTGGAATCTCTTGCACATTTTTTTAAAAAGCATATATGAGCAGGCAGGTGGCAAGCATCTCACTCATGACTTCCCATATTCCTCAGTAATAGACACTGAAACCCCAGGAAGGCTATTCCGATTAATGTTCCAAGTAATGGTGGCTGCAGGATTACAGCTATAATTCAGAATGGCACACATTCCCGACAGTCCAGTTCTATGATATAGATTCCCACCTTTCTAGCTACAGAAACTCTTGACAGCTTTTTATCAAAAGTGTAAAAATATAAATCAAAATGTAGTGACAATGAATAGTTACAAAGCCTTGAAGATCTTCTCACCCATTCTTTGCCTGGAGGCTTTTTTACTGTCCCAAAGAGAAGCTCAGCTCACCACTCCTTATATGCTCATTTTCCTTTAACTCCTTTCATTCTCTCTCCCCTCCTTTATTCCCCAACACACACACCCCACCTAGAACCCCTCGGGCTCTTCCACAGAGCCAATGACTGACAGGCTGCCTTAGCAACAGCATTTAGACTTATATACCGCTTCACTGTGCTTTACATCCCTTTCTAAACAGTTCAGAGTCAGTATATTACCCCCAACAATCTGGATCCTCATTTTACTGACCTCAGAAGAATGGAAGGCTTGACCTTGAACCGGTCAGAATTGAACTCCTGGCAGTTGGCAGAATTAGCAGGCAATACTGCATTCAAACCCCTGCGCCACCACGCAATTAGCAACTCATTTCACTTTATAGATAACATTTTCTTTCATTTCACAACCAATCTGAAAGCTCAATTTCTCCCGTACGTGAGATAAGCAAAAGCTTCACACGAAATTTTATTTCTTTTTATTATATATAAATACATAATTGGGCAGAGGGGTGAAAAATGTACCCATCCCCCCCCTTCTCACTGTTGTTTCCCATCTCCTTTCTTCTCTCCTGGTTCTATCTTCAAGCTTTGGGGAGCCTGGCGATAGGCAGGAAAAGCCTCCCAAGGACTGTTCAGATCAAATTTGCGGAACTCCTGAGCCAATTCCAGTGGCTCTGCGACCACACGCTTCACCTCATCATCGTATCTGACCTGATAATGGAGAAATAATGTTAAAATGAAGGGAGGGATAGACTATCTAGAGTGGCTATAAGAGGCATTTGGATTTTTTGCAAGTCATTTTTCCCTTGATGCATACATACAAGTGGATTGTTATTCCCTACTAAAATGTCGTCTTTGCCAATAAAACCTCCCCCCGTCGCTGTCTTCTGGGGGATGCTACTCCAGACTTTCATGCTCGGTCCTTGGCTTCACATCCCCACCAATGAATGAATTCATCTTTTGTAGCCTCAGTCTAGAAGTCGAGTATGACTAGAATTTGTGCAAGCACATAGAAGATCTGATTGTGCAAGGCTGTTTGTCTTGAAACTATTTCCTAATTGGCAAATCGCAGCTGTATACTTTCAGTAGCTATCAGCTACCAGACAATGACAGAAGAAGACTTATCATCCATCCCCTTTGTATATCTGTGAGCTTCCTGTATGCATCTGGGTGGCCTCTGCAATGCTTTGTTTATGTTTGTTATTATGACTGAATAGGTAGGAAACCAGAAGGCAGCAGGTCAGTGCACTGTTCAGGAAGCTGGTTTGCTCAAAGCCTCTTTCATTATTTCATTCTTGCATTTTATACCCTAAATTTGCCTGCAAAATATTTGTTATATAGTTGATGATGGATTATACGTATGGGGATGGCCACTTTCTCCTCAGATCCAGTTTGTTGGCTCTGCTTTCGAACGGAGAATCGGTGAAGGAAGAGGGGAATCTCTGGTGCTGCAAATATTGTTGCTACCATTCAGCCGCCTACAACCCAGATGGACAATGAGGGATGACAGATTTTCCACTCCTGGATTAGCCCGTTCTTGCTTGCTCACCTGTCTACCTCACAACAGAATTCCATGGGGAGCCCAGTTTCCTATTCCTCAAAATTAAAAAAAGTCACATTATGGATGCTCAGTCTGTTCTGAAATGACTTTGTAAATCATTATCTTATTCATACCTCCACATATCCAGAAAGGGGAAAATCTTTCCTGAAAGGATGACCTTCAAAACCGTAATCTGTAAGGATTCGCCTCAGATCTGGGTGGTTAGCAAAGAATACTCCAAACATATCCCAGACCTAGAAAAACAGAAATCAAGTGAACAGCTCAGTATGTTGACTTTACAGACGCTAGCTTATTTCTCTGACCTGGATTATGATTTCCGAAACATGAAATATTAGCTATTAATTGCTAGGAATATAGGCAACTGATAGAAACAACTGGAACTCAAATTAACAAATGCTTGGGATCTAGGAAAAGAATCAGTTTTTTATTTATCAAATTTATATAGCTGTCCCATCTCACCAGAAGTTACTCTGAGCAGCATACAACAGAACCATTGATTCACCATTTGTTGAAGTAAATCACCAGGCGTGAGCCCAAAATGGGGAAAACATTTTGTTTTGAAACTGGAACAAACCAGATCATCCAGTTTGGCAAAAATAAAATCCAGAAAATACATTACCTGTTAGAGTAGAACCTTTGGTCATGGACTCTTCTAACCACGACCAAATAGGGTTCCTGCAAAAAAAAAAATCACTTTTCTCCACCCCCGCGGCCGATTTCCCCTTCCGCATCATTTTTTTTGTAAGCACCAAATTTCCAAAATTAGGTTCGGGTCACGACCAAATCGGGTTATGGAAGTTATGGAACGAATTATGATCATGACCAGAGGTTCTTCTGTATAGGTTTCAGATGAAACAAAATCTAGATGGCTTGAATAGGCCAAGGCTGGTGGTGTCACTCCCTTCATCAGCAACTCCTCACATAGTATATTCCACTGATCTGCCTCACCCCCACCCATCTTCCCAGCAGCTTGTATGTCTTTCTTGACCTCAACTGATGCTGCCAGGGTCCCAGCATAGTGTGCCCTACCAGCCTACTTTCCCCTATTTTCCTTCTTTTCTCTGAGACACTGATTGATGTCCTTGATTTTTTTTCCCTATCCTCTCCCTATCCTCCACTATGCCAATATTTCTGCCTGGAGCAGAGCACCCGCATTTTGTTCCATTCATATAAATAGGTCACCCCAAACCAGCTATTCCATGTACCACATGGAACAACTTGTGCATTCCATTATAGAAAGCCAGGTTGGTATGGTGGTGAAGATGCTGGCCTAAAAAAAAGGCATGAAAGCCAGCTGGGAGACTTTGAATCAGCACAATCTACCTTATAGCACTGTGGGGAAAATAGGAAGCAGGAGTATTAAGTATGTTCACTACCTTAAATTAGATATAAAATAAAGTGGGGGAAAATTTACTAATCCATTTAAACCACCCTATTTGCAATATTAGCAAAATAGTGTGTAAATAAGAAAAAGTAGCTCTGCTTTCAACAAAGTTTCTGTAAAACGGAAAGGATGACATCTCCAATATAAAATTTCATAATTTACAAGCAGAATTGCTATTAGCAAAGAACCAAGCCCAAGTACAAATGACAGATGACTTTATTTGTTGAGCAGTAACTGGACCAAATTCTCTTGATGAAAAAATAGATTCAAATGGATCTTTATTTCATTAAAAGGGATTATTCCATGCTGATAATATTAAAGAATTCTAAAAGTTAGTTTTGTATTTAAAAAGTGGGCCATTTCAAATGGTCAGGTTCAAACTGAGGGGAAATATTTGAAAATGAATGGAATCAAAGTGTGATTTAAAACATTTCATGTTTGTTCTCCTTTTCCCTAACCCCTAAGTATACTAAACACATTTTTGTAAAATATGCATGATATATAAACACTATAAGCTATTCTTGTCACGTTTCCCTGTATATCATGACAATTTCTTGATCCCCAAACCAATAAACACAAATCCTGCACATCTGGGAAGGTTTAAATTAGAGTCATCAAATATGGCCCTTCACAACTCATCTTGGCATGCCATTCACCTATGATGCTATACTTTCCTTTTGCAACATTAACAGGGATTGGCTCTGTAATATGAAAAAGCTGGTGCTTATTTGAATTACCCAATTCGCCCTTGGCTCGAGTCTCTCTCTTTTTTTTTTTTTTTTCATTTGGTATACTCTCCATTCACCCCAAATTAAGATAACATCTGCTTGTCAAAAGAGAAAAAAAGCAATCTGGAAAACCAAAATTGTCCTCTGTATTTATATGAAGATTTTAGATTGCATTTCTAATATACAATCAGCATCACTGAGAAGGTATTTCGTAGTATAGAAGCACTAGTACATTCCTTGAAATTAGAACATTGGGCATGTGTCGGGAAAAAAATGGAAGGAATGAACATTCATCACTTCCTAAAAGATGTACAAGTTATCTAAACTGCAAGTGTCAGAGTAGCTGACCTGGCCAATAAGGAATAATATCACTGAAGTCATTATGGCTTTAAGCAATGTTGCTATCAGAAGCTCAACTACCGTAAGCTCTTCAAAGTCCCTGTGAATGAGTTGGGCAACAATATAAATTTTCTGGAATAAATAAGTAAATATTCTCAAATGTGTTAATAAACAGCAATGGGGACAGAAACCAATCCCTTAGTAGATTCCCAGTGTTAACATCCCTAATGCTTACCTCTCTTTCATACCAATTTGCCCCTTCAAATAATGGTATTATAGACTCAATCGGTGTCAGTT
>JAOYMU010000001.1:95971586-95984192 GCA_025802295.1 Psammodynastes pulverulentus | reverse complement strand
CCATTAAGAACAAAGAACAAAACCATGATTAAAACATGATTTTCACACAAAAACAAAAACATAATAGTGTGTGTCTTCACCTCCGCCAAACCCTTGAGACTGACTCACCGAACCCCTGGGGTTCGATCGAACCCAGGTTAAGAACCACTGACTTAGATCATGGCTTTAAGAGAGCAGATTTCTACTAGTAGTTATCAGTACATCAGGGCATTTTCTACAACATTAAAGGTCAGTGTGCCACTGAATAATAGAAGCACAAGGGAAAGTGCTGTTATATTCATATTCTGCTTGTGAATTTAATATCTTTTATATGTTTATATAAGCCCGTCTCTGTATAAACTGATTTTTTATTTTTAACAAAAAAAATAGGGGCATACTCTCTCTTTTCATCTATGTAGAAGTAGGTAGAAAATTTGTGTTATCTCCAGTTCTCCAGATTATTGGATTCCCAGTTAATCATTTTTCCTTGTTTGTGAGATTAATGGGAGATAGACTCAAACTACATTTGAAAACTTTAATATATTAATAAGAATTAATACATGAGTGAGATAAAAATAATATGTTTTAACATCTTGGTATTTGCCATGTTAAATGCAGATGTTTATTGATTTTACCAAGGGGAAAAAAAGAAGAAAATAATGTGAGTATAATCTTTCCCTAATATGTTGTGGAGTAAAATTGATACTGAATCTGCAAATATAACCTATCGTGGTATTATCCAGCATCAATATAAGATGCAATTGTAAACAAGCAAATATATTTGAAGTAGATAAGAGATTAATGCATTAAATGTGTAGGGCAGTTTACCTTGGCGAAAAAGTATAGAATTATATCTTTGAATATTCTAATGAATATGATTTTTAAAAAACTGAAATTTTGCAAGGTTTTAAAATTAGACTGTCACAGGTGGTGTACGTGACATGTATTTTGATAGAATTGTGTGTGTGTATCTCTTTATCTCATGGTGGCATAGGGGAGTTGGAAGTAGATATAAGAGGCAGCCATGGCTCCTGTTGCTAGGAAGCCTTTTACGTAGAACATTTTATGGCATGTTTTTATTTAGTTAGTATCTACACAGCTTACTTGCTACATGATAAATAAGGACAATTATATACTCAAAAATATTTGCAGACAGTTAGATTACAGAGATTTATTCAGCAGCATTTTTAGAGTTGCATTGTTTTTACAGGACTAAACCCTGAATTTGAATCCAATAGAGCTTGTATCTTGAAAAACATTCAGTATGCAAAGTAATAATTTCAACATAATATTAGTGTTGTTCATTTCTATGGAGGAAAGATCATACTAGTAATTTATTTATTTTTTCAAGAATGTTCCAATAGTTTCTGAATTTGTTTAACAATGATTTTGGGGAACTGGCAGTTACCGGTAGTCCTTGACTTGCAACCACAATTTGGTCCAGAATTTCCAATCTCACTTGGTGCAATTTAAAGCAAGTCATCATGTGACTAGACCCAATTTTAGGACCATTTTTTACCATGGTCTTTAGGGAGATCATTCATTAAATAAAACTATCCTTAAGTGAATCTGACTTCCCAGGTTGATTTTCCTTGTTAAAACTGGCTGGGAAAGTGGCAAATTGTGATCGCATGATTGCAAGATACTGCAGTCATCATAAATGCAAATCAACTGATCACATGACTGGGAGTGGTGTAACAGTCATAAGTTCAAGACCGGATGGTCAGTCACTTTTTCCAAGGCCATCCTAATTTGAAATTTCATTAAACAGTTGCAACAGTTTAGTATATATAGTGCCTCTCATATAATACATTCAAGGCAGAAATATTTGTTTAGTTATTTTTCAAATTTTTAAGCCACGCTTCTCTTATATCTGGACTTATAAATCTTACTGGGAAATAGCAGGTGGGGTGAGACTAGTTACGTATTATTTTTGCCTGGATCAAATCAGCATGCACTACTTTATAATATTATCTTGCCTCATATCAGGAGCATAATGTAATGAGTAAATATACCAGGAACTCGGTGTATTACTGAGTCCTGTAATATTGTTCCATTTAAATGCAATATTTACTATCATTTTTTGAATAGAGAGCGTGATTAGAATTATGAAGTAAGTTAGAGTTCCTTCTGCTCTGTTGCACACAAACATCTTTGTGGATCTGACACTGTTTTTCTAACAGTGCGCTGAATACTGCTTGAGTAGGGGAAATTGCACAAAACAAGTCCAGTGCATCAGCATTTTCATTGTATACTGAGCTGAGTCTCTTCATATGGTCACATCCCCTTTTTAATCCTGGTCCTCATGTTTCTTTCCCAGTCCAGCCTGTTTTTGTGGTGTCTGTTGCTGGTCTCCCTGAGCTTATGTTCCTGTGGTTTGAATGTTTTTCTATGTGGCTCAGTGTGTTAAGACCTGCAGAACTTAAGTGGTGGTATTCAATTGGTTCGACAGGACAGTGATCTAGCATTAGTGGTTTGTGGTAAGCAGAGAAGTGATGGCTGCTTTTAAGTTGGATTTCCTCCCAGAAATGATGGTGGATCATTGCTCCTTGAATGCCAGCCCGATGTAAGTATTTTTGTTTTCAAAGTCATCTACATTGATACTGATTGATTTGAGTTTGTTACTTTGAAGGGTTTGGGGGTGGGAAATTTGCTCAATTGAGTTTTAAAAAAGCAAATACATCTATTTAGATAATAAAATAGAGCCTGAAATATATTTAGTTGCTCAGTATTGGGCAGAATAGCCAATTGTTCCATAGTGGGCTAATTCTAGGGAGGTACATTTCATTTGTAAATATATAGTTAATAGTAATAAAGCTGTATAATTTGGCATGTCATTCTAATCTAGGAAGTAATGCCCTAAATACATGTAAATATTTATAGCTTGATATTTAGCACATTAAATATGCCATTTAATGTACTATATTTCCTCACACTTTGCTATATTTTAAATCCAGAATTTTGTAAGAATTAATTATTATGGGTAATATAATTATCGAAGCATTACAGTTATCTATGGTTTATCATTGAAGTATTCACTACATTGGAATAAATTGGCTTCAGGTAAGTGTACAAAGTATGTTGACTCATTTTTCTTCAGATAAACTCTCTATGCTTTATGTAAGGTACATTAGAATCCTTTAAGTCTTTATCAATACATAATAACTTCTCTAAATTAATAGTTTGACATGGCGGTGTATATCCATAGCGCTTTATAGAATGTAAGAGATCAAGTCCCTTCTTCATATATCTGGAGGAATTTTAATTCAGTGAAAGAAAAAGAAACAATATGGGAAGGGGAAGAAGAGTTGGAATTAGAGATATATAGGAAATAATGCATTACTGCAGCTGGAAATATTTAGAATGAATCACAGCAGAAATGGAAATGTGTCTATCAACGCTTATATCCTAAATAAATTGCTTATCAAACAGTACTCAACAATCTATAGATGTATTTAGTTGATAATGGTTTAAGGCAGAAATCCTCAGGTATGCATTTTATTTATTTATTCAATTTATAAGGCCACCAATACCAAACAAGTGTGATGAACAATATTAAATAAATTAAAACCGAATTACAACTACAACACAAGGAAAATAAATACAGCTGCCAAGAAATTATCATCCAACCAGAAAATGGGACCCTTAACAAAATAGGGTCCTTACCAGGTCCCAGTATATCACTGGGTCTTTTAAGATCTTATGAAAGGCCAAAAGGGCCAGGGCTATTCTAATCTCTGAAGGGAGAATGTTCCGGAGGGCATTTTTGTTAAGCTGTTAGTGTTAATTGTATGTACCATCATGATTCACTAAAATACCTCAACTTTTTTTGTTTAATATCAAATGTAATTGCTTGTCCATTTGGTAGAGCTTATTGCATATTGTCATTTAAATAAGAAAGATGCTTTTTTTTTCTTTAAATATATTTCTTAAGCTTTGAATTAATTAAAAAAGAACTTATAACAGTACATTAAATTTATTCAATGAGTTTCACAAATTAACCATAAGATGATAATAGCTGTTAGACAAAATATTGAAAGAAAGTAGCATTAAAATTATACTTATATACTTATAATTATATGTCACTTGAATTATCCTTGTTCTTTCCCCTGATGGTCAGTAAAGAAGTAGATGTTGGCATTTCCCCGGAAATTATGGTGCACACTCCTTAGATAAATTTAAAAATTGAGAGAGAGAGAGAGAGAGAGAGAGAGAGAGAGAGAGATTCTACTTCAGTCCTAAACTCCAAATATGAAATATATATTAAACGGGAAGGAAAATCATGTACGATATAAAAGGATTAAAGAAGAATACTTAAGTAATTTCTATTTAACCTCTTAATCCTTGCAGTCTTTTGTTACTTTTAGGGATTAATAACAAATTGTTAGTTAAAATTATTCTCCAAATGCTTTTAAATACTTAAAATTTAGCATATTTTATTCCTTTGAGTTGGCTCTTTAAAGCAATTATTAAAACCAGCTTGAGCCCCACAGCTGGATCAAGTCCTCTCCTTTAGACTGGACAATGTGACTGAGCAAAGAATATAAACACTACCCTTGCTTCTCATTCAGACACTTAATTCTAGAACAGCTCCTCCCCCAAAAATAATATCTTTAGGAATGGTGTAAGACGGGTCTCCAACCTTGGCAACTTTGCTGGCTGAGGAACTCTGGGAGTTGAAGTCCACAAGTCTTAAAGTTGCCAAGGTTGGAGACCCCTGGTCTAAGATAGATGTAGCACCAAGCAGCCATATTTGAAGGCATTTCTCACTGTCATGCCTTATGTATATGTATCTGACATATGTTATATTTAAGAGAGAAAGCCTAGCAAAGTGGGAGCAGTGAAATAACTACTCTGAAACAATCTCCCAGGTAGGTGTACAAGAGGCTCTAGATCAAGGGTATCAAATTCCCATCATCACAGCATCGTCACATGATGTATCACAACTTTTTTCCCTTCATTAAACTGGGCATGGGCGTGGCCAGCACGTGATGCATGTGGGCCACGAGTTTGACAGCCCTGCTCTAGATGAAGTTCTGATAGCTAGATGGATGGCTTTGGTAGTTCACATTAATCCCATGAGGCGAAGGCTGGACTTTAGTAAGAGTGAGTGCACAAAGAATCTCCAATTTTTCAGTTTTAAAAAAAAATCTAAATCACCTTGCTGTTTTTAAAATGTAGAATATTGGGATTTACATTACAGTGAGATTCATACATAACCTGATTTCCAGCTAAACATGTTGAAGCACGTAATAGAAATGTAAGCTGAATTGAAAACTGTCAGAATTGAGAGCTGTCAAAAAAAAGGGAATGAGTATAGTATATCCAATTCAAATTTTATTTTTAGCTCCAAGGAAAATAAGATAGGAGTTTTAGAAATGTCTTTTATTGATTGAAAAGCATAAATGCATTAAGGAGACAGCTGTCATCGAAAGCAGTGCAACCCACAATGAGTACTTTTATCTATAGTATCCATGGCAGCTTAGCATCTTGCTAGCAGCAGCATTTGGGGAGGAATCCATTTAGTAGAGTCCATTTTGATTGTTTTTAAGGTAATTGTTATTTAAAGTACATCCATTTTTATCATTTCTACCAATCACAAAGTTGATGAATTAAAAATGGGTGGTTTACATTTTACAAAGGAATATATGCCCTTATTGAATTTATGTGCCTGCATTCTACCCCTCAAACTTGTTTTTACCTATTTCCCCAAAAGGAGAAAATCACATAGACTTAGTCATTCAGGGTTCTGTAGGGTCACCACCAAAAGTTCATGGCTGAAGGGCAAATGTTTGCAGGCCATTGTATGATTTATAATCAGATGCTTAACTATTTTGAAACTTCAGAATAAATTAAACAGTATATTCACAGTAGAAGCTACATCTATTAGGATGTTTATGTAAAATTCCCCAAAGTGGAGGAAACTGGATCTCTTAGTAAATCAACTTGGTTTACACTTTGTGTTTGGTATTCTGGACAGTATCTTTCTCTGAAATTACAACTGGCATGCCAGCTAGTTGATTCCCTATTTTATCATAAATAGACATTTCATGAAGCTAGAAAGCAATGTGGATTCTGTGATTCCTGTTCCTGCCCCCACCCACATGTTATCTCTAGGCTAAGATCTAGGGTTTCTAGTTTAAAGTCAAAATATTTATTATGATTGCTGAAGCTCAGTTCTGCTTGCATTTAGTAGTCCTTTTTGGGTTCTTAAAAATTTCTCTGTCAGATTAGAGAATCCTCGGACTAAAAGAGTTTATTCCAGTGTCCATTTCACCAGCACCAACCCAACTGCAGGGTATAGAGGTAGCCCTCAATTTGTTGGGGTATTTGATATTGGAATTTCTGTCCCTGAGTTGTAAAGTGCAACATCACATAACTGTATTGTGTAGTGACGGCAATTTCCTGCCAGCTTTCAACTTCTCCAGTGGAGAAGGCAGCAGGAAGTTGGAGGTCTCAGATGGCTTACAGGCAGGCTGACAGATAGGTAAGCAGCTGCTGCTAGGTAGGAGAATGTGCAAGGGGGTGTATCGGGTGGCTGGGGAAGCATGGCACTAGTGTGGTGAGACTTGAAGTGCTACAGCTGGGTAACTGAAGGTGGCCAGAGGAGATGTGCAAAAAGCTGGGGGCTAGGGTATTGCAGTGTGAGCGCAGTAGGGATTGGGGGAATGTGCACCAAGATGCACAAGTGGCAGGGAAGATGCAGTGCAAGCGCAGCAGGGCTTGGGGTGGTTGTTGCTGAGTGGGAGAGGGTGTGCAAGTGCAACAAGGCTCAAGAAGAATGGGTGGCCGACAAAGTGCATTGGTGGAAGAGACTTATCCAAGCAACTTGCATCCTTCCCTGCTGGCCTCCCCAATGACTTGTGGGAAGCTGGTAAATTGTGATTCCATGACTGGGGAATGCTGCAACTGTTGTAAGTGTGAACTGGTTGCCAAGCATCGGTATCACAATCACATGATTGCAGGGGTGCTGGGACAGCTGGAACTTCAAGGAACAGTCGTAGCTATCACTTGTTCAGTGCCATTGTAACTTCGAACAGTCTCTGAACAAGTAGCCATTAGCAGAGGACTACAGTGGATATAGATAGCAAGTCTTCACAAAATGCCAGGTTTTTGAGATGTAAAACAATGAGACCAAGATAAACCACTTCAGAATTTTTCCATCTTTAATATAACATAGAAGCTGTACAATGTAATTGAAAAGCATACTGAAATCTTTTGGGGGGGGGAACTAGAATAATGTGGCTACATAAATATTCACATGCTCTTATAAGTAGGGATTTGGTTGTGTTCAAAATTAATTAATCACATTCAAACTGAGGATCAGTACAGGTAGTCCTCAACTTACAACAGTTCGTTTAGTGACTGTTCAAAGTTGCGATGGCATTGAAAAAAATGACTTATGACCACTGTTTTTCACAGTTATATCCTTTGCAGTATCCCCATGATCACATGATCAAAATTCAAATGCTGGTTCATATTTATAACCATTGCTGTGTCCCAAATTCATGTGATCACCTTTTGCGATCTTCTGACAAGTAAAGTCAATCGGGAAGCCAGACTCACTTAACAACCCAGGTTACTAACTTACCAACTGCAGTGATTCACTTAACAACTGAGGCAAGAAAGGTCGTAAAATGGGGCAAAACTCACTTAACAATATAAATTGTGGTCGTAAGTTAAAGACTACCTGTACTAGTTAGCACACGTCTTCCATTGTTTAAAGTGACTCTAATGACACCCACATAAACTTCAGCTGTTCTATACTAGGATTTTTCTGACATTAACTCAATTACCTCTACAAAAGCCATGGTCTGCAAAGGCCTTACAAAGCAATAAAAGGATCTCATCGTTGGAAGGTATCAAGTCAGAAAAAGGGTGCAAATTTTTTTCAAGGCATTGGCTCTACTGTGGAACAGAGTGAAGACAGTTATCAACAAGTGGACAAAATATGGATGTCCAAAAACTGGATGTCCTTTCCAAATTGATGAAAAAAAAACCAAGAAGAAAATTGATCCAAAAGGCTCCCAAAAGGCCTGCAACAACAACCTTAAAGGAGCTGGAGGAATTTCGTGAAAATACTGGTTGTTTACCACATGTGACAACTGTCTCTCGTTCTTCATGTGTCTGGGCTATGGGGCAAGACAGAAGCCTTTTTTTTTATATAAAGAAAACTATCCAAGCTTGGCTACTTTTTGAAAAGGTAGATTTTTGTCTGACAAAAGCATGTGGGAAAATGTCTTAGGGTCTGATGAGACCCAGGTTGAGCTTTTTGACCAAAATTTCAAAAAATATGCTCGGTGCAAAAACTACATTGTTCATCACCAAAGGTACATCATATTCACAGTGAAGCATGGTGGTTACAGCATAACACTTTGGGACTGCTTTTTTTTTCCTCCCGTGGAACTGGAGCTTTAGTCAAAGTAGAAGAAATTATGAACAGTTCCAAATATCAGTCAATTTTGGCACAAAACCTTCAGGCCTCTGCTAAAATAGCAATAGCAAATCACTTAGGCTTATATACTGCTTCATTGTGTTTTTTTAGCCCTCTGTAAGCGGTTTACAGAATCAGCATATTGCCCCAGCAATCTGGGTCCTCATTTTACTGACCTCAGAAGGATCGAAGGCTGAGTCAACCTTGAGCCAGTCAGAATCGAACTCCTGGCAGTGAGCAATGAGTTAGCTTGCAATACTACATTCTAACCACTGCGCCACAGCTGTTCAAAATGCTGAAGAGGAAGAGGAATGTTATCTTTCAACATGACAATGATCCAAAGCACATCTCTAAATGAACAAAAGAATGGCTTCACCAGAAGAAGATCAGTTTTGTAATGGCCCAGCCAGAGCCTGGACATGAACTCAGTTGAAAATCTGTGGGGTGAACTGAAGAGGGGCTGTGCACTGGAATCACCCTCACAATCTGATAGATTTGGAGCGCTTTTGCAAGGAAGAGTGGGCAAAGATTGCCACAGCAAGATGTGCCATGCTGATGGGCTGCTACCCCAAAAACTGCTACTATAAAATCAATAAGTGCTTCAGCAAAGTGTCTGTTTAAGGTGTACACACTTATGCAACCGCATTATTGTACAATTTTAAATCATTTGTTCCCCTAAAAGATTTCCCTTTGGTTTTCAACGGGTTATACAGCTTATATGTTATATTAAAGGTGGAAAAATTCTGAAGTGATTTATTTTTATTATTTTTTTACATCTCAAAAATCTGGCATTTTAATGGGTGTGTAGGCTTTCTATATCCACTTTACCTGTATAAAACCATGGAAGGTTCTTTTTTTTTGTTTGTTTAAACCAGCAGAAATGTTGTTAATATTTATCCAATTTATATGGCTGTCCATCTCCGGCTCTTATACAAGGGAAAAGATTACTTGTATATTTGGCGTGTTTATTTATGGATACAAGAAATCAATTTTCTGTTTATTTAGTCTCAAAATTATACTGCTATTCTGGTGCTTGCACATTCATCAAAACTTAAATACTTCTCAAATCTCAAATACATACTGTATTTTCTGGACTATAGAGCGCATCGGAATATAAGCCGCACCCACTAAATTTTAAAAGGGAAAAATATTTTTACATATATTAGCCGCACCAAACTATAAGCCGCAGATATATATCGCGCCAAAAACTTGCATTGACCTCTTGCGTCTGTCACGTTTTTGCGCCCCCTGATGGCAGTTAGCGAAGAAAAATCTATAGATAAGCCTCATTGTTGTACAAGCCGCAGGGTTCAAAGCGTGGGGAAAAAGTAGCGGCTTATGTTCTGGAAAATACGGTAATAATTAAGCGAGTAAAACAAAGGAAAATGACACTGGACAAAAAGCAAGTAGATGTAATAAAGTATTAAATGTATTTTACATTTCTTATAAAGATTACTCTAAATAAAAAAGATGTAATCTAGTATATTGGAGAAGAGTTACATTGTTTAGATATGCCCAGTTATGGTTCTTTCTCTTACCTCGATCAACTGGGCCTTCTTATCATTCAATCATAGAGAAAGGCTTTATAGTTTATGAGATACATAGTTTGGAAGACAGTGGCCTTTAAACACTTTGCCCCTAAGGCCTTTAGGCCTAATGAATGGATATTTGCTCTTCTTGTAAAATAGGTGTGTTATCATTATTGACAAAAACTTATTTTTTATAAAATTAGAGAACTAAAAGTGACATTAGAAGTCATCTAGTCCAATGCCCTTCTCTCTAAATCCTCTATAACAGATTAACATCTACCTTGTGCCCAAACATCTCCAGCAAAAGAAAACAATAATTTTCTTGTGGTAGCCTTGATCAACAGCACATACACTCAAGAAACTCTTCCTGCATCTAGCCAGAGCCTGTTTTCTTAAGGTTTTTTAACTCAGTGGTTCTGATTTTGACCTTTGAGGCAACAGAAAATAAGATCATCCCATGTTCTCCATAATACTCATCTCCTTGTCCCCAGCATCATTTATTTTGTCTAAACATAACCAGATGCTTTAAGTGCTCCTTACGGGTCTTGATTTCCAGACATTTTACTGCATTAGTTGTCCTTGAAACTGCTTCTATTTGTCAGTGTCCTTAAAAACAAAAACAAACAAACAAAAAGCCACGCAACCTTTGGTAACTGAAACAGTATTGCAAATGGAGCCTAATCAAGGCAGAATAGTCTGGAAAAATCAAGACCCATGATCTGGAGTTTGTGCTGCTATTAATCTCTCTCCCCCGCCCCCTCAATACTGTCTTCTTTTCTATAGCATCACACAGCTATCTTACGTTTAATTTGTGATTGAGAAGGACACCCACATTCTTTTCATGTACATCACTATCAAGTATCTTCCCCATTCCATATTTGTACCTTTCATTTTTCCTGCCAGATATAAAGTTTTATTTCCTCCGTTAAATTCCATTCTGTTCATTTCAGCCCATTGCCCTGTTCCTTTCTAGACTTCTCTGGATCTTCCATCCACTCTGTACTAGCTAACTTTACCAACTTTGTGTCACACTTAATTTGGCATCCTCTCAACTCCCTCATCCATCATTGACCAAAGTGCTAAACAGCAGAGGGCTGGGGACACAGCCTTGTTGTAACCATCCACTTGATGCTACCCTCCAATCAGAAAGCATCACATAGTTCTTCAAGAGCTTTGCTGAAAACATTCCCCTGATGTGCTAACCTAGTACATCTCTTAAAGTATAGCATGATATGTTTGCAACAAATGTGAGCTTACTTACTCTTGTTAATTAGGGCATTCTCATCAAACTGCTGTTTAATAGTCTTAGAGTATTATACATGGAATCACTGACAGGTCTGTAATTTCCCAGGTCCTCCTGTTCAGTGACAGGAGGACTCCTGTGGATGACATTTGCTAAGCCTTGACAGTCTTCTAGAGTTCTGAAAGATTGAGAGTAATTTTGTGATCTCCTTCATTAGCCTAAAATGCAATCTATCTGATCCTAGAAACTTGAATTTATTTAAATTAACTAAATGTTTGTTTACTCTCTTCTTGTCTAACCTAAACTTCAATTCCCTCCTTCCCCCCATGGCATCATAATGACCAGTTAAAGCTATATTCCTCTTCTGGGAGAAGTCTGGCATAATATAGGAGTTTAAAAGTTCTGCCTTCTCAGGCTATCACTCGTTACCAATACGATACTTTCTTTTCTCAATGGAGCACTTTGACTTACTTTTTATTTCTAAGTAGCCCCAGCTCATTCTGAGATTTAATCTTTCTGACATAATTTATAAATTCCATTCCTATAATGGAGGAAAAATAGAGTGCTTTGTTTTATCTTTCTTTATACATTCCTCCTTTAGTTTTTTTAAAGTGTTTCTTTTTCTCTTCAGGATTTTAGAGTATTTTAGTTTTGTTTTGTTGAAGGTAATGCTTTGCACATGCTTGTTCTTAGGTGATCAGTAATCATTCTCAATCTTGTTAAATTTCAGTTGTCAATATCTGTCCATTATTGTAGAATTGCAATACCATATGTTAAAATCCAGATCTTCTGGAATTAAATATGGCTTCCTGTTTCCTAAGTTTTTATTCAGTTTTAATATGACCTTCCATTAGAAAATGTGTGATCTAAATAGAAAAAAAGCATAAGATTCATAAGTTGAAATAAAACACTGTGACATTTCCCCTAATACTATTTAATTTAGTTCTTTAGTTCAGCAGGCAGAATTATTCCCATTATGAATGCTGTGGCCCACCTTTGCCAGGTCCAGAGTTGGTGATCACAAGTTTCCTGCGTTGAACAGCATCATTGGGTTTAAAGGTCCAATGCCTGCTGCCCATCTCCATGTTACAGTGATGTACCTCTCTGCTGAGCTCAGCTGCCCATTGCTCTGGAGCGATCATTCCATTGTGCTATTGCAATACAGGTAGTGCTTGACTTATGACCACAGTTGAGCCCAAATTTTTTGTTGCTAAGTGAGACAGGTGTTAAGTTAGTTTTGCCCTATTGTATGACCTTTCTTGCTACAGTTGTTAAGTGAATCACTGCAGCTGTTAAATGAATAACACAGTTGTAAAATGAATCTGATTTCCACTTTGACTTTGCTTATTTATTTATTTATTTATTTATTTATCACACTTATAGCCCGCTCCCTCTCCCCTAAGGGACTCGGGGCGGGGTAC
>JAOYMU010000001.1:95946181-95957443 GCA_025802295.1 Psammodynastes pulverulentus | reverse complement strand
AAAGGGAAGCCTCTGCCATGGCTGGCGATCATTCCTCAGCCAGCCCGGATTTCCAAAAAGAAGAAATAAAAGGAGTAGCAAAGAGCCCCAATGAGAGCTTGCTAGCTTGGCCCAGCCGCGGCTTTCCGAGAGAGAGAGAGAAGAGACGCTGAGACAGAGAGAGAGAGAGAGTGCATAAGAGAGATATACACAGAGAGAGATAGAGAGGGGGAGACTGGCTGAAGGGCGAGCATCTTTAGCGAGGGCGCTCCGACTTTCTCCAAGCTTGATGCCTGGGGTGGGCATGCGAGGTTCGGAGGGGCCAGCTCCCTTTTCCCGCTACCCCGAGCTTCTTAAAGCTGTGGTTGGGCACTGCAGACCTGTCTCCCTTTCTGTCATCCCTTCCTCCCAGATCCCATTCCCACCCTGCCAGCCCTCGCGTTAGTGAGGCTGGCGTAGATCGCTGCTGGGCTGGGCTAGTGTCTCGGGGCGGAGAGCAGGTTGCGCATCTACCCAAGCGGCCAAGGCAGCCGCAGCAGAGGGCTCAAAGAGCCACATGCAGCTCTGTAGCCGTGGGTTGCCGACACCCAAATTAGCATGATTGCTCAGTCATATATTTCACAATTGAGTTCACTAAAAATGTCAGGTTTGGATGGCATCTGGAATATTTAGCTCTTCTTGTCCAATACATTAAATTTAGCTGTAGAAGAATTAGCACTTACAGATTATAGCGCTACAGAGACTCTTGGAACATCTGCTTGCTTGTTTGAGCCAAGTAGGGAATTGTATTCTTTTAAAGTCCTATTCCATCTCATATGCTTTATCTGTAGTTAACACTAAAAAGTTAAGAGTGGCCTTGTTTTAAAAAAAATGCAAGTTGTGATGGTGGGGATGGGGATGAGGATGATATACTCAATTATTCTCATCCTCTAATTGCACTTAACTGTGAGTTTTTCTTTTCTTAGGTTTTGTAAGTTATGACAATCCCGTCTCTGCACAAGCTGCCATCCAGTCAATGAATGGATTTCAAATTGGCATGAAGCGACTGAAAGTACAGCTCAAGCGCTCTAAGAATGACAGCAAGCCATATTGAGTGCCCCTCCCCCTGGAACTGGAGTGAGAAGGATCTTCTGGTAAGTTGGGGAGGAGCCCACTTAGGGATTCAAAAACTCTGTTAAGGCTGTATTTTTACAGTCACGGAAGCTGGTTGATACCATTCTGTCTGGCACATCTTCCCCTGAAGACTCAGCTGCAGCCTCTACTGGGAATTCTGCGAATGGAGGACAACTTTGTGCTTTTGTTTCCAGTGTTTTACTTTGGAGCTTAGGTGCCATATCACTATTTTTTTTTTTTTAAAGTTTGCTGTGTTTGTAACTGTGTTTTTGAGAAGGACCAATGCCAGCCACCTTGGAGAGGAAAGGAAAATAGTAAGTGCAATTGGAAGTGACACTGCATGACTTAGATATGAGGAGACCCCAATGATACTCATGAAAGGGGGAAGCAGGAAGCTGAATCCAAATCATGTGGTGGTTGGTTAATGAACAACCCCTAAGGAGCTTTGCCAAGCTATTTGCTAGGTTTATTTAGTAAAATGCCTTATGTGAGAACTGTATACAGAATCAGTCAGTTGGAGGATAATAGTTGGGCAAAAATATTCATGTGGTAAAGGAAAAATGCAGTAATTATAATGCTAAAATACGTTTGTATAGTGCAATGTGTGTGGTTGCAGCTTATAAAAGTATCCAGTGATGTTTTTTGATCAGCTGTTTACACTTTGGACAGAACAACCTTTTTTTAAAATTGGATAATATGAATTAGTGTTTCAATTTCTTGGAAACTACACTTGAAGTTAGTTGGTTTAATGAAGTTATCTACACTTTAGGCTGTAATCCAGGAATTCCTGGTTTTAATTTACAATCTTACTACAAATTCAATGTCTCATGATAAAATTTGTTCTTCCCCTGCTCTACAACTTGTACATGAAGAAATGGTGCTCATAAAGTACAAGTTAAAGCCTCCTTAGTGTTAAACTGACAGATGGTTTTAAAATGAGCTCTTATGGCTCTGATTTCTGGCATTCTTTTTCCCCCAACTTTGTATGAGTGTGTGTCAGAATAATAATGGCCCAAAGATTTTTGTTCTTGTTTCTTATATAAATTTATTTTTCACAAATATTGTCATCTTGTTACATAGTAGTTTTCCTTTAAGCGTGTGCCAGTGCAAAAGACTAAATTCAAAGGGCTGAATCTGTGCAGAATCTTGATCTGGTCTACATATTGCCTGAGCCCAGTGCCTAATAATTCAGAGTCAGATTTCTTCCCCTTCTAATACACATCCTTTTTTCACATGGGTGTAACTGCCAAAAGCATTAAATTTTAATACACACTGTAGACCTGAATCCAAAGGGAATTTTTAATAGTATGACTTTGAGCCATGGCAAGAAGTTATGTAAAATCTAGTCCTGAGGCTAGAAAAAGCTAGTCCTATTGTTAGGAAAGTTTACAGTGTTATATATAGATTCAGTGTATTGCTACTTTCTGAATATGCTCTTTCTCATTTGTTAAAATATATTCACAGCACTCCAGTCAACCCATAAATCTTGTATTTAGAAACAAGACATTTTAGGGGAGGATGGAAGAAATAATTTCCAAGGAAGTTCCAAAAGCTCATCAAGTTTGAAATGCCACTGTATAAGATAAAACTCAGTAGGACATCCAGGCATTTACTAGGGACTGGGTCCCCTTGTTTGCTAAAACTGAGGCATTATAATTTGCATAAGGCCACCCATCTATGATTCAAGTTGTTTTTCTGATGAATTTGTAAACTCACTGCAGATTTATAACTTGATGAATAGTAAAAATTAAACAGCATTTATTTAAAAAGCACATACAATGATGATAAAGTCGAATGGTCAAATTGCCAAATTTTCCATTTGTGCTGGCATGTGGTATCCTTCAGTGTTGAATATTTGGGGTCTAATTTAAAAGCATATGCATACACTTAGATAACTGTATACCATTTGAAGTTTGTGCACTAGGAAAAGTTGTATCCTGATATTATGAGGATGGGGGAGTGTTGGAGTGCTAAGGGTCCCAGAATTGTCAAGGGATTTTTTAAATAAAAATATACTTTCAGGAAAAAAAGAGGTCATGGTTGGGAGCAGTTGCTCCAGTTGCAACCTGATATAACCAAGAATGTTGTTTCTATTTTTATAGAAGTTTTATACTGCTCCAGGGTGGAGAATATTTATTATCTAAATTATTTCACTGGATAAGACCAGGGTTTTGCATAATCCTGAATGTGATTGTGTAACGCATACATAAACAATGTGCATGATTGAAACTACTGACTTTCAGTGGCCTGTTTGTAACTAGGCAAACTGCTAAATAGGATAAGAATTAATGCTGTGAACCAGTGGAGGAGGAAAGCTGTGCTCAATTTTTGCTATAGTCACTCCTCCCAGTACTACTACTCTTCTCAGTCACTATTACTAAATATTCTATTGTCGCTATTTATTCAATGTCCATATACCTTGTAACTTTTCTGTATGCTTCCATCGTGACAGCTATGGGGCAACTTTCCTCCTGTTGAACTAGCAACACAATATTTGTGTTATGCTTATCCTATAATGTTTCCTTTCATAAGTATGATCAATGCAAGTGCCCTAATTCTACTGTCAGAGTTACCAAAGTTAAGAATGCAGGTTAAATTCTAAAAGTGAGATCTTTGGAATAGATTGGCAGAATTCTTGTGCCTTCAGTGGTGCTATTCTGAATGATTTAAGATAAAATGCTTCAACCAAAATACTTGTTTCTCCTAATTTCCCTTGATCTGGCCACACAAATGCTTTTCAGAGCAAATAACGAAGATTTGTTTCCCAGGGAGATTCCCACTTGGCAAGAAAATGAATCTGGTTTGTACAAGGATACATATAGATGCCCCTTTGGAGTTTTGCTTCCACATATCATGCTCTGTCTGCTCCCTCCACCCAATCTTTGGCAAAAAAAATCACCGGAGCTGATCAAATTGGAACATAATCATTTAATTACCGGTACTTGATATCATAGTTACTTATACACACAACTTCAGATTAAATGGTGAGTTTGGTAATACACATGCAGAAGGCTGTATGAAAATTATATTAAGCAGAATTTGCATTTATGAAGCAAATTTTTCAACACCAGAGCCTTAGTATTATTGGGAGAGAAGGTGGATATCTTTAAAATAAACAAATAGTCATCATGGTTTTGCATGTAGCTTTTTAACTATGCATTTTGTTAATTCATGTGAATAGATAGATTCTGGGAAAGAGAAAATATTATATTGAGATTTTGGGGTATGTATTTTATGATAAAAAATAAAGTGTCATATTTTAATTCAGCAAGTTAACTTTTGTAATCTCACCCCCTCCTAAGGGTAGGAGCAAATGAAATCTTTGCTGGTTCCTTAATTCAAACATATTTAGGCAATTGCACAAACCAAGAAAAGATGCTGCTTTTTAAAAGAGCAGTTGACAAGCAAAGAGGGGTGCCTAACCCAGATCTTTGCCATCTTTGGACATGAACGCTGCACGTCTCTAGTTGCATCAAAGGTTTTTCTGCCAGTGGGAGCCTTCTTGTGTTCATTAAGGATACTCCAGGGGAAGTGACTTTACTAATGTACTTCTCTTAGGATTACTATCAAATTCTTCAAATGAATTCCCCAATCCTAGGACATTGAAGGATATAGGGAATTATAAAGAGGAAAAAAAGTTGACAAGGATTAACGCCTCCTTTGTTTCAGCTGAAGAAGGGTTGCCCTAGATCCAAAACATCAGCTTAACAGAAGGATGGTTTGTTTAAAGATCACTCATTTTGATTCCAAGCCACTGTTGTTTTTAAGTAAGTTTAAAATTAAATAACATAGTGTAGCTTGACATTTGTTAGAAAAAGTAAATTGCATTCACGCAAATGTATACTTCATTTGTATTATTCAGCTGAAATAGAGCTCTGTATTTAAATCAAAATGTTGTAACATGCGTTTATTATAATTAGGATGGAAGTGAGGGCAAATCTAAGAATGATACTTTTTCCAATAATCGTATGCTGCTTCAGACAATTGCTTATGAACACTATGTTAAGAGAATGCTTAAATGTGTTTGTCCTTGATATTTAGGTCTCTTGTGTTGTGATCCTGTTAGAGATTCTGTCGCTTTGAAAATCCCTTACAAGTCTCTGCAGATAAAAACCCTTCTTTCAAAACTGGCAGAGGTGACTGTAGAACTTTTGAGAGTCCAGAATTCCTCCTCACAGAATCAAAGAGCAACATTTACGTATTGAAAAGAGTTGCAAAGGAGGGTGGTGGGTTTTTTTTGCAAGTATCATAGTAAAAAGGGCTCAGCTGCAGCAAGTCTTAACTTGCAGTCAAGTCTTAATTCTTTCTGTGGGGACATCAGTTTTACTCACACAGTAAACGTGTTTAATGTCATTTAAATGCCAGAATCTACATACATGTACGTACATACACACGCATATGAGTTTCTATTGCCTATGTATGCCCCATGGTAAGAAGAAGAAAGTGTTAAACTATCAGTGCCCAGTTGCCCAGTGATCTCTGCTTTGTCTCCCACCTGTTATGTGAACTGTCCTACAATTACATTTTATGAAGTCAGGTTCTAGTGGAAGGGAGGGGTGCTACCTTCCTCATGAAGACGTAGCAGGAACGCTGAC
Source organism: Psammodynastes pulverulentus (assembly GCA_025802295.1). Classification (NCBI taxonomy): domain Eukaryota; kingdom Metazoa; phylum Chordata; class Lepidosauria; order Squamata; family Psammodynastidae; genus Psammodynastes; species Psammodynastes pulverulentus. The sequence continues at coordinate 95,951,756 of JAOYMU010000001.1, read as the reverse complement.
TTAGAGCTGTGTTGAATGCACAGCTGTATGCCGCTAAGTCAGAGTCCATTTTGTAGCCAGAGTCTAAAGGGAATCCCAGGCCTCTGTTCCATTTAATTTCTGACAATTTTTACATTTATTTGGTGTCTTATGCACTTCAACTTTTACTTGTTCATTGTTGGCATGTGCTGCCCTTCCTTGTCAACTCCCCCCCCTCCCCCCAAAGAGATCTCATTGTACAGTGCCCATTCCTGTTTCACTCTCTTCTCTCTTTCTCTCTCTGTTTGGATGTACTGTTCTGTGTAACTCAGTAGGTCTCCTTCTTTCTGGTTTGTTTTTTTCTAGATTCCTGCCGTTTGTTCATCGTTGTGCCTAAAGCATGTCGATGTGGCGTTCAAGTACATCGTCCAAATCCTTGTCTCTTCAGCTTCTCTGATGCTTGAACTCTCACCCTTTGACCTTGTGTTGACTTTTGATGCTGATGTGTATTTTTATTATGTTTGTTTCTTCTTTTTTTTCCCTTCTTTTTTTTTTTTGTGCTGCCAAATTGGTTTTGCTAGAAAGACTGCTGATGGGGAATATTTAAACTTGCATTTGAATATAAAAGAATTCTATTTTTCTAGAACTTCATAAGATAACCACTTGATTTTGTGATTCTGATTCTTTGTAATTGTCTTCAGAGCAGCCTTGCTAGCATACCTCGTGGAGTATTTGTATTTCTGTGAACATACAGCCAATCACTTTCTAGGCTTAGTTTTTTCTGTGTGCTTAGTTTCAACAAAAATCTTTGAAGGAAAAAGTAAAAGGATGCAACTCAAAAGCTTTCAGGAGGCTTCTGGTCACATTTTGCTGAACCTACTTGGCCATGCTTGAGGGGAGAGCATGTGTTCTATGACTTGAGTAGCTTCAGCAGAAAACACTTGAACTACACTTTTTCCTGATTGTAGCTGCATTTTTGCCCTGGCACTTAACTGCTCTTTCCTTCCTGTGTGATTATCAGCCTTTGTCTGCAGTGAGAATTTAATCAAAATTGGTGTTGTATTTTGTTAAACCTTTGCATGCTTAGTTTTTTGTAACTACAAATCTCTTCAGCAAAATGTGAGTTTTTCTTTTTGTTTTGTTTTTCTTTTAAAATTTCAAATAATGCCCCTGTAAACGTTTTGCATGTTTCCTGCTGTGTTCTTCACAATCCTGTATGTATATATACACATACACCCTTCACCTCTGTTTTCTATAGTTGGTGCAAAAACTGAGCAATTTATTAGGTTTCAAAGCTGTCCTTTTTTGGATGCCAGACTTGTGATCATATGTCATGTAAGGACATCTCCTGTGCATTTAGACTGCTTTACACAGTATCTGCACCTTGCTCTATTATCACAGCTATGGAAAGGTCTCAGGGGCTTGATTGCACTGTTCAGATGGTCATGGTGGCAGCGGCAGGGATACAAGTTTAACAGAAAGATGTGGGATGTTTGCGTAATACTGCTTCTGAAATCCATTGGAGCTCAGGCTCTTTTGGGGTAGCCTTAATTTGTACCTCTTGTTTAATATGCGACTTGCTTTGTGAAAATTTTAACACCAATAACTCTCAGTGAATGGAAGCTTGATTGCTCTCCAGTTCTTACACTTGAAATAGCATGTCGTATATATCCCATAGAAGGAATCTGTAAGCCTAGGCACAAAACTGCTGGCTCTTTCTCCAAGTGACAAGCACAATATAACAGCGCGTTGGCTGTTACCTGAACAGGGTACCAACCCCGGCTCCTTTTCTCAGGGGCCTTAGCTGGGGGAATCTCCTCTGTGGAGAATTTTTTAAAAATGTTTTGTTCTTTAATTGGGTTAGGAGACGTGCAGTTTTCTTTTTTTTTCTTTCTTTTTTTTTCTGGCCTGATGAAGAAATAGGACAGATTATCCTTCTCTGGGAAACATGCTTCAGCTTTGCTGCGCATATGATCTGCTTTAGAAGCTGAGATATAGTCCAGGGGCTTCACAGCACCTGCAAAAAGTCCTGTGGTAAGGACTAAGCACAAGGGGCAACGGGGTGGAAGAGAAGCTATGAAGGAATTTTAACAGGTGGAAGGAATGTGAAACAAAATATTTGGGGAGTAGAAACATGTAAGAGACCTATCTAGGCCATAGGAAGCTTTCACTCTATTGTTGGCAAAAAAAACAGCTGCCAACTCTCTTGCTGGATGGGTAATCTCTCTCCGTATTTGTTTTTCTCTCAACCTTGTGATCAGCATCTCTAAGGATGAGAGTGACTTGAAAGGGGATATATCATTGCATTATTTGGGGTACAGCTGTGAGATGATTGACCTTAGGCTCACAGTCACAATGCACAGGGGTGTCTGATGGCAGGGAAGTCAAGGCCTTGCAGTGTATTAATTAATTTTGCCAATACATTTCTTTATAATGCGCATACAGTTTCATGAGAAACTCTGGAGAATCCTGTGGTTAAAAAAAAAAAAATCTCTGGAGAAAACCAAAATGCCAAACATTAGATGTTCCTTTCCTTTCTTTCCTTTGATTGTTTTAATAATTCTGTGGTGGTTTTAATGGATTTGAGACAGTAAAGCAGCAGCTGCCTTTTATTTCTAGCTGCTTTTTGTGAATAATTAAAAAAAAAAGAAAATTTACATTTTGGAAAAAAAAAACCTGTGGGCTTTTTTATTGGTACAAACATTGTATTTAACACTAGGGGTTTTGTACAGTTTTTTGCCTTTTCTACTAGAAAACAATGTAAAGTGATTCACAAATGTGACAAGAAAACAAATTGCCACTATGACCAAATGTAGAATCTGTTCTGCAGTTTAACAGGATTTAATCAACTCAAAGTCGTGATTCTGTTGTAGCAATGCTTTTCTTTACCCTGTTTGAACTGTTCCTTTTTCTTGTTTGATTTGCAAAACAAAATGTCTTTTTTGTGTGAAATTGTGTTGTACTCTGTAGAAAATTATGGATTTTACTTTAGTGGTTAAAAAAGAAGCACATGTTGCTTTTCTGATCACGGAGTTTGTGTAGTGGATTTAAAAATGAAAGTTTTGTTACAAGTTTGGAACAGCGAGTATGTATTAAGGAATTTTCTTCCTTTTGTGTGTGGTTTCTTTTTGTCCCACTGGGGAACTTAAAGCTGTTTTAATTGCACAGACACACAGACAAGAAGTCATTTTGTATATGCCAAGTGTGGTATCTCCCTTTGTTTATTTGCTATTAAACTGTTTGAGAAGAAATTTCTGTGTCATCCTTGTATTTACTTATATAGAACAGGCAAATTGGGATCTGGGTATTTGAAAAAAGGGTTGCTTAGTCTAAATGTATGAGAAGGTGGAATATATACACCATCTTTTCTGTCACTGGCATGCTGCTTCCCCAAACACAAAAGCTCACCTCCCCCCCTCTTAATTTAAATTATTTTTCACTTTAAAGTTTACTTTCTATCCTTGACTTTAAATTGGCTGGGCCAGGATCAGTTTCATCAAAGATTTTTCTGGTAGGCTAGTGTATGAAATACAAATATACACATGAGGAATAGTTTATTATGCAAACGTGCTTCTCCATTCAGTTTTTTTCTGCTAAGTTTATTTTGTTTAAATCATCTTGGGAAAGCAGGCTCATTTTTAAAGCATAAAAATAAACAATATCTGATATTCTCCTAATTCCTGCAACTGTATTTGCATCTTTAGTTCCCTTGCAGCACCTCAGCACTTTCTGTTATAACTTTATTATAAGTATTTATATTGAATATAGATTATAATTATTTGTACTACAAGCAAATCTTAAGATCTATATTGCAGGATGCATTTCTTCAAATTGTTTTTACTTTTTACCTTACCAAATGAAGCAAAATCCTCAAAGATAAAGATTATGAGGTTTAGGCAAAAATTAATTTAAAAGTCAGCTAATTGGCATTCTTTTTTTCCTTTAACTTTTACCTTCTAATAAGCATATTAAAATAGACAAATTTCACATTCCTAATTGGCTCTTAGGGTTGAGCTATATAATGTAAGGGAATAATACATTCTAAGATAATTTTTTTTTCTCTAGAGTCTCAAAAATAAAACATTGCAGTGGCTGCTTTAGAGTACTGACTTATACAGGTGTCATTAACTGTCTTAGCCCTTCTTTATAGCTATTGATTGAAACTGAAAAGGAGCTTCGATTTACAGCTGACATACAAACCAGTTTGATATGCAGAAATCATTTTTTAATCACAAACAGGTGAAGTTATTTGATTCCTGCAGGTAAACTGCTCTTCCAATACCCTACAGAAAAGGTTAATAAAAAGTTGACAATACAGCATTATCACTAACGTTTGTGCATTAGTTGCCATAAATCTGATTCCCAATCTGTCTCCCAGAATCATTGTACTGTGTACTGGGACTGTTGTTTCAGAAATTTGGAAGGGTGGTTCCAATAAAATGACATGCGTATTCACAGGATTTCCTTGCTGCCCCAGATACAGACTCTGAGTGACTTACTATAAAAATAGAGAAATACATAAAGCAGCATTTCAGCATAAAATCCAATAAAGTTAAAATTAGAGCAACTACCTAGATACATTTTAGGTAATGGGAAATGCCCAAATAGAGAGGCAGATTTTAGCTGAGGGTTAGACTTGCATTGCTGCACGGCCACTAGAACAGGGATCCCCAACCCCTAGTCCAAGGTTCGGCAACCTTAAACACTCAGAGAGCCATTTGGACCTGTTTCCCACAGAAAAAAAACCATCGGGAGCCACAAAACCCTTGCCATGCCTGACTAATTCCTGAGCGGCCACAAAACTGGCATATATAGTTGAATTAAAGATTCTGTTTTCGTCTGAAACTTTTCTTTTCTTGGATTTATCCATGGTTGGCCTACTGGGGGTTGAAAAGCTCAATAAATCCCGTGCCGGTAGGTGTCGCACATTGGCAGTTGTCATGCATATTTGGAGAGACAGGGAGCTACAGCAGAGAGATGAAAGAGCCACCATGCAGCTCCAGAGCCGCAGGTTGCTGACCCCTGCCCTAGTCCGTGAACCAGCACCGGGCCATAGCATGCCAGAAACCGGATCACAAACAAAGTGGGGTATAGGCAGCATGAAAAACCACGCTCCTTCTGGTCCATGGAAAAACCTCCAGAGAACTGGTATGTGATGCCCAAAAGGTATTGGGGGGGGGGCCTGTACTAGAGAACCAGGACTGACATCACCACACCCCTCCTATGCTCCATGGAACCTTATCTATCAGTTCCCAACAGAAGGCAAGCAATCTGAGGAGATTCCTGTGTAATAGAATGTAATAAAGTAGTAAGCTTGAACTCTACATGTGTGAATCTGGCTGCTTGCACCTGACAGGCACTGTATCTAACAACCTACGCTTTGTAAATCTGGCAGAGAAAGATCCCATTCCTCAAAAAATAGGCAGTTATCTTAATTCTTCCTTAGGACTACAGCAACATCCCTTCTCAGTATGGGCAGAATCAAAAAGGGACACTGTCACAAAGGTAATACGGATACAAGCCATAAATCACAGGTATTCTAGTTCGTTAGTTCACTTTATTGTCATTGTACCTCGTACAACGAAATTAAATACCTTTCTTCAGTGTACATGAATAT
>JAOYMU010000001.1:95770495-95783895 GCA_025802295.1 Psammodynastes pulverulentus | reverse complement strand
TTCCTTCCTTCCTTCCTTCCTTCCTTCCTTCCTTCCTTCCTTCCTTCCTTCCTTCCTTCCTCTTTCTTTCTTTCTTTTTCTTTCTCCCTTTCTCTCTCTCTCTCTCTTTTGTTCTCTTTCTCTGTTTCCTCTTTCTTTCACTCTCCCTCTCTCTTCCTTCCACTTTATGTCCCTTTTCTCCCCATTTCTTTCATGTATCATCTATCCTTTGTTCTCCCTACAATCATGCTTATACAAAGGATTCCAATTTCTTTGGGAACACCCATAGGTGCAAACATATCTTCCTCTGCATGAGTATAGCAACTGCAAGACTTTTTCTTAAACTCAAACTCTGGGACAGTCTGGATGGTATCTTCCTCCCCCTTCTTTCTGTGATAGAAACATTTTCTTTTACATTAAAGAACTCTGAAATTTACTCCAGATTATATATTTTTGTGAAAGTAACTGGAACAGTGAAGAAAAATACACATCGGTCTTTAGCATTACTGAAATAAACTTACCCGACACAAATAAAAGAAGAATAAATTAATATCAGGTCACACGAGATGGCAGAAGTGAGTGAAAGGGGTGTGTGTGGAACTTTGGGATTGGTCGTTTCAAAATCTCAAAGGGATGAAACTGATATAGGAAATGTGCACTGGGGGAAAATAAAAAGAAAATGATGGAGAATCAATCATGCCAGCAAATCACCAGCAGTGTGCACACTTTAATCCATTAATGGGAGATATATCTGTGATATTAAAAGCAGGTTAGAGTCAGCCTGAAAGCTTATAGGTGGGCGGGGGAGAGAGAGAGAAAGAGAGAGGGAGAGAGAGAAAGAGAGAGAGACGCACGGAAGCAGGGAGTAAAAGAAAATAAATATACTGGCTGAACTGCTGAGAAGCATTAGGACCAATAATGAAAGATCTCAGAAGACCTGCCGCTCAGAGTATTCTGCTTTCTTTAGAAGAGTCGTGCCTTGATTCTGGATGATCTACATGGTTCGTCTTTTTTTTTAAATCACCCCCTTTGTAGTTTAATGGGCATTCCCATTGCTTTTTGTGCCTCTCTCTAAAAAGCATTGACGTGGAAAGAAGCAGCAGCAGGGGGTGGAGGGACTGCAGCTCTTCTAAAAATACGGAGGGCATGCAGGAGTGCGAGCAGGCTGGGGAGGAGGAGGAGGGTGTGAGAGTGCCTCACACCATGTTTTCTGGATGCCAGCTGGGTGCAGTTTTGGAAATGTTCCTCCTGTGAATGGAGGCACCATGAACATTTGGGAAGTGATCCTGGCTTTCTTGATTGTGGTACTCATCCTTGTATCGTTGCTGTCCAATGTGTTGGTGCTGATCTGCTTTCTGTATAGTGCAGATATCCGCAAGCAAGTCCCGGGATTGTTTATCCTCAACCTGACCTTCTGCAACTTGTTGATGACTGCTTTGAACATGCCTCTCACTCTGGCTGGGATCATTTACAAGAAACCACCTGGAGGAGACCAGCTTTGCCACATAGTGGGGTTTTTAGAGACTTTCTTGACTACCAACTCCATGCTGAGCATGGCAGCTCTCAGCATTGACCGGTGGATAGCAGTGGTATTTCCTCTAAACTACCACTCCAAGATGCGTTACAAAGATGCTGTTCTCATCCTGAGCTACACGTGGTTACACTCAGTATCTTTCCCAATTGTGGCAACTTCTCTTTCTTGGGTAGGATTCCACCACCTTTATGCCTCTTGCACCCTGTACAACAAGAGACTGGAGGACAGGACCCAGTTTATGGTTTTCACAGGAATCTTTCATTCCTTTAGCTTTCTCCTCTCTCTCATAGTCTTGTGTTTCACATATCTGAAAGTGCTGAAGGTGGCACGCTTTCACTGTAAAAGGATTGACGTGATTACTATGCAGACCCTTGTGCTCCTTGTGGACATCCACCCCAGGTAAGAAGATACCTTCATCTTTTACTAACATGATTGCATGCTACTAAGGATTCCTATTAGACAAAACTATCATTTGTCTCTAATTATTTTTAAAATGTAGCTCTTCCTTGCTTTTCTTCTGCATGTTTCGATTCCCCAAAATCTATACAATTTATTGCTAATAACATTTTGAAAATGTGTTAGGGGTACATGGCAGACAAAGAAAAGTCATCTAGGAATGTGTTTTGAAGGCTGTACTGGAATCTAAAAGTTTTCACATGGATGCATTTCCTTTAGGGTAGTACATTTCAACAATTTTGCTAGGGAGTGAATAGATCCATGTCTGTTCATTAAGGTTGATCAGTGTTACTCATATACGCTGTATGAATAAAATCAAATTGAAGTTTCTGATATCCCCTTAAGATATCAGTGGGAAAATAGCATACTAAATGCCATTCTGGTTTTTTGTGCATTTTGGAATGTCACTGTAAAGTCAATAACTTTCCTTGAAGGAAGGATGCCCAGAGAAATATTTATTCCAAAAATAAACACAAGCAACAAACTAGTACAAATACATCAAAAATAGCATTAAGATTCAAATTCATACTGACAAGGAAAGAAAGTTGAGTTAAGTATACTCAAGAGTCCTTAAATCAACCCACATTTTCTATGCATAGTAAAGCTAGAGGTGAAAGAAGGAATCACTGTGATAAGAAAGCATAAACAGTGGGAAAATAGAAACAGGACAGTTGGGATTGAGGAAATATAATTAGATGATCTGTAAAATAGAAATTTACAAAAGAGAAGTGAAAGGTTTCAATGGGAAAACTGATCTAACTATCTTACCTAGACTAGCTTTGGCTCAAGGAAGATGAAGAAACATTTCAAGGGACAAAGTCACAGAGCAATCTGTTCATTTACTGAAAATTCAAAGCATGTGTGTATTATGTGTAGATGTGTGTGAGGGAGAGATCATCAGAAGAAACATTGTGACAGATAATATAAAAATTGACTGCAAAGATGTCACTGGAAGAAATAAATAAAGGTGAATATAATGTCTCAATTTTCACTTATCATATATGAATAAAGTAGACTAGCTTGTCATCTCTAACAAGAAAAAAATTAAGTTAGCATTATTGAAATTATACTGATATTAATAATATGTAACACAAAGAAAAATAGATAATTATACAAAGAAAAAGAATAATGAATAATACATGTTTTTACAATGAGTCTCTACTTTTAGGATAATGGTAAGCAGATTTTGAATTCTGAGACCATACTGTGGGTGTTCTCACAAAATGGCTCCTTGGGTACTTTTCTATTCACAAAATGGTTGTTATTGGGGGCATTTGTATATTTCACCCTTAGTTTTAATAGTACTAATTTTTGACCCGAAACGTTATATGATTATATTATGTTTGTTACACAGGCGTTATCTTATTGTATTGCTATGTACTACCCTGAGTCACCTTGGTGAAATGGGCAGCCATGTAGATCTAATAAATAAAATAATAAATAAATAACCAATCATAAAATACTACTTTATTAGAATATCAATCATCCTAATGCCCTTCCTTACAGTGTTCCTAAAGACCTTGCCCTTTTGTTGGGCAGCTGGGAATACTTAGAGCATAGAGTCACAGTTGCTATTCTTTCTTATTGTCTAAGATAAAATTGATGTGATCCATAGTCAAAGAAAACTATGCTGTAGTTCTTTACTTTATTATTAGTCCAAAATCCTGTTTTTTTAAATTAAAGTTACTAAAACTTTTTAAAAATGATGTATGGAACTAGAAAGTTGGAGGGTTGCCAATATAAATCACCCTAAGTAATTAATGTACCTCCTTCCCCCCAAAAACCCACAGCCCATAGACTAGCATAAGACCAGAAGTAAGGGACTAAGATTACTATGGGACTTGGTAAGAAATGAGATTCAGACTCAGTGGCGTAGCGTGAGTTGTCAGCACTCGGGGCAAGGCAAGTAATTTGCACCCCCTAACCCGTGTGGGCAGCGATCTGGCGGCTCGGATCGGATTTTCACAGCCAGCACTGCAGAGAGAGTGAGTGAGCCAGGTAGGGGCAGAGAGCTGCGAGTGCGAGCGTGCCCCCCCAGATGTTGCGTCTGGTGCGGCCGGCCCCCCTTGCACGCCCCACGCTACGCCTCTGCTTCCAACTCTGATTATCTGTTATCTGATTCAAATCCCTTCCAACTTTGATTATCTGTTATCTGATTCAAATCCCCCCATGAACTGCCAGAGTGTTCATTTCAGATAGAAAGGTGGGATATAAGTCAAGTCAACGACTTTAATAAATGAAATAGTGTTTAATCATTTTACTTAAATTACATTTTAATAATGTTAATTAACATTACTTTTATACTGAATAGAACCAGATAATTGAATATTTAAAGGCCCTACCTCACTATAGATTTAAACTGTATTTTAACATACCAACTTCATCTCAAAGAAGTTTAGAATTGTCATTCTGTGATGAGTCATTATTTCTCACTGAAAGTTCTCTTCATCAAGCTATCTATCCCATTATTTTGGAGTCATGTCAGTCAAAGTGCTACAATCCAAGCTATGCTGTTGTGTTAACAGAGCCTGATGCATCTGGATCTCCAAATATATGCTCTCTATAGGTTTCCTCAACAAGCGTTTCACATCCTAAAGCTGATAATATCAGTGTGCTTCATGTTGCCTCACAAGCTCAATTGCACTTGCAATAGTGGAAAAAGTCTTTGTTCATGCAGAGGGCATGCACCAAGAGCTCTTCCTGCTAATTCAAATGTAGAGTGTATAGACTGGGATAAAGTGAAGAGGTGTGCACATGAAGATGAAACTCCTCTTTGAAGAGCTGCATGGCTCCCCCAAAGTCATCACATTCCAGTGTTCTGTAATGGTTTCTAACATTGTCTCATGATTCCTGTGTTTCTCCTTCCCAAAGCTTGACAACCATTTTGATGGAAGCATAAGATGAAGAGTATTTTTTTAAATTATCTATCTGTTAAAATTATTTCTCATTTCTTATTTCAAAAAAATATTAAACCATGTCTTGGCTAAATGAAATAGCTAGGATGGAGTTAACCTTCATTAATGGTTCCTCGATAAATTGTTATTGATGCAATCGGGCATATCTCAATTGTGATAGAATGAAATTTTAAAGATTTCAGTTCCTTTATACCTTGGAATTTTATCTATGGTATCTATTTGTTTCTTCCTGCCATATTCAAAGTTACGAAATCTGCTGCTCATTTTGTAGCAGGCACCTGCCAATGGTTGATCAGCTTGGCGACACACTTCCTGTTATAAGGCCACAGCTCCTGGAAATGAGATTTATGCAAACTTGGCTGTTCTGATGTCACACTGGGCAGTAACAGTTTGAAGACTATCTATGCTCTACAGAGGCTTAGAGAAATCAGGAACTTACGATATATCTAAAGAAAGACCTCACCTTAGAATTCTTGAGAGAAAGTATAAAAAGTGATTAAGCCCAGAATAATAATAATAAAAAACCTTAATCACTGCAAAGGGTTTTCAAGGAATCCCAGGAATTTTGTTTCACGTTTTATTTTATTTTTTCCTTTTGTTTGATGTCTTTTCAAAAAGCTGGATAACTCAGATTAGAATATTAGTTCACAAAGAAGTTGGCTGAATGTTACAGGCTTGCAAAATGGAAGGCTTTTCCCTCATTTCCCCTGTGAGTATGTGCATTAATTATGGTTTTGCCTTTCTGCCTTTGCCAATGGAATTGATTTGCTGTTGAAGATTGCTGCATTTCTGGTACTCATAATTCTTAAAGGTTTTGTGGTGGTGCCTATTGAATGGGAAGTTAGTATTTCCTCTCTCATACTCTTTATCTCTGTCTGTTTTCACTGATAAGGCACTATTATTATTTTAAGGCTTTAGTAAGTTGGTTGAGTTTATTAAGAAATCTGGCTTTGTGGTTGAAATACACATTATGGTTCTTAATACCTGGCTGTAACATGAAGGGTAGCGGATACACATGGCCAGTCTATATCTTCCAACTCAGTTGTCTCAACAATTTAGGATAAAAAGGAAATAATTTCCCTGCCCGGGTTAATTGAATGGAATATTCAGGATATTTTTTTTTTTTTTGTTAAAAAATGATATGCTGGAATACTGTAGCAATAGGGTCTTCCTTTTCTGAAGATATCTCATCCCATTTACTAAATCAATTAATATGGCAGCTTTATAGTTTTCAAAGACTGTTTCACATATACATTTAGTTGAGAAACACCTGTGTATTTGGTCAAAAGCAAGAGGTAGATTCTACAGATGCTTGATATAGCCGAGAAACAATCAGACAGAATTACCTCTGATTCTAATCTATTTGTCCCATTTCTAAAGACAATTTCTTAAGAGCTAGTTCAATCATGGATCATCTTTCCTTGTAAATAATGGTGCATCTTTTTTTCATTTATTCTATAAACTTTGATTTATTTTATGGTTTGATGTATAATGGAATGGTTGACCAAGAACAGCAGAGTTATACCAGGAGTTCAATTTGCATTTTAGTTATAATTGGAAGTGATATTACTTAGGATGTGAGTAAAACAATATAAGCTATTGTTTTAAAAAGTCAGTGTAAATTATCATTTCCTATGTTTAAAGTCTTCAAGGCATTTATTTCAGAGTAAGTCCCCTTACTTGGGACTTTATTTTTAGTTAGTTGGTAAATTTACAGGGTATCTGATTTTGCTATGCAAATTCTTCCTGCCTGTACCTAATATATGTTGAGCTATGGGCATATTTCATGAATATTAAGACCCTGGAAAACATTGCGCACATGTACAATTCTTTATGTTGTCTATATTCTTGTCTGAATGGTCTTGTCTTTTTGAATATTTTTGTATGTAAATCTAGTACTGAAACTATACATACATTCATGAGGCTTTTCTTCCAACTTAGGTAGCGTATGTGTGTGTGTGTGTTGTAAATACACGCGTTGTAGCATGGAATTTAACAAAAAAGATTTTCATTATCTTTACAAATATGAAATATTTAAGGGGTTTTTTGTATATCACCTTTCAAAACAGATGACAGCACCAGTCTTTGACACATTCTCAGATGTCTTAGCAAACAGGAAGATTATACACTAAATCAATTAGTCCAGTATTGTAATTTATTTCTATCCAAACTCCTCATATTAAATTCAAGTTCTTCCTGTATCAAAATGTGGAAAGACTGTTACCATGCTCGCATCAACCACCATTCCAATATATAAGGATGTTAGTCCCAAAGAATAACAATGGCAATAGGGGAATTTACCTGCCTGATTAATTTGTCTAATGAACAATCTTATTTCAATCCCAGTCTCCACTACTTGCAGTTTTATACATGTTTGCATAGTACTGGGATTGAATTCATTTCTATGTCTTTAGGTGTATGAAATTTAGGTCTAATCCAATTTCAATCTAATCCAAATTTTTATTTGATTTGGAAAATTGATCTGTTCAAATCAACTCAAATCCAAATGAAACAATATATATTAGATTTACATGATTTAAACTATACATGTAGTGAATACATGATATCCAGTCTAGTTATATGTAAACCTATGGAATCTGTAACACGATATCCAGTCTACTTAGATGTAAACCTATGGAATCTGTAGCAATATGAATGATTATTTCACAAATTTGAAGAAAAGTAAACTTTTTTAAATTAAATGTTATGACTCGAATACTTACTGAAAGGTAAATTGCATTGAATTAATTGGGACTTACTTTTTGGTAAATATGCATAACTTAGTCTGTGAGAAAGAAGCAGTGGCCAAGATGGAATTTAAGTAGTATCTTTTAAAATGTATATTTCTTTTTATACTTTTAAGTATAAACAGACTTCTTATAATGTTTACAAGCTCCTCATTACTTCATCCCCCATTATAGAAATGTAGCCAGAAAGAGTTTTTAAAAAACAGAAATTATATTATCATTAATATAATCAACCAGATGTTTATACTGGATTTGGCACTTCTATCCACCTACTGAGTTTTCCCCAAGAATCTGGGATAAGCAGATGTTATTTAATAATATTAAAGGTAATCATTACAGACCAGCTGTTCCAAATACTGCTGCCTTTTGCGATTGAGGATTATTATTATTGGTCAGAAAGAGCTCAACAAAAGAAAAGGATATATTTACAGTATTCTGGTTGATTGCATAGTCATCCAGATGTTTAGGCTGGATTGGGTATTTTTATGCACCTATCGAGTGTTTGATTAGGACCTGTGATAGGCAGATTATTATTATCTGTCCAGAATAACGTGAAGTCACAGCTGCCAGTTCTTTAGCTGGCGTTGGTCTTCATACACATTTAGTTCTTCCCAGCAACCTAGAATGTATTGATATAGTATGATATGTGCACATCCAAGCAGTGTGGTCTTTTGCAATTGGCAGATGGAAATTTTGTCAATGCACAGATTTTCTAAGTGTTCTCTAAGATTTTTTGGTATTACACCCACTGTGCTAATAACCACTGGGACCACCACGGCTGGTTCAGGCCATAATCTTTCAATTTCTGTTTTCAGATCTTGATATTTTATGTTCTCCAATTCTGTTCTGTTATTCTGGCACGGCTACATCATTTATCCCCACTTTCTTCTTTTCGACCACAGTTATATCTGGTGTGTATTGAGCCAAGACTTTATCAATCCATATTCAGAAATTCCACAATATTTTAACATGCTCATTTCTTTTTTACTATTTTTCAACTATATGTTCCCAGCAATCTCTACTTCTTTGTACAATCTGCACTTTCGATTCTTTTTTTTCAATTCTAGCCTTGATTGCATTAATTTGTTCTTGCTTAGCCTTAAACCTTCAGTTTCTTTTCATAATGTTCCAGTTATAAGCTATTGCCAGGTTTTATTTTTATCCACTTTTCCTTCAGTCTTTTGTAGAAGTTGGCCATGTAATGTTTTTCCTTGCCAGCATTCTGTTCGTGTTTTTATTACAGTATTTTAGTATTCTCTTTTTGTTTCCTGTACATTTAGTAAGTTTCAATTTTTAACTTTCAACGATGCTTGTTCTTGGCTGTCTTTTACATAATCAGTCAATGCATGCTTTTCTTCTACGAGTTTTGTTAATAATAATAATAATTATTATTATGTTATTCCATTCACCCACTCACACTTGTTGCTGTTTGTGAATGGCTGCCCTCAGCGATATTCAGCACACTGAAGCGGATGCCACAGGTCAACACTTCATGTTTATATGACAATCTGCTACACAAGTGGAAATGGCAACCCATGTAATTCTAAAATGTAATGCTAAAAATTGTTCAAAGCTTGATACTGGAAATGTAATATTCTATGGATAGCGAGACTTTATGCAGTGAAAACTTAGAACATCATTGCTGAGAAGACATACACTTATTACAAATATGCAAATATAACAGCGTTCAAGGATGGCTGCTTCTGTACTAACCAAGATGACCAGAAAATCATGTTTCCATCCTTTACATTTTCAAAACAGCATAAAGAGGACAGAGAGGGAGCCCCTCTTTTTTGGCAGATTCTTTCTGAAGTAGAAAGTTATTACTGAAAGAGAAAAATTGTGGCTTCTCAGTTTACCCCCCACCACCACCACAAAAATCCTTTATAGAATTATGAATGGTGTAATGCTAATAGACAGCTGTATTTCACTCTCATAACACCACATCTTAGGTTACCCAATGAATCTGATTAACAATAACACGTTCTTATTGTTTGATTGAGATTTGTGACCCACTTGGTTTTAAAATTAAGAGTTTGGAAGTTAGTCGCTTTGAAATATTATGAGAAATATAATTCTGCTGGACTTTTAGTTTTAGAATAATATTAAACAGGCATGCCTGTTTAAGACTAACTGGAATGAGTTTACTAATCTTGCAAATTGAATAAAAATTTTATAAAATATCCCAACTGTCTAAACTAAGGTACATTGAGAAATTGCTTTATCATACATTGTGTGATGGTATTGGTAGGTAATATACAGTGCTGATTTCCTACCAGGGTTGCCGCTGGTTTTCTGACTGTGCGCATGTACGCACATGCGCAAGTGCGCACATGCACATTCCCCCTCTGTGCATGTGCATGCTCCCCCTTCCTCCTGCGCATGCACGCACCTACCGGTGCATGCCTACTGTGCATGCGCGCACCGATCATCTGAGAGGACTCTTTGATCCTCTCAGCTGATCAGCCCACTTTTTTTAGCTACCGGTTTGGCTGAACCGGCACTTTTTAAAGCTGTAGGTGTGCACTGGAGCAGCAGTTTTCTCTGCTACCGGTTCGGCTGAACCAGTGCGAACCGGTAGAATACCACCTCTGGTTATATAGTATTCTTTATAAAAACAAGTTCTTTCTCACTTTTGTATGCATGTATGCAAGTATGCATGTATTTATTTATTCATTCATTCATTAATTCATTCATTTGTTTATCGACTATATGCAGCTACCTATATATATCATGTTCCTGAGCAGCTCATAGCAACTGATAAAAACAACACAAAATACATTGTATCCTTCCCATCAAGATGCCCAAACCACCCATACTGTTACCCTGACTCAACCCCTTCCTAGCCTAATGTTTCAAGAAAGAGCTAGGTATTCATGGTCTTTTGGAAGATTAAAAGCTAAAGTCTTACGTGTGAGGCTATTTCGAAGGGCTAGGTTGGCTATAGAGAAGCCATGCCTCCAAGTTCCCATTAGGTCCCACTTATTGTCACTTTGAAAGATAGCCACGATCAAGACACATTAAGCATAAAGAACAATGTCCTATGTTAGGACTCTGTGCTACATTAGTGTTGCCATGTTTCCTAATCTGATATTTCATAACAGAAATTTTGTCTAATAATAAATATAATTCTTAAAAGCATAGCTTGATTGCATGAAATAGTTCTTAAAGGGTACCTTTGTATAGGTACAAAATAAAAGTAGGTTTGTCAAATTATTATCATCATTTTCCAGATCAGCATTACTATCCTAATACTTTATACAGAATGGCTACACTGAAGCCCTAAGACAACTTGTTGTCCTCAACCTTTCATCTGCCACTTCTGATTCTAATTACCCCAAATTAGAACTATGTTGTGACTTTAAGGTGGGAGATACGTAGGATGATCCATAAAATAAACTTAACATACTTTTAAAAAAAAGCTACACAAAAACAGATCTGCTCCAAAATCTGGCAGAGGGGGACCAGAAAATTGCTCATCCCATTAGAGCATTTCCTTAAAACATTAAGGGAGTAATTCCTACCCACTAAAGCATTATCTTCTCTTTAATAACTGTAGAACACAGAGAAATTTAACCAGTACAATTCGTCCTGAAATTGGGATATGGGAACAGGCTGTGGTTTGCTTACCCAGTTGTATTAATAAGCCACAAATGGTTGGGTTTGCACAATTACACCAAAGCCATTTTTATGCAACAAAGAGGTAAGGGACTCTTGGTGGATCAGACAGTGGTCTCCTAGAAGTAGGGTAAGATCTACCATGTTCAGGCATATTTTGCACATATTTTTCTGC
Organism: Psammodynastes pulverulentus; assembly: GCA_025802295.1. NCBI lineage: Eukaryota > Metazoa > Chordata > Lepidosauria > Squamata > Psammodynastidae > Psammodynastes > Psammodynastes pulverulentus. The sequence continues at coordinate 95,772,471 of JAOYMU010000001.1, read as the reverse complement.
CCACCTATCTTTTTATTCCAGGACATAAATCTCTTCATTCCCTCAGACTCTCTGTGGACTTATTGTATCAAAGGTCATTTATTTAGCACAATATTATATTTTAACATACTTGAGTGTGATATTTAATTTTCTTGCTTCAAATCAGTGGTGGGATTCAACAGGTTTGCACCTATTCGTGAGAACCAGTTGTTAACTTTCTAAGCAGTTCGGAGAACTGGTTTTGGGAAGAAATCTCCTTTTGTTTTTTTCCACTTTACAGGGCTAGTCTTGCAAGGAAGGCAGGAAGGAAACATTCTGGTGTTGTTTCTAGCCTAATCTTTATTTCCCTGCTTACAGAAACTGCCTCTTGGTTAACAGCTAAAGGTTCTTGGCAGTACGCCCAGACTTACTGTCGCCTGAGCACCCAGTCCCGTGATCACCCAGCCACGCCTACCCAGCTGGTCATTAGGGCAGAGAGCCAGTTGTTAAATTATTTGAATCCCACAAGTAGTTCTGACCATCAGCTGGCCCTGCCTATCCACCCATCTGCCCCCGCCCTATCCAGTCCTATATTTCCATCTTTCTGGCTCAGCTGATTCGTGCTGCACAGCTGATTTCCACGCCTCAGCTGTTCTACTTACCGGGGCTGCCCTAAAAGGTAAGCAGTTGAGCTTCAAATTGCTGTATTTTGAATGCTGTACACACTCACAAAACTGGTTGTTAAATCGGTTGCAGTCCTCCACTGCCCTTAAGTCTATATTCCTTATTGTTTGCCCTTTTGGTTGAGCCACACCTGCTTGGATATGGCGCTTAGCTACCATTGGATTTAGTGAAAGATAAACTTGTGAAGCAAAACACATGCACATATGGTCACTTGAAAATAGTCCTGGAAACATACCAGTGGGTATCCCAGTGCTACCCAACTAATTACAACTTTTATTGCCTATTTTATTTCCATATCAGTGCTTGATCTCTTGAGGAGGACATATCTATTCGTAATAAACCATCTCGTTTCTTCTCAGGTTTTTTATTAGCAAGGGACCAGAGACTGCCTTAAAACTAAGCAAGGTGATAGACTTACAGTGAGGGTAATTGGTTTTGATGGCCTGCCGATCTAATTGAAAGGCTGAGGTTCATGTCTATGGAAGTAGTACGAAGCTGTAAGAAGTTTTATTGAACAAGTTGTCTCTGAAACAGATAAATCGTTCCAGAAAAGGGGCTTGCTGGATTGTCTTTCTTGTAGAATTCAATACCATTCGTCAAATGGGAAGAAATCCTGTTGCAAAGATGAAACAAGGCCTACGAGTCACACGATTTTTCTTCTATTTTATTTTTCCTACCATGCTAACTTAGGATTTTAAGAGAAGATTAGGCTTTTTGCATGATCTCAGATGTATTTCTTGCGGACGATATCTGTAATAGTACTTATATTTCTGTTTAATTTAAAGTGAGTGAATAATTAGCCATTAGGTAGATTAAGGAGATCAAAGTATTTTTTAAGTAATGCTTTCTAATACTTAAAGTCTTAACCTAAGTTACCATTAATTCCAGTCATGTAATTGTGGTTCGTTCTTGTTAGAATTTCCAGATGCCCCTTTAAGTATTTGAGCCTTTGAAACAAAACTGAACTGCGTAATTTATGGTCCAATCCCTTTGTCAATCCTGTTGCATTTGCTTATTATTAAGAGTCAATAGCTTTTTCAGACAATCACTCAGAATTCTTGCTACCCCAATTTTCTATTTACCACGAAGATGTTGCATTCTCACAAACCTTATGTGAGATATAGTACTCTTATAAGAGAAGATTTCATGGCTTTGCAGAGGATCTTATGGCTTCTGAGATGAATACCATACGCCCACATCATCAGATGTCAGCAAGCTTGTGGGGCCTCAATTGTTTTAACCAGTGGTGGGATTCAGTAATTTAACAACCAGTTCTCTGCCCTAATGACCAGCTGGGTAGGCGTGGCTGGGTGATCATGTGACTGGGTGGAGCT
>JAOYMU010000001.1:95734610-95748778 GCA_025802295.1 Psammodynastes pulverulentus | reverse complement strand
GGAACGGCGTTCCGGATCCTTTTCGGAGTCCGCGTCACGTGACGCGTCTCAGCCAATCGCGCGCTATTACTTCTGGGTTTTTTTAACGCGACGAGGGGGGCGCGTTCCGGCACCTTTTGGTGCCGAAAAAAAGCCCTGAGTAGAATAGAGGCAAAACATTAAGTTCTAGACAATCTGAATAGCAAGGTTTGTTCATATATGCTGAGAATATGCAGAAGCAATTTTTCTGGTTTAATATTAGGAAAAATATCCTCCCAGTAAAGCAGAATACCAAACTAGGCATACCATGTCTGGGCTGCCAATCTCTGGATGATCTATATGGCACCAAAAAAACCCCATAGGATATTTTAAACTGGATTTCTCCTAGAGGTGAATTGCCTTTTCTCTCTATTCCAAGTAGGCTGAGGACATGGTGTTCCACACTTAAAACCACACTTTAAAAAAGCTTAGTAAGAATGGAATAGATTTTTTAGATATATATTCCACCATTCTTTTAAATTGAGGTTCACCATGTCAGCTCTTTCCTTCTCATTCTTCCCCAAAGTATAATGGTTTAATACTAGGGACAGTTAATTCTCCATGCAAAACTCATGGAGACATCTCACTAACATAAATGAAAATGTTTCACTTCCTCCCAAAATTTTCCAGAATGTCACCACTGGAAGAGCTTCCAAACTGTCACTGAATTTCCACTGTAGTAAAAATGTGCCTCAGTCACTTCTCTCTCTGGACATTTTATAAGCCTTAAATAAAGTTCTTGCTTTCCCTGGGTCTTCTTTAGCTGTTTCATATGATGGACATTTGCTCTGAATTTAATTTTAAATTAAATGTTGGTGGGCCATCTAATGCCTCCATTTAAGCTGCAGTTTAACTATAAAGAGCTCAAGGTGACTCTGTGGTTAAGGTCAGTAGTTTTACCCTTGAAGAGTTAGCAGGAAATGTACACACAATATTACTCAATCCCAGCCCGTTCCACTGTAGTCATCTCCAGTTAATCTGCCGAGTCATTAACCACCCATCACTGTACCCCTGAAGCAACTTAATTGCACATTCCTTGCTGAGATATTTTGGAACAACTTCTACATCAACAGAAAAACCTCAGAAGTCCATGATCTGACTGCTAGAATAAGTTACAAACTAAGAACAGTTTTGTATCTTCTCAACGTGTGCCCCTTTTTACCCCTCTTGCTTCAGATCTAATAAGTTTTATCACTTATTTCCTGCACCTAGGAGGAAGCAGAGAGGTTTGCTTCTGTAACCTAATGAGAAACAAAAACAGAGTTTACCAGTATATTTGGATTTTTCCTGCAATGGTAGCCTGTCCTTTTCCATCTTCCTGTGAGATGGTCTAATAAGGTAGACACAAATTTGCAGCTACTTAGGTGATGTTTGAAAGAAAGGCTATTTTATCTATCTTCATTCTTGGCACACCTTCCCTGTGTATGACTTACCTGACAAGCTCATATCTCTGAACAGGTTGCCTTTGTGCCTCACATGTGTGTGTATCCCTCTCATCAGCGCAGTTCTGATGAAGAAGATCTAGAGAGGCAGAGTCCACCCTTGGAAGTATCAGATGGTGAGACTGAGGTTGGGGAACCTGCTCCTGGGGTTATGAATGGAGAATCAGGTTAGCAACTATACCACAGAAGCTGAATTCTGTATTTTATCCTAACCTTTTCTTCTTTCCTGTTCTATCACTGCTTCTCTGACATCACTTACCCTTATAACTCCACTATCTCAAAACTAAAATGTTCTTTTCTTTTGATAACTCCCTTCCCTGTCTTTATTAAGTTTTCTCTCACGGCTATCTTGTTTGTTGGTTTCACATTCTGTGCTAAGCACATTGAACTACAGACATACTCCACAGTTCTCGATTCACAGCTACAGTCTCCACATCCTTCCATTTGAGACTGATCCTTTTCAGGACTTCCTGAAATGTTTGGCGCCAGGTTTTCTTTGGCCTTTCTCTTTTTCTCTGACCAATTGGTGGAATCCAGTTGATTGTGGTTTTTGATCACCTGGTAATGGCTCTCATTGTTTTCCCTTTCAAGCCACTTTTCAAATGTTTTAAAAAGAAAATGTTTCATTTAATTCCTTAATCTGGCTTTCAAGTGAAAACTATAGATTCATCCTCACATTTTGTTTACTGGTTACCAAGTTGAATACAATTTGGTAACCATTTTTAAGGGGCATTGCTGTGAATGCATTCTGAAGTTGTCTTTGGTTGATCTGCTGTTAGTAGTGTTTTCCCTCTTCTCCTGAACCTTGCCGTGTGAATAATCTCTCATATCTCAGTGTCAAGGCTGGAAGTGTTGTCAAGGGCAGGGATCTGCTCTACTTCTATTGGCTACTTAAATCATTATGAGCATGTCCCCTCCCTGTCAGTACCTCGGCACTGACATTTGTGGCCATGTTGGCTTGGACTGTGGGAGAAATCCAATACTAAGTTTTGCAGCCTGCATCCTATAGATAAACTTACAGGTTCCCATCCTGTTTTTCGTGGTCCTTGGAGAACCCAACATCTCACCCAGGTGATACCCCTCCACCACCGTAACAAAACACAGCAGCAAAACTCAGAATCTGGGGTTGAGATTTTCCAGAGATTTGATAAAAAGCAGCTAGAAAATAGATGCTTTTAGTTTTAATAAAATCAGAGCTAAAAGTCCCAAACACCTGATCCTACCATCTCTGTGGACATCACTGCGTTGTTGCCATATGTGTGATGGGCCTTAAAAGATGAAAAGATGGGAATATGGATTCAGCCAAAAAATATAGTTAAAATATAACTACATTTACATATAATACTATAACAACACCAAACTTCATTATGATTATGTGCAATGATTTTAAACTCCCTCTCTGGAGTCCTTAGTGTTGTCTGAGCTTGGTTGTTTTCTTGCAGACATTTTGCAAACTAGGTAACATTATCAATACTAGTGGGGAGTGGGGTTTGCTGTCATTTATATACTAGTGGCTTGCCCTGTCAGTGTTGGTGGGAGTAGTCTTGATGGTTCTTTGATTGCCTGTTTATGTTAGTTTGTTTGGCAGTTCCTTGATGCAGGTAATGTTAATCTTGATGTTAATCTCTGCTCATCTGGATGTTGACTGCTGGGAGGAAATATTTTGGTCTTTTCATTTCTTTTGACTTTTTGATTGTCACTTTTGAATGATATGTAGATGTTGTTTATGTCTCTGTGCCTGTTGATGGCTGATTTGTCCAAGTGCCAGGCTTCCAGGAATTTTCTAGCATTTTGGGATGGTTTGAATTCCTACATTAGTTTAGAAGTGTATGGCAAGAATAGTACTTGGTTACAATGCTATCTTTATGGAACTACTATCAGTTGTATATAAAGAAGCTTCTGATATTCCTATTGCCCCTCATGCTGTGCTTTTTCTATTTCTTCCTATAGGTAGTAAGAAGAAAATCCGATTGTATCAATTTCTTCTCGATCTGCTTCGGAGCGGAGATATGAAGGATAGCATCTGGTGGGTGGATAAGGAAAAAGGCACATTCCAGTTCTCCTCTAAGCACAAAGAAGCACTGGCTCACCGCTGGGGCATTCAGAAAGGCAACCGCAAGAAAATGACCTACCAGAAAATGGCACGGGCATTGCGAAATTACGGGAAGACCGGGGAGGTCAAGAAAGTGAAGAAAAAGCTCACATATCAGTTTAGTGATGAAGTGATGGGAAAGAGCAGCAGTGATAGAAAAAGCTTTCCTCTCTGAATGAGAGTCCAGGATTCCCCAAAAGCCAAATTATAGAGACAAATATGGGTTGGACATAACAGCAGAGTTGCTGTAACATCTCCGGGCCCTCATTCTTACCTTACTGAGGTTTTCATCAACCATCTTCTCTGGTACGAATTCCCTTTTCAGCTTTGACATTCCTACAGGTTATTTTTGCATCTATACAACAAGCTGGACACAGTAGGGACTGTTTTTAAAGAGAAAGAAATGTATAGGTATGTCCTTTTCAGAAAATATTTGATTGTGCTGTAATTAAAATACATAGCCAATGAAGTGTTTTTATTTCTCAGACAGTGCTAGTTGATCTTCAAAGACTGCCTTAGCCTACAGCTTTTAAATTAGCATTAATAAAGACTGCTATATTTCTCCATGGCTAGAGAGAAATCTGCAGACCTTGGAAACATATCTTATTCTGCAAGTATTAATAACATTAAATATTTAATAAAATCAGATATAATGAAATCATATCTTCTGCATTAATCCAGATAATCTTAGCTGTTTTTGAGTCATATTATAAATAGATCTCTCCAAGCTCTAATGGAGATGTTGGAGAAAGAACCCAGGGTGGAGAGTCTTCTTGATCCAAATCATGTGATTACTATTGAGCTATGGGTCTTGCCTTTCTTGTCGTGTATATACTTCACAGTTTCCTTGAGCACAGAAACAATAAAATGTACAACAGCATGGGCTATTACTGCTTCCCCAACACTGACATTGAAACAGTTCTTCCTTCTGATCTTCTAAGCTGCGGCTTGATACAACTGTAAAGATTGTACATCATTCTGTAAAACCTCTTAGAGACCTCTTTGCAGTTAAGAGAACCATATAGGAAGTATAGAAGTATACCGATGGTAACTAATATAAACCCTTGAGATAAAAGATCTCGGTCATGGGTCTCCATTGTAAACCCCAATGACATCATGAGGTTGTGATCAGAGGTGCTATTCAGCAGGTTCTGACCAGTTCTGGAGAACCAGTAGCAAAATTTTTGAGTAGTTCAGAGAACCGGTGGTAATCTTCCCCCAGTGGTGGGGTGGGAATGGAGATTTTGCAGTATCCATCCCTGGAGTGGGGTGGGAATGGAGATTTTACAGTACCCTTCCCCTGCCACCCCACCAAGCCATGCCACGCCCACTAAGCCATACCCACAGAACCGTTAGTGAAAATTTTTGAACCCCACCACTGGTTGTGATGCAAATAATATGAATTATGCACTTACATTATCATATGCAATGTCACAAAGTACACAATGTACACCCTATGGTCTCAGTACAACTTTTCTCAATTCAGAGGATTACATATGTATCTGTCCTGCCTTAAAATTACTGAAGTTGGTCATATTAATCATAGGAAGCCACAGTTATAAGCATGGCTTTCCTCAACCAACACCATGTTCTTCCAGGTAAGAAATTGTTATGGAAGTCATAATCCTGTTCTCAAAGCACTGTGGTCTTGGCATTAACCCATCCCCAGGATTTTGTCTCTTCTCTCTCATACCTAGTGGGTTCAAGGTGGAGAGAACAGACCTCCTTCCATCACAAAACTGTAGACACACAGAGGTGGAATTTCCCATCCATTTCAAGAACCAAGAGAGGTTGTTTCTCTCTACCTTTAAAGTGATTATGAGGAGAAATCTTTTTTTTTAAACCTTCCTTGGCAGTTATTGATCCTTTATGAAGAAACAGGAGACTCCCATTTTTCTATAGTAAATAATTCAGAGTCTCTGTGCTATTTAGTTCTTGTGCGGTTTTCTAAAATATTCATGAACATTTACTTTCACTGTATAACTACAATGAAATTTTGGAACAGGTCTTCTATTACATACGATGCCTATAGCACCGTTACTAAATATGCTATAATTTAGATTGTATTATATTATTTCATGATAAGCATGAAAAACAAGCTAATGGTATGAGATAAAGAACTGTGATTTGGAAAAGCACTTGAAACAAAATGAGGAATTTTTTGCTCGCACATGTTTTCAAATGTATGATTTAATTCCCATTTCAATTCCAAACTCTTTCGTGTTCTCCAAAATATTTGTTTCTAAAAAACATTGAACTGTGACTGGTTGAGAATTTCCACCTGTTTGACCACTTTCAGCCCTCAGCTGTGAAGAGAATTTCATGGTTTATTCAGCTGCACTTTTCAATCATTCCATTTAAACTCTGAAATTCTGACCCACCCATTCTTGATTGTTGCACACACATTCCATTCCAGCTACAATCAAAAACTCTCATTTTAACTTAAGGGAAGCAGCAGAAAGTTAATATTGACTAAAATGTTGTACAAAAATGTCATTTAAAGCTAGGTCCTTTTCTCATGTGAGAGGTGTGCCAATCCAAGATTGGCACTTCCCTCCTGTGCCCCCACAACATTGGGGCTTATGAAGTTTTAGCTTTTGATTTGTTTCGTATGGCAGGAAAAATGTTTCAAAGAGAAGTTTGGTAAAGAAGGGCAAGGTGAGGTTGCTTGCTGAGTCCCACCCAGCAATAAATAAATGACGTTTAGGGGTTGTATGAAACCAGATGAGTTATTGTCTTTTGGGGGAAATGATATGTTTCAGCCTTTCTGATAAAAGAGGCCTATGTACAATCATGGATTACATGTTGCATGTGAGTCAACAATTTGAGACATTTCCAAAAAAGGCAGGGTTGCAGGCACAATGCACCCAGGCTTCAGGAACTATGACTATTTTGTAACAGACTAGGTGAACCTTGGGCCTCCTGGTGTATTTTGCATGTTTTCCCCCACCAAACCAACAAAAACAAAATACAACTGAAGCTATTGGTCACTTTTGTTACAAACCATTTTAGTGTCTAAGGGACTGTAATCAATCCTTCTCCAACTGGTGGCTTAATTACAGGGACTTGGAAAATCTTGTGCTCCCAAAAGGAGGAAAAGAGGCTTAAACAGTATCCAGTTTTAACTAATTTTGTTTAGGAGCGTGCTCAGGGCAAACTGATGAAGACACTTTTCTAAAGAAAGAAAGCAAGACAAAAAAAGGGGGGCCAGAAAACTATTGCTTCACTTCAGCTGAGGCGGCCATGTGTTCTGACCAGAGAGGATCTCTCTCTCTCTCTCTCTCTCTCTCTCTCTCTCTCTCTCTCTCTCTCTCTCTCTCTCTCTCCCTGTCTCCCTCCCTCTCCCTCATACACACACTCTCACACACAGCAAGTAGAACAGGCACACAATTATAAAAGTAACACTGTATGGTACTCCCCATAACCTTAGGGAGAGTTCCTAATGGAAAGGGAGAGTAGAAATTTTACAAATAAATAGTAATAATAAACTGCCTGGTGTACTTGTCAGGACTTAATACTAGAGGCCACCATAAACATATACTCAAGGTAGGAGTGGGATCTAGCCGGGTCTGCCCGGGTCGGGCGATCCGGTTATTATGGGAAGCCTCTATTCCGCGGAGCAGAACAGGAAGCTAAAAACCTATGATGGCCCCCCACCCACCCTGATTTTTACTTGTGCTTTATCTCCTGAAGCTGCTTGTTCCTACAAGCCCCAATTGGGGGCTAAGAAGCATCATGCGTGTGTTTTTCCAGTGTGCATATGCGATCCCGAACTGGTAGATGGTGCTGGTTACATCCCATTGCTGACTCAAGGCTACGCTCTTGACTAGTTTGACTCCTTCTACTTAATGCTGCCAGCTTAGCTATTACTTGCTAAATAAATACTGCAAAACCAAATGCCAATCTTTAGCCTCATTTAATTTCTAAGAATGCCTCTTAGTCACATAGCTATTCTGAAAACTGGGTATCTGTAGTCTACTTTCTTTAGAAGTATGCCCAACAGAAAGAAAGAACGAAGATGAGCTGAAGGGGTATCAATCATTCTGGAGAACAGAAGATGGTTAGAAGCAACCTTACGTAACAGACATGAGGTAAACGGATGTTTCACTTTGCCTTGTGCTCACTACTGCAGCTATGGTTTGAATAGGGGAATCTCCCACAACAGACATTTTGTGACCCTGGTCAAGCTATGTTCTCTAATTTTCCATTTTTGCTTGACCAAAAAAGATTGCTTATCATGGTAACTAATCCTGGTAATTGCAGAACCTTGGGTTTATAGGGAATTTGATTGTAACCATCCTTTTCAGAACTATTTTAGACTCCTTTCCTGAATTCTCAGCTGTCCTTAAAAAAAAAACTTTCTAGGTTGTTTTGTTTGGCTAACATATGGGCAAGCATGCTTACTACTTAATAAGTAATTCTGCTCCTAGCCCTCAAAAATGAGCACCAAGAACAGATTAAGTTGCTATAAAAACACAAGACTAAGTATGGTCAGCTGCTATTATGTACAAACCAAGCAACTATCGAATTGAGGAAAAGACTGTAATAAAAAAGAAATTGGTTCCCTTGACATTTCTGCATAGGCTTTGGATCAGGGAGATATGTACAAAATAGTTTCGACTTCAGAAATATGATTTCCTAAGATGCAGCTGGGATAAATAAGACACAAAACTGTTTTGAAAACTTTAGCTCTTAAAGAAATACATTCAAAAAGCAACTTAATCATTGAAGGAAGTTGTGGCGTTCCAGTTGTGTCCAGTTTTGTTTTGCCAAATTATTTAAAAGCATATTCAATCATAATAGCAATTCATGCAACTACAATCTCCAAATAACAACTAGGTTATATAATTTCCTAGATCCAAATTGACTATTAAGAAAAACGCTGTGTTCTTAGATCAAATGCATTAGCTGAAGATGAGGATGAAGATTTCAGAATAATTCCATGTGGGATTCAACACTTCATCCTGGGCTTTGGTACTGCATTGACCCTACATCCTTGAGATCATACGCCATTGTCTCCCTTTGGGCAACCAAGTCAGTTTTCTTTTATCTTAACTACAGTATAGTCAAAATTGCCATACCTCAAAGTTTTGTAACCCTTCAGAGTAATCCATTTTCTCCTTCCCAGGAGCTCTTACTCAGCCTGCCTCTCACCTGAAGTTTAGAGTTCTGTAACAGATTTTACAGGCAATATGATTCCAAATCTTAATCCTGTTTATTTAGTCCCGGTTTTAAAAAAAATAAAATACCTCGGTATCCCAGTTTTCCTTGTTTTTATAAGCAGCATTTATTTTTTTCCCTCTGTGAGTAAAGCAGGAGTAAATAGGTTTTTGTTATTCCAGGAGCTGTCAAGGCTCAAAAATTGAGACACTAACTGGTCAGCTGAAAGGAGCACTGGTTGACTCATGGTGTTCCTTGGCTGTTTTCTGCATTCTTATGATACCGGGGATGAAGGCCCTTGAAGTTGATAGCTTGAAGTTGATATCTCTTTCAGAACATGAAATGAAAGTGCAAAAATATTCATGAACTTACATTGGGATGAACTGTGAAGAGTTTTTCCATGATATGAAAAAGATGGTGCAGAAACCCTTAAAAACTGATGCTAAATTCTTGCCATAGTGAAACAGCTTGTTTTCTTTTATTTATTTCTTCCCGTCCTCTGACATTAGGAGGAAATACTGCCAGCTGGTCATCATACAAGCTTTTAATTCACTTTCTTCCAGAAGTAATCAAAAATCCTACATCATCATCTCACCTTGATAGTTTTTTAAAAAAATCTCTTGAAACTCACTGTTTAACTGGTAATACGGTAATCCCGACATTTCCTTTGCTGGTAGGACTGAATGAATTTTGAGGTTCAAGATATCTCTGAAAGTTCATAAATGGCAGTTCAGGATGGATAACATGGATAATTACTGCAATGCTGCCACCTGGTAGTCAACAGCACAGTAGCATTAGGGAAAGAAGAAAAATATTCTTCAGTTCACACATGCCTTTTGAATGTAAGATCAGATCTAATACTTATCTAATAAAAGTCTGACACAACTGTGCACTAAAAATGGCCAGTCCATTCCACTCTGGTTTTCAAACTTGTTATTTACCCCTGCTGAGTTTTGATTTGAGATTTGTGGAGATAAGCGCTAGAACTTTACTTCCCTATATGTTGAAGGGTAGTTCTGTTGTGTAGCTCATCAAGGAATACTTTTTCAGAGTAGATTTGGTACACTGACACTGTTCCAAATGTAACACAATTCAACCCAAATTAAGCAACACTCTTCCACTCCATTTCAGTGAATCGGACCTACCAATGCATAACTTCAGTTGCATCTGTTCATAGTGTTGGACTTTACATTGATACGTTGGGGTTTTGTGTACATAATTGAAGGCACAAATGATATGCCATGGAGAGGAATACACAAGGACATCATTTGGGGCACTGGGGTGTATGTGAGTCCTACACTGGGTGAACAGTGGGGCCTGTCTTGGATGGTTCACACTCTCTGACACATGGAACTCAGCTATATTTAAACTGGCAGAGGAATTTTGTCAAGTGCCTCTGTACTGTTGATAAGGTGGCGGTGCTGACAACAGAAGGGGAACAAGAGGGAGGAGTAGGAGGGGGCTTCTGAATACTATTTCTTGGAGGGGGGTCTTGGTAGTCTTTCAGTCTCCTTGCAGTGCCACTCAGTGAAAGGGTCCTTTCAATTCACCAGCCAACAAGAAGATGCCAGAACCTACAAAGAAACCAGGTAAGGATAACTGGAGATGGAACAAAAGATGTTACTTGAATAAATATAGAGATGGAGCAGGTCTCTTCATTATATAGTGAAATGAGATGCCTTAACAATAAGAGAAAAATTAACCAGTATTCCCTTTTGAAGTAGGCAAACAGAAATATAATTAAAGGATAATTAAAATAAAGTGGATTGGTTAATTTAAAATAGGGAGGTTATGCATTCTTTGCTTCTTTGTCTCCTTCAAATTGCAGCTTATGATTTTCCTCTGGATTTTTTTCTGGGAGATGTGACTCCCATTGTTATTTATTTTTCTCCTGATCTTCCCTGCAAATATAAGTTTATAAGGAGTTGAGAAATGAGGTACTTTATTTAAGATGTAGTTTTTGCTCAATAAGATTAGTTCTTGTAGTGACAGAAATCCATAAATAGTGCTTTCCTTTCTCCTTTTGAAATGAGATAAGAGAGCTCTCATCCAGAAAAGCTATTTTGAAACCTTTTCTGAAAGACTATTTACTGTAAATTAAAATGAAAAAAGCCAAGCCTCATTATTCCCTTGTTAAATGTCTGCACCTTCAGAAACATACATACTCCATTCCTGAAATTTAAATCTTCTTTAATGATCTTATTTAAGATTGTATAATATTGAATGCTATATTCCGAGACAAGCTACTGGGGAATGGATCCATTGTTGTGATTGAATGTTAGATGCCATTATAAAATTAATGCTAGACTTTTTTCCCTTTTACAATCTCCTATTATATTGAAGACTGATAATCTGGTATCTGCTAGCTGCCTGGTTTAAAAGATAGTTTTACCCATGCTGTGGTAAATTTGTTTTCCCAATTCAGATATGTCTTCTAAGATACAGCATTCATTTGTGACTGTATATACAGCTATGCAATTTCTGACTGCAAGGTCACTTGATGTATATCCCATATCATTGCCTCAGATATTTTGCTTTTAAATTACCATTAAGTAATTAAGCACATGCATTGCTTAGGACACCAAGGAAAGGGGGACATCACAGAACATTTTTGTTTTCTCCTCTGGATATTATGTCCTTAACTGTTCATTGCCATGCTCAAGTTTTCAGCACTTATTGAATCGTAATGTCTTGTCAGTTAAGCAATGAAAGGGCTGAGGGGCACCGTTATCCACCATGAGGGCATAATTTGGCCTCAATCCAGCTCTGACCCACATACATGAATTATCACAATATTCCACTTTGCTCAATTAATATCGAGTAGATATTTTCCCTAAATAACTGCTTATAAGTAGCATGAAAGATTTATGTGGGCCCTTTGGTTGATCTGAAGGGGGGGAAAGGCTTCTTTGGATATGTTTCCTAGAAAATCTAACATGTGATTAGATTAGAACATCAATGGTTAGGATAAAAATGTATGAGAGCTCAAAATATCAGGACATTAGAAATGTAGAAGCAACCCAGCAATGGCTTCTTAGGAAACAGAGAGGCATTACACTGGTGAGAATGTCATTGCTATTATACTGTAATCAACAGTACCTGAGAAGAAATAAGAGGATTTACACAACAAATATTTGCTTTGTCCCAATCAATTCTCATAATCTCAGGTATGATGAAATCCACATCGGGTTTTTTTGCATTGTCTAAGACTCTTCCATTGTGGCACCCTTCCTCTTTGGTTTTAATGATAAATCCTAAAAGAACACACTGAAGTAATTGATGTCTAAGAAGAATGGAATTATGAGTGTACATAGAGGAATCTAGTTACTATGTAGAAGCAGAATGTTATAGGAAGAAAACCCAAATTAGGTACATTTTGATATACAGTGGTAAAAGTATCTGTAGGGGAAGGCGGGGAAGAGGGCAGACTAACAAGAACTGCATGGTGATATTGTGATGCAAGCCCTAACCTTTTTCTATGCGTGTTGCAAAAGGGGTGGAGGATGTGGCATAATGCTGTTAATTGGAGAATAAGGAAAAAGTTTAGATGTAAATAAAAATAATGTTAGGGGTATGGCACTCTTGTTGAACTACTCTGTATGACCGGAGGCCTGTGAAAAGGCTGAATGACTTTCATGAAATAGTACTTAGTTGTTATTGGGTCCTAATTAAGCCTTAGCTATGTTAACAGTGGAAACATCTGGAAGATCTTGTTTGGGCTGGGGCGGGGGAACTAAGATCAGCATTTGAATTGGAGATCTCTGGGGAATACCAAAGCTGTAGATTAGAGTCAAAGGCCAAAAGAAGTCCCAGAAGACAATGGTAAACCACTTCCATGTCCAAGGACATCCACAGACTCCTACACTGTTTCTCAGAAATTTCTCCACCACAGACCTCAATTGCCACTGTCCCAGGACTCAGGTTCAGAAGATACCTGACTTTAGTAATGTTGCCAGCCTTCTGGAATAGTTTTGTGTTGGTTTTTGTTTTGTCTTGTTTTTTAGGATACTGACTACTTTTGAGTTTATTGCTTTGGAGCTGAGCTTTTTTACATGTCAGACTGTTTTCATGTCAGAATAAAAAGATATAATGAAGATAATAAATTTAGATGCTTGTTCCCAGCAATTCTAGGTGGCTAACTATATGGTTATAGATATGGATATGAGAAGTGATAATTTGATTACATTTCTAATTGTTCATTATTATCTGGAATAATTCCAGAATCAAAATGGAGAAGCAGGAAAGAAAGTACGGAACAATTTACAATAATGTGGGAGCTGTACATGTACACAAAATGTAAGCCTTAAGTTGTATTCACCAAGAACCGATGAACTTCTAGGAGCAAAACATTTGCTTAAATACAAGTGAGAGAGATGACTATAGGACTAGGAAAAGCAGTGGCAAACACATTTTTTACAAGATCACTTGCATCGTAGGAGTTGATGCATTAGTAGTAGTAGTAGCAACAGCAGTAGCAGCAGTAGTTGTAGCAGTATTTTCAAATTTATAAAGCCACCCAACTCTACTAAGATTCAGGGCAGCATGCGACATGAAAAATAGTATGAGACTATATCAGAATGAAAACAGAATGCATGTCCAGAAGAGGGGGGGGAGGAAATCATACTTAAATTAATCTGTAAAATCATATAGCAGTAGCAATAGCATTAAGACTTATATACTGCTTCACCCTCTAAGTAATTTACAGAATCAGCATATTGCCCCCAACAATCTGGGTCCTCATTTTATCCACTTTGGAAGGATGGAAGGCGGAGTCAACCTTGAGCCGGTGAGATTTGAACTGCCGAACTGCAGCTAGCTGAAGTAGCCTGTAGTACTGCATTCTACCCACTGCGCCACAATACGTTAGCAGTACGGTTGTTAAGTGGATCTGATTAGCCCATTGACTTTGCTTGTCAGAAAGTCACAGAAGGGGATCACGTGACCTTGGAATACAACAACTATCATAAATAGGACTCAGTTGCCATGCATCCAAATTTTGATCATATGACCATGGGATCCTGCAGTGGTTGTAAGTGTGAAGAACGGTCATAAGTCTATTTTTTTCAGTGCTGTTATTGGTTATTAAATGAACTGTTGTAAGTCAAGGACTACTTGTATCTAGGCTTTTAGGCTGCTCCAATCAATCTAGGAGGCTTAAAATTTCTCCACATGGCATTTAATATTACAAGCATAATGTATCATAAACAAAAATATTTTGTAATAAACAGTCTGCTTCCTTATCTCACTCCACTTCCTGAAGCCAATTCCTCAGGAGCAGCATTCAATTTTCTGTCCTGTTCTTGATGAGAGCTACATCTCCATTGCCCTCTGAAACACTAATAGGGCTGGCTTGTCCTTTATTCCTTAGGCTAAGCCAGGGGTGTCCAAACTTGGCAACTTTGAGACTTATGGACTTCAACTCCCAGAATTCCTCAGCCAGCAAAGTCTCAAAGTTG
>JAOYMU010000001.1:95717760-95731791 GCA_025802295.1 Psammodynastes pulverulentus | reverse complement strand
AGAGAGACTGGTGTTCACTTCAACACAGCCCAAGTTTTCAGTTTATTTTTAAATCTTCTTTTTTCAGAATCCAAGAGATTCAAACTGAAATTATTCTACATATAATCATCTAAATATCATACGTGTCAACAATGGAAAAAAAAGCAGTCCCATATATAAGAGTTTCACTTAATATACCCTTTGAATTAAGGCAGCTAAGGAACCCTAAATTTTTATCCTGAGGGCTGAGGCCAGCCCATTTTTGCCTTCACAACCACATTTGCAGAAAACCAGCTATTTTCATAATTTTGAGCTGAGACCAACATACAAGCTAAAAACTATAAACCCTAAAACAGGCTTTGAAGTCAGTATTGCTCCAAAGAGTCCATTTTTCATGAGAAGAAAAATCTAATTAAAATAAGGCTATTTTATGCGGTCAACATGTTTACATTTTAGCTAATCTTACTTAATGTATCACATAAACTAGACTACTAAAAGCTCTTATTTAAAA
The DNA here is from genome assembly GCA_025802295.1 of Psammodynastes pulverulentus. Taxonomy (NCBI): domain Eukaryota; kingdom Metazoa; phylum Chordata; class Lepidosauria; order Squamata; family Psammodynastidae; genus Psammodynastes; species Psammodynastes pulverulentus. The sequence goes on along the minus strand of JAOYMU010000001.1, from coordinate 95,731,301 downwards.
CTTAAGGGCTAATTGATACCTTTAGTTAAGCTTTTTATGCACATGTATTTAAACCCAGAAAATGTGCATCAGTGATGCTTACTTCTCCTGTCCCAAGGATCAACGTCATTACCTAATTAATTTGATCCTTTGTACTTCCTCTCACCAGTTATCCACATTCCTCTTCACAAAGCAGGCTGGGATTAGTAGTTTATGAAACTGGATATTACATAGGGAAAGAAATCTCTTTGTCTCAAATGCAAAGTCCTATTTAACATTACAAGCATAGCCTATGTAGGTTGAGCTTGTGACATTAGCACAGAAAATGGCTTAGACTAAAAAAAATCCTTGACATAATTTTTTTCCAATTTTATTTTAGCAAATCTCACCAAGATTCTCAGAAAGTTTCATAGTGCCATTCATTCTTATCATTATAACTACCAACCAACAGTACATTCGGGAAACAATGCATTTCACTAACCAGCATCTCTGAATGATTTAGTAATGTAAGCTTCAGAGATCATCATACAGTATATTTAATGTCACAAAAACATGGATAGCTGAGACCGGGTCTGGCTTTTTCTAAGAGGATCGTTATCTAACCAGATAGGAATTCTGGCTTCTACAGAAAAACAAAGCATTTCACTGGAAAGGAAATAAAACTGGCCTTCCTGTTTTCTGGTTCATAGCAGTGGGTTGCCTACTAAACAACAAGTGGTTGAGGTAAAATGGAGCTAGAATCAAAGTGGTGTATTAAAAGTGCATATTCAGTCTGTCCCTAGACTGAATAAAAGAATTTGTGACCATCTGTTTCAGTTCTGAAAGTCAACGCCTGTAAAAAAAATATCACAAGTGATATAGGTAAGGGGGGTTAGAAAACAGGGGGGCATGGAGAGAAGTTTTTCCGCAAATGGAGGGGGTACCATTTTGTGCCTGCACCTGGTGGATGGGGCTTTACTTGTTTGCGAGGCCCAGTTTCTTGCATGCTGCAGACCAGTACCGATTCACAGAACAGGGGTTGGGGACCCCTAAGATAGACTATTTTGTACTTTTTATTTTTGTTTGCCATTTTTTTAGCTTCAGCATTCATCAAGAAACCAAAGACAAAAGATGTCTCAGCAGGAGGCACGGCTGTTTTTGAAGCAGAAACAGAGAAGATGGGCATCAAGGTGAAATGGCAGCAAAATGGTGTAGAACTTGCTACAAGTGAGAAGTATATTATCAAATCAGAGGGGAATAAGCACTCTTTGACCATTAATAATGTTGGAAAAGAAGATGATGCCACTTATGCTGTCATTGCTGGAAGTTCCAAGGTCAAATTTGAACTTAAAGTGACAGAACCAGGTAAACCAGAAGTCCCAAGTGACTGTTTCAATCCATCATTACTGTGACACATGACCTTTCTTTGAAGACATTTAAGCCAAACTATAGAGCCAATAAAACGGAGGTGTTTGTGTTCCCAGGAAGAAGTTAAAAAGGGGAGAGCAATGTGCTACCTATGAACATGCAATTGAAACCCTGTCTCTTTTTTATGTGTGATGCCTCAGCAGGTATCTCTGCCATAAACCAAAAATAACCATGCTACGCCCATGGGGGGGGGGGAAACACTGTCTGAAAACAGAGTCCCTTGTATTTGAACTATTATTTTTTGTCATTTGCAATCTAATTGGGGAGCCACTAGGCTAAATGGCATGACCATAGACCAATAGTTGGATTCAACACACACCTCCCACAGGCAAATAAGTCATTTCTGCATTTGCAAGGCAGTTGAAGAAGCAGAGATTAGATAGGGGAAAAGGCAATCCATCACAAAACCCATCCCCATTCAAACCAGTGAAGCTTCCGGGTGATGAAGAGGATTTGTAAAATTCAATTTATTGTCCCAAAGGTGCTTTTTCCAAAAGGCAAGTGGACTTTCTTGTTTTTTTTTTCCTTTTGAAAATGTTTCTTTTTTTATCTACCAAATTCCCCATCAGGCAGTTAAAATTGAAGAAGTGTCTTGGATGATAAGCAAAGCGTTTTCAAAAAAACAACAAGTCCACTTGCCTTTTGGAAAAAGCACCTTTGGGACAACCATGAGTAAGATGATTGAGAATTTTCAAAGAATTCAGTTTATTGAACACGAAAAATAAGCCAGTTCTGTGAAAAAATGTTCATAAATTATCGCAGAGTGTAGATTTGGGAAGACATTTTGGAGATAATCGATCCAGTCTCCTCTCCAGTCTATTATTAAAACATCCAGTGAAGAATGGAAGTGAAGTCCACTACAGGCTGTTCCACAATTGAATACCTCTTGCTGTTAGAAAATTGTTCTTGATACATTTTTTTTATTTGTCAGTATTAACTAGAGTCTTAATTTTGCCAAAAAATGTCATATTCCTACAATGTGCTGTAAACTTTCATTTAAAAAAATGCTCCTGTGGTGTATTTTTTTTTTTTTTTAGAAAAAACGGGAGAGGTTCCTCCTCCTGTCGTTTCTTCTGATCAACCAACCTTCTCAGACATACCTACAGTACCAAACACTGGACCTACAATTGCTGAATCTAAAGATGCTGAAGCTACAAGTGATAACAAAGTCTCAGAAGGTAAAAATAGTAACAGGCAGGAAGATTAATCTGACCCCAATTATAAGAAAATGAATATGTACTGACAACAAAGAGAATATAAAAAACCCATACTATGTGGCTTGACAAACTATTTTACTATTATTTGCTCTTTAGTATATACACTTAGATGAGACAGAATAGAAATGTGATGAATAAATAAATAAAAATAAAAACAACAAATGTACTATAAAACTTTGTTACTGACGAGAAAATGTGCATACACTTCCATTAACTATTTTCTCATGCCTATACCTGAAAAATTATCATTTTCCCCCTTTGGGGGATATCAAAATGATATTATAAGAGACCAAGCCACTGATCTGTTTAGTTCAATATTGCCCACCAACTAGTAACGTTTTAAACAAGAACACAATTTAGAGATTCAGAATATACAGCTGAGGGCTTTTTGTATGAAATGTAGATGCTCTACTTCTTATGTCTAGCCCTTGGTTATCTTTCAGGTAATTTGCCAAATTATATACTTGTTTATGCTGATCTGCCTGCAGCTGACATCACAAGGCCCAACAGCAAAGTAGCTAGTGATTGTACAACTGTGATTAGTTCCCAGTAATCAATTTGCTTCAATGAACACTTTTGTTAAATACAGGCCTTTTGAGTATCTGCTGCCATTCTGTGTACTTAAAGTCTGCTCCCTGCTTTTAACAGACCAGACCTGGCATAAATATAGAGCTGTCCATGTCCTCTTGCTTGAAAGTGATAGACAGGCATGGTGGTTTATATAACTTACCGATGACCTTCTGTGGGATCTCCCATCTTGACTTAGGAAGATCCAGCTCATATTTTGTGCACCAACAAGTAGCTGGCATTATATATAGGAACATCTACACAGAACATGAGCTAGCTCTTCCTGTACATAATGCTAGCTACTTAATTGTGCTGTTCAATATATGCTATTCCTACTTGCATCTCACATCCTGCTGCTATATATTGGACTGTCTCTGAGATCTCTCTGCATTGGATCCTTTCTAGTGTGATAATCCACTGTCTCTATGGATCTGGTGCTTAGTGCCTGTTCTTGTGCTGTTATGATCAGTGTCTCAGTGCTGTCTTTAAGTCCAGGGCTTTCCAGCCACTGGTAACATTTCCCAAAATATCTGCCATCTCAGCTATCTATCAATGATACGTCTTGTCTTGCCATGGCATTTCCTCTGCTGGATCTTGCTCCCATGTCTGCTGCTGCCTCAGGCATTCTCTCACAAGCTCATCTTTTAGTGCTGTCTGACTGATGTATTCATGGATGCTCTGGGTTTCATCCAGGATGGTGACTTTGAGACTCACCAGACTCCAACCACTCTCTTTGGGTGTTGGATTTGGCATGGAAACCTCCGTACACCATGAGGAACTTCCAGGTCTTCACACCAGCAGCTTCTATGTCCTTCTTTGGCCAGCTCACTATATTGGCAGGGTATCTGATGACTGGCAGGGCATATATGTTGATGGCATGGATCTTGTTCATCTTGTATCCTTTATATTTGTGGAAAAAGTTCCCTCCAAGATTCCCCCCTTGAGTTTTCACCAAGAATTGAACAGCCTCCATCATACTGGAGTTTTGAAGGTCCCTGAAGAGCGGGCTCTTTGCAAGGATATATAAATGGATAAATAGATAGATAATTTTTATTAAATATTTAAAAGGAAGGTAAAAACTAATACAAATTAATATAAAGTAAGAGAAAGAAAATAAAGAGATAGTTAAAAGTGTGAGAAAGGAAAGAAAAGAAGTAAACAAAAAATAGGGGGGGGGGGGGAAAGAAACCCAGAAGTAGCTTTTGATCTTCTTTACCGTAATTATAAATACAACTATAAATTTACCATTTGCACTATGGTTACAACATAACTTTCTTCTTTCTATAATCTATCTTTTTTTGTTTTGTGTTGTTTTCTAGCTTTAGTGTTCTAACAATTTATAAACTGCCCAGAGTCACTGGGAGTCAGGCAGCATATACATTTATATTATTATCATTATTAATTAAATTAAATCTATTAATTAAATCTCAAATCAAATCTTGATTTGATTTACAGTTCTTCCTACAGAAGTCCAGAAAGAAATACCTGTCGACCCAATTGGTATTTTTGTGACTCGACCACAGGATGGAGAAGTTGCAATTGGTAAGTGTATGGAACAGGTTCTAGGCCAGAAGTAAAAAAAAAAAAATGGGGTGGGGTGGCCGAGCAACATTCATTTTGTCACACACACAAATCCAGGCCTCCCGTAAAAGGTGGAATGAAAAATTTGGAATCTTTTTGCACTTTTTGGAGGGTGGGGCACAAAATGCTGGCTTTAATTCTGAAGAGGCATAAGTCTCCTATTTCACCCTTCAAACGTCTGACCCAGCTCCCTTGTGAAGCTCAAGTCTCCCCTACAAACCCTGGCATGACTCTCAGGGAAATTGTCTGTCCCTGTCTTAGGTCGTTAAGGGAAAGATTGTTTTGCAAAACTAGTTTCTCTGTCATAGTCCATGATATAGCAGGAACCCTTTATTCTAGAAACGCCATACTCACCTAAATTTCTCTCTCAAGGTGGAAACATTACATTCACTGCTGTAGTGGCAAGTGAAAGCTTGCTGAAGAAACCTACCGCCAAATGGTTCAAGGGAAAGTGGATGGACCTGGGAAGCAAAGTGGGAAAACACCTTCAGCTTCATGAGACTTATGATCGAACCAACAAGGTACAACTACCTTAAGAAAACCTTGCCCATTCCACCTTTTTATATTTTGGTGAAAGCAGTATAATCGTAATAATAACATTTCTTCTTCTCAGCAATATCAAGCATTATATATAACTACTGTTTTATTATCTTTGCACATAAAATACTGTTTACAACCTCTTGCTTAAACTATACTGAATAAGAGCTGGTAAAATTTACTTTAGGTGTGAAATGCCACTTGGTGTTATGCATCTTGTCCCAATGCACAATTTGCATTAACTAAGAAAGTACATTTGTCTCAGAAAAAGGATGAAAAAAGTACTTTTTAAGTCTGGTTTCTTTCCTCCCAGTGAGTGAATTTTACAGATAAGAAAGGATAATCTCTTAGGGATTAACTTTTTTTAATCAATCTGAGTCTTTGCTTTTCCTTTTTCAGTTAAGTATACTAAACTTGGCGTTGTGTATTTCATCACTCCATTCTAACTAGAAATAGAAGAATGTGCCTCTTCTACCATGGTTAGCTATCAATAGTTAAATATATGGAAAATATAATGGGATTCAAACAGTATAATTCAACAAAGAATGAATACATTACATATATCAAGATAAATTTGTAGATATTGAGGATCTCACTAGAGTTCCTAAGCAAGTTTGCTATCCATAAGTTCTTATGGCAAACTATTTGGTAGGGGAAAAAATAAGAGAAAAAAGAAATAAGAACTTTTCCATTAGGAGAAGGTAAAAAGTAAAAAAAAAAAAAATCCCTCAAGCTGAATTTGGCTCCTAGGGATTCACTCTGAAGTAGTAATTCGAAATGTATATTATAGAGAACAAGATGATTATTGGAAAATTCATACAGAAGAAGAACTCTTCGTTAATAACATTCATATTTATGTGTCTATCTCCTAAAGAGGTCCAATTATTTCTATTCTATTCTTTTCAAGATTTATGTCTTCGAAATGAACATTATTGATGCAAAACCAACTTATACAGGGGGATATCGATGTGAGGTGGCTACAAAGGACAAATTTGATAGCTGTAACTTTACCCTGGTTGTCCATGGTAATGTGCTATATTTTCCTTACTACCAAAATGTTTATATTTTGGCAGCAGTACAAAACATAGTATCAATATGCTATATTACAGCTACTATAATATTGTAATAGTAATTATTATTTCATGCTGAATGTTGTGTCTTGTGTAAGGCATGCACTGGGAGAAAATGCACATCAAACTAAAATATGTGCTCAGTAAAGAAATGATAAAATCTGAGTAAAATAGAGTTTTGGAGAAGGGACAAGAAGGAAATGACAACGTTCCCTTTTAATTATTTATGCATTTAGTTATATACTCTCATTTTCACAGTGTTTACATATAAATCAGTTTCATTGTATTTCCAAGTTCATTTTTATTTTCAAAAACCTACATGAGAATTTCTGCTTCATTGCATTTAAAAATATATGTTCATGGATCCATTTTTTTGCCAAATGTCAGTACGTATTTTGAACCAGGATTTTGTTGGGATTTTTATAAATTCAAAGATAATTGGAGAATGTACAAGCAAAGTCTTTTGCAATTCTATGCCTATCTACAGTATCTCAAATTAAGCTCCACTTAAATTGTAAATTACTCCCAGATAAGTACTGTAGCTATAAAGTGGCAATTTTAACCTGCTTAAGTGCTTATCCATTCAGAAGGTATGCACGGAAGGAATTTCATCTCAGATATTTTAGAGACAATGGACACAAAGCAATATAATTCAGTTGTAGTTTCAGTTCAATATATGAATATTAGTTGTCCTACTCCTAACATGTCTGTACTGTAAATGGATACAATTGTATTTCTGGAATTTAATTTGTAATCCAATTACAAAACAGATCACACATTATTTGTTTTAAATTTTGAAAGCACTAAAACTGCTGTGATTGCAAGCAAATCGAATTAATTTTGCATCTCTAACAATGTTAGATTGTTTATTCAGCAAAAGTAAGTAAAACGTAAGACCACTGATTCTGTTTTCTCTAAGGCCCAACCCCAAAAGAGGAAGGGAAAATGCTTGCTACCACATACACAGCCTCTTCCCACAAATGATTTGAAAGAATAATTTGCTCATTTCTGTATCTTGATTTAAATGTAGAAACTTGCCTAATTTTAGAAATCACTCAGGAATTGGAAAAATATCTCAACCATAATTTTGACTTTGATTAGAAGGACATGTGACCTAAGGGGTGTCAAACTGGATTTCTTTGAGGGCCAGCTCAGCATTGTGGTTCTCTGCAGTATGGCAAGGGGGGAGATGGGACGGACACCTCCTGCAACACCCTGCCGGCCAAAACGGGGCATGGGGAGCATTTTCGGCCTGGACGGTCTCCTGCAGCACTTTGCTGGCCAAAATGGCCCGCAGGGGGGCTAGCAGAAGCACCGCGGGCCGGTCCTTTGCTATTTTCAGGTCGGCCCAGCAAGCCAGATTTAAGTTTGAGTTTGACACCCCTGATCTAAAGGAATCTCATGGAGAAGCAATTTTTTTCCACTCAATGACCTTCAGCTCAATGGAATTTCAATTCCATTATCTTCCAAAACTCTCCTCATCTCTATCAGCATGTCATTTTTTGAGCTCCTATAGATATTGTTGTATTTCTATAAAGTAAAATCAGCATTTGGATTGTTCTAAATCTAAGTTTTCTATCTATCCCTCAAAAGTAAAATCTTCCAGTTGAATATGACTTCTGGTGACCAAATGATGCATCTAATATAGTTTCTTAGCAATTGGTAATAATATGGAAGTGGTTTCCTACTGCATTCTTATGCAATATGTTTTCAGCTCGAAGTCTAGCCTACAGGCTTGGGATTTTGAAGTTAGTCTCTTTTCTAAGTATTAAGCAAGGCTAGGATTTTCCCTTACTGCATGAAATTTTAACCTCCAGATGAAAACTGTAAAAGCTGTACAAAAAAATTCCGAAATAACCCAATGTAAGTTTGGGAAGAAAGTATAATTTGCCTTTGGATATTGTCTTATTGTTATTACCATTTTCTATATAATCACAGAGGCACCTGTCACAGCTGACTTGGACATCCGATCAGCATTTCGACGAACGTGAGTGTTATTACCAATGTTTACCCCAGTTTGCCAATGAAGGAGGCAACTCTGAATGAAACAAAATGGTTGCTAGGAATATTTCCCTTGATTAAATAAATTAATTCCTTGAGGTCACTCTATTTTAGAAATCCTGATTCAACAGTAATCAAATGTAGGTGCACCACATAAAAATAATAGATACAATAGAAATAGACATAGACATAAAAATACAGTAACTTTATATGATAACCACATACAAAGTTTCTAGAAAACTGATGTATAATGCCAACAGAATGTCACTAGTTAAATCTGCACTCCAGATATGCACGTAAGCCAACATGAGGGCAGACTGAGAGTTCCTAACACAGCACAAGGGATTGTGCAATTAGCCCAGTTTCTGAAACTGAGGTCTCTAGCCAAGTGATTCAAGCACAAGCCACATTTGTTCACATGTGTGCATTGCGCATCCTAATCTAACAGCCACAATTATGTGTATGGTCCAAAATAGCAAAAATCTTTTCAAGTAGCAATTATAATTTGAGCATTTATAAAACATAATTTTCAATTTAAGCATTGGAATCAATACTTGTGATAAATGCTTCATATCATGGCGGAGCTACAGAGGAAATGGAAAAATTGGGGGAAATCACTTGGGTTTTTTGGGGAAGTATCCTGATTTTCAGAAGCATCTACAAACAAGAAGCAACAACAACCACCACAACAAATCACCCCAAATTTTCTATAGCGATTAAAAGATAACACAGTCCCTGTGTACAGAATCAACATAGTTTTTAAAGCAGGATAGAGAATTAGAAATTTAGGTAAAGATTTTTTTTCAGCAGAAAGAAGATGCCTTTGTTTAAATTCTTTGTATAATTCTAATTTAGGAGCACAGCAGGAGGAGGAAGGTGGACATCAGCAACCAGGTACCTGGTTTTCAGTATTCAGCATTGATCATCATTGTGAACTGTCACTCAAACAGCACTTTAAACAAAATGTAACTACAAGCACTAACATGGACAAATGACTTAGAATAACTTTATTGTCACTTTGAATTACCTCACACAGAAATAAATATGAACTTATTCCTGTATGAGGCAATATCGAAATACAGATTCCTTTGTAGAATAACAAAATGCCCGGCAAATATTCTAAAAAAAATAATGACTTTAAAAAGAACATTGATGTTGCTCATTATTCACCTATATATCCCTAAAGTATGGATTGGTTTTATTAATCAAATATTTGCCATGCTCCCATATGAAGTCTGCCCTGCAGTTTGAGATGCATAATATCAATCCTGATTTCCTTTCAAAGTAGCTTAATATTTTTGTGACCCTACATTATCACTACTGTGTTCACTCTGTCTTCAGTGGCTCCTATATTAATAAAGAATGCATTCACTGGGATTTTTGTTAGGTTTCCTGATTAGTTTTGGAAACTTGACCTAATGCTTATTCTTACTTTTGGCTAATTTCAACATGAAGATGCCACATTAATCATTCTTAAGTGATTGCTTGCAGGACACGTTTATCTATTAATTAGCTATTTCACTCTTAGTGGTTTCTACCTTCTCTTCAATACATGTTGCCACATGAAAGAATCTATAATATCTTACTGACAATGTTCAGAGATTGGCTTCTTCCAACTTTCCCTTGAAGTTTTAGTTAGTTACGGGCATCATCTGGACTCAATACACTGTTTTCTAGGGCTATTCTGCTTTTAGCAGTGTGAAAGTCTTTTTTTTCCCAGATTAGGCATGTGTCTGTCAAAACAGCCTTATCTCACCATTTCTTCTGCTTCTGTAGGGTTGAACACCTGACAGATAACTCTTATCTCCCATGCCTTTTCCACTGCACCAGCACTGACAGCCTATCTCAAGGTTGGATAGAGTGGCAAGAGAAAGGAATAGCAATAGCAATAGCACTTAGATTTATATACCAGTTCATAGTGCTTTACAGCCCTCTCTAAGTGGTATACAGAGTCAGCATATTGCCCCCAACAATTTTGGGTCTTCATTTTACCCACCTTGGAAGGATGGAAGGCTCAGTCAACCTTGAGCCTGGTGGGATTTGAACTGCAAAATTGCAGGCAGCCGACAGTCAGCAGTAGTAGCCTGCAGAACAGCACTCTAACCACTGTGCCACTGAGCCTCAGTGGGTGGGGAAGCAACATTTTCTCCAACAGGTCTCTGATCACACAGCTGTAGTATTTGATCTGTGGGGTGATTTGGGATTGTACCATAATACTCCTGCTTTACTGGACAATCTAATTCAGTCAATGAATCGGGTGCCACAGCTGCACCATAGTATGGCTTAGGGCAGGGATGTTCAACCTTGACAACTTTAAGACTCATGGACTTCAACTCCCAGAATTTCTCAGCCAGCAATTCTGGAAGTTGAAATCCACAAGTCACAAAGAATCAGATTTAGTCAAAATAAATTTTCAATGTTGTTTTGATTTTAATGAAAAGGAATGATTTTATGTTAATTTCCCCATGGTTAAGTAAAAATAGAATGATTAAACTCTAATGTATGAACAATTCTTTTTTCTTAATCTTGATCTTCAGTTTAGAAATAGCTATTTGAAACAACTCCTCTGAAGTACGGAAGTTTAGAGAACTAGACTTTTGTCCATAATTTAGCTTTTTGATGTTTGTAAATATTTGCAAATTTTAGTGTAAAATGGCATTTGGTTTAGGATAAACATTTAAAAACAGACCAGAATTGCACCTCTGACAATTTATACAATTGGCGTATACTTTGTTTAATTTAACTTCTGTTTTGATATGTCTTAATAGTGCTATCTTCTTTTAAATTGCAGATTTAATTTGATTTGATTATTTTAAACAACTATATATATCTGTCCCTTTATCCAAGGAATTCTTAAGAAGCACAGGCTCAAATATTTTTTATGTTTCCTCTCAAACATCAGCTCTATAACATTGTTTATCACTTTTCGCAGGGAATACATTAAGTAACTAAAATATTTAAGGTTTAACCATGCTAGCTAAGAATACTAAGAATTGTGCTTCAGCATCTCTGAAAAATGATAGCTTGGGGATGATTGTTCTCCCAATCACAGTTGACATTTGTTTTTATTTGAACTGTGGCAGTTTAACTGATTTTCCTGCTCCCTCCCTCCTATATGCAATTCAACCTTCTGGAGCAGATATGGAGTATGTGCAAAAGAGGGCAGGGGAAAGAGATACTAATTTAATTGATGGATTCTTTTCTATCATTAGATAACAACCACACTACCATAAAGACCCAAAGTGACAATATTAATCTATACAGTAAAACCAAAACCAAAAATAACAAAACACTTGTTTATTACTCAACCAATTAAAATGATTTTTTATTAAAAAGGCTTATGTTGTCTATTGAAAATTATCCACTTCTTGTATATAAGTAATAGGCTAGTATGGATGACAACAGGATGCATGATTTCCCATTTATTGTGTTCATATTCAGAACAATATTTGCAGAAAAGGAAATAAGCTTGTGTGATACCATTCCTTGTATGATACCTATCCAGATGCAATGGACTTCAATGTTTAATATGATTTCCTTGATAAAAGGAAATTTTAGAAGGAGAAAAGGGCAAAATAAGCTATGTTGTTCCTGAAGTTTATTTTGAATCAGACCTGATTTTGCTCCTTTCATCCTTTTGGCACTGACTGTCCAGTGCCTGTTCCAAGTTAGGGAAGTCTGATGTGATTATGTATCATTGTATAAAAGCAAAATATTCCTTTGGATCTTTTTTAAAAGTGATTCCTGTTTTTGCTCTGTTATGCAGTGCAGATGGTCAAGATGAAGGCAGAGAGTTGGATTTCACTACCTTGCTGAGAAAAAGGTGAGTGGTCACGGTGTAGCCAATTCACCCTTCAGAACAATGGGATGAAACTCTTGTGGGACCAGTGAATTATGTCCAGTGTTTTGGCAATATTCTCACATCCATTTTCCCCAGAAGGGAAAAATGGATGTGAGATGTCTTAAGGCTACCAGCTGGTACAAATGTCTGTTATTTCCAAGTTTTTTAAAAAGTGGGGGGGGGACTATAATGGCATGAGAACTGACCTCTAGGGTGGTTGCATCTGATTGAGCTACACAATTTGTGAAAAAGTGGATGCTAGAAAAACATTCCCAAAATGGCCATTTCAGTGTGTCAGTGATTCTAAGTAGTTCTAAGCAGCATAGCACTGTAATCTAGATCTGAGGTCTCCAACCAGTGGTCCAGGGACCACTGGTGGTCTGGGAGAAAATTTTACTGGTCCGCACCCAGGTGGAGGAGCTGCTCCAGGATGACCAATGGACCAGTCCTATGACTAGAGCTCTGGAATATGGGACTGGCCAGGCAGCTCATAGTGGGGCTGGAAATCTCTGCCATAGAGGGAGGCATGTTCAACTTGCAACTTTGCAGGAGATGCAATGTGCAAGGAGTAGTGAAGACCTCGCTGGCCAGAAAGAGAGATGAGGGAGAGATATAGATAGAGAGAGAGACATGAAAGAGAGATGACAGATCCCGGTGTTTTGTTTTCTGTGGGAAACGGGTCCAAATGGCTCTTTGAGCATTTAAGGTTGCAGAAACAGGTGGCCAAGCTAAGTGCCTGAAGGACCCCATCCTATCACTGCTTCAGTGAGCGGCCTGCTGGATTCCTATTAGTGGTCCGCGGGATTTAGAATTATGAATTTGGTGGTCCCTGACGTCTGAAAGGTTGGAGACCCCTGAGTTATTCTATTCTCCTGTACATTTACATATATACACTATTTACAATTACACTTTAACAGTTCTGCTTTTATATTATATTTCCTTTCTATTATCTAATCAAACATACCATTTTTCCCAAACCGTATAATATACTTTTTCTTCCCTCTCCTGCAATTCCATTGTGAATTTGTTCATTTCTGTGCAGTCCATTACTTTGTTTATAATCATATCATCCGTGGGGTTCCTATCTAGCTACCAATTTTGAGCATATGATATCTTAGCCGCTCCGTTCTCTTGGTGTAGAAACTTTTTTTGTGGTGGTCATTAAGTGAACACTGCAGCTGTTAAGTGAACCAACGGTTTGTTATGGGGCTGGTTTGACCAAACCCGGGAAGGAACTTTTCAACAAAACCATCATAAAATGCGGTCACATGAATGTGGGATGTTACAAATGGCTGTAAATATGGCCTGGTTGCTGAGCACCCAAAGTGCAGTCATATGACT
>JAOYMU010000001.1:95672116-95689377 GCA_025802295.1 Psammodynastes pulverulentus | reverse complement strand
ACTTGCATTTTTTATGTGCTTTCAAACTGCTAGGTTGGCAGAAGCTGGGACAAGTAACAGGAGCTCACCCTGTTACGCAGCACTAGGGATTCAAACCACTGAACTGCTGACTTTTATAGTCTTTTATTGATAGTTACTATTACCTGATGGTGATGCTTATTTAAGGCAGACAGATTTTTTTAAGATACTTTCTCTCATTGGATCACCAGTTTGTGAAGATGGTTAGGAAGTATGTATTTTAAGCATATCTATTAGATGATCTGAAAGAAATGAAACTTACAGTGGAGAATGTGACATAAATAGATTGCACATAAGAAATTATAAAAATTCCACATATATTTGTTTATAAGCTAATCTTGCCAATAACCCAACTGTCATTTTTTAAAATACCGCAATAAAGGCACCATCTACAGATGAGCAAACCCTCGACATTTTTTGTTTTAATTTTGACAATTGATTTACTTGCAGGTGGCTCATTGTTTATGTATTGGCTCATTGTATTTTGGTTAGAAATTTGAGTGTCTGTTTATCCACAGATGGGCTTATCCATGACCATTTATAGACCATATATTTTAGTATTTTTAAAGAGCTAAGTGGAAAACGTATCATATATGTTTGCAGATAAACCTATTCATGGATAAGATGAACCCAATTTGGGAACTGTATTTTGTCACCTGAAATTCTTGTCTTTTCTAAAAATACATAAAGTATATAATTACTTCTAATTCTTGATAATCTACAAGCAGCTCCAAAATTCTCGATGGTTGCGTGAAACAACATAGTTTTCAGTTATTACAAGAAGTGTCAGAAGTTCAAGAAAATGTACTGGATTATAAATAATAAAAAAGTATGTGTTATTAACTCTTAAATGACTTTTAAGATGTTTTGCTTACCTTTTATGTTTGGAAAGAACAAGGCTGACCTCTTCTGGTATGTATTTTTAATGCTAGTTCACTTTCTCTCTTCATTCATATTCTTTCTGAGAATGTATGCTTTGAAACTTTTTTTTAATTCATCGTTTCCTGTGTTTAGCATTTTATCTCTCCTGCATCTTGATCTCAACCTTCATTTCACAAGGATATATTTATTTAAATACAGTAAAGGAACAATTTAGGACAATTCTTTCCCACAGCACTATTCCTCACGGTGAAGCTAACCATCAGCCTTTGAGGTAGCAGAAAATTATAGTAGCATAAAATTGGCTAAATATGCTGGTGATTCCTACCATGCCAGATTCCAAATCCCATGATGGGGGATAACAGTTCTGTCCTTATCAGGTGCAGTTATGTTAAAGGCAAGGATTGATAGCTTTCCCTCCCCCCCCCACTTTATTTTCCTGACTTTAATCTTGTCTATCACCCAATCATCAGTTAATGAAAAGACATCTATCAATCATGCTTCTTAATGTGAGATGGAGATTGTGATGGGGATGAAGCACATTTTAATAAATCTGTCCCCTACTTGAATTCATGCTGGTTTTGCACAAATGTCTATGGAGATTCTCAGGGATCCAGCTCATGGTTATCCCAAAGGTACTTTTTCTTGAAATGTCTTCGAAGAAAAAAACAGAAAGTCCAGTTGCCTCTTGAAAAAGCACAAATGGGTTTTGCACAAATATTTTTTCCACAGGCACATTCAGAAGTCCAATTATGAAGTGTTATTAGCTCATTGAGGCATAGGTTTATTACTATTGCAGATGCACATTTCTGTCTAATGGTGCAGGTATTTTATCTAATAGCTCTGTTTCTACCCCAGCTAGTGAAATATCTAAGCCAACTTTCTAAGCCCAAGACCTTCTCAAAGACTTCATGACTAAACAGAGAGAATCCATTCTGAGAAAAATAGACTTACCCACTATCCATAGGGAGGGACCCGAAAGACACTGCTCTAGCACCAGAATGAAGTGACCATGTCTATACCAAAGCTGGCCAACAGATGCCAGACTGATCCTGTTAGAATTATTAATAAAGCATCTCAGACCGTATCCGTAGTAAAACCAATGGGGAGAAACTTCTCTGATGTTGATAGAGCTAAGGATGACTGCTTCAAACATAGGATGGCAACTGCATGAGGACACATCAGAAGAGATTACAGGATTGTTCATGTGCTGCAATTCAACGTAATGCAATCCTCTTACCAAGGATCTCATATCTTTCTTGATCATTGGAGCATAGAATTTGGACTTGTTTTATTTTTCTGCACAATTGTAGTACAATTTTATTTAAACCACAGTGGTTAGAATGCAGTATTACAGGCTAACTCCTGTCTGTAGCCTGGAGTTCGATCCTGACTAGTTCAAGGCTTACTCTGCCTTCCATCATTTTTTAGATCGGTAAAATGAGGACCCAGATTGTTGAGCGCAATATGCTGACTCTGTAAACCTCCCAGAGAGTGCTGTAAAGCACTATGGGTGATATACAAGTTTAATAGCTATTACTATTGCTATTAAGGCCTGGTCCAAATATTTGGAACACCAAGAAGAACTGCCAGCTGGCTGCATCAATATTAATAACTGACAATTAGGATTCAGCTTTTACAAACAAAATCACGTTTAAGCAGAATTAGACCACCTTTTCTGTGGGTGAAAACAGTTTTCCCTTCCTCCCAGCTTCCTGAGTTTTCATTTCTTAATTCTAAACCCAGTTTTAAAAAATCCCTGAGACTGGGTCTGAGCACCACATAATCTAACATTTGCACAGAATGTGTCAGCAGCATTTACTCAATATTATTTCAAAGTGACAAATAACTACATCCCTTGCCTTATCTTGCTTTGCCTTCCAACAAATCTGTAACCAAACAAACACCCTTCTCCCCAAAATACAAATTACAATACAAAATAAAAGATAGTATTTCCCATCTCTTACACTTCATGCCCTTCTATGGATATATTGTTTTTGCCAAAAACACTGGAGTGAATCTGAGAGGATGTTGTGTGAGGCAAGGATGACTATTAATAATAGCTACAAACATACAAAAACCCCTGCAAAACCTCCCACTCATTTTGGCAGCAAATCTCCATTACTTTCCAACTGCATGTAAGCCAGCAATGCTAGCGAGTCAACAGTTCATATTTGGGCCTATTTTCTGAACCATGTCAGCAGTTTGCTATGACATAAGCCCAGGAGAAGGATGGTGGAGGATAGGAAACCATCTTTTCAAGGGTGAACTTTACACATTTGATCTTGAAATGGCAGTTCCCCATCCACAAATAACCATAGGTTTGTCCATTGGTGTTGCATTTGCTTGAGTGTGAAACAGTGTAAGCAGTAAAAGAGGTTTTTTTTTTATTTTACTAGTGAGATTATTTATGCCTTCATGATAAGATTAGGGAAGGATTGCCATGAAGAAAATCTATGTGATCATTGTAAGTTAAAAACAACTTGTTTGCACACAATCAGTCTTAAACTGTCTGCTGCTATATTCTTCACCTTATCTAAGGGGTTGTTCTCTAAAACAATATTTTTGTGGGCACCTAGGTAAAATCATTTAATAACAAACCTGGCTAATTTCTTTGATTTTAAACATAAAGCCTATTTTTTTTTCTTCTGCTTCATTTCTCTTTCAGAATAATGAATTGGAACTAATAAAAGGTGTCTCAAATTCTATGGATCTTAAGGGCACAGGTGGTGATTTGACTAACAAGGAGAAGGCAAGTCTTTCATTTTTTCAAACTGTCAGGCAGATCGATCTCCCTTTGGACAAATGTTCGCAACCTAGTGATCCCTGCAGTAATTCAGAGGTTCAGAATAGTTATGTAAATTGTTAACTTACAATAATAATAGCTTAGAGCTTTTAATTTGAATTGTCTCTCTGGACTCAGTTGTGTTTAAAGTACTATTTCTCAAACTGTTGGACCTTTAGCGCTTATTTCAGCTCCAAATGATGAAGTACCACCCATCTGAAAGGACAGTCTTGTGCAAACAAGAGTGTACTTCTGTGCAAGCATATGTTGTCTGGCAATAATCCCACATTGGCCTTGGAATGACGTTGCTGATCCTTTGTTAGCCATGGAGAAAGATAAATGAAGAAAAAAGAAAATAAACCCTTCTAGGCTTTCTTATTTTCAAATGATGGGGTAGAAAGAGCGCAATTATTTCCTTAGGATCAGTCTGGATCAGTTCCAAAGAGTATTCAGTTTATCCAGATTTTAGCTATTTAGGGAGGAAAATAGGACCTATCACTGAATCCCAATTCTCTTATTCCTTGCTACTCTCAGCTCCTTATTGTAGGACTGGCTCCAGAATATTAAGCGATGTAAAATCAACTAAATGAAATTCTCATCAGCATGCGTAGTTCAAACAAGTCTGCTCAGTTAAAAATGAACTGAATTATTTCCTTGATTTCATTTTAATTATAAATAAAATGACACCATTTCTGCATGAACACTTCAAGTGAAAAAGAGCTCTTAGCATATTTAAATTTTGTAGAAAGGAGAATGCAACATTTAGCACATATTTGTACTGCACCATTAAGCTGCTGCTATCCATGCTGAGGTCAGAGAGATTGAAAGCTGGTTTAAGAAAATTCTGCCAGATTGAGATGCACGGTTGGTGACTTGCCAGATGTTCAGTGCAATTCTTCTAGTACTGTTCCCTCCTAATTTTCTCAGTAAAGAAAGCAGTTACCAAATACTTTCCTTCATATGAAAATATAAATATAGTGAACATACAGTATTTTTCCATAAATTTCCATATATTCAAGAAGATGAGCCCTCTTTAAAATAAAAAAAACCCTCCTTTCTTGCATTTTTCTGTTTGCCTCAATAATGTTTGTTGCAGTTATTGTTACAGAATTCTATCAATAGCACGGGGGTTATAATGTTAGCATGACTCGCAGAATGTCACTAATTTGAAACCCCATTGAAATGTGGGTTTTTAATTACTATTTTTCTTACCTTGAACAACCCACATTACTGCATTATTCAATAAGTTCTCCTGGAATTTTTCCATCAGTTGAAGTAAAACGCAAAGAATTTTGTTGTATTTATTCATGTGGAGCAGGGCTGTCAAACTCCCGGCCCGTGGGCCGGATGTGTCACGCACTGGCCATACCCATGCCCGGTTTAGCAAAGGGGGAAAAAGTCCTGATACATCACGTGACAACGCCATGATGATGTGAGTTTGACACCCCTGTTGTGGAGTATTTGGGAGCCGATTTAAAAGAAAAAAACAAGCTTGGGTGTTTCAACTGTGCAGCGCTGGAACTTATGAAGGAAAATGCCCAGCAAAAAAGTAGGAAGCTTAGGAGAAAAATAATAATAAAAGACCCTTGCCTGCTGTGTTTTGAACCGACAATATCTTATACATCAAGCAAATATCATAACCGCTCTGCTATGGAACATTTATAATAGTTGAAGCAGATATCAGTAAGCTGCAGAGCTTCAACCACTAAATTAAGTTGTTCCTTGAGTGGGGATGTTTCTGTCACTACATAAAGTAATCTGTTAAGTTTGCTAAAAGAAAATATTTAGCAGCTGCTGCTAGATAGCAGTCCTTGTGCTGACACTAACTGGAAAACATAGCTTTTAACACAAAGCAGAAAAATACAGATGGGGGGGGTCACATTTGCAATAGGCTAGGTTTACGCAGAGGATGACATCCAATCCTGAAATGATGGGTGGATCATACTTGCAACAGGCCAATCTGGAAGCCTGCCCCTCCATTGCTTCCTGGTAGCTTTTCTCAGCTGTTTCTTCTCCAGACCATCTGTTAGAATACACACAGATATTTCTGCCTGCCTGCCTATTTATTTTTCTTTTTTACACATTCAGTTTATCATGGCGCAAATATAACCTTAGTAATGTGTACCGAACTATCTAAATGCTAATTAAAAACTTGGTCCGATTCCATACACCCACTGAAACTAACTAACTTTTTTTTTATCTTGCTCACAGCCATTTTCTGATTCGGAAGGTCGAGTCCGGGTGGAAACATATGAAAACCATTGTGTGTTTACTATTGAAGGAGCTGAGAAGGAAGATGAGGGAATCTACAGAGTTGCAGTGAAAAATCCAGCTGGAGAAGACACAGCTGATATCACTGTCAAAGTTATTGGTAAGCAAGACCCATTGGTGGGTTTAGTTCATGAAGCAAGCCTTTGTCAATCAGTCATCTCACGTCTTTATATTTTCCCATGAAGTAGAGACTCAGCAGCTGGGACCACCCAATTCAACTCCTCTCTTTCCTGTAAGTCAGTGTTTCCCAACCTTGGGCACTTTAAGAGGTCTGGACTTTAACTCCCAGAATTCCCCACCAGCTATGCTGGGAGTTGAAGTCCAGACCTCTTTAAATGCCCAAGGGTGAGAAACACTGCTATAAGTAAAACTCCAGATAAGGGAGAAAGTGCAATGGCTGAGTCTCCGCTGTCAATGAGTGGTTTTCAGGGAATAACAACAATATCTGTGCAATTTTTGCCTAAATTAGCTCTTTTTTGTCATCTGAAAATAATCTCAGAAATACTTACAATCCAAGAACATACCTTTCAACACACCTTTCAAATATGTTTCTTGGTCACTTGTTCTCCGCTATCATTATTTTTGGGTTGAATAAAGTCATATTTTCTATCTCATGTCTCAACAGATTGGCTTTCTTTTCATTTTTAATTATTAATCTGATCATACCATTTGTTTTACAGATGGAGAAATGTTGTGACTAATATAGTAGTTACAACAGGAACATCCCCCTTCCTTCAAAATGTTACTAAGAAACTTTTTTTCAGTTTTAAGAAGGAATTGTTTGACATAAATACCAATACAATAATGAAAGTTCAATAAATCAAGAATACAGCAAAAACTTGCAAGATTGCTTAGGCCCAAAGCCCATTCATAAGCTTAACTTATGAGCATCAGTGGCGCAGTGATTAGAATGCAGTATTGCAGGCTACTTCTGCTGACTGTCAGCTGCCTGCAATTTGGCAGTTCAAATCCCACCAGGCTCAAAGTTAACTCAGCCTTCCATCCTTCTGAGGTGGGTAAAATGTGGACCCAAAATTGTTGGGGGCAATATGCTGACTCTTTAAACCACTTAGAGAGGGCTGTAAAGCTCTATGAAGCGGTATAAAAGTCCAAGTGCTATTGCCAGGGCTTTTCTTCGGCGGCGAAAGGTGCCGGAACACTCCCCCCGTCGCGTGCTAAAAAAAACCCGGAAGTGATAGCGCACGATTGGTTGAGACGGAGCACGTGACGACAGCTCCGAAAAGGTTCCGGAACGCCGTTCCGCTGAGCTCCGGCTCAAAAAAAGCCCTGCTTAAGGGAAATTGTTTATCATTAAGACAGGTGGTAGAGAGAGAGATCCCAGGTGTTTGAAGGAACCCAGGCCATGAATACTGTGACAATGCACAAGGGGACGTACTGGAACATCCCTTGCAAAACTCATGTTTATTTTTACCCTCCTAGGTTCTCTGTTGAAACAAGCCATCCTTAGCTAGCGTAGAGATAGTGGCACAGATAATTTTTATTTCTAGTACAACAGTACCCCCAGTGTCTTCATCAGATGTCAGCCAATCACTTTGGGGAAAACTTTTTGGTAAGAGCCCAACATCTTTTGAAACATGAGGTTTTCCATCTTTCCTTATTACTTTTTTTAAAAAAATACTATTCATTAATTTGCTTTCATCAAAGTTAATGAGCAACCCTG
This sequence comes from Psammodynastes pulverulentus, assembly GCA_025802295.1. Lineage (NCBI taxonomy): Eukaryota > Metazoa > Chordata > Lepidosauria > Squamata > Psammodynastidae > Psammodynastes > Psammodynastes pulverulentus. Next base: position 95,681,743 of record JAOYMU010000001.1, on the reverse strand, counting down.
GGAGTTGGGCCTGCTTTTATCAACTCTGTGCCTCTGCTTTCTACTGATTGAAAAAGCTTCTCCAACTTTTGCCTTTGATATTAATTGGTCTATAGCTCTCACTCCCACTAAGCAATAGATACGAGCTTAGGAATTAAAGGAGTTATAATCCCAAAGTACCTGGAAGATTTGAGATTGTGGGAAAGGATGCTACATAAGATTCCATGATTCCAGAAAACCATGATTCCAGAAAACCACAAGCACAATCTCCCCTCTTAGTCTCACATTTGGTGGCACAGGGAAAAACAAAGATTGATGCCTTTTATCTGATCAACACCTACCTGCAAGGATAGAACTAAGAGTAGAGAGGACATAATTCAGTGGAATGACTTCTGCTGAACCGTAGATCTCCATTGCTTGATTCAAGAACCTGCAAGAATGTCAATGTAACATAAGTAAGAATTTAAAGCCCAAGATACAATTCCTACATTTTTAGGAATTTCAACACTTCTTCCCTAGCAAAACATTGTATTTTGAAATAAACTCATCCTGTACTACATATATTTAATGAAAAACAATAACAATATGGCAGATGATAGCACCTAGCTGATCTTGGCTGATCTTGAAAAAGCTAATGCTTAGCATCTGGATGGGAGACTACCTAGAAATGCCAAAAAATGTATATTAGATTGAGGGGGAAAATGGATTACCAATAAATTTTTGTCTACACAACCCTCAGATATAATTCAAGGGAGATTTTCATGTAGTAATGTAGAGAAGTACCACCATGAGCTCTAATTCGCCCCACACTTATAGGCTATTTTATGCTATTAGATATTGGGCATTGCATGAATGTAAATGTTGAAACAGGTAGTCCTCTACTTACAAACACAATTGAGCCCAAAATTTCCATTGCTAAGCAAGAAGTTGTTAAGTGAGTTTTGCCCCATCTTACAACCTTTCTTGCCATAGTTGTTAAGTGAATCACTACAGTTGTTAAGTTAGTAACAAAGTTATTCAGTGAATCTGGCTTCCCTTTTTATTTTGCTTGTGAGAAGAATGCAAAAAGATTATGACATGACTCCAGGACATTGCAACTGTCATAAATACATGCCATCAATTACAGATTTAAAATAAGAAAACTGAAAAGATCAATTGCAGAAGTTGTACATCTTTCCAGCTGATTCTGTTCCACTATAAACAAAGTCATTAATAAGGTCCAGAGAGATTGACTTGATAGACTTACAACAACTGACCCAGATCAGACAATTCCCTAGATATATTTTGATGTTTCTGACTTCTTTTGACTATGGCAATTTTTTCATCTATTCAAAAGTTACAGGATCTTCCAAGCAGCTGTTTGCATATTGCATAAAGATAATTCACTCTTAAAAAGCATGGGAAGGCTATAAAAAAAAATCTCTAAATGCTTTCAGCTAGCAATTTCAACTGTGAGAAACAAAGTAACATGAAATAGTTGATGTCAAAGCAAGATCTGGAAGAAAATATTTGCTACCACTGCCTGAAAATGTGTCACAGATCACTGCTAAAACCTTTAAAGGTAAAGGTTCCCCTCGCACATATGTGCTAGTCGTTCCCAACTCTAGGGGGTGGTGCTCATCTCCATTTCAAAGCCAAAGAGCCAGCGCTGTCCGAAGGCATCTCCATGGTCATGTGGCCAGTATGACTAAATGCCAAAGGCGCACGGAATGCTGTTACCTTCCCACCAAAGGTGGTCCCTATTTTTCTACTTGAATTTTTTATGTGTTTCGAACTGCTAGGTTGGCAGAAGCTGGGACAAGTAACGGGAGCTCTCCCTGTTACATGACAGTAGGGATTCGAACCACTGAACTGCCGACCTTTTGATCAACAAGCTCAGTGTCTTAGCCACTGAGCCACCGCATCCCTCTAAACCCTTTAGCTGATCTTTTTAAACCTTTAGCTAAAACCTTTAGCTGATCCTAAAAAGTTGTTCACCACACAATATCGGTTTTAAAATTACATTATTGACTTGCAAAAGAAAACTTTTCCTCCAACCTCATCACAAAACTCATTGTCTAAAATATGCAAAAGAAAATTGTAATAAGCATTACATATTTTAGAAGAAAAGGTTTGGGGCTGATGAAACAAGTGAAACAGCCACAACTAAATTTGGAGAAAAACAGGGTGATGAAATTCGAGGAGAAAAAACCCCTTAACAACAGTTAATTTTGAGGATCGGTTCCATTTATGCTTTGGAGTTGAGTGGCACAGGCAATATTGTGCAGATGGAAAGAAAAAGGGATAAAACTAAATGTTAACATACCCTAGAAGTTAACATATCCTCAGTGAAGAAATTGAACTGGAAAGAGATTGGACACTGCAGTAAGAGAAATCAATCATGAAGCGTATAGTTACAAGAAAGGATAACATTTTGGAATGGCATTCACTGTCCTAGACCTAAATGTTACTGAGCATCGGTGAAGAGACTTCAGAACATTTGATACTTGCTGAGAGTGTAAAAATATTTCTGAGATAGAAGGTTTCTGCAAGAAAGAGTGAGAAAACATCTGAAAACTAGGATCGATTATTATCTAATAACTAAAAAACATTCTTATCAACCTATAGAAAACATATAGAACCTGTTACTTCTGCCAAAGGTATTACAAAGTCCCAACCCCAAAGGTGTTCAATTCTCTGCATCATATTCACTTTTTGCTGTTTTTAATCTTTGCTCCACTACACATTTATGCTGTATGTAGGAGCCTTGGTGGCACAGAGGTTAGAGTGCAGTAATTGCAGGCTACTTCTGCTTACAGCCAGCTGCCTGCAATTTGGCAGATCGAATCTCACCAGGCTCAAGGTTGACAGCCTTCCAGCCTTCTGAGGTGGGTAAAATGAGGACCCAGATTGTTGGGGAGCAATAGGCTGTTAGCAATAGGCTAACCCAATACAGTTAGTCCTCGACTTGCAACATTTCTTTATTGAACGTTCGAAGTTATAGCTGCCCGGAAAGAAGTGACTTACGTTCATTTTTCACACTTGCGACCGTTGTAGCGTCCCCGTGGTCACCTGATCGAAATTCAGGTGCTTGGCAACTGAGTCGTATCTTCGACGGCTGCAGCGTCTCGAGGTCACGTGATCACTCTTCGCGACCTCCTGACAAGCAAAGCCAACCGGGAAGCCGGATTCATTTCATAACCGTGTTGCTAACTTAAAGAAACGGCAGCGATTTCCTTAAACAGCTGTGGCAAGAAAGGTCGCGAAATGGGGCAAACCTCACCCGACAACTGTCCGGCAAGAGAAAATGTTGGGTCCAATTGTGGTTTCAAGTTGAGGACTTCCTATACAAAAAAATTGAAATTAGTTTCCCTGATTTGTTCTCCCCTACCTGCTCCATCCTCCTATCCTGGGAACCTGACATTTGGGAAGCTTAAAAAGAAAGGCAGATGTTACTTAACCCCAAATAATGGTGGTGTCAGGGTTCCGACGATCGCTCCAACTAAATCATGAGCCAGACTTCAAAAAACTCAACATTTAGTTGAAAACGACATGTCGGCAGGACCTGTTTGAAGCCGAATCTGAGACACCTAATTTACAATCCCCTATGACCCTGTTTTCCCCCACCCCCCTAGATGTATATTCTCCAATTAAATACATTCATGGCTGGATGTCATCAATCACATTCTCCTATAGAGAATTTTCGGAGTCAAACTGCCCGGTTGCTTCAGTTACTATCTTCTAAGGTATTTCTGGAATGTGCTTCTGAGTTCCTTGGTCAGAGGCCCCTTCAGGACTCTCCCTCTTTTCTTTCTTTTATATGACAAATTGTAAATGGGGATGAAAATGGTTTTACAATTTGACACATGACAAGATGGCCATGGCAAGCTGTCCTTGAGCCGTCGCTTAGCACCGTAGCCAACTCTGGCTCACAAAGAAGATATGCTTGTGTGTATCCTTTCTCCAGTCCAGCCATTGCAGTCAAGCCATTACTAGAGGTTAGCAGAGTCTCCTTGTCCACCCCTGACTTCCTTCATGGAGGCTGGATTGCAGACCAATGCACAGAGAATTCCCCAACCCCCAAATCCCTCAGCCTTTGAGAGATCCCTTGTTTGATCAGCCACCACCCATCCTCAGACATGGGGAGGACATGCATAAAGGGGAGGGGGGAGACCCTCTAAGGGACAGTGAAAAAGCACCACTCCATGGGAAGTAGGGACCCAATGCCTTTATTTTGAGAAAAGAAGAATAGATCCACTGTATATTTGAGGGGAAGGGTCCCCATGGGGGCTGGTGGGTCTTTGGTCCAGGTTGAGGCATCAGACACCATTCAGAAAAGTTGAATGGTGAATCTTGACTGACAGGGACCTGTAGAAAGAGAGTCAGTTATAACATTTCTGCTCAGAGGTGTCTTCCACACTCTGCTTACATCTTACAACCAGGAAGCCCCAAGTCTTGCCTTGCTTTGCCTTGCTTAATCAAAGGAGAATTCAAAAGGCTGTTGGACCATTACTGATAGGCCTAGAGCAGAGGTCTCCAACCAGTGGTCCGGGGACCACTGGTGGTCCTTGAGAAAATTTTGGTGGTCCGCAGGGCCCCCGGGTGGAGGAGCTGCTCCGGGATGACCAATGGGCCAGTCCTGGGACTAGAGCTCTGGAAAGAGAGAGATGAGAGAGAGAGAAAGAGAAAGAGAGAGATGAGAGAGAAAGAGATACAGAGATAGGGAGATGAGAGAGAGAGAGCAAGAAAGAGAAAGATGAGAGAGAGCAAGAAAGAGAGAGATGAGAGAGAGAGATGACAGATCCCAGTGTTCTGTTTTCTGTGGGAAACGGGTCCAAATGACTCTTTGAGTGTTTAAGGTTGCAGAAACAGGCAGCTAAGTGCCTGAAGGACCCCATCCTGACCCTGGGAGACCAGGCACTTCAGCAAGCAGCGCACTGGATTCATATTAGTTGTCCACAGGATTTAAAATTATAAATTTGGTGGTCCCTCAGGTCCAAAAGTTTGTAGACCCCTGCCTTAGATAACCTATAATCTCTTTCCAAAGGCTGGCTATATAGTTTCTGCTTAAAGTGTTTGTGTTTGGGGTGGAGTATTTGTTTGTTTTTTTCTATTTGAGCATAAACAAAGTCTCTCTCTCTTCTTCTAAAAATGATTTAACGAGACTCACCATAACAACTGATCTGAAGATAGGTGTTTTCCCCTCTTTTGCATAGCTGCATGAATGAAAAGGAAGAGAGGGAGGCAGTGGGGATGGTCAGGATCCTTACACCATCAGACACATGGGGTGGCAGCTGTTTTACTGTTTTAAATCTCTGTTGTGTAATATGCTGAAATCTATCTAATAGCTCTAAGCTGGGTATTTTTGTGGGTTTTTTTAAGGGTCTGTTTGGGTGATTTGTAATCTCAAAGAAGATTTAAAGGCATTTATTTCTGTCCCCCTCTAATACCGACGAGAGATAATTCAGAATAGATTGTACATGTTGTGCGCTCCTAGGGAACCAAATCTTGATTCTTAAAACTGATTGGTTACCATTAGCTTTAGATATATTAAAATATTAAATATTTATTAAAAAAAATCAGGTCAGGGCTGTTTTTCTTCCAACTGGTTTCATTTGTTTTTATAATCACTTTAATATGTTCCTATTCCATCCTACAGTTCTGATGATATTCAGCATGGCTCATGCTATCCATCATTATTGTTAAGTGTTTTCACATGGTCTTATTGGAACGTATTACATTTTTAAAAAGTCACATGCCTAGATAATTTCTGGACTAAATGGGTTAAACTCTTAAATAGATTCAATTGATAGGATAAGAAACAGAAAAAATACATCATCTATATATTAATCATCATTGTTATTAATGATGATTAATCATTCTTAGCGTAGGGAAATATTGTATCTAGGACAGGCTGTATGATGCTTGGCCCCTTCCAGATTTATAAAGCAATGATTTTTAACCACCAGAGTGAATTTCCAGGTTGATCATCAGTAGAGGTTCTCAGTCCTCCAGATCATGGTTGTCCCAAAGGTGCTTTTTCAGAAGGCAACTGGACTTTCTGTGTTTTTCTTTGAAGACGTTTTGCTTCTTATCCAAGAAGCTTCTTCAGTTCTGACAGGATAGTAGGGAATGGAAAGATTTATATTCCTTGCAGACAGCTTCATATTGCTGTCTTTTAAAACCTCTGCAAGGCACCCACACCCACTTCTCCTGGTCTAGACCAGTGTTTTTTCCATTTTGTCAACCTTAAGATGTGTGGACTTCAACTCCCAGAATTCATCAGGCAGAATATTTTAAGATATGTGAGAGCCAGTTTGGACTAGTGGTTAAAGCACCAGGCTAGGAAGCAGAACATTGCGAGTTCAAGTCCCACCTTAACCATGAAAGCCAGCTGGGCTGGTCACACTCTCTCAGCCCAACCCACCTCACGGGGTTGTTTTGGGGAAAAGAGAAGAAAGGAATATTAAGTATGTTGGCTGCCTTGAGTTATTTGTAAAAATAATAAAGGCGGGATCGGTGGTGGAATGCTGCCGGTTTAAGAACCGGTTCAGTGAGCGTGTACTTCTCCTGACTCGACGGTGCATAGCACTGAAAATGAAGCATTTAGAAGCACAGCTGCTTACCTTACAGGTCAGCAAAGGTAAGTAGAACAGCGAGGGGGAGGAATCGTCTGCAACACGCGATTTAGATTAGCTAGAATCCGCCCCGAGTCCCTAGTGGAGATGGGGCGGGATAGAAATTGTGAATAAATAAATAAATAAATAAAATAGAATTCAGGAAATAAAGGAAAGGATAGTGCAGGGGTGGGTGGCCCAGTTGGTCGTCAGAGCTACTGGTTGATCCAACTGGTTGAAACCGGAGCTATCAGTTTGCCCAAACCGGTCTAAACCAGCAGCATTCCACCTCTGGGCAGGATACAAATTAAATAAGGTATGGACTTCAGCTCCCTGATTATTCCAGAATTTGGAATTCTGGGGACTTAAAGTTGCCAAGTTAGGACAAACATTAGAACTGTGTTCCCAGAGAAAACCCCAAACTGACAATAGTAAAGATTTGGATGCTGCCCTTTCCGTCTATTTTATAAAAGCCTGGAAATGGATGCTTGGTTTAGCATTAGTGATGAAGCAAGATCCTTCATTGCTTCAAAGATAACTGGCTCGCTTTAGGGGATGGAACATAAAAGGCTTGACGCATAACATTCTCTTCCAGTTCTTTGCTGCCTATCATTTAACATTAGTAGCCTGTGGTAATTGTTTCTCTTTGCTTAATCATAACGCTGGCTTCGCTGGTTCCAACTCGTTTCGGGGAAAGCTGAGTATTAAAAAAGGAATTTGGAAGATGGAAGCGAGATCTTCTTAAAGAGGCATAAGAAAAAGGAAACTGAAAACCTTGGTTTGTTTCAGGATGCAGGGAAGCTTTATCTCATGGAAGATGGTTTTGAAGATAAGGGATAAAGCCTTTTACAGGCTTTGAAATAGACAGGAAACCAATGCAAGGATTTAAAGAGGGGCACCAGGTGGTCAGGATAACAAGAGAAGGAAATCGTAGCATTGGGATAATCCTTAATAGCAAAGGTTTTTTTAAAAAAGATGCAAGGGAAATGGGGAAAAAAAACCCGTTAGCTGAGCAGATTTAAAAACTGTAACACCATAGCCCATAAATACAGGCAGGCAGCATTAATGAACAAATAAATGGAGAGCTTTTCTGTCCTTTGAACATTTGGGATAATAAAATGTGTTTAAAATGATACCTAAAGGGAGATAGAAGCTAGCCCATCTCTCTCCGGGTAGAAATGTATAAATCAGCCATTATCCACCCTAACTTTGAAGAAAATTAACAACCTGGAGCAAAGTCTTACCTAACCTTTTCAAATCGTATTGATGATACCAAGAACATCTCATTCTTAAAAGCAATGTCACAACTGTTTTAAGAAGATAACGATTGTGACAAAGAGCAAAGATAATATTTTAAAAAATCTGTGTCAGATAACGATAAAGAAAAAGCTCAATTTTGCATGTTCTTGTTGCCCTCTTATACTGGTAGTCCTCAACATACGACCACAATTGAACCCAAAATTTCTGTTGTTAAGGGGAGACATTGGTTAAGTGAGTTTTGCCCCATTTTAGCAATAGCAATAGCATTTGGAGTTATATATCACTTTACAGTACTTTACAGTGCTTTACAGCCCTCTCTAAGCGATTTACAGAGTTAACCTATTGCCCCCAACAATCTGGGTCCTCATTTTACTGACCTCGGAAGGATGGTGAGATTTGAACTGCCAAATTGCAGTCAGCCGGCAGTCAACAGAAGTAGCCTGCAATACCGCACTCTAACCACTGTGCCACAATTGTTAAGTGAATCACTGCAGTTGATAAATTAGTAATCTGGTGGTTAAGTGAATCTGGCTTCCCCATTGACTTGCAAAAGGTGATCAATTGACCCCGGAACATAAATATGAACCTCTAACCAAGCATCTGAATTTTGACCACGTAATCATGGGGATGCTGCAAAGGTCATAACTGTGAAAAACTGTCATGTCACTTTTTTCAGTGCCATTGTAACTTTGAGCAGTCATTAAATGAACTGTTGTATGTTGAGGACTACCTGTATACATTTATCCCCCTCCCCCTTGCGGTAGAAGAAAGAACTCAGATTCTGTTGTCTCCATTCTCCTACGCATGTGTGGTTGACACATACAATTTGCCTCATCACTCTGGTTTATGGTCTTTATAGAATCCTTAAACTATCTATTAAGTGGAACATGCTTTCCATCAGCTGTCACTCTGATTGTCATTCTAGTTCCTTTGTCACTAGCCAATTATATAATTATATAAAACTATATATTTTATGCTTGACAGGGAATTATATGTTGAGTCTGATCTTCTCCAAAATCCATTGCTGCACCAGGATTGTGTATATAAAATGAAACATCAAGTGATTTATTTCCTAGGGAAAATATAACAACTTAAGACAGTTGCAACACTCTCCTGAACTAGAAATTTTGAAGGTAATTATCAGGCAGATGTGACACTTCTGTTAATGAGTCATTACTTTCCTATTTTGAAATAAAAATGATGGCACTGCTTAATTTTGCAATGCTTTTGGCTCTATATGTGTTATGCTGACATGCTTCTCATACATGGCATTTTCTGTCTAATTAAACAATAACTCTAACCTCACTTGGAACACATTACCTTTTTAAAGGCGTGCTGAGACTTAGAAGTTCCATCTGACAATCCTTGTATTGAGAGATGTTCATGGTGCCCCACTGGAAGAAGGAGACTGAAAATAGTTCAGAAATCTCTGTTATAAAGCAGAACCACTAAACCTGATCATTACCCCATCAAGCTCATTTTTTAAAGTTGATAAATGTATCGGTCTTCCCTCTGACTTTAACATTCATGCTAGATCAAGTGGTCAGTTGAGTGGTTCTGTCTGTCTGTCTGTCTGTCTGTCTGTCTGTCTGTCTGTCTGTCTGTCTGTCTGTCTGTCTGTCACTGATATCTGTCTAGTACTGATGATGTTACCTAGTTTGGGTAATGAAATGTCTGCAAGGAAACAACCAAGCTCAGGGAACACCAAGGAACCCATCTGTCTGTCTGTCTGTCTATCTATCTATCTATCTATCTATCTATCTATCTATCTATCTATCTATCTATCTATCTA
>JAOYMU010000001.1:95660938-95672016 GCA_025802295.1 Psammodynastes pulverulentus | reverse complement strand
TTTTCTCTGGTCAAGCTAACTCCTTTTTGTAAAATTTTGGTCTTGCTGTGAGATTGAAATTTGTTTAAATATCTTATGTGATAAGATACATGAAAATTCAACATATTGTAAACGATATATTTCTACATTTGTAACCAATAAAACTTTTTCTAGATATAAAAAAAATATAAGCCACTGTCCTGTATCAAATATGAAACATATAATCTCTATGAATCGTATAATCTATATGCATCATATAATCATATAACAGAACAAAACAAAAGATATTACTGTATTGGCAATCTCATGTGCTTGCAAATAGAAGCATTTGTGAATTTAAATTTCCTTTTTAAAATGAAAGTAAGAAGAAATCACTCTGTTTATAAAGTACTAAGTCTTCTTCAAGATAAGCTTTATTCATTGTGATTTCATACATTTGCTCATATGGTTTCCTTGGCAACAATATAGAAGAGGTTTGTCATTGCCTTCTTACAGCATGTTTCTTCAACTACTTCATCTAATCTATAGCTCTGAGGTTTTTGGATGGTTTCCTATCCAAGTGTGTTACAGATCTAATGCTGCTTAACTAGAGGGGAAATTAGGAAGCATTTTAGTGCAAGCTTTGTCAGAACTACTTAAATTTGAAAGAAGTCGGTGGGGAAAAAAACAGTCTAGTTCCTTTCACTAATTTGTTAATGTCTGAAAACTGGTTGGAATTTCTTCTTTAGTCAATCATGAGTTCTCTGTGACTTTCTTCAGCTGGCCATCTTTTTCAGATTAATTCACTTGAGAGGAGAAAGTATCCTGCATACATCATCACATAGTGCATGCAGGTTTTCCCCACTACCTTTATGGTTCTTTCACAAATTCACGTGGTAAACTGATCTGAGATTGAGAAGGAAATAAGACTACCCCAGCCACAAATACTACACAGTCATTGAAGGAAGTTTTGAATAATCTGTGGGTATGGTTTGTCTCCACTGGAACAATCTCCACCCAAGATTGTGAAAGACCGTACAGAACACAGATTCCAGCATAAGCTACTAACATTTACATCATGCTATATACATGTAGAAGCACGTGCATGAACGTGTGCAAACATATGCCTACTTCTCTTTTGAAGGCCGCATGTCTTAATCCACCCACATATTATCCAACTTTTTCATAGGGCACTTTACAAAAAAAGGTGTGCATGTGAACTCCAAGGAGTACATTCTGCTTGACTCAACTGAGTTAGGGACACGGCCCATAACCATCATTGTCTATACAAGCATGAAGAGAGACATGACATAACAGCGGGGTTGAGGGAGAGTACAAATCTTTGGGGTGAATGGATGATCCAAAGATCAGATAAACTTACATGGGGTCTCTTCCAGTGTGTTTCTCTTTCAGTGCTTACTCAAGGCTTGATAGAGATAGCCAAGTGAACTAGAACTACCCCTTCAGGGTATATATATATATATATATCTCAAAAGGCAAGAATCAAGGGCTTTTTTCAATATGATTTCCTTCTTATTATGATCTAGAGTATTAGACACTTGCCTCTCATCATTGGCTATATTTGGACAGTAGACAAGCTGTTGCCAGTGAAAGAACAAGGCTATAGTTATCCAACAGTGGCAGATTAGAGCATTATGCACTGCTGGCCAAGCCAAAAGACAACATCTTTTCTATCATAAAATGAATCATATTGAGATTGTGCCAGACTAGTACTGAGCCCCTGGTTGTTGTTGCTGCTGCTGCTGCTGTTACTGCAGCAGTCAAGGATAAGAGAGGGAGGGAGAGGGAGAGGGAGAGGGAGAGAGGGAGGGAGGGAGGGAGAGAGAGAGAGAGAGAGAGAGAGAGAGAGAGATCCTTCACAACAGTCTATTTTTTCCAACTCATTGGTTTCCACATGGGCAAACCAATATTGATGAGAATAGTAACATTCTCTCCTTCTGAAACTAGAGATAATAAGTAGCCACCATTATGTTGAACACTTCCTACTCTTGCATTTTTCTAAGAATCTTTTAAAATAATTCAAATAGGCAGCTACCATCACTATACCAGTTCTTTAATAAAAAGAGGAGATTCTAATAAGCACTAGCAAAAGAAAATTTTTCGATCTCATCTTTCCCTCCTTCTCCAGATATACCTGATCCACCAGAAGCTCCTAAAATAACTGATGTTGGTGAAGACAACTGCATAGTACACTGGCAGCCACCAAAGTATGATGGAGGACAGCCAATACTGGGTAAGAATCGACAATAATCTTAACAGAAGAGTTTTTAATTGGAACAGATGTTTCTTGTGAATTACTTATAGAAAAAAATAAAATGGCAGAGCTGTGAAGTGGATTTGTTTCAAAAACATGCTTTCGGATGTGTGGAGATATAAAATTGCATGTCTGCAACTGCTTAAAGCAGACCATTTTTCTGAAAATTGCAGTTTGGAGATCCTAGAAAAACACATGGCTACTATTAAGCATCGTAGAGAAGTGCAACATGCATGCCTCATATGCTCCAAAGCACCTGTTTGGAAGAGAATCAGATAGTGCTTTGATTTCTCTTTCTTGTCATTTCAAGGACAACATATCTACAATGTGCTACTCAAGGCATACAAAAGGAAACAGAAGCACCTTATCTGTGTAAAGTGTCTAGAATGGAAGCTCATAATAAAATATCCAACTTTCATGAACCAATGGTTTCAATCAACTCGGAAAATATAAATAGAAATCACCCTTATTTCTTCTGCAGTTGATGTAGTGTGCAAAGCATTTTTCAGCTCAGAGGTCACTTTTCAAAGAGACTACAGTAAGTGTCAAGACAGAAAGGAACTGTCATCAGAACAGATAGAGTTTAAGCTTGCAGTCTTATAATACTGGCATGATTAAACACATTATGATCGTACTGTCTGTCTTTTGATGAGACTGTAGACAGAAATAACATTGGCATTATATAGCTCAAATGATTTTAATAAGGCACATGGGACTAAGTCTCCTATTAATAGATTACGTGTATTGGCTGCAATGGTGCCATGTTCCTGTCCCTGGTTCTGCTAGCTCCACCCACTGACCCATTGAATGGAAGCAGAGATCTGAACAGGAATATTGATTAATGAGTTCCAGTTTTGGGGCTCCAATTCTAAATGAAGTGCAGGTATTGTATTTCACATTCACATGTTTAATTTAAAAAGCAATGGACTTAATAATATTTCTTTCATACAGTGTAGGTACGCATGTAATCAAGCTACGCATTTCAGTGTAAAAACTGTTCTTGCTATCACTCACAGAGAAAACACTTCAGTCCTGAAGATGACTAGAGGAACATAAGCTCTATTGAACAATATCAGATCTCCTCCAGAGCAATAGTGCATCGGATTGGCTTGCATAAAGTTCAATCCTCTATGTATACCTTGGGAAGTCTTATCACATTCACAACTACAAGTTCTGCATCTTCTTGCTGTAACTGAGTGTTAAAAATAGGAACAGAAACCTGGGGAGGGAGGGGGATTTCAATTTCCATGGATTGTTCACCCTACTTTTAAAGTTTAGATTTCTTAACTTGAGGAATAATCAGTTGGGCTGTTGGCTAGGCATGTTTTATTTCAACTGGTGTGCAAGTAAGTGAGCTTTTAATAGTTTGTGTATTGTCATTGGACTGAATAAATTAGGTCACTTTTTTTAAAAAAAGTACACAATAATGTATAGATTGCCTATTTTTTGTATAAGCAGATCCAGCTTTTGGTTAGGTCATTATAACCAAGTGGGATGCCTTATAATTCTTCCACGTCAGCCATTATAATGGCAAATATAAAAACAGAGCTAATATAGGATTTGCTACTAGGGTACATATCCCTCTTAAGAAATAAATGTTATCTGTCTCTCTGTCAGCAGTGACAGATGTTTTCTTCAGGCTTTTAGATTTCTCAAAAATGAGAGCAGAGGTGTTAATTTCAGCTTGGTCTCATGGTACATGCTTCTTTTGCACAGAATGATATAATGACACATCAGGCAGGAGAACAGAGTAATAATAAATAAATCCCAATGTGACTTGTGAGTGGTCTACAGAAACACAAAGGATTAGAGTTCCATCCATGGAAGAGAGTCAACTTCAAGTCAGTTTAATCACAATCGTGTGGAAGCCACAGGAGAAAGAGAGTGACTTTAGAGTAACAATGTTATATTTGACTGTACATTAGTAAACTAAATAGATATGTAAATGGATGATAATTTGGAGCAATTTTTAAAACATGCAGCTGTAAGACAGACACTGTTTATTAAAATAAACTTGAATTAAGGTATAAAGTAAGAAAGGCAAAATATTTTTCTGGGAACTAAGAGGCAATAAACCAAAAATGTAACTACCATATTTATTGGCGTATAACGCGCACTGGCGTATAACGTGCACCTTAAGTTTAAGCAAGAAGTTTAAGATACAAAATGGCGGCCGTGGACGAACGGACCGGTATGTACAATGCTTTTTTATACATATCGGTGTATAACGCGCATATGCGATTTCCACATTCTTTTCAAGAAGAAAAAGTGTGTGTTATACGCCGATAAATATGGTATTTTATAAATATTTAATAATATAAGCAACCATTTCAACAATTAATCTTTCTACTTAATGCATAAATTTGCTCTTAATTAAATATCTCAAAAAGGCATTATATTGTGATCTAACAATAGTTCCAAAAAGTCTCATTATATGGTATTATCAATCCCATCCTTTTAATACACAATACAATTAGCCTTGATTTTAGGAAATATTTGTGAACTACAAGGCATTGTACAGTAATAGCAAAGTGTAATTGAATAATACTCAGGGTCAAGGTTTCCTTCATGCTATTTTTGCTTTTATCTCAATTTAATAATTAATTTGCTAAATAATAGAGCATTGAGAATCCAAATATTATTTAATGTTGCCTTCCCTAGTCTATGTACATGAAGACTGAATGAGAAATGTGCATGAAATATGGATGCAGTAAAAAAAATCTGATTTGAAAGTTTCTGCACAAGAAAAGCAAAATGGTTGTGCTGGTGTTACTTGACTGCTATATGGCCCAAGGCAGGTCTTCTATACCCTTATAATTTCTTTTTGATTTCCAGGATATATTTTAGAGAGGAAGAAAAAGAAGAGCTACAGGTGGATGAGGCTGAACTTTGACTTTTTGAAGGATCTGACTTATGAAGCAAAGAGAATGATTGAAGGAGTTGTTTATGAGATGAGAATTTATGCTGTGAACTCAGTTGGCATGTCTCGGCCTAGTCCTGCCTCACAACCTTTCATGCCAATTGGTGAGTGTCAACATGCATGTTGCATTATTTGCAATCCCTCCTTGAGAACGCAAGAAAGAAATGAACAATTTTGAAGAAAGAAAATAGATGTATAACTATTTAAACTTTGTTTTTTCCCCCTTTTACCTGTCCTTGAAAATGAGAGCATGGAGGTTCCAGTTTCATAAAATTGCTGATGAATTTCTAACTGTTAAAATTAGAAGTGTGAGAGGCAAGCTAGGCTGAACAAGAGAGGGAAGCTAATTAGCAGTGACCTCCCATTGCCTCTCAGCTTCCCCCATTCCATTATGGATGCAAATGCCATAGTAAACTACTAATGCCACCCAGTCCACCTCCCCTGTGGAGCTGTAAGGCTATCTGATTAAGAAAATATCCATGGATTTTCTATTAATAATCATTATGACCCCCACCATTTTGTAGCAGTCCTTGAGTTAAGGGCACACTGTGTGAGTCATTGCGAGAAAGTAGCATTTGAGAAATTAAGGTACAGCAGTCATAGCAATGACTGACGAGGTGGCTCAACTCATAGAAGTCCATAAAGAAGAAGAGTTTTCTAAAAGTAACAATGTGGAAATTCAAGACCCTAAGAATGGACAAGCAGAGAAAATTATAGCTGAAGAGAACGTGATTAGCTCTGATCTTCAGTCGCCATTCAACAACTGTACTGATAAAGGAGAAGGAGAAGAAGGAGAAGAAGAAATTGTCCAGGAAACAATTGAAGAGTTCCCACAGGATGAGCTAAAAGGTCCAGGATTTTGATGGAATAAGAATATGTTTACCAGATTAGAAATAAGGGGCAACCTGCAACTCTGGAGATGAGGCACTGGGTTTGTAATGTGCATTTTATGGTAACATGTTCACAACTTCACATCAATGTGCGAGTGATGCACATGCTTTTTTAAAATTATTTTCAAAGACTGGCTTTAATTGAATGTCATTCCAGAAAGGCAAGTGAGAAAATGTGTTTATCGCAACAATGTTAGATTGGGTGCTAACATTAGGTGTTCCATCTGTTGTGTCATTTTTAACCTTTTTGAAAAGAGAGGAGGCTTGTTATCTGTTGTATGGAACATTCTGCATAGTTGAAATATTTTAAATAGTGTTCTCAATGTGTTTAAATACCACAACATTTAAGCTGCCTAATTTATGATAAGCACACATATGGCACAAAAAAATAACCCACCTACCTTCTTTTAAAAGTGTTGTTCCCTTATTGCATCTAGTCTAAACAAAATGAGGTTGAATCAGCTATTGAATGAGTATTGAATATCATGTCACACAATGAAGTGTGAAGCCTTTGTAGACTGAGAGGGAGAAATATTGGTAAAGAGGAATCTCAAAGATTGAAATGCAGCTCATCTATGGAAAATATATTTCAAATTATAAACTGCTCAGAGCCTTTGAGAACGAGCATAGTATGGATAAATATTTTAGGTACAATAACAATGATGATGATGATAATGACAATGTTGACAATAGAATAATAGCACTGGGAAAACTCTGCTCCAAAATACTTCTGTTTTATAACTACTGAACCAGAAAATTGTTTTTCTCTAAATCTCCCCAATACTAACTGCCAATTAGAGAGCAATATGGTATCCCTTCTTGTCTTGCCTATAGCTATTAATTTTGGGGTTAAGAACATTCATTATACACATTTTATTAACATGCTAGCTAATAATATCTGCCTTCTCCTTGAGTCAAATTAGAAAATGTCACACCATCAACTTAGTTATACCCATGTGATCGTGAGCTCCAACAAGTATAAGCTATGCTCCACAAGAATGCTTAAATGCTGCCAATGCTATAGAATTCAGCAGCCTCCATCTTCACTTATTTTCAGTTTAGGAAATCCTAATCTAAAGATACAATAATGGCTGTCATCTTCCAGACCTAAGTAAGAGATTTTTGTTAACCCACCAAGCCCCATGTGATGTTCATATGACTACTTCTACCACAGTTAAATTCTTCAAATCTTTAGTATCTTCAATAAAGGTGTTGTTTTTCTAAAAACATGAAGTCTTCACTGTCAAAAGTCCATTTTTGTGGAAGCTCTTTCAAAGTCTAAGATTCTTCACAGGAATTGCTTTAATAGGTTACTTCATTTTTGACAAATATTTTGTGTGTCATACAGGAAACAGGGCTTTTGTTAAAAACACTATTGTACTTCAGCTTTTATTGTTTTTAATTACATTTTGCAAAAATTTAAAATATTATAAGCCAACATATTTAATAAGGAAAGTGAAAATACTACTGTTGTTCAGCTTTAACATATCATGCAAAGTCTTTGGCTTGTGCATTTTGTTTAGCTCCTCCAAGTGAGCCAACACACTTTACTGTAGAAGACATTTCTGACACTTCTGTTACCCTGAAGTGGAGAGCCCCTGAACGGATTGGAGCAGCAGGATTGGATGGCTACAATATTGAATACTGTAGAGAAGGATGTGAGTAAACCTTGGTGTATTCTGAAATTTCTTCAGGGAACAAATAACACCCATTTTGCTGGGTTTACTAAAGTAGACATTGATCTTCAGGTTGATAAAGTGGAGAGAGGAGGACATAGTAATATGAAAGAATAATTGGACAGAATATGGTTTAAAACTGACTAATATCACAGAGATTCTCTTTTGAGGGGGTGCCTATTTTCTAAAATGTTGATGACTATGCGTAGAAACAGAGCTGATAACAGAATATGAGCTAACTTATAAGAGTGGGTATAAATGGGTGGGTATAGGATGAACTTTTGCAGTTCTGTATTTTGTTTGTCTCTACTGCAACTAATATTCTTTGGTGATAGTAATTGATACACATTTTTAGCTTGTCAGTCATTATTCCTAAACTTATTACAGCAAACATTAAAGTAAACTGTGATCTGTGCAATTTTCAATAGGTCCAATTTCAAAATACAGTCTCTTCCTTCTCTAACTGTTCCTTAGATTTATGTTAAGTTTAGTTAGCAATCTCAAGTTCACCTAATAAAATAATATCCTACGGAATTTGCTTTTGAATAAGTTGAACTTACTTTAAATAAATAGAATTATCATGCCATTAGACAAATAAAAATGTGCTTAAAAATAGCTAGCAGTTTGTTTTTTAATATCTGCAGCCACCGAATGGATTCCAGCTCTTCCTAGCCCCATTGAACGCACATCTGTCTTACTTAAAGATTTGGTTACAGGAGACAAATTGTATTTTCGCATCACTGCTATAAATTTAGCAGGGACAAGTCAACCAGCAATGATTAAGGAACCAGTTACTGTTCAAGAGATCTTGCGTAAGTGTCTTGAGAGAATTCCTAAAGCCATTTATAATTATTTTTTTAATGAAAAGCTCCTTGGAGTACAAGAGAGTATAAATTTGCTTATTGGAGTTCATTCTTCCTAATGTTTTAAATTCATCAGTCTTCTAATCTTTTGGGCCCAGAGGGAATATTTTGAATTTTGAAAGCATATTGTGGAAACTCCAAAAAATAATTGTCACAGAGGCAGTCATCCATTTACAAACAAATGTCAAGATGACACTACCAGTCACAGTATACTTCTTTCATTGAGGGAATCAAAATAAAATTCTCCAAGAATTGTGGTATATGTAAACTCATTAGAAGAAATCAATTTTTTAAACTATCTGACAAACTTTCAGATACTCCAAGCTGCTTAGTAGCTATCAAATGAAGTTTTATAGATGCATTATTGTAGTTGGGTTCCATGTTGGAATCTCAGTTTTAACCATATGAATCTGGCTTTCTAATGTGAGTCCAGAATCTCCTAAAGCTGATTTACACTAGAACATGGATCTATAGTTCTTGAGATTTTTTAGATTCCTACTTCTCTCACAATGAATTAATTAATTGAACAATTAGAACCCCAGTGTGATTTCTTCTTCCCATGGCACAAATATTTTTTTAAAAAACCCTCCAAGTAATCACCATTAAATATGCTTAAAATTATGGTTTTTTGATTCTGTAAATATTTAATACATATTGTCAAAATCATTTCTTATTTTTCTGCACAAATACAATGCATATGTACAATAATCTGAAATAGAGTAATTATCCTCTGTCTTGACTTTTTATCTACAGAGCGCCCTAAAATTAGGCTATCACGCAATCTCAGACAGACTTTAATGAAGAAAGTTGGTGATACAATCAACATTGTAATTCCTTTCCAGGTATGTGATAGGGGCTTTATTGATTATAGGGCAAAGTCATACTCTTGTTGAAGAAACTGACAGTGGGAACAAGTATTCCTATGTATCTCTGGAATAATAGTTAGTTAGTTATTTTATTTGTCAAGTATATAAAAGAAAAACAAGTACAGGTATGAACATAATATATAAATATGTAAGTATAAACAAGGATGAATAAAAAGGACAGTAGGACAAGAATGGTAGGCACATTGATGCACTTCTGCATGCCCCTTACAGACCTCTTAAAAATGGGGTGAGGTCAACAGTAGACAATCTAAGGTTAAAGTTTGTGGGGTTAGGGGAAGAGAGTCATGTAGTGATTCTTGTCCAGGTGTCAAGAAATATCCTCATCATTGGAGTTCCAGTTGTGTCCTTGTTGGTGTCGGAGCGATGTCCGCGATTGTCCGCAGCTTCACCCCGAGTTTCTCTCATCAAACAGTCCAGAACCACCCTGGAGGGGTGGTGAAGAAGAGAGGACTGCTGGGCAAGTAGAGGGGAGTTGCAATTCCCCTCCTTGCCACAGAAAATCCCCTCATTTAAGACAAGAATATAAAAAAATTAAAGAAATAAGGAAAAAGAGGTGGAAAGTGAAAACCGATGTAAGCTTGCCACTGACTTTTAAAAGAAATCCCTGAAGTTTAATGATTAAATAAAGGAAGAAACTTAAAGAGAAATAAAGAACTTTATTTTTATAAAAAAACCTGAAAAATGCAAATATTGAACTTAAACTGCTAGAAGATTACATGAAGATATTCCCTGGATTTGTAGAGAAAAAAAATTGACCAGATTTAAGATATAAAGATCATGGAACATTGGATTTATAGATGGGAGACAGATGGTGGCTTAAAAGAAAGACTGAGGAATAACTGGATAAATGAATATAAAAATAAAGTAAAATAAAATGAGTGGAACATGCAGGGAAATAAGGTTGGAATTGCAATCTATAAAAGAATTAATGAAAAGAAGCATTAAGGACATGATGGTTAAAATACAAAACATGGTGGGAAGTTTGGACATGACAATGCAAAATATGGAGGAAAGACAAAGAAAGCAAGAGAAGGTGGAATTAAACAGAAGGGGAACCAGAAAAATGGAGCAGATGGACCAAAAAATAAAATGTAAAGAGGAAGAAGAAATGGAATTAAAAAGATGAAGATTGATGTAATAAATTTAAGAGAAAAGACTCTGAATGTAAAACAACAGAAAAAGAAATTGCAGAAAGAGGATGCTGAGAGACTAGGGGTAAAATTAGATAACTGGGAAAAGAAACAATGGAATATGATAGAGAAAGGAGGAAGGTGTAAAAGAAAAGGTCAAAAAGTGATAGGAAATAGGAAACAAAATGAGAAGAAATTAATTAATAGTGAAAGGAGAGTAAGAGATGTGGTTGAAGAGGGAAAGGATAAAAATTCCACATGAAGGGAGGTACTAGCAGCTAAGGAAAATGAAAGTTAATTTGAATAAAACTGGGAATAATATTTTATGATAGAATTAGTGTTAGAGATATAGAAATGGATTATTATAATGAATATAAGGTTTAATATTTGAAAAAAATAAAAAAATATATTAAAAGATTTTATTAGTAAAGATATGTGAAGACTAATAGAAATATAAGGTTTAATATTTTAAATAGAGT
>JAOYMU010000001.1:95630836-95660838 GCA_025802295.1 Psammodynastes pulverulentus | reverse complement strand
GTAAATTGATGATAGAATAAATGTAAGGCTTAATAATATAATTGGAATAAATACGATTGGAGGAGCCTGTATAATTAGTAACTATGATTTTAAAAGTTTATGGAATATATATGAATTGTGAATTAATATGATGTAAAGGATGAAATGTCATGTGGAATTGGATGGAATATATATATACTATATGGCATATGGTAAATATAAAAAATAGATATTGTTATTAGAATGTAGAATTTATTAAATGGAAACAAGTCATAATGAGATTGGATGGGAATTTGTGTTAAAGCATAATAGTGGTATATTTAATATAAAAGGGGATAAGTTTTTGGAGAATATAAAACAAAATGAATTTGTGAATGATTAATTGAATGATATTAAATATTATAAATTTAAACATGAAATTGAGAGGATAAGTATAAGATGTTAAAATAAGAAATTGAAAAGGTGTAATAATACTACCATATTAGATGTGTAAATTAATAGAAAGAAGATGAAATTTGAGATATGTTTATTTTGGAAATGTTGGAAATGTTGGAAAAACTGCAACCACACTGTTCGTCAAAAAATGTAATTAAAGAAATAAAATAAAAATGTATTTTTTTTTAAAAAGAAATTTCCTCATCATTGGGTGAAAGCTCATCTGGTCTGGATTTTCATCCTTCCATCAAGTTATACAAGCACTGCCCACCTCTGATTTAGCTGAGGACAATGTTTGTGGTCCTATCTCTTCAACTGAGTAGAATGGTGGTACCTCCAGCTTTGCCGTGTTACTAAAAGAATGTTTGTAAGGAGGTACACAACAAGAAAGTACTTTGAGGAACAGCTAGTAAAAAGAAACTCTGTGCCATTACTGAATAATATTTTTTAAAGGTTCATTTAAAATCTGAGGGCAACTTTTCTCAACTGTGGCAATTTTAAGATGCGTGGACTTCAATTCCCAGAATTCCTCAGCCAGTATGCCAAGGTTGAGCAATACTGGTTTAGATCAAAAGATAAGCAATAAACAGAAAAGTAAATAGAAATTAGACAATTTATTCAGATGTTATGAAAATCTTCAACTCATCTTAGGAAGAAAAGAAGCTCTACAATCCAAGTTCTACAAATTTCCCTCTATTGCTCCAATGCAACTGCAAAGAATGATTGGAATCCTTCATCTCCATTTTAAATTATCCAAATTTGACAAACTGAAAAAATTGAACTGTTACTTGTTTAACACATGTTAATTTTAAACATCCTGGAGTATATCTATCTACCTGAACCTCCAGGCAAGATGGGCAGCATGTAAGTTGAACAAATAAATACATACATACCACTGTATTCCACAGTAACCGGATAGCTTTAAACTGTGGCTTATAAAATTAATTGTATTTTGTCATGAATGGTATACTGCATTGTTTTTCATCTAAAATGAAGTAATTTAAGCCAGAGATGGGCAGGCATGCAGGAGTCGGAGGCAAAGCTCATTATTAAAACTCATTATTGTCACTAAAACCTTAGTTTGATTGTGATGTCTGATTATGGTCATGATAAAATAAAAATTAAATTCTAAATACGCTAAATGTTTGAATATCTACATGCCATGCTTACATTAATGATTTCATCTTTTGAAGGATTTGGCTTTTAAATTGTTGAAATGCATTGATGCTGTAAAGTGTGTGTGTATTTCAAGTTCTCTGTCTGGTAAGGAAGAGATAGGCTAAAAGAGAAGAACAGATCTATTCTAGAGAATTCTAGCCTCACAGTAATGAAAGGCATTTTCCTGCTCAATGTAAAAAGTGAAGCACACATTTTTAAAAAACAGATTCATGATTTTTGGGCATCCACATGTATATTGTTCCATGGTGGTGACCAAAAAAAAGTAACATCTTCCTGAGAAGCAGCAGGTGCTAATGAGAACTGGTCATTTTGTAATAAGACAATTAAAAATTATTTTCTGATGGCTTCCTTGTATCTGTATGTGAGGGCGATAGCTATATATTTCTAACTACTTATGAAAGAAAAAGGCCTACATGGGACAGCTGTGAGAGAAACCATTTCTTCATATAAGGCAGAAGATTAATATAATCAACTACTAAAAATCAAACTTGTTTTCAGTCTGACCATTTTTCTTTCTTTTCACAGGGTAAACCTAGACCTAAAATTATCTGGAAAAAAGATGGTCAGCTAATAGACTCCAACGAAGTGGGAATACGAAACAGCAATACAGATACTATTCTATTTATTCGAAAGGCAGAACGTCATCATTCTGGAAAATATGAAGTTGAGGTGCAAATAGAAAACATGAGTGACAAGGTCACCATTACGATGCAGATTATGGGTAAGAAACTGCTGGATAATTTTATTTATTTAAAACTGTTATATCTTACTCTTCATATGGAACAACTTAATAAGATGAACTAAGATAACTTAGTTCATCTGAAATCAGGCTGATTTTTTTTTTAAATCAATCCTTCTGCAAAATATAATTAGTTGTAGCAGGACTCCTAGCAATACAATAATTAAGTCTACTTCCCATTCCTTGTTTTAAAAAATATTGTCCTAATGCTCGTGTAAAGGGTGATTGAAGAGTGGGAGAGGGGAAAAAAGCTCACCTTTTAAGTATAGACTGCATTGGCTTGGCACATCTTCGGATTGATGATCAATTGAGCATAGTCCCAACCCAAGTTAGAAACCACAGTAGCTGATTTTATTACAAGGGTGTCAGAATTTCTTTGGTGGATTTCACAACTGAGTTTAGTTCCATGCATTAAACCTATAGCTCCTAAAACAGAAAAATTGAGACAATATAGAAGGTTTTTCTAGAACTATTCAGTGAAGAGTGAAACTACTCATCCATTTATAGGGGCAACTATTGCAAGATCCATTTGAATTTTTGTCTCAGGAGCTCCTTTACATTATGCCAATGACAATGCAATCAGTTTTTTTCTCTGAGACAGGGTCTTATTTTTGAGGGAATTAATTCATTTCCTGTAAAATACAAAAAAAAATCATCTGCAAGAGTAGCAACCCAATCTGATATTCCCAGAATTAATTATTGATCATTTTAAGTGTTTAATGGTCAGTTGGCTATCGCCAACAGGTATCCAGCTAAGAAGAACTAATGGACGCATCCAATATCACATGTTGGAAGGGATGGAGGAAGGGAGCGAGAGAAAGATCATAGAGCAAATAGCAACATTTAGCTAACCTTGGCTGATCTTGAGAAAGCTAAAAAGGGTCAAACCTGGTTCATTTTGAAAAAAAATCTGAAGGAAATCCCAAATATACTGTATACTCAGGACTGGGAATTATAAAATGTATCAGAAAAAGATAGTGGCAAACCACTTGTATATTGTTTCCAAAAAGACTACATGTCCATGAGGAATCCAGAAGTCAAGTGTCACTCAAGAAAGATTTTTTTATCTTTATTTTTATAAAGCTACACAATAATTCATAACCTATTTCTCTTTCAGAACTGTTTTTAAGCAATATGTGTATGCAAATTAGTATAGTATTTTATTCATTTACCACATTTGTATCAAAATGCCCATTTTAGCTGCATGACTCTGGAGAGTTTACAAATAAAACCACAGAATCTTATAAACTGATGGAATTCAACTTCAGATTGATGTTGCAGGAGAAGTTTTAATTTCTTGATTTTGCAGGTGAAGTTTTAATTTCTTGATTTTCATTGTTTAATGGTGAACATCCATGGATTTGGAGAAAGTGAAAGTTATTATTTTTACCTTTCTCTATTGGAATATGGAGCCACTGAATATATATTTCATATCTGTATTTGGTAGGGTAAAATTATTGCAGGAGATAAACTGGATGCAGAGGACCACTTGGAATATATCAGTACATGAGATTGTTTAAACTGAACTCCACTTGTACCACATCTATGTAAAAACACTGAAGAGCAGCTCTTGACTATGTATAGCTGGTTTGTATGATGGATTTCTTTTTCCAGACAAGCCTGGTCCTCCTCTGAACGTTAAGATTGTGGACGTATGGGGATTCAATGTTGCATTGGAATGGATGCCTCCCCAGGATGATGGCAATTCTCAAATCACAGGATACATGGTCCAGAAGGCAGACAAAAAAACAATGGTAAGAACCATTTGCTGGGTAAGGGTACACACCCATCCTAGGACTATGTGCAGTCAATTAATACTTCCTGTAACAGTATGTGGGAATGACCTTGGGAAGTAGGACTACAGACTGGACAATCAGAGTTTAAAGGTATCTCAACCCTCAGAAAGAGGGAGGGCATCAGAAATATTTCAGAAGGAACCTTCTTAGCTTTCCAGGAGATAAAAGGAAAGGAGGGGAGAAGTACTTTCAGTTTCAGAAGACGTTGTTAATGTAACTTTATAATAAAGATAGAGCTAGTAATCTTGTTTGTACTTCTTGCCTGGACTACCTGGCAGGACTAACTCTTCCTACAGTCATGACCAATTCAGATATGATGACTTTTTCATCATTTCTACAGTTAGAATGAGGTTTGTTTGTGGAATTCCAGAAGTACATAATCAGTGTTTATATATATATATATAAAACTTCTTCTGCTTTCATTAAAACCGCTAGACTAATGAGATATAAGTAGAATACAAAAGATATAAGCCATTCCCCTCCTTTTTAGGAACACCTGTGGCTATGATAGAATTGTGAGAAATTCTAATTATTAGTGCGACAATCTTGTTTGCAAAATAATTGCTACAATAATTCTGGTTCACCTGTATATCTGTGTGATTTTTAACTAAGATCTTTGCCTTATCTTTATTTATTTTCAATTCAGCTATTTCCCCATACTCTTTTATCTTTTAACTAGCTTCGGTCCAGTTCCTAATGAGTCTTCTAATATAAAACCAGGTTGTCTGAAAATGCCTGTAGCTTATAGTTCTCTTTTTTTATTTCCATTCCTTTTATTTGATGGAAAAAATTGATATGCAGATAAAAAAGTGAAGTACCTAGGAATACAGTTAACAGCAAAATGTGTGACAATTAAAGAGGATAACTATGAAACTGATGCAACAAATTAAATTAGACCTGGAGAAATGGAAAGACTTGCAACTATCATTAACAGGAAGAATAGATATTATAAAATGAATATTCTGCCAAGGCTATTATATTTATTTTAGGCAATACCCAATAAAAGTAGGAAAAATATTTTGAGGGGTTAAATAATATAATATTAAGATATATTTGATTAGGAAAGAAAGCAAGAATAGATGTTAACTTGGGTGAAAGAATGGATTAATTTGAGGCATAAAAGACTATTAACTTTAGAAGAGCATGACCTTCAATTAGGTTGGCATGCTTTCCTATGATATGGGAAGAACATTATGTTAGAAATGTGTTGTTATCAGTATGGCTTAAAATTAAAGGACACCATCACCTGAAAATACCAGTCTGGCTTTCCAAAATGGAAGCATTGATACATCCTAATGTTCATAGAATAACAGGGTTGGAAAGGTCTTTGGAGGCTATTTAGTTATACCTCCTGCTCAAGCAGGAGAGTTTATTCCAAATGTTAGTAAAGTACTCTGCTATTATTGCAAGGAGGAAAAATACAACCCAATTTTTTTATCCAGATTATTTGCTTGGCTGCACAGCAAGCAGGTAAAAGAAAGAAGTAGGGAAAAATTGGTGTTGATTGCAAGTGAATTCATATATTTTACGGATAAATAAGATAAAGTGATAAATTAAGAGTTTATATTTAAGTGTTGAACTTCTTATTGCACATAATCTAGCTAGCTTGTGTATGTATGCATTCCTTCTCTGGACAAACATTACAGCTAGTTAACCTTTATTGTTTCATCAAGTTCTGCTTTGTATCATCATGCTTGTGTATCAAATGTCAGCTTTTAAAAAGATGTTTACATTTTAAGGTTCAGCACACTTTTTGTTTTGTTTTCCAGGAATGGTACACTGTTTTTGATCATTATCGGCGCACTAACTGTGTAGTATCTGAGCTGATCATGGGAAATGAATACTATTTCAGGATCTTCAGTGAAAACCTGTGTGGGCTGAGCGAAAATGCTGCAACCACCAAAAACTCTGCCTACATTAAAAAGACAGGTAACAAAGAGAAATAATACAGGCACTTGCCAACATTCTCATTAAAATTATCTTTCTTAATGTTGAAGTCAAAATAAGTTGTCGTATATTCTATGGGATATCCACTGAATCTTTGCTATTCAAACCAATTATTTTTTTGAAATAATTGCACAATTTACTATTCAACATATTGGTAGATGACATGACATATAGTGGCTTGCGCAAGAATTTCCACACCAGCATTTACCAGGGAGTCTCCATCATGGAATGGGAAGCTCACCTTGGCCAACT
Source organism: Psammodynastes pulverulentus (assembly GCA_025802295.1). Taxonomy (NCBI): domain Eukaryota; kingdom Metazoa; phylum Chordata; class Lepidosauria; order Squamata; family Psammodynastidae; genus Psammodynastes; species Psammodynastes pulverulentus. The sequence continues at coordinate 95,654,511 of JAOYMU010000001.1, read as the reverse complement.
TGCCATGGGAGACAACTTGTCACAGGACAATTCAACAAATACAAAAGTTAAATTAATATCAACGGAACTATGGCGAATAATAATAAAATAAGAATGTTGATCCAGAAATACAATAGTTGCAATAATTTTGAAGAAAACACAGTCTCCAATAATAAAAATAACTGAATGAAACTATTAATACAACATTGAATTGTCCCACAGGGAGTTTCAGCTCTAAAGGCAGGATATAAATACACTGATTAAAAAAAACAAACTAGTAAATTTGATCTGAAACTTCACTTTTATTCCAGGCTTTACTCCAAGCGCAGAGAAGAGCAACAAAGATGATTAGGGCACTGTAGGCTAACATATATGAAGAATGGTTGCAGGAATTGGGTATGTCTAGGCAGGGCTTTTTTTCGGCACCAAAAGGTGCCGGAACGCGCCCCCCCGTCGCGTTAAAAAACCCCGGAAGTAATAGCGCGCGATTGGTTGAGACGCGTCACGTGACGCGGACTCTAAAAAGGTGCCGGAACGCAGTACCGCCGAGTTCCAGCCGAAAAAAAGCCCTGTGTCTAGGTTAATGAAAAGAAGAACTAGGAGTGACGTGATAACAATGTTCCAATAACTAAGAGGAGGGAGTCAATCTATTTTCCAAAACATTTGAAAGACAGAAGAAGCAATGGATGGAAACTAATCAAGGAGACAACCAACCTATAACTAACAAGACATTTCCTGGCAGTTAGAACAATTAATCAGTGGAACGACTTGTCCCCAGAAATTGTGGGTGCTCCAGCACTGGAGGTTTTTAAGAAGAGATTGGACAACAATTTGTCTGAAATGTTTTAGAGTTTCCTGTTTGAGGAGGGATTAGGACTAGAAGATCTCCAAGGTCCCTTCCAACTCTTCCAATCAAATTCCAATTCTTCCATCAAATTCTTTAATTCTTAGACTAGTTCTAGATAACAACAATTGGAGAGTTTCACAAACATGGGAAGAGGGGGGAAAGCAAGAGAATTGCATAAAATAGACTGCATCCTTCATAGATCCTCTGAATGTTATTAGCGCTATTGCTATCCTATTTTAAAATATTTTAGCTGGACGTTTTTAATGATTATTTTAAAATATGTGCATGATTAAACCAGGACACTTCCTGTTTGGCTTTCCCTCACCTTACCTCTTGTTCATTGCCGCAGGAGCAATTTACAAACCACCTAATTACAAAGAGCATGACTTCTCTGAGGCACCAAAATTCACCCATCCGCTTTCTGATCGTTCGGTAGTCTCTGGGTACAATGCAACACTCAGTTGTGCCGTCAGGGGAAGCCCAAAGGTATGTCATAGTATACCACTGGATTTTTAGTATACATAATTGTAGTGGGAAAATTACTGCTAATATGCTAAGGTGTGTATGGCATCATAACATATAAATATATTGAAGCAATAGAAAAACAGAAAACATTCCAGTTTATAAGTGAGCCCTAAAAATAGGGTAAGGACAGTGTTGTTTCTAAGCACAAATGTTTTAGCAATTCAGGATAAGAACTTAGACTAGGAATTATATAAGATTCTTAGAAAATCAGAGGTTTGAGTAAGTATGAGAAGATCACCTTTGAGAAAAATAGAAAAATATATTTTTATAAAGGGAGAAAACCATAGAATACCATTATGATATGAAAATTGGCTGAGAATAAAAATATAGTCCTAGATCACCTAAGAAATCCCCATGAAGGAGGAGGTTTGGTAAGAAAGTCTGTTTTGCTTCTTATACATCATGCTAAGCTTGCCAGTAGATTCTGGGCCATCTTTTATGGAATTTCCCAAACTACAACCATTCATTTAATAACTGTGTGAAGTTAAAGCAGCAGTGAAAAAAGTGACTTGTGATCAGTCTTCAACAAGCATTGCAGCATCCCCATGGTCACATTATCAAAATTCAGGCACTTGGCAACTGACATGTACTTCTGACAGTTGTATTGTCCTTCCCAGCTGATTTCCAACAAGCAAAATCAATGGGGGAAGCTAGATTGGCTTAATGACTGCACAATGTGTTTAACAACTGCAGTGGTTCACTTAACAACTGTGGCAAAAAAAGGCCGTAAAATGAGGCACAACTCATTTAACTGTCTCGCTTAGCAATGGAAATTTTGGGGTCAATTGCGATTGTACAATAAGTCAAGGACTATATGTATACTTCTCCCTATCTTTAGCAAATAACATTTTTTTAAAAATTTGAAGGACCTAACATGTATGAAATACTTCTGGAAGCAAACACGTTCGGGTTAAAAATGCATTTTGACCTGCTTAAATTTCCAATGCAATCTCAAAGTAGCAAAGTAAACATCCTTTCCTCTTCAAAATCACCTACTTCTGCTTCAGACTTATTGTTTGTTTTCATAAACACAGCCCAAAATCTTCTGGTTCAAAAACAATGTGGACCTTTCTGGAGATGCCAAGTACCGCATGTTCAGTAAGCATGGAGTGTTGACTTTGGAAATTCGCAAGCCCAGCGCATTTGATGGAGGCATTTATATCTGCAAGGCGGTGAATGAATGTGGTGAAGCAGAAATAGAGTGTCGATTGGATGTTAGAGGTACTAAAGAGGACTTAATAAATCTATTACCTCCTAACAGATAAGGCTTTGAGTCTGTATCCTTTAAAGGTTAACTGTAGTTTCAGTGTCTGTTTGGATATATTTCCTTGAATGAGAAATGATATGTATAGCTAACATTTCAATAGTCTAATTAATAGTAGACTTAAAAACCATACTTTTACGAAGACTTGTCTGCATGCAAACTGGACAAGTGATTTACTCATTGCAGATCTTTTTGGTCTGCAATGAGTAAATCACTTGCCCAGTTTGCATTTTTAGCAAAGCTTTTTTAGCAATGGTTCATAGTGATTTCATATTCCAATTCCAGTGCAGAGAGAAAGGAATGTTAAGGTAAGGAAACACACACATTTTATGTTTACCCTTTTTATGTTCCGTTATGCATTCCATACCTTTTCTTCCACAAGTTGCAGATGAGGAACAACATAGCATCATAACCTATGCCACATGTACTATGTTACATTAGCAGAAGCTCATAATGTAGCACAGCAAGTGAACCTTTTTTTAATTACAGGCACAATGACTTCCCATACAGGTCTGCAGCAACAGAACTGCTGCTGAATTTACAATACTGTATCCATTTCTGTGTAAGGAAACTGATTAAAGGTTTAAGGCAGGAGTGTCAAACTAGTGGTCCACGGGGTGGATGCGTCACATGCAGGCCACGCCCACCCCAGCTCCGCGAAGGAGAAAAACATCATATGTCACGTGACAGCAATGTGACGCTGCGAGTTTGACACCCATGGGTTAAGGCATTAGGGCATTATAGATCAGGAGAAGGCCAAGTATGTCAGTCTTTGACAACAAGCAAAGCATGTGACTGTGATATAGTATAGTACAGACAGCACATCAACTTACCTTCAAAACTGCAAACAAAAATTTATCTTAAGACTAGAAATGCAAGATCAACTGGAATAGTAAAATACATTCTCAGTATTTTATGATAGATAAAATGGATTGTTAGCAGCACACATGAACACATGTCTTGATTCATTTCTTACTTATTTTGGTATCTACAGCACCACAGTGAAATTCTAAGCAACTGGATATCAGCAAGTCCAGATACGGAACTGAGTTGTTTGTCCCAACAAACCTGGGACATCTGGGAAAAATTGGAAGAGGCCAGCAACATAAAGAAAAAAACAACAAGATGTGTCAGCCCCTCAAAGCCCTAAGTAGCTTCTGGATGTCAGAAATGCTCATCATTCCTGCTACCGGGGAAATTACAGAACGAACTCAAATTCATTTCCTGATGCGGTTTCAGTCTTGTGCTGCTTTGCTTCCAATTAGTAAGAGTGTTATTCTTGATAAGAGCTTCCACATACCCCCAGTTATAATCATGCCAACTTAGCAATTTTCGGTTACTAATGGTTTTACAACGGTAGAACCTGTTTGACCACAAGCAGGGTATGTGAGATCTATAGACAGGAAATCCACACAAAATGCATTCATCAATTTTTGGTTTGTTTGTTTTTAAACACAAGTCCATTTGGGAATGAGATCAATTGCAAACAACTGGAGTGTAATTTTTCAAACTCTTGGGTTTTTTTTTTAATGTAATACTTATGGCAGATAACTTTGGAAGCAGCTGTGAAAGCCTTCTAAAAGGATGTGGCTGTTTTAAGAATCCAATCAGAGGTGCTCCATATTCTTTGGGAAGCACCTCTTTTGATGACTTTGGGCAGTTCTCCAGGAAACAATTTCTGCTTGTCTTTAAAAAATTGTTACCTAAGAGTTGAACTGAAAAAACTGATCGGGGCAATTCTGCAAAACAATGTTTTACACATGGATTTTGTCAGTGTAGATTTCACATTTTAATCAAACAAATGGGTTTTATTTTTCTGAGTGTATAGCTTGAATATACCAATAGCAAATTTTTGCATTATAGCTGAACTACACAGACACATTCCTTTAGAAAAATATCACTTATCTAGTAACAAACTATCGGAGATAATGAAAACAGAAGAATATTGCACTGCAAATATTTAAATTTAAAAATTAGGGAGTTTTAAATCCTACGGGATTAGTTTGAATAGATTTTTATAGAAAAGTGTATGGGAGTGCTGGGGCTGTTATCAATACTTTTAGGAAATAAACTAATATCCTACCCCACTTTTTGAATCAGCCAACCTCCCTGGGCACCTTTTATTTTGCCAGTTCCCAACTTCCTCCTGCCGCAATGATTGGCACAAAACTTTGCTGTCATGTGAGGAGACAGAAAAGGCCTGACACAATGAAAAGTACCTAGAGATCTTGGGTTCAAGTGCTCCTTATGTGGATCTGAAGCCACATCTGGTACTGCATTAAGCATATAATCAGATACATACTAGTCTGAAGGAAACCCTCGATGATCTCAGGATTTCAGTTATGGATTGACTTCAAATTGTTAAGGAATCAATCCTTAGTCTTCCATTCTTAATTAGTTTGAAAACTTCTGGTTTATATTGCCATGCATACTAAATGTAACATCATCTTTTTCAAACATCGGCTGTTTTTCAAAGTCAATTCACAAATTATTTTAGAGCAGCATCAGAAAGTGTAGTAAAGCTCTGTTCCCAGTTTTAAACATATGGAATCTGTTCCCTGCACATTTAGGAAATATTAAGTTTATAAACACTGATACAAAAATATAAAGCACCAAAATGTGCTTTTCCAAACACAACACTGTATCTTTAATGAAAATGTATTGCTTCTGCATAAGAAAATAAATAAAATAACAGCTTTTCCTTTTCCATTCAGTTTCCAGACTAGATTTATTCTCCCAAGCAGTTTGTGATTTCTTGGTCTATATTTATATAACATAAAAGAGGATTATTTCAACTCCATAGTTGATAGGAAGATTGTGTAGTCGCAGATCTCCACCTGAGAACAAGTCAATAAGGGTATGCAATTTTTTTTTGCTTCCAAAGGCTACATGAAATGATGGCTCAGGGTCTATGTGCTTATCAAGGGTATGGTTGAAGGTAATGAACTTCTATATGTGTAAATGTAAAATATAATCTAATCTAATTACAATATTACAATCTAAGCTGACATGATTTTATGATTACAATCTATTCCATTTTAAGAGGAGAATCCAGAGACATCAAATTCTGATAAATATACTGGTATTTTCCAGAAGCTAATCAACGGGTAGACATTTATTTGAGGACAACAAAGGAACTTGGAAATCCTCACTTTTGAGGACACATCACAACCTAAAATGGCACATAGTAATCAGGTGGTAAGGTATTTTGCATCCACTTTTGCAGTTATTCTTGGCCTTTAAAGGAATAGCAAGAAGCAAAGTAACTGAAATACTTGGTCTAAAGACAACTAATCACTTAAGATAACCAACCCGCGAGTATTTTCTAAAAATAATATACAGCATGGGAACAAAAGAGAGAACAGAGAGAACCAAATCCACTATGCTGAAAGAGAAAAAATAGTAACTCAAGCAAAGAAGCCAAGAATATTTTCTTCATTATGATCAATGAGTTATGAACCAATACAACATTTATCGAAGTAATCTAAAAAAAAGTAATAAAAGCAGTAACTGTAAGTGATTTGCTTTTATTTTTATATTGCATTTTAGTTGATTGATAGCTATGTAAGTTACTTCATGCTGTTGTAACAAAGTTTAGGAGGCTAAAAAATAAAGTTAATGTATAGATGGAAGCCTTGCTCCATTTTCCTTATGCAGTGTAAAGAACCAAAGGTTTAAGAAACCCCACACTAGACTATAAACCAAATCACACATCTGTTTCAATTTCTGCACATTGGCCCAAGATAGGCTTAAGCACTGGCAAAACTAGTGAAAATGCAAAATTTCACTTTTAAAATAAATTTAAATAATTTACCACACCACCATTTTGGAGCAAATGATTTATTTGCAAAGTATTTCATAGTGGATCACAAATACAAAATTGCAGCCAATTAAACTCCATGCCTGTTCAAAATTTGCCAAACCTGCTTTAGGGTGAAAAATGTAAGAAGAAATGTCCATTTCATTATAAGTCTGAAGGTGCTATGGCATTACGTTTATGTGAATCGATCCAAATATTGAGTTATGTTTCCCACTTTACCTCTCTAAAACCTAAAATTACAAATATGTAACACTTGAAAAGCGTACACACAATTTCACACATGCACATTCACATAGCCTTGATTCAGGAGACCTCAATGCAAAGGGCTTTGTTTCAAATGGATGAATTTCTGCCTCAGTTGTCTTTTTTTATAAAGACATCATTAAGCTGTATTGAGATGCTTTCATATTTAATCAAAATCTGTGCTTAATAAATGCCCCCTCCTCCTACCTAGTTTGTTCAAATGAGAGTTAATTATATATTTTAGAGATGGCTCCTTCAGTTTTTGTTTTATCTGAAACTGAAGTCATGCATATGGTACACAAGACTAATAAGATTTCACAAGAGGCAACAATGGTTTAATTGCATTTTAATTTAACATTCAGACAACTGTACACTTTTCTATAAATATATGTGGTACTGAAATATGTACATTTCTTCCCCCCTCCCACCCTTTATAGTGCAGTCAATTCAACAGTCATACAGATTAAATTGTGCAGAACAAGCCCAACGATTCCTAAAGGCATGTTGCCTAGAAACGTTATCATTTCTGTGGTACTTCAACATCAGCCAGAAAAGTCTGCCAGATGTTCTACAGCTCCTTCTCTACTGTAGATTTTCTCCTTCAATTACCTTGGTGTATTTTTGCATTAGAGTCCAGTATAGTCCATGAAAAGTAGAAAGACAATTCATTTATTTTTCATCCTACTCAACAATTGTCAAATGGAAATTTACCAGAAAGGGAAAATTCATTACACCGTGACATTTTTTGCTTTTTTAAAAATAAACATTAATAGACTGACAAAAGCTGTGGCTAAAGGGAGACGTAAAATGAGAAGATACAGTACTACCGATACATTTGTGCATGCTTACAACTTTTTTATAACTGGATGTATCTCTAACAGTACACTGCACACACTCAGGCTTCACATGAATATCTCATACATTCAAGCCAATCATACTGTCTTGGTTTTGGTGGCTTTTCTCCTGTCCTCATTTAATTCTATACACTTATCATGAAGAAATCTATTTATGTCTATGAGCATATACTAGTGAATTGAACTGGAATGTCAGCAAAATTGTTGTCTTATGTTTAAAATAGTATGTACAGCACATGCATACTGATCATGAGATCACTATTAATCACGCCTGCATTATGATCTTTAGCCATTCCTTTGATGACACAATGACAGAAATTATACATATATTCCAACCCTTGATGTGGAAATGGTTGAAGAAGTCTACAAAAGGGCTATTGACAAGGATTCTCTAATGACAATTTAAGTACTGAAAACAAGAGAGGAAATAAAAGTAAGCATCTGAACAGCAGCAACGGTGGGTGATCCAGGCAAGAGAAAGTGGCTTGCACAATGCACACAATAACAAATCTGAAACAGAAGGCATATGCCTATAAATTAAACAAACAACAGTACAACTGGAGATTAAAAAGACGGGAGTGTCATGTGAGCCATCTTGATGAACTAAATACAAAAGAAAAAGTGATAAACAGAATGCAAATGCTTAGAATAACTTAAGCACAAGCCTGAATGTGCTTATGAAATTTCATTTCCATAAAAGGGATTTGCAGGGTCATATATTCAAATGAACGGGGCCGTATATGAACGGTTTTCATGTGAGCTCGTATAACCGCAAAAGAAAGGAGAAAATTGCATGGCAATGTGTTTCCCAACAATAACATTGATCAGCTGGACACTGGACGAGGTGGTTTGTTTTTGCTTTCTGCCTCTTTCCCACGCACTGCTGCCACGTAGGAGAAGAGACACAATACCGAATAGCAGATCTCATGAGCCTAGAAGACATTAAAAATAAGATAATCAGATACTGGGTAGCTGGGTATGATGTAAAGTTTTCTTACTTTTAGAGCAAGTATAAAATGAAATGCAATGATAAGACATATGTCTTGATGTCGGCAATTCATTCATCTCCACCACTGGCAGGAATAAGCAAGCACACAACATTTTATGCTTACATAATTAAAATCCAATGAATTGTAAATTTTGTTTACAGTTGAATCAGTTTGGAAGTACCTTCACTTGTACTAAATCCAAATAGAATTTAATTGCTAAGAGTAGATTCTAAAATCCCATGTTAGCAGCAAATAAAGAGAGGAATGGTGAGAAGGTGAGATATGAACTCTCATGGACTTTGCTGGTATGTACTCATAGTTTCATCTCTAAAGTTGAATATTTTAACTTTTCAGTTCAGGGATCATTTTTATTGGCTATCTTTCTTCTCCTAACTAAATGGCTTTATAAGTATAATTGTTAGTTACTAAATATTCTTCTAATATATATTCACCGCATTGGTATTGCCTAGTTTGGGTAATAAAATATCTGCAAGAAAACAATCAAGCTCAGAGAGCAGTAAGGACCCCCTAATCTTTATTTAATCTTACTATTTGCCTTCCACCTGTCCCCCAAATCCTTTGTAAGGTCAGATATGTAACTTTGTATAACTTTGTACTTTGGCATTGCAAAGTAATGTTTAAATTATTTAAATTTTAGTTATGTATGCAGCATTGTACATATGTTCTAAATGCTAAGTGAAAAGTGTCTTTCTTATATTTGATATTAACTGAAATATACTGCTAGGTATAAACCTTTTGAAATTTTCTGGTATACTTTCATAGGTACAATAAATAATTTCAAAAAAGTTAAATAACTTATTCCATAGGCTATGGCCCAACAATTCTATAGAATAAAAACCAGCATTCTAACCTTAATTCATAGGACGTTCAAGTGAGAATTATTAATATATTTATATTTCAAATGAATCCATGATGTGCCAGGTTTTTTTCAAAGTAGACAAATTAAATTCCATTTATATTGCTAGTTTTTTTTTTTTTAAAAACCTACTACTTTGAAAAATGAGTCAGAAAAATAAACTTTTAATCATTGGAAGTTCAAATGCCATGTTAATTAAGTTAAAGAGATCAATATTTGAGCTACATCATAGGCCTAAATCTTGCTTAATAGTACAAGCAAGCTGATAAAATATTATGTTATCAAATTCTGTTGCACTCTCCAAAATCATTAGCCTAGTGTATTTCCTACAGTTCTTATATTTCTTAGATAGATATTTTTGAAATTGGTCATATACATATTATTTCAAAATCTCGAATGCTAAGCATGAAAATAAAATCTTTGAAAAATAACCAAAAAATCATAGTAAGTAACTTACCATTGGTGTCTTGTACTTGTGGCTCACCACTTCTTTAGTTTCAGGAACTAAAACCGGACGGGCAAGAGACAAAACAAAGAGTTCAAAAAACGAGAGGAAAAAATGAAAGGAATAGTATAATGTTCCCAAAGGTAACAAAAGGTCCAAGGGAAACATAGAACAGCTGCAGGAAAAAGGCATTTTAACTAATTCTATATTCTTAGGGCTGTGACAATTCACCCAAGTCCATAGAAATACAGGTAATTTAAAGTGACAAATACTTTAGGATATATATTCATTTGGGATTCCTCTGAATGATATGTGATTTTTTTATATGTCCTAGTAATTCTTCTATAGATAATTTTGGTGTATAATACATTTACCAAGTTCCAAAAACTGCTGGCTCTTCTCTGTCCCACTTATAGTAGAAAATAGTTTTTGCAACTATTTCTCAATGCATCCACAAATAAACTGGAAGTAAATGTACTTAGGTATATAAAGATTCTATCACGTTCCCAATGAAAGATCAACTTCTAAATGCCCTTAGTGTAAGAAAACTGTCTCTAAGGAAGAGTTGTTCTTCCTGTGCATTTGGCTAACAGTTGAAAAGTATTCAAAAAGATCTACATTCTAAAGCCAAAACAGGAGCAGAATTCTGAATTCTTTCTTTGCTAAATAATTTTAATCCATATTAGCTTTGTTGCTTCATCATTTAACACCGAACAGGAAACATATCCATTTTAGGAAGGAAACCGGATCATATAGGGTTACATGGGGAAGGATGAGTAGAATAAGTATCATATTACCTACTAAGAGAAAAAAGAATAGCAGTCAATCTATGAACAATTGACTTTAATATATGTGGGGTTTGGGAAATGCAAACAAAATCCAGACATACCCTTTTTATGTAAGAGAAAAAAGTGCTACCAGAGAGACTAAATGGAACATAGTAAAGATTAAGCAATACATACTAAAGATGACAGGACTCTATTAAAGAAGAATGAGACAATAAATTGATATTATATGAAATCAATATTTTGGAGAGCTAAAAAAATTCCATCCATATGAAGTCCATACATGGTCAAGGATGCAAAATTCAGAAAACTGGAAAAAAAAATCTTTTGAAACTATTTTACTCATTAGTATCACATAATTCTAAGGCTAACTCTGTATTACCCATAAATGATTACAAAAAGAACCACACAAATATTTATTTGCAGTTAGTGACTTCAAAAGGCAAACAAGTAAATCAGACAGAAGTGGCCTTTAAGAGGGAAAGACAAGTCAGAATAAAAAATGCAAAATCTCTGACATTTAAATATCATTTTAGAAGGGCACCATCACACTGACTACCTCTACCTGCTATAACCTCTCTATAAAGAAAAAAAAATAGAAATAAGGTTAAAAAAGAATTCTAAAGCGTATAGAATAAGAATAATATATATCTCTATCATACAAGGGTTTAACAGTGAAGCTCAGAAAAAGGATTGCCCTCTTCCCCCTCCCTCCAGAACTGCATTTGATTTTTTGATACTGCACAAATTCAACAAGTTAAAAGAAGAAATAAACAAAAGTACACCTCGCAGTTTCTTGCCATGTTGCATACACAGTACTAGAGCAAAGGAAAGGGATGAAGGGACCACATTACCTGCTGGAGAATGAAGGTTTTCATAGCAGCGATAGTGAAGGGGCCACAATAAAACTAAAGCACAAGTACATAGCAGTAACTCAAATTTCAGAGCCAAGGGTCTGATGCTTCCTACTTTTGGGGGGGGGGGGAATAATTCATTGCAACAGAGCACTCTAACTCAGACATACCGCATCAATTAAATTATTTCAAACAACATGAGACTCTATACCAACTTCACACAGAGATGCATAATGTATCCAGACTTACATTACCACAGCTGAAAATATTGGATTTAGTTACAAGGCCAGTTGCCAGAATCAAGCATATTTTGTATGAAATCAAAGTGATCGTCCACTAATAGGTAATGACCAAAAAGCTACTGAGAGCTGTTAATTGAAAGGTTGTCAGAATGACTGCTTCCTCTGAATAAGCAGAAGCATTAGGAAGACTATAAAGCAATCAGGTTCAAGGGAGCAAGCTCAATAGAGAGGATTGATAGAAGTTTGCCAAGGGAAAACATTTTAAAACCGGTTACAAACTATTACAAAATGACTGCAAACATGTGGTTTCTGCCAGGGTCTAAATTATCTGAGTGATGGATTGTTGACACAAGGAGGACTGCACCACATAAGGACTAGTAAAAATGTGTTCAACCAAAGCATGGTAAGTTTGATTACGAAGGTCTGAAATGGAACCTGTGAAGTAGGCGGGAAAACCTCCCAAAATAATGGTTTCAGATAAGAACTACAGAAAGTTGGAATTTTGCTGAAGTGGAGCCAATTACAGACAAATAAAAAGGATTATTAGCTAATAAAGTTGAAGGCCTTCACTCTTTATACACTAATGCTATGCGGGAGGAGGGGAACAAAGAGAAGCTTGAGGTCTTAATACAGAAGGGCACATATAATTTAATAGATATAACAGAGACTAATGGGATGACTCCCGTGAGTGGAATATAAAGGTACAGTTTGTTCAGAAAGAAAGATGCAATCAAAGGGAATAGGACTTTCATTGTCACGGGTATCCACAGGTATTCCCAGTCAGTGATGGAAAATGATATGTGCATAATAGTGACACCCCACAAAGCTGTTGTTATATACTTCTATCTTAATACTTGACACAATTACATAAGCCGTGGAGGGAGTCAAGCTATTCTCCAAAGCACCTGAAGGTAGGACATGAAGCAATGGATGGAAACTAATCAAAAAAAGAAGCAACCTAGAACTAGGGATAAATTTCCTAACAGTTAGAACAATTGATCAGTGGACTAATTTGCCTTCAAAAGTTGTAAATGCTCCAACCCTGGAAGTTTTTAAGAAGAGATTGGAAAACCATTTATCTGAAATAGTATAGCGCCATGATGACGAACCTATGGCACGCGCATTGCCAGCTGCTCTTCTGGTTTCCGATGCATGTATTCCAGTTTGGGCACTCAGTGCCGAAAAGGTTCGCCATCATTGGTATAGGGTCTTCTGCCTGAACAGATGATTGGACTAGATGACCTCCAAGGTCCCTTCCAACTCTTTTATTGTGTATTCTGAGTTTGTGTTGTGATTCATGAGGTATTGTTTCATCTCCCTATCTTCATAATGGATCTATATATTACAAAGATCCATTCCTCCTCATAAAAGGAAATTAGTGAACAATATATTCATTTAAATGTGGAATAAAAAAAATCATATATTGCTATTTGTGTCCACTGAATATTCCCTGCTTGGTTAAGGAGATAATGTAAATGATGTCTACCAAAAGCAAATTGCAGATCTTTGAAAGAGGCATGAAGTTATGATACTTTAATCAGATTGGGGACAAGCTGTGTCAAGCATGGTCCTTTAAATTCCTGATCTGACTACTGACAACATTCAATTTCAGAAGAGAATATATATATATATCTCCATGTAATACCAGTGTTCTAGTTTTTAAGGGAATCTAAAATTAAATATAACCAAACATTTATTTTGGACTTTAAAAAACAGATTACAATAAACAATGACAAGAGCAGGAAAAACGAATGGGAGAAGGATTTCCCAAAGGTTGTAATATTTAAAAAAACACCTACAGACAATTCCATTGTGAAAAAAATGTACTGCAGCAGATGAGGACAATATTATTTTTCTTTTTACAACCATTTACTCCCTTAATTCATTCAGGGCGGGGTCAAGACAACTGAAGGGAGCTGAGCATTTACTAGCCAGATGCATTTCCTGACGCTTATGTGGAGTTCACAGTAGATACTGTATTTTCTCTTTGCGCCCTGAAATAAATGTTTCTCTAATTAATTGTAGACAACAGGACTGAATGGTGCAGAAAAAGTTTTACAAAGTGTTTTGCAAATGTAAAATAGAATAACTCAGCATTTACATCAAGTCCTTAGGTTATGACCCTAATTGGAACCAGAATTTCCATTACTAAGCAGAGCAGACATTAAGCAAAACATCATGTAACCACACCACTTAGAAACATCAGTCCCCACAGCCCAGACTGGAGTTGTTAGGCCAGGATCTCATGCTTCTCCTGCCCTGTGTGAACGGCCTCCAGTTCAGCTCCCCCTACCTGTCTATCTCCCACCACCACCTTCTCCAGGAGCAATTCCATCACAAGTGCAAAATATGTGCTGCACCTTCAGGAAGCCCTTATTCCTCTGCTTCTTCCAGTTCCTCCTACACAGCCATCAGCTTTGCCTGGCAAGCTATTGATGCATCTCCTGCCTTGCCCATCAACAGGGCGTACTACACCTTGCTGGCCTGTCTCACTGAATTCTCCACAGTCTATGGGATATTGCTCCTCATGCCAGCAGTGAGAGATGGGGCTCCTCCACCCACACCTCACCAGCTCTCTCTCTCCCTGCCTGTTATCCAGCAGAACCACACAGCTTTCCTACAACAGGCAAGGCTCCACCATCCTGCTGCATGTGTCTTGGGGTTGCACTCTCACCCAATGCCTGGATGGAAGGCCAGCAGAGATGGGAAGAAGACAATGAAGGTCAGCTGGGGTGGCAACAGGGGTAGGCAGAAGAGTACAAGGCAATCAAAAAGACAGAGATAGGAATTGAAGATTGTAGGGTCGGAGGAATTGAAGCAGAGATAGATCATGGAGAGCAGGAATATATGACCATGGAATACTGCAACCATCCGGAACGTGAGTTGGTTGTGAAGTACCCAAATTTTGTTTATGTGACCATCGGAGAGCTGCAATGACCTGATCTTTGAGGACCAATAATAACTATCATTTGTTCAGTGCCACCATAACTTTGAACAGTCACTGAAATAAATGGATGTACCGGTATATTGTTCCAAACCTGATGAAGAATCTAGATGACTGCCCAAATCAATCACTGGGGCCTTTGTGTAAATTGACATTTGGTGCAGTGCATTTGATAAGAACCTTACAAATTGACCTTAGAGAAACCAATTCAGAATATTTTTCTATATTATTGGGGTGGCTTTACAATATAAAGTACATTGAGAGAAACATCATCTGGATTACGGTAATAATTCATATCAATCACTCTAGGTTCTTTACTCACAATAAAATAACAAAAGGCAATGCACAGCGTGTTAATGGATAAGGTGGAAAAAAGGATAGTTGATATTATAGAAAACCGAGGAGAAGGTATGGTGATGGTGTGAATTTTAGCCATGTTTCTGTTTCTTATTTTTAAATTTCTATGGCTATTTCGTCTTCCTTTTCTATGTGCTCTGTATAACCATTTATCCCTAAAGGGTATGCAGGATGGGAATATCTCTACTCAGACTATAAAAAAACCCCAGCATTCCATGTAGCATACATTCTTCTCCTTGCACCTCCTTTTTTTCTTTGTCCCCATGACAAATGACCACATTGCAATTACTCAATCCATTAAAATTGTTTCAAGCAGCCAAAAGATAGATTCAGTTCACAAATTCCAGAACATTAGATGTGCTAATAGCAGACGTCACGACGATTCCGAAGCATCTAAAACTAGCAAATTTACAGTGATTATTATCAAACAGAGCATTCCCATAACATGATATTTCGTATGACATCTGGAAACAGCTTTATTTAAATAATTAGTACAATTTTCAGGCTGCCAAGGTACTTAGAGATCAATGCTTCTTTCTGTCTCCTTGAAATCACTAGTCTTCCTTTGTTGTTTCACTGAAGAATGCTGCAAGCTTACTAATTTTCACCTTTATTTTCCAACATTTCTTCATTCGAACTTTAGTTCCTCTGCCATCTTAGCAAACAAACAAAGCCTACTGTCTAAAAGAGCTACAGCTCTGCCTCTCTGAGAGGACTAGAAATTTGAGTTACTGCCATGCAGGTACAAACCTAATATCAAAATAATGTAATTACCAAATTCTTCCAGGACAAAGACGCCACGCACTGTATTGCACTTTTTAATGTGATTCAGCTCTATGAAAACCTGAAAGAAAACAGGAGGGAAAAACACAAGATTAGGCTAAAGGAGGAAATCCTTTCTAAATAATATAAACATAAAAATGCACACCACAGCAGGTATAACTTGGAATGTTTGAGATGTTGTAGTTCATACTACCAATCAAGCTACAGTTATTTAAACCAAAAGAAAGAGGAATTTCAAAGTAAATATTGAAAACTTGCCACAATGCTAGAAATCAACAAACAACTTAAAAGGCTAAGAAGCTAAGACAGCAGAAGATGAAGTACCTTCCGCTCCTTGCAGGAGGAGAAAGCATGGAAGAGAAACGAAGGAGTTAGTAACTCTGACATAATTCAACATTGCTACTCCCTTCAGGCACTCAGTAAAAGAAAGAAAGGGGGGAGGGGGGAAAAACCACACACCTCAAAATACAACAAAAGAAGGGACAAAGAATACTCCCAATTTTGGTCTCTCATTTGTAATCTTGTCCCATCCCATCAAATATCTACCCCTCCATGCATCCTCCTCCAGCACAGAGGGCAGGCAAGAGGTGCCATGCTTCCCACCCAAACCAGTTGTCTGCTATGATTCCGTACCCAATAAAGCCTCCTTTCGGGATTCATGGACTGTACCTTGACACAAAGTGCCAAGAAAACAGAGGTTATGAACAATACAATAGATCTGTATCTCTGTGAGTCAAGAAATCAAATCTGTAAAATAGGCAAATGTTCTGATTTTAATGGCCACAGCATCATTTCACACATCCGCCCACATCTTCCAAAATGCAATGCCATTAACTTCAGTCAGAATGAGGAGCAATTTATTATTTACAAGGAAGGGATGTAGAAAGAAAATCTATACAAAAGAATATGTACACCTCAGTTTTACCAATAACTGAAATTCCCAAGTATTTCTTAGACTGGTGCTGATATAAACTCCAAGGAATAAGAATGGAAGCTAATCTTTTTATTGTGATAGGGTGGGTGGAGAAAATAAATGTGTCATGGAAATTTAGCTTAAGACAATAACCAGTTTTGTCTAAACACCTCAAATGCCATTTTAAAATGTCCAGGACCAGATAATAGTATTTTCTAAAAGAAAAAAAAAAGTTCATAAAATGGCAAACATTTGCACAATTATTGACTCAGCCTTCCATCCTTCGAGTTGGGTAAAATGAGAATCTAAATTGTGGGGGAAATATGCTGATTCTGTAAAACCATTTAGAGAGAGCTGTAAAGCACTGTAAAGCGGTATATAAGTCTAAGTGCTATTGCTATTTTAGTGCAAATGAAAAAGTACTGTAATTACTCCAAGAGTTTCCTATAATTGCAGAAATTAGAAAAGGTTATGTTCCTCTCATACTATCAAACAATTATTATGACATTTGCATAAATGTATTTTAGACCATCATTCCAATTAGCTAACAGCTAACAAAAGGGATTCTCTCCTTGGTAACAAAACATTATCTTGGATAATAGAAAAAAGTAAGATTGTCCTTGGATGAAGTCTTCCAAGTGAATAGAGCAAGAATTGTATATCATAATGCTGATCCAGGGGGAAAAAAATCTATCTAGAATCTTTGCTTGAGATAAGAAACTTTCCCCTTTCTCTACTATCCCTTAAACCACTCACGATCCTGCTCCAAATTATTAAATAACCACTTGATGCAAATTGTGGATGTGGTGCTTGAAATTCTTACGACTTTAATCTTATTGAATGGGAACAACAGTTAAACGAAGCTAGGAACAGAATAAATATTTATTAGAAAAGGTATTTAAAACCTCCATGAAGAGGAGAATCTAAAATTTCTATTGAAATAACATTGGACCATGTCATGAATTGCTTACTTCCTTATGAAAATGTTTGAGATGCAAAACACTAAACAGGAGATGGAGTTGGCATGTGCCACCTTTTTTTAAAATTTATTCTGCAAATAGTCGAAAAAAATATATATTTTATATCTGACCATCTTTAGAATATGGCTTATATTTTAGTGATGCAAAAAGAGGCATTCATAAATGCTACAACTAATGCTACATAAATGCTACATAAATGCTACAACTAATGCAGAATTCAAGAACAATTCTCCTTTTCTGTTCTAAAACAATCACATGGCTACATTTCAATTCTTGTAACCAGCATGGTGTTCACTATGTATCTTTAAAGCTCTAAATTATTTGGAAATCTTAATCAAATCCTTAAGAATCAACTCTTCCAAGATCTAATCTGCTTGCATGTTGACAAAGATCTTCTCTAAATGCATTCATAAACTAAACAGTATGAGGACTTCCTTCTGGATTCACCTAGAGTAGACCCAGTGCTGTAAATTTCTACATATTGAATTAAAATGTTTCTACCTCCCAATCTTTTATATTTTATTATACTGTATCCTGATTGCTATGGTTTTAGTTGATTGATCAGATAATTTAAGTCATTTACATTTGCCAGACTGCTATATAATTTTGTTTTTATCAAATAAATGAATGAATATTTATTTGCCTCTTTAGAAATTATGTGAAGGCAGCCTAGGAAAATTTTAATAAGTATAAATGTTGATGAAACCTCTTTGTATTGATTTGCTATCAGAATTCTATTTTTTAGTTTTCATCTCCCAAAAACAAAATACAGAATTCCAAAAAATAAATAGAGAAAGAACATATATCTCAATCAATTTAAAATGGCACACATCCAAATTCCAATATACAAATCTCAAGTTCTGACAGCAACAGGGACTGGGATTGCCATCACTAAGCGATGTAGTTGTAAAGCAGGAAGTCACATGACTGCATCACTTAGTGATGGCAATCCAGGCAATCCCAGTTGTCACTGTAACCCCAAGACACATGGGTCATTAAGTGGGAAGCAGAGGGAGTTCCAGTTGGGGTGCCACAGGGCGAATTGGGAAGCCCTACCAGGCCCAGTGCAGGATATGCACAATTTGCAGGAGTATTGCAGTGTGGCATGAGCTCAGGATGGCTGGAGTAAGATGGTGTGAGGTGTTTGCATGCATGTGTGTATGATTGAAGGGAGGCCAGGGAAAGCGGTACAATGCAGGGAGGCTGGGGGGGGGAAGGTTCAGGGTGAATGCATGTGAGCATAGGAACTTCAGCAAAAGAGGTGATGGGTGTGTGCATATGTGTAGTGCACCAGCAGAAGGAGATCGTAGAAAGAGGATGTGGGATGTGTGTATGCAAAGACAAAAAGGCTGGGAAAGAAGGCACAGGGTATGTATGTGCACAGGGAGGCCAGGGATGGAAGATGGATGCGTGCCTGTGTACAAGTGCAGGCAGCTTAGGAAAGGAGGGTGCTTGTGGGTACCAGCAAAGAAAAGGCCTGGATTGAGAGAGACTGACCCGAGGGACTTGTGACTTCCCTATTGACTTTACTTGTGGGAAGCTAGAAGAGAAGGTCGGCAACAGCAATAGTGACCATAGGATGCCGCAACCAGTCATAAATATGAGCAGGTTGCCAAGCGCACAAATTTTGTTCATATAACCCTGGAGGCACTGCAACAGCTTGAGCAAGAGTGAAAATAACATGACAGAACTGAACATTTATAACCAAACCTGTTCTGCTATAATTAGTCTATATGCAAATTTGTTTCCTGTTCCAATAAACAAAACTAAAACTAATTTTTTAGGGAGAAGTGTTCATTTTAATAAGAGATATTCATGCTAATTATAAATAAAATGTTTAATCTTTTATAAAAAAAGCAACCTACAATTACCATTAGTTTAATTACTAGTTTTAGACATTGGATTAGACAAGGGGTGTCAAACTCGCAGTGTCACATTGTCATCACGTGTGTTATGTGGCCTGCCAGCTGCCAGCAGAGCTGCCAGCAGACTTGGATGATGGGGAGGTTGGGGAAAAATTGGGGCCAGTTCTGGAGCCTGGGGAAGGCTCTGATGGATGCTCAGCGTCGGACACAGAGATCAGGGCTGTCCGGCATTTCCCAGCCTGAGAGGCAGCTGCCTTTGGAGTCAGAGATGAGTGAGGAGGAGGAACAGCTGGGGCCTGTTCCAGATGCCTGTATGCGCAGAACAGATAGGAGAAGTGAACAATGGAGGGCAATGAGTCAGCTCAGGAAGCAAAACAAATGTGGACGCTAAATGGCCCCTCCTTGGTTGGGGAATAAATAGGAGGAAAGGGGAGTGGTTTGGTTGTAGCAAACAACTGTTCACATTTCTAGAAAGTTCCCTCCTTGTGTGTTTCGTGTGACAGTTCTGCCTTGCCAGAACTGAGGTGTGTCTCTTTCTCTGACTTAATTTGCAGCCTTCCCGCTGGAAGCTCAAGGCCTCGTATTTATCATAATGAGCTGATAAGGATTATTGCTTCAGTTAACTCCTTGCAGGACTCTTGCCTGGACTTTCTGTTGGTGAATGCAGTTAATTCCCAAGGTGTAAATAAAGAGGGGGGTTTCTTTGTGAGGAGTCTGTTTCTTGCTTCTGTGAAGGCCCAGTCAGAACAACGTGATGTATCATGACTTTTTCCCCTTTGCTGAATCAGGGGTGGGCATGACCAACATGTGGCGCATCTGGCCCGCGGGCCGTGAGTTTGACACCCCTGGATTAGACCTTGCCAGCTGCAAGGGACCAGTATGACTGTGTGAGCAGATCAAAGTAGTTTTTTATTGTTATTCTCCTATTTACAAAAATCTCACCACACTAAGTGCATTCTCTTGGGAATGAGCAGATAAAGGCTTCAGGGGTCTGGTCTCTGTCACTTTCTCCCATGTCTCAAAGGTACTTTTTCAAAAGGTAGTAACTGGACTATGTTTTTCCTTGAGGAAGAAGATATTTCGCTTCTCATCCAAGAAGCTTTATCAGTTCTGATGGTCAGAACTGATGAAGCTTCTTGGATGAGAAGCGAAACTTCTTCTTCCTCAAGGAAAAACATA
Source organism: Psammodynastes pulverulentus (assembly GCA_025802295.1). NCBI lineage: Eukaryota > Metazoa > Chordata > Lepidosauria > Squamata > Psammodynastidae > Psammodynastes > Psammodynastes pulverulentus. The sequence continues at coordinate 95,633,766 of JAOYMU010000001.1, read as the reverse complement.
GTCCAGTTACTACCTTTTGAAAAAGCACCTTTGAGACAGCCATGACTTGTATGACTAAGAATTTCTCTTATGGAACGATTATAAGCTAGCTTGCTTCTTTACTCCCCTCTCTACTCTCACTGGAGATTCCTCCACAACCCTAATCAGTTTTATCATTTTAAACCAGTTTACTAACCAATATGTGGCTATGAAAAAATACTGATTTCTTTAAAAAAATATTTTATAAACTTAGGTAATCTATAGGCGTCTATGATCTGCAACAATTTAAATAATACCCATTGGCATGTTAGTAACCATCTTCAAACTTATAATAAATTAATAATCACACACTGGAAGGTGCAATTAATAAGTATATGAAAACATGCAGGAATTATCATAAATTGTGGAAATAATTTTTTTCCCACAGTTTTCAGGATTTTTCTTCCAGAAGTTGTAACAGTAGATTTACTTCTTGCCATCTAATATTAATGACATGTTAATAAAGTATATTAAAAACTAGCATTTAATAATAAATCTTTCTATAACAATATACTATTTAATGGATTATTTATAAATGGACTAAGCAACCACTACAGCTGTGAGAAAAATCTCTCTTCGCATTTATAGGACTTCTATTTTGTTCCTAAGACTCACGCAGCAGTAATAAAAATACTATCAGCAGGTTCCCAAGTATATTTATTTTTCCCTACACAGAGATTTTAATTCTCTACCACTTATAATAACATCTATCAAATTATCAGTCATCTATAAACCAGCAGTTTTCCTTCCTGCTAGCTTTGAGGTTCATAAATTTAGGCATCTTTCTTGGAAGATGTATTTTAAAAAATGCTACCTGAATGCTCATTGAATATTCAGCAGGGTTGGCTAACACAGCAGGTATACCTCTAAAAAACGGGATGGGAAAACCTCTGGTAAGAAAGAGATAATTTAACGTAGTGGAGATGGATGAGTCTCCCAAATGATACATCACCAATAGGGGGAGGAGCTTGGGGACTCCTTTCTTTGAAAGCTGTGATATGCCTATTTTAAATTATTTTAACAATGCAATTATTTACGTCTTTCTTGTATTTCTTACGCAAATCATTGATTAAATTGTCTCGATGCTCATAATGTCAATTATGTCTCCATAAAATGATGTTTTCTGTACTTCATCTAACAGATTCACATCATTATTCCCCTGTTTGGGAAAGTCTGCATCCTTGCAAATGTTTTTAGTATGTTTTGCTTAGTGTATTTTTCTTAGAAGCAAACGGTGGTAAAACGAATTTTCAGTAACAAATGCATTTTAAAATAAATATAATAGTACATCAGTTAATATCCATTGCGTGGTCCTCTGCAATAACTAATTAATTTTCTATTTATCTTTTTATTTATAAATAAAATTTATGAAATTTATAGGCTTCCAGACTCCCATACTACTCTGGATGACATACAATTAGCAACTTATGCTTGTGTGGGTATGTGGGTCTGTAGGTGTGGGTGTATACACACATAGATACACAGATGTGTATGCTACAACAGGTAGGAAGTAATCAAAATCCAAACAAAACAAGCAAAAGTGAGTCTACTGTTCAAATCATAAATCCATGTAATTTGATTCAATTTTAGATTAATTAAAGCAGAACTGTTTAATGATCTTAAGGTTTTGTTAAGTGGCAGTTCAATTATGAACACTAAGCATGCATTTATAATATTCTAAGATGAATATATAGACCAATAGATAATGTACTTGTCATTAAAGTCCTATCCCCAGGATAAATACATAACCAATAAATTGTAGTTTAATTTTGTGCTCTTGACAAAAAAGGCAATTTGGGGAAGGCAAGAGACAGAATTTTCAAAGAACAAATTCTTGTTGTTTAGGTACAGAATCTTGTATTAAAATGAAATGGAATAACCCATCATTCATTTTAAAAAGACAACTGATAAAATCTGCTTATGCTTATCATATTTTATTACAGCATTGCCATCAATCACATTCGTAGAATGCTTTGAGTTGCAACTTTACAGTTTATCATTCTTGTAAATCACTGAATGCTTACTTTTATTCAGAATTCTTTCCCAAAGCAGCATACCAGCATTAGAACTCTTAGAATTATGCTCTTTCAGCGTAGTTGCAATGAGGATACTACATTCCAATGCAGTGTTTCTCAATCGTAGCAACTTAAAGATATGTGACTGGATAATGCTTAAAGCCATGCTGCCTGGGGAATTCAGGAGTTCAAATCCATTCATTTTAAAGTTGTCAAGAATGAGAAGCATTGTTCCAATGATATGCTTTTCTTTAAAAGTAAAGACCAGCTCCAATACACCTTTCAAGAAAAGTCCTAGGAGAAAACATCCACTACCTTCTATCAGAATTCAACCCATTGAGGATACAACAGGCATTATCATCACAATACAGGTGGGAATCAACTCTCAGACACAGTCTCCCTCTAGGCTGTAGACCAGCAGCTGCCAAAGTAACATAGAACTAGAGCAGTGTTTCTCAATTTTGGTAAAGTTAAGATGTCGAGACTTTAATTCCCAGAATTCCCTAGCCAACATGGCTGGCTGGGCAATTTTGGGAGCTGAAGTTCAGTCATCTTGATGCTGCCAAGATCAAGAAGTACTGTAATAGAGTAACTGTTCAAAATTTGAAGAAATTGGCTTCATATAATGACATTGCATTATTTTATCTCTGTGCTTTGTAGCTATAATTCTCCAACACATTCAAAAGAATGGATCCAGAATGCAATGTTTTTAGATTTGGGAGACATTTGGAACCAGTGGCATAGTCTCAAAATGGCTATTATGGAGGGTATGACTCTTCACATTTATCTTCAACATAACAACAAAACATACATTGTCCAAACCCCACCTCTTCTCCCTTTTGTTTCATCTCATTTGAAAGCTGCTTTAAAATGGATTTCCCTAACACCCCCCCCCCC
>JAOYMU010000001.1:95581378-95600427 GCA_025802295.1 Psammodynastes pulverulentus | reverse complement strand
TACTTCGAGGATATCCTCACCATATATTTGTGTAACAGCAATTTCATATTGGCAGTTCTGTTTACAATGAAGAAAGAGTTCAGTCATAAATGGGGTCATTCTTTTGCTGGATAAGCAGAATCAGACTGGATACTTTTGCATAGTACTCTATATGTGTGTATGTGTGTTTTTCAGAATGTTTTAATTTTGCTGATAGGTACAGCATGTTGAGAAAACATTATATACTGGATGAGTATCTTTTAGTGTAGACATTTGAAAAGGTATAAATATATTTACCTTAAACACATGAAAGCTCTTATAAATATATGATATCATGTTTAAGATGCTAGCTGTTAATTGTTAGTACTTTGATATTGTGATTTTTAAATTGTAGGGTGGAATTTCAAATATCTTGGAAGAGCTGGTGGTCCAGCCTTTATTGGTGTCGATCAGTGCTCTCACCCTAGCTACAGAAACAGTTCGCAGCATTCTTAAGATTGATGATGTGGTAAGCTATTTTAACGTTCTTTCAATTGCTCTAACAGCCTTTGTGTCTAATTTTTGTTAATTTTTAAAATCAAAATAATAGTTCTTACCATAATATAATTGCATGGTGGGTTAAAATTATTTTGTAATTATAGTTATGGTAATCTGATGTGGACAGTTAGGCATGTGCGGTTGTTTTTGAAAATTCAGAATACTATATTATGGAGAAAAAGGTTGACAAATTATGCACTGGTATTATTCTTAAAATATCTTATGTCTTTTTTTGCAGGTGAACACTCGATGAAATGACTAAAGGAAGAGGCAGTACTCTTTAACTAGTACACTATCCTAAATTTGGAACCTGGCTCCTTTATAGAGGCACTGCGTTAGACACCTACTTAACTTGCGGTTGTGTTCATGTTTTGCCAATCTAAGTTAATAAAACCTCAACTTCAAAAGACAGACTTTGTTTAAATTCTTCAATCATAAGCTTATAGAGCTAAAACTACTTAATATGGCAGGGTTGTGGCCTTTTAAAAACTGATTTCAATACCTGCTGTTCAGTTTAAACCAGCAAGGAATTTAAAATAATAGTATTTTAAAGTAAAGTATTAGTAATTTTAAGTACTAATTTTCTCATCCATTCTTTAACATGCATTCAGTGTTTTATTGTTTTAACTGTTAGTGTATTTTTTTTAATGCAAGAGAAATTTCCCATCAAGTGCGAGCAGGGAGAATAGATGCAAATCACCACACATGTGATGACATGAAACAAATACCACGACTTGTATTCTGACACAAGGACACCAGGGAATAATTTCATTTGTGTGATATCATTGTCTGCGTATCATTTTGATATCAAAAAATTATCGTCCACATTGCTGCTTGTGGTAACTTGAGCTTCTCTGGCCTCTTTAGTGGTTTTAGCAATTAAGTTCTTGAACAAAGCTGTTTAGGAGATTATGTGCTGTTACGCTGATTACTGAAGTGTTGGGCTGAAAACCTAGTGAGATACTAGCCTTCAGTAGGAACCGTTTGAGCTCATTAGTATGAACAGTATTCTGTGTTTATCCTTTGGATTGAACTGGGATAAGTACTATTGAGAAAATAAGTTTTGTAGAATTTTAAAACAGAATGAGTTCATAAACGAGAATTTTCTAAAACACACATTTTACTACTTGATTTTTAACAGCAGTCTAGTTATCTCAATTCGCATTTTAAGAGTAGTACAAACAATCTTCAATTGTGATCTCCATGTTTTTCGATTATAGCGCTATACAGATAGTCCTCAGTTAATGGTCAGTAACTCCTTTGCTAAGCAGCATGGTTGTAAAGCACAAATTTATGTGACTGCCAACTTACAACATCAGTTCTGGTTGTGGTCATTAAGCAGATCATGCACAATTGTTAAGCACAAATTACGGTGGTGTGACTGCAATTTGTGACTTCCTGTAGGCTTCCCAATTAACTTTGTCAGATATTGATGTAATTGCATGCCAGTGGCCAAGGACCCGAATTACAAGACTGACAATGGAGACACTGCAACAGCTTTAACTTCTAGGATTAGTCATGTCTCATTAGGTACCATTGTAATTTTGAATGGTTGCTCAGTGAATGGTCACTAAGGGAGCACTATCTATAGTTAAAACTGGAAAGAATGCCGAATAGGCAGAAATATACCTAAATGACAGAATAAAAATATATTACCTTTTTGTATTTTAAAATCATGGCACTTGCTCTTTTCAAATTGTGCTGAAAGCATGGGAATTCAGTTTTGCTCATGCTTCCAGATATGATCAGTAATGGTAGATGAGCATTGCACTATTTCAGTACTTTCCATATCAGATTTCAGATTTGTACTGAACATGTTTTGTAAGGTAAGCTATGTATTCTAACTCAGTATATTATACACTATCTAGAGGTTTGATAATCGTTCATCAAATGGCTGACGAATGAATGATAGAGTCAATGCACGAAAACGAAAGATAAGCTGAAAACTAGATAGAGGGGTTTACAGTAAATAAAGCTGACTGCTGAATGAGTCACAATACTGCAAGCTTATAGGTAACAGATTATCACTCCATTAACTGATTACTTACTGTTATATGGGTTGATTTGAAAGTTAAGATTTTTAGGTGTTCCCTACCCTCCACCTCTTCAATATAATTTAAGAGACTAAATCTAAGCATTTTTTTTTATTTGAGAAAGGAAGAATTTGCTTTTGAATATTGGGCCTGGATAATATGAAATTTGAAGCAGTCCCTAAATAGAAAGCGTAGTCCTTTAAAATGGCACAAAATCTAACATATTTACATTGGGATTAGGGATTTTATTACAATGGAAAAATTAATGCAGTTTCAAATTGTAATTTTGTTGAGTGGCGATTTAAATTCACTGAAATAGTAATCCATGTGACTGAAATCATTGACAGCCAAATCATTAGCTACTTTAAAAATTTAGCCAGGAATGATTAACTTGGTGGTAACTTGAAAATGTATATTAGTGATTATAAACCCCTTTCATTTATTACAGTTTTTTATAAAATGGGAACTACAGTAGGGGTGATTTTAATCTTTACATTGTAAAAATATGATCCTGAATAAATGAATAAAATATTAATCTCTGGTTTGAATCCTATTTTGGCAAAAGGCACACCAGGCTAACATAACCTTGCCTTGATTTAGAATTAACATCTCTAGTATGTAATGTAAAAATGACGCTTGATTACGTTTTCTAATTTTTCTAAAAATCCACTTCAGTGATTCTACATAATACCTAATTTTTAAAAAGTCATCTTTTGATGTGAGTTGATAACTTGGTAATATTAAAATACTGCTTGGTTACGGGTCTAGATTTTCCCATTGTCTTCGGAAATTCTTCTCCAGATGCCTCTAAACATGGAAAAAGACGGGAGGGTTCAGAACAGATGAAGAATTCCAGGGGATACGCGTCTTTGTACACGAGCTGGAGGCTGATGTCCTCTTCGAGACCCCGTAGCGCAGAAGCGGGGAGCGACGGCCCTTTCATGACTTGTGGACTTCAACTCCCAGAATTCCTGAGCCAGTATGTGCCCATGTCATAGAGCCAACGTTCCCTACCTCTGCCGTAGTTGTCTCAAGACTCTAAGCCAAGTAACCGGAGCAACCAAACACGCAGGGAAGGGGCTTGGTAACCAGGCTAGCAAGGAGGTCAGCTGTGGCCTCCAGTCCTTTGAGAAACCCATGGACGCATCCCACCGAGCTGCTTTGCTCACCGCCTCCTGCCTGCATACGCCGGTGAACCCGCGCACCAAGGCGCCGGCGGCGCTTTATGAACGGGTACCAGAAAGAGCCTCGCTTGAACATGGCGTGGGGCAGGTAGGTGGCTGACTGGCTTCGCCGTCCGCGGTTGCTGTTGCTGCTCCCTAGTGGCTGGAGCGTGGAATTGAAAGACGGGATTTCTGCAGAAATAGGTTCGCGAGGGGTTCAAATCCCCTCCCCCCACGGCTCCTTGGCTCGTTCGGGTCATTCCCCCTCCCGGATAGAAAATGACGTCAGCCATCACGTGACAATGGCTTAATTATGACGATTAGGTGCCATCAAGTCGTTCTTAGCGACCACGTAGGTGGGTTTTCTCCAGAACTGCCCCTAACGTGGCCCTTCAGCAATTCCAGCGGTGCCTCCAGTGCTACTGTAACTTGATGCACCCACCTAGGTGCTGGTCGTCTTCTTTAACTATAGCCTACCCTTCCTTTAAAAAAATCTCGCCTAATCCTAATTTTACCCCACATTCAGTTTCAATTGAATCCTGTGTAGGTTATCCATTTGGATGGGAATGATTCTAGCCTTTTCAAACCAAAATTTCTTAGAAAGAAAATATTTCTTTCATCTTTTCCTCACCTCCAAGATCCCTGAATTTTATTCTTTGCCATCCAAATTTTCTTAATGAAAATGCCTCCCCACCATTTGCAGTGGTTAATAGCACTGAACACGATTTTGTAGACTTGACAGATTTAGGTGATTATGTTTACTGTTATATTAAATTCCTTTTAATTAAAAACAACAACAACCCTCATCGATGCATTAGAAGCCTGTTCCATGCATTTGCTTGGGCATATGGGCATAGGGAAGAGCTTGAGGTTTCAGATCTTTATATATGATATAGGAAATACTCTGTACTAACTTGCAGGAAATTTTGAACCATTTGCCATCCAGAATTACCTATTGATTTTAGGCTTTGTCAAGTTAGTAATTTGGATTAATCAGCACCAGGGCCTTTTACTCTGCAAATCCAAGCAAATAAAGTAGTCTTATGTTTCTTAACTGCCACTAATTTAATAAATATATTTTTCTCAAAGAGAAATAAAACAAACATGACCATCTTTTATTTTAGGAATCCTTAAGTCCAGGGAGAGAATACAGTTCCATCATGTGTGCTGATTGTAAAGATTGGCTAGATCTCTCAAACATGTACCTCTCAAATCAGGAATATTATTTAAAGCTGGAAGAACTTAAGAATGCTCACTTGGAAACCATGGCAAAATTGGAAGAAATGTATCAGAATAAGCTGTTTCAAAAAGATGTTCAACCTTTAACTAATACAGATGTGATTTATTGTAAGACTTACAGGTAATTTTTACAATAATCTACACTTATGAATTATCTTTTGTCTCAAAATAGTTAAATATTGCATATATTAAATATATTGATCATTGCAACAAAGTATTGTAATTAAATATGATAAATACATAAAAGGAATATAAATATGTCTGATGGAAAACAAAACTAAAAAGAATCCTTAGTTCTTGTGGACAATGACCTTAACCTGAGTTATATTCAGGTACAGAAAAAAAACAACCCAGAAGAATTGAAAGTGTTTGTTTCTTGTGGTTTTTAAAATTATTAGTAAATCATTAAATTTTCTAAATTTTTGCTTTTAATAACTAGTGTTTGCTTTAAAGTGTCATTAATTGTGAAACATACAGTTGTGAAAACTATACCAGGCAGAATTATACTCTTGCAATTTACAGTGGGATGGATCCTTGATTTAGGACAGGGGTGTCAAACTTGTGGTGTCACATGACATATCACGACTTTTCCCCCTTCGATAAACCGGATGTGGGAGTGGCCAGCGTGTGATGCATCTGACCCGCGGGCTGCGAGTTTGACAGCCCTGATTTAGGAAATAGATTAAGAGGCAACAATTTCTTCTCAAGCTGGTCTATAACTTCTCAGAAAGTTTGTCGAGCAGGAAATGTACTTCTCAAATCAGGAATATTATTTAATAATCTGGAAGAATTTAAGATTCTCACCTGAAAAACCATAGCAAAATTGGGAAATATGTATCAACATTTCAGTTTTTCTAAAAGATATTTAACCTTTAATTAACTCAGTGTGATTTGGTTAGGTAAGCAAGAGTAAAAGGAATCTCTGGCTTTATAGGTTAGTAAAGGTTTAACAACACTGATTGCTAAAAGAGCCTTGGTGACGCAGAAGATAGGATGCAGTAATTTATTTATTTATTTATTACTCACGTTTATATACTGCCCCATCTCTGAAGACTCGGGGCGGTTTACAACAAATCAGAAATAAAATATACACTTAAAATATTAAAATACTTACAATACTAATTCAATTAAATTTAATCTAATTTCATATTTAAAACCCATTTAAAATCCCCCATGGTCACTCCAGGCCAGCCTGCCGGAAGAGCCAGGTCTTTAGCTCCCGACGAAATGCTCTCAAGTCCGGGAGCACTCGCAGCATTTGAGGCAGTTCGTTCTAGAGGGCTGGTGCCCCCACAGAGAAGGCCCTGCTCCTTGGGGTCACCAAACGGCACATGGAGGCCGTTGGGACCCTCAGCCCCTCCCTGTGAGAGCGTACCGGTCGGTGGGAGACCATTGGCAGAACGCGGTCTTGTAGATACCCCGGTCCCATGCCATGGGTCGCTTTAAAGGTCATAACCAGAACCTTAAAGCGAACCCGGAAAATCACCGGCAGCCAATGCAGCTCACGCAAAAGAGGGGTCACGGGGGCGACCTTTTCACAAGGAAAGTCAATGAAAAAGTCAGATTCACTTAACGGCCATGCTACTAATATAACACTGCAATGATTCACTTAACAAATATGTCAAGAAAAGTCATAAAATGGGACAAAACTCATTTAACAGATTTCTCACTTAAGAACATAAATTTTGGGCTCAATTGTGGTCATAAGTTGAGGACTACCTGCACTGAGGTTCAGCTCTTAGGAAAAAAAATATTTGGCCAAGTTACTAATAACATTTCATTAGAAGGTAATAACTGCTTTTTCAGCAAGCAATTTGCTCCATTACTTTGTATTATTTTATTCTTCCTATTTTAAGAGTTGTAGTAGCAGTTCCCTTGTGAGCCACCTTAAATAAGCTTCAGAACAGAAATCCACAGCAAAATTCATTCATGGATGGATGAGGGGAAAAAAATAAAAATAAAACTAACCACATCCTGGACAACATCCTGTCGGGCATCCTCCTCTGACTGGATAGTGCGATTAAGCTTACTTAACACAAACATACGGAGTTGCTCACTTTCCAAGAGACGACGTACTCGTTTCATGTTTAACCAACCAATTCCTTGTCCATCTAGGACATTGTGCACCACCTCTTTCAAGAACTGCTGATTTTCACTATAAGAAGGAGGCGTATGGTTAAAAAAAAACTTCTATAGTTTTTGTATCACTATATTATTATTAAAAGAAAGATCTTTTTTATTAGTTAGGTGTAATAGCATTCCTCAATATCCTTGGATTGCAAGACTTAAGAACAAAGCATATTATATATTGTTTTGCTTTATGTAGCAACTTTAAACATCAATTTTTAAAAAGAAAATAAACATATTTTTTTTGAAAAAAGAAAATGTTGCCTTAAATAAGGAGGAAGCAATTTCAGAGGCACAAAGACTCTTATTAGTGGTGAGGGATAGACCATAACATAGTCATATTCAGAGAGAGAAATGGTAATTTGTTGGACGAAGCATATGCCTAATACAAAATGCAGTAGTATGTCTACTAATGAGAGCCAATATTGTAGCATTAGGCCTTGAGGGAAATATTCAGAAGCCATTACAAAAAGGGTAAAAGCCCTGGAAAGAAATGTTAGTTATTAAGAAGAGGCTTAGACCGATTCATCTCTAACTTACTGAGATATAAGAGGAAGAGAAGAAAAACACAAGCAGAGTTTCAAGATTCTACTAATATGTCAATGAAGCTTGGTTCCTAGTTTTCTTGTAGAATCTGTTCCCTGTACAATATTGAAGGTTTAACAATTAAGGTTCCATCCTTCTGAAACAGCCTATATCCAGAAATTAGTATTTCACATGTTATGATACTTAGGAAGATATATATCTAAGACTGACATTTTTCATACTACTTTTATTTTTAAGACTTTTCCCAGTCTTGCAGGAGAATTGTGTATTTTGTGAGATTGTATGTTTAATATTTTAACTGTAAAACCGTGGGCTACAAGGGATATTTCTGCCATTCTCACTCCCTCGTGTCCTACTAAACTATACCATCACAGAGTGTTCCTGGGAGGACTAAGCTATGAATAGAGGCAATATGTTCCAAGAGGATATACCCCCCAGGAGGATCACCTAAGAAACAAAACTCAATCCGGCTACAGAAAGCGGGCACTTATATTGGATAGCAGCAATACAGAAATATGTCGCATATGGATGATCACATCAGTGAAAACAACAAAGACATAATTTCACATTGTGCAGAAGGCAATGTTAAACCACTCCTATATTTTACCAAGAAAGTCAATGGTTAGACAATATAAAATGATTGACTAAATACTGTCATATAATCAGATTCCTCAGGCTAGATAGTACTCAGTGCTCTACTGAAGAACAGTTGAAGATCTTTCACAGTACTAATGGTATTTTTTTAGCATGACTAGATTAAAGCCTTGAGGAAGTCTAGTTGCTGATGAAACCATGCAGGAAAAAGAAAGTCTAAAACTGCAAAGAAAGAATTAAAGTGTAACATGGAATGTAAAAAGCATAAATATGGGAAAACACAACACAATGAAAGATGAGTTTAAGCTGAATAATGAAAGATGACTTATACATTGACATTTTGGGAGAATTGAAATGGATTGGAATTGGGCAATTTTCAATCAGAAGATCACACTGCTTCACTACTCAAGACAGCAAAAACAAAAATGCAACAGCATTGCTTTTATAGTCAAGAAGGATATGCAATGATAAAACTCAAATCAAAGTAGTTAATGATAGAATAATATCAGTCAGTCTTCATGGACAGCCCTTTGATTAGTTACACAAATTTGTGCTTGAACCACTGATGCAGAAGAACAGGAGGGTGGCAAGGATTACAGTCAAGTTTAATCTGAAAATTGCAAAATTTGCAAGAAAGATATACTGCTTGTGATTGGACATTAGAATGTTAAAATTGGAAATATTAAGTAGGGAAATGTAATTCAATTGCATGGTCTAAGAAACAGAAATGAAGGAGGAGAATGACTTATAGGCTTCTGCCCATGTAGTGACTTCTTCGTTGCTAACAGACTTCTAACAACCACAACAATACCTGTATATGTAGACATTACAAGGTAGTGTACACAAAACGCAAAATAACCAATGGTATTGATACAAGGAAATGGAAGAGCTGGAATGAGAGTAAAGATGTGAAACGATCACAAACTGTTCATGCTAACATACCAAGTCAAGCTAAAGTGGAAGAACAAAGCAAACTTGTTTGCACTATATTATATTCCCTATTTATAAGAACCTCTAATGCTAGAATGTGAAATCAGATCAGCATTCCAGTCATTATGAGGTCAGAAGGCTACAGAAATTGTTTGAGTATGACAAGCAACAGAAAAAGAAACTGTAAAGTTTCTAATCAAACTATGCTAGCTAATCTGGAGAACAATACAATGGCCAACAGATTGGAAGAGATCAGTCTGCATGCCAATACCAAAGAAATTTAGTGGAGTATGCAAACAATTGTATAATGTTTCACATGCTAGAAAAATAAATGTATATGACCACAAATTAGAGCCCTTCACAGAAAAGAAGATGCTTGATATTCAAGCTGGTTTTATGAAAAGGATGAGGAAGTAGGGATACTGTTTCAGTATGGAGAAAACAAAAGAATATCCCTCCCAAAGGTAATGTGTTCGTTCTTTCTTTCTTTCTTTCTTTCTTTCTTTCTTTCTTTCTTTTTCTTTCTTTCTTTCTTTCTTTTTCTTTTTCAGTAAACCAGCAATTAAGAAATACACTGCAGATTAGCGCTCTGTAGGATAGCAAAAGATACTTAGAGGTCATGATGTATTTATTCCTACAAAGATCAGAATCATGCAGATTCTGATAATAGTTCTTCCTGATAATAGTTCTTTCTATAATATTCAATGACAGTGTAAGCTATATTTTGAAGAAGCAAAAATATTCTCAAAAGTTGGAGAATGTTCTTGAGAATACCATGGATAGACAAGAAAACAAACTTATCACCAAATAAATCAACCCAGAGTTTTCGCTCAAAGTGCAAATGACCAGGCTGAAGATTATGATATTTGGACATATTATGAGAAGACCTAGCTTTTTTAAGTCTACAGTGCTAAGAAAGATAGAAAGAAATAGAAAAGAAGACAACTAGCAGCAAGGTGGATGGACTTGATTACAGGGATGAGGGGAACTCCACTAGAAGATTTGAAATGCTGGCTAGGGACATATGATTTGTCTGTCTGTGTGGGTATCTTGTATGGCTTCTAGGAAACATCGTAAACTTCTCAGTCTATAAGAAAAGCAAATATATATTTTTTAAAAATGAAACAAGTGGTCGTTGACATAAAGTTAAAAATAGAAGACCCCATTCCTTGTTGTTTTCTCTCTCTTCCAGGCAACTGACTTCAACAGAGAAGGCAGGTAGTAGTTGCAGAAACTTCAGAAAGTAGGCAATGTAGAAGAAGCTACTTGCCAAGCTATCCTTCACATTTTTTACCTGGAATTACTGGTTCGTCCTTGTGGTGAAGGAGATTCTCTTTTCACTGTTGGGCTGTGCTTTATAACAGAAGACTTCTGATCTACAAGTGCTCGCCTGTTTCCTGCATGAGTAAAGAGGCAAAATGAGAAAACATTTGTTGAGACACACTTTTTAAGTCCATAAATGCTACTAATGAGACACACAGGAATTAGCTAACATTCTGTTTAAAAGGACGTACAAAAAAAACTTGAAAAAGCAGCAGCATATTTTGTATTACTGCATCATACATCGGCAGAAAACAGTAATGGGAATGAGACAAAAGAGAAGATGGTAGTAAGAGCAGAAGGTGAAAAGCAGGAGAAGCTCAGCTGCTCTGCATGCATTTCTGCCACAAGAACCATCTTCAAATTCGACAACATATGGAAAAGCATAATGTGATATGGGAATGTGATTAGTAGAGATCATACAATCTTGGTTACCAGTGGTAAAGTTGCCCAAAGACAGGCACAAAATGCTTATTGGGAATTGGTATGTCATGCACAACTCATGATGCAAAGGACCCACCTTCATTGCTTACTGGCCCAGCTTCAGTAATAATCTCCATTATAGTATTTAGCCCAAATACTGGGACACAAAATAAACAATTAGTAGTATACTAGTAAAATCACCACCATTTCTATATTAAATTAGTAGCTTTCCTCATTGTTGATTAAGTGCTGTAGGAATAATCAAGGAGTGGAAGGTAAAATCAACTAAATAAAAGTATCAGTAACCTTGGGAGGGCAAGAAGACCATAACACTATATTCCCTATCTCTTATTCATGCATTTGCATTGGTGCTGCCACTGAACCAAGTCTCAGATTATCAATAATTAGAATAAAATAGCTGAACATCATCACTTTCACATAAAACTCCCTCAACAGTATACTGTATTTTATTGCTGGAGCTATAGATTTCCCAATCCCCCAATTCTTACTGCAAAATTTCTAAGGCCCCTTGGGGGCCTTCTTGAAAGTTAAAAAACATACACATTTGCAGTATAGATTTGCCCTTAAACTGATTTTAAAGTTATTAGAAAGCTGGAAGCTAACTGCATACTCCATTCAAAATTATACTTTTTTATGTTCCAAAAATGAATTACTCTCTTTTTAAAAAATGAAGATACATTAAAATCAAATCTAAAAGAAATTGCTAAAAAGGATAATAAAATATTGAGAAATGGAAGGAGATATTATACCTAGTGAACAAATCTACTGCAAAATTTTCAAATACTTTATTTACCTGAAAGGAAGCATATTTTGTTTCCACAAATAGTTTATTTCTAAAACGGGAGAATTATATTTGTCGAGAATTCAGTAAAGGAGCAGAAGCACATAAATATTCTTCTGTCCAATCTTTCTTTTCTTTTAAATTCTGGATTGTCTTCCTTTTGGTTAAATTTGTTTTTAAAAATTCAAAATATATATACATTAACTTTGCTACTATACCATCCATTACTATTATGACTCTTAAGAAAGACAGTTCTCATATCTACTCATAAACTGAGGAATAGGCATAAACTGTTAACTGCATTACTCATCTACTCAAAACTGCTATCTGTAGGCATTACTTCACCCTTTATCCTGCCCCCCTGTGAAATACCCTGCTAATTCTTAAGCTTTTTTAAAAACTCTAGTTACAAAGCGAAAAATTTAAAGTAAAAAGCTGGTTTTCAGCCACTTGTAATTTTTATTCCCTAAAATGCCTCTGGTTCAAACATCAATCATGCCTAAAATGAAGAGGAAAAGGTGGAACTCATTGCTTTGTAAGAAGAGGGGGAGTTGCGGCAGGAGATCTAGAAGAGGAATGTCCTGAGGAGGAAGCAGGAAGGCTACACACAATGAGGGAAGTGGGAGAAGGTAAGAAAGCATCTGACTATGTGCATATACATTTATGCAGGGTTGGTCAAAAAAGTCAAGATGGTGATTGTAACCACAAAACTGAAACCCGGCCCTTTTTTTACATGCATGCATTAAAAAAAAAAAAGATGGGGGATATCTTTCCAGGGTCACAACTGCCATCTTGACTTTCTGACATCCCCTTACATCTGTGAGTGTGAGTCTGTCTGTAAGATAAGTTGCACAGTTCCTGTTTGTGAGGAAGATGGTAGTTTCTAAATTTGATAAATAAATAAATACGGTATGCATTTTGGGTGGATGATCCAGAGAAAGAAAGGTGAGAGTTTGAAACTGACCTTGAACAAAGTAGATTTGTGCTTTGGAGATCAGAGTCAATCTCAGTCATATTATTTATATTGTGGGTTAGTTACTTTTAGCCTCGTTAACTTATATTTCTGTGAAATTGGCATTTCATGACAAAGTTTATCTGGCTATCTTGTTAAAAGCTCCCCCCCCCCAAAAAAGTGGAAACCCCTATTTGTATATTATTTATGAAAAAGGCAGAAGTACAGGCAAAGAAACTGTCTATTTCAAAGGTTAAAAATATAATTGGTATAACATAGAACAAGAGATCACACTGAACTGTTGTCGTCAAAAAATGATAAATCGCAGGAAATGAGACAAAAACATGAAAAGAAATGAAAACACCCATCACTGTTTTCTTCCAATGTGTGTTATTAATATTAGATTTACCTAACAAAAATGTGAGCCATAAAAAAATATGCTCATTAGAATGTAAGCAGATGGAAACATTCTGAGATATCATGCAGGAACTTTAGAGTACTCACATTCCTTTTCAGTTACTATTTTATTTATTTAAAACGTTTACTGTATATAGCCGTCCATCTTATATCAAACTCTGGGTGGCTCCCAATCACTTGCGGATGTATATTTTACAGAAAAACACACACCCAGGAAAGAAAGTTATGCTATCCAAAGCAAACTTTAAGGCAGCAACACAAAACCAACTTTTGGCCTTTATCATTAAAAGGTCAAATGTTAGCAAGACATTATACCAACCTTTATCCATATCCCTTCCCACTTCCAGATTAAAGTAATCTTTACCGATGAAAATGGAGAAGGGGAAGAAATAAATAAAATCAAATTACAAAGAAAAAAATAATAATTTTCTAATCATATACAAGAACTGAAAAGGCAAACAAAGCCTCCTTCTAGCTGAGCAACTAAAAAGTCCAAGTACAAAAAATGATAAGGCTTAGGTTCATTAGTAAATTTGACTAATATTGACTGCAATATATATAAAATAACCATAACTTCTACAACCTGTATTTATTCTTCACTCTTCATATTTCTGAATGGTTCAGCCATGACTATCCACAGGAAATATAAGACCATGACACAAATATTGTGTCCTAAGAATTTTAATCACAAATTGAGGTGCAAGTACAAGAGAATCACACAATATAGCTAGTACTTGACTTATAACCTTTTATTTAACAATCTTTCAAAGTTATGAGTGCTGAAAAAAGCACACTGCTTGCACTTACAATCATCATACCGTCCCGATGTTCACGGGATCACTATTCAGGCACTTGGCAACTGATTCGCATTTATGATCAACTGCAGTGTCCTGCAGTCATGTGATCATGATTTGTCCTGCAGTCATGTGATCATGTGACATTCACCCGTCTGAAAGAATGGGATCCCATTTATGACTGTAGTGTTTGCCATCATAAGAATGGTCATAAAATTGGATTTTACTTGACTTATGACAGCAACAACTTATAACAAATTCCGGTCCCAACTAGGGTTATAAATCAAGGATTACCTGTATTGTCGTGTGTCATTGTTTTTGCATCAATATGACTTGTTGGGGACACTTCAGCATCCAACTTAATCAACTGCAACTGCTCCCATGAGAAAGATTATTAATGTATTCAATCTCAAGTTAATTTCCCATCTAGCAAACATTTATATGTAGAGGTTATTAAAAGTTAGTTTATATGAAAGCTGTTGAAACATCTTTTAGTGTTCCACATGACTGATATAATAAAATGTTACCAAGGTAAGAAGACATATGAACAAAGCCACACTAAGTATATTTCAATGGTCACTGCCATTCCAATGTATGCTTCATACATGCCATGAATACAGAGATTTGAAAAACATCCACTCAGGATTCCTATTTTTTCATTGTCCTGTTTCATTGGGGAAGAGGATATATTTTGTGACCGCTTGGTAATCAATTATGAAAGCATTAACTGGCAACGAAAACAATTACCTTTCAGACTAGGAAATGGAGTGGTTTTGTCTCTCACAGCTTTGGATGGAAGCGCTAAATTGGAAAGACTAAAGCTTGTGCTGTGGTTCTTGTATAGGCTACCTATAATAAAAAGAAAATATATCAAGTGATCTAATTATTCCCTTATTTCATTTGACTATTTATTCAGCTATTTATATGTGAGCTCATTTCTGTCTTTCTCAGATGAGGAAGTAACTTAATATGTATCTTCACATTGTTTTCCCTTCCATTCAATCATGTCTGATTCTTGAAGACCGTCTGTGGCCAAGTCCTTAAAAGTTTTCTTGGCAAGGTTTCAGAAGTGTTTTCCCTTAGGCCAGGAAAACGTGACTGGACCAAGGTCATCTGGCTGCTTTTGTGGCTAAGGCAGGACTAGAACTCACTGTATCCTGGTTTCTAGCCTGATGCCTTAACCACTATAGCAAGCTGGCTGTCATCTTCATGTTTAATATGCATCTTTTAAAAATATAAATTATAATCAACAGAAGGCCACCAATGGGACATTATTGTCAAAAGCAAAACTAGAACAAAGAAGAAGAATATATCAGAAACAAACTTTCTATTTCAATTTCATCACCTATTTGTTAAATGCACAAATTTAGCATTTAAGTCCTATTTATGTTTTACTTAGGCCTTCAATGGCAGATTCTGTCTCTTCATATTATTTTTATTAGAAGAATTTAAGGCACATTTTGGACATAGCAATAGGAAGAGGAGAGATAGAATAAATGGCTCACTTATTTTATCTCCTATGCATTTCTGCCTCATTAGTTTACAAAATAATTTAAAATACATGCATTTTTTTAAATTCTATTTTTTTTTGCATCACATTTATTTAATATACAGTAGCTGCACCCATTTTCCCCTCTAAAGCAGAAAGTTATGAACAATCACAAAGCACATTTAAAAATTACTTAAAAAGAAAACTATTAATATTTAAAGCAGAATTTCAAAAAGGTATAGCAGAGGAGAAATTATTCTTAAGCCTTGATACGATAACATGGATGCTTCAAACACAAACACTGTAGAAAACAGCACTGTTAAATTAGTATGCTCTTATCCAAAATAGAACCCTTATGTATGTCAACCTCATCCCAGCCAAAAATAGCATTTCAAACAAGGACCCCAATATATTTCAGAGTTCACAAAATATGATATCCATTTGATATCATAGGATGTGCTCTGACTACACATTCCATCAGTCTCAATCAATTTCACTAACAGTTAAATGTTATGGGTCCCAAACGCCAATGATATTGTGTATCAAAATCATACGGAGTTTAAAGTTCAATTATTCTTTAGTGAAACTGAAAAATAATTGCAGTATCATAAAAAGTTCTCAATAACAGATCATACAATAATGCATGTTAATTGCTCTAGAAACTGTGAATCCAGAAATAAAATGTAAATGCTAAGTTCCCTAAATCATAGTGATGGCTATGATAGATAGACCGGATAATTGTATATTTTCAGAGGCAGTGGCCATGGAAACATAGTTATCAATACCAACTGTTGAGGTACATAGTTTCCACTCAGATTTGAGTTGCCTGATCCAGTCTACAGACACCATTTTCTCCAAGATCTGCTACCTGACCTAACCTTTGGATAAAATCTGTCATTACTCTTTTTTTCACAAAATAATGTCACCTTCTATTTTTTTATGCATCTCTCCTGGTTTTATAAAAGCCATAATCAGGGGACTGCCACATATTCAGCAATAATCAGATCCATGACTTTCATGTACCTAGGATTAACAACATGCTTGACACAGTAGTTTTTTTTCCCCCTTTGAATCTCTTCCCACCTATTATTTCAATCAGTATACAAGAAAATAAGAATACCTACTGGCAAAAGACATAATACCCCCAAAACCTTCACTGCTGTTATTGGAGACTGTAGAATTTGGGGAACTGGCATGAGAATCCGATTCTGCATCAGAGTCATTTCCCAGCTTTAAACTATTGGGCCGCAAAGGTTTTGGAGGCCTTGAATAAAACAGGAAAAAAAGAAGCACATTAGTTTGTATCCACGGCCATAATAGAAATTGGGAAACATGTGATTATCACAAACTTCTTTGTGTTTAATTATGGCGGGATCAGACAATTATCACACAAAGCAACATTTATTCTACAGACCACAGCTGGCAGGGTTATTAAAATCATTTGGTCAAATGAACAAATAATTGAAAAGAGATACAGAATTTTATGAGAAATAAGGCAAATCTATTGTAGTACACATGGGTAAACCATAGTGCATAGATTGTTTAAAACACTCTCTTAGTATTCCACAAACCCAAATTTCTCACCACCTTTTGCAGCTAACCAGTAGCGAAAAGAGGCTTTAATTTCATTTTCTCTCCCATATATACCAAACAAGAGAAATGATGCCATCCTTCCCTATTGTGCAAATCTTTTGAAAATGGTTCATCTTGTTCCACAGATTCTAAGTAATAGAGGGTGCACTAAAGTAATCCATAGATTTTCCTCTTTATTAATTTTTCATATACTGAAGATATGCAGAAGCATATGACATTAATATAAATTCCATGGACAACCATATACTCTTTTTCTTTCTACTGCTACTTTTGCCCCTTCCCTGCACTCTAAGAAGCCTATATACTGTTTTTAGCATCTTTAATATGGGACATAAATATTACTTCCTATAAAAACATAGGAGTTTAATATACTGTATATTAAAGGTAAAGAAGAATACTATCCAGTATTAAGAATGTAGCTGAATTGCAGAAAATTTCTTAGACAATGGATGCTACACACAGAAAGACCAAATTAATTTTAAAAACCAATGCTGGATATAACAATTCTCACCGACTGCCATTGAGATTCTGATTGAACTTTGGAGTATAGCTTTCTTCCTGCTCATCTTCCTCCTCTTCTGTTGGGAATCCATACTGTGGTTCAAAATATGGGTTATCATACTCTCGTTTCTTCACCATTCCTTCTGTGGAGCTCAAGCTGAATGAAGGATTTTCGCTTTCACGATGATCCACAGTCACCTTGGGAAAATTTGGCTGTAAAGGCAAGCTGGAAAGGTGATTTGAAAATCCAGCTACCATCTTCTCTTCTACCTCTGCTGAATCAGCTGATTCCTGTACAGAGAACAAGACATGAATTTGTTTCAGCTAAAGCTTTCTGTAATAGTTGATGATAAACTATTTTATCGCAATTTAAAATATAAAAGTAGTTTATAATTTTACTACTGATAAACGCAAATTTAACATAAAACATTCTATTGATTTCTAGCACTGTTTCTGCTAAACTAAGTTTTATTACATTAACACTCTTAAGATAATTTCTTTGCACCTTAGTTGCTACACCTAATAACAATGTAAGTAGTTGCTTTATTATAAATATTATTTTATGTAGATACATTCAAATAAAAAAAATTAACCATATACATTAAAGAAATATTACAGAAGGAATTAGCATGTAATGCCAGCAATATATTAGATGTCATTTTAACTATACAATGACTCCAAGTTTCTATTAATAAGTTCTTCTGTGCTTCTCCAAACAGCTTGCTGAATTGAGCTGCTGGTTGTGGGCTTAGCACGACATCTAATATTTCTTGCTTACAATAAAAAAAACCCTAAAAAATAACTGGGTTATGTTAAGTTTGATTCTGTAATAATGGAGGATGAAAGTTGCAGGCCAAAACTACAGACGGAAGGCTAGAGGCAAATGAACAAAAGCCATGTTTGAGTTATTCTGGATAGCTGAGCCACAGTACATATTCACAGTTCACTTTGTGATTATTGAGTTTTCTAACTAGAGTATATAAGAATAAACTTTGCTGGTACTATATTACAATGTTCATTCAATTTCTAGTATTTCTAATATGTCTCAAATGTTTCTACTCATTTTAATCATTATCCTAGCTCAGTACTATCCTGAACATTAAGTAAAGTGGTTTAAGTAAAACCACCTAAAATTATTACAATCTTTAAAATACTGAAAGTAATTTGTAGCTTTCAGTTAAACATGTATGTTGGGTTTTTTTTAATCATTTATTTATTGCATTTTAAGACCATGTAGTTCAATCCTCAAGCAAAAGAGTACATTCCACCGAACAAAGGTTACTGTGGAAAATTTCCTATATGTCTAACAATAAATTCTTGTAAATTTCAAATTTTTTATGACTGTGTTGTTGAGTTAAGGTTTATTTATTTTGTTAATCAAATTTTTACACTGGCTATCTGACTTAAGTGACTGTACTGTCATCTCGCCTAGTCCCTGTAGTTTTCTTGACAAATTTTTCAGAAGTGATTTGTCTTCTTTCCTAGCGCTGAGAGAAAATGACTGGCCAAAGATTACCTAACTGGCTTTATGGCTAAGTTTCTAGACCAGGGGTGGGCAAACTTGTCAGCTTTAAGACTTGTGGACTTCAACTCCCAGAGTTCCCCAGCCA
>JAOYMU010000001.1:95562048-95574551 GCA_025802295.1 Psammodynastes pulverulentus | reverse complement strand
GTGGGTAAAATGAGGACCCAGATTGTGGGGGCAATATGCTGATTCTGTGAACTGCTTAGAGAGGGCTGTAAAAAGCATTGTAAAGCGGTATATAAATCTAAAGTGCTATTGCTATTGCTATAGAACCAATGATTTTTTAAAAGATTTTTGCATAGTAGCCATACTGTCTATTTCCATTATATTTAAAATGTAGCTTGTTAAGAACTTATCTGAAACAATTATTCTGCTTAGGAAAGGCTCCAAGATCTAGGATTTTAAGTTTTCCTTACGCTAGAACAATAGGCTTATTTTCAGATCGACCAATTACAAAAAATGGCTGAATAAGAATATTAAAAACAAAAGATATAAATCTTAAAATATTTTAGAATATTTATAACAGCTGTAATCACAATAATATAATTGTAGTATGTGTTATGTTACACATCATTTCTAACCATTACTTCGCATTAAAAAGTTTCCATCCCAATAACTCTGATCTGAGCAACTATTCATCATCATGAAATGTGCAATACCATGAATGCATTGCACTGATGCAAATTTAATAATATGAATACTCCACACTTAATTAACAACTAAGATGGCAAGATCCCAGGTCACTTTCCAACTATTAATGAAGCAGAAGTTCTACTACATAGACTGCAAGTTGGCAGATGTGAATTCTAGAATTGTTAAGGCCAAGGGTTGAAAGTGATTAAGAGGAAGAAGGAATAATAGTTATATTTGCCACCTGGAGTTATTTATAAAAATAATAAAGGCAGAGTAAAAATAAATAAATAAAAACCACACCTGAAGAATAATGATGTTGCTTTGAGATAAGAAATCAACAAAAAGATTTACATGACTAAGTATTAAGGTTTAAAAAGTATTATTCACTTGCATCACCCGCACACTATAAGGCAGATACGAGATATTCCTTTGGGTCAAGAGTCACAACTTTATTAATAACCATGACAATTTGCATTAGTGTTTGCAGACTCCTGCTTCTTTTATCAAATGCTAAAATGAGTATTGTAGTGTCTCATGACCAGGGCTTTTCTTCTCCGAAGAAAGGTGCTGTAACGCACCCCCCGTCGTCACGCTGAAAAAACCGGAAGTCATAGTGCGTGATTGGTGGAGATGGACCACGTGATCCGGACTCCAAAAAGGATCCGGAACGCCGTTCCCCCGAGTTCCGGGAGAAAAAAAGCCCTGAGTTTATTTATGCTAACAATCACTAAAATGACTCTAGCCCCAAGGATATCAGCATGCCCACTTTTTCTACAACAAAATTATGAAGTGAGCTGCAGTCCACAAAAGCTTACGTTGTTCAGTATAAGATTTGCTAGACTGAAAAAGGTGCTACTAGGCTACTCCTGTGTTTTGGTTATGCCCTAAAATGTCAGTAACATTTGTAACTTTCTTTGAAGAGCCCAAAATATATTATCTAAATATATACTATTTTAATATCTTAAATCAAGGCATCTGAAGGACATTACCAATTTTATACCAGCTATCCTAAACATTTACAAAGTAGGCATAGTTCACAGAAGTCATATAACAGCTTCTGCACAAACTATATATAAGCAATGCATTAACCATATTACTTAGTGTTGTAGATCATCAAGGGAAGATCACACTATTACAATAATTTTATCCGAATATTCATAGATAACCAATGTAAATTGTCGGAAGGTAATATAACTTTGCTTATCATATATTGTTAAATGGAACACCGGCTCTTCCCACCTAATTGGAAGTTTATTATTTACATTCAGCAAAAACACAATGTTTCATCTCACCTTGTGGCCACATCCACTGAATCTACATCATTGCCATAGATCAGTGGGTTGAACTCTGTGGACGGTGTGGATTGCAGGTCATTCTGTGGTCTTCCCAGAAGCAATGGGATTTCTTGACTTTCATGAAACTTTTCTAGGTTAAGAATAGGCTGGGTATTCAAACTCATGCTGGCCAAAGCCTGAAGAGCAATATGTTACAAACATAATAAACGAAAATGGCATTGCTATAATACAGCTCTGTCTCATGGGCAAAACACAAGTTGAGTGTGATGTTCCAATATACCCTGGGATCATCTGAGACCTCTTTCAGTTGTTTTTTAATGCAAATAAGAAAAAAACTTAATCAATCCTTCCTCTACTTAATTGCTTATTTTTTCTTACATTTGAATAAATAAAAAATAAAGAGGGAAATAAACAAACTACTGTAACTGTTCTTATATTAAAAAATTGCCCACAAAACATTCACAGAATCAACTAAATCTAATCAGAAATTGCATTTTTTTAATTCACCATTTTACCTACTAAAGCTGTTTTAGAGAAAAACAGAAAATCTTTGAAATGAAATGCTGTGAGATTCATTTATTTATTTAAGAAACTATAAAATACTCCAGGCTCAATAGCTTTAGAAAATAAATCAAGAGTAATCTAGAATTTAAATTCCTCTCTAAACATATTGTAAGAAAAATATTGGGAGATATGTTATTTTATTAATTTGGCTACATAAGAAAAAAGACAAATGCATTAAATAGATTAATACAAATTTACATTATTGGGTAGTTATTTCTGGTTCTCAATTCTCAACTCAGCCAATTTGTTCTGAGATTCCAATTTTGCCCTTTATGCCATATAAAAGGAGCAGAGTTAATGCATTCTTCACTATACAATTAATATGGAAGCCCAGATTCCAAGAAGGCTTAAATTTTAAATAGTTTTCATCAACTCTTCTGGCTTCTGAAGTGGCACTTCTCACATCACATTTGTAATATTCACAAAACAAGTATCTTTATCTTAGTTTAACATGCTGAACATACCCAAAAAAACCCAAATATTTTAGTTCTTTAGGTTATACACTAAAACTTTTTCAATTTCAACTTCTTTGGAGGAGAGGGCGGCCTACCCTCAAGCCATGTGAATTTCTTTTATTTATCTTTCTTTTTTAGTTCACCATCTTTCACTGATATCTTCCGCCAAAATTCTCTTTCTTTTCAAAAGCCAATACATCAAAATAGACTAACAAAAAAATTATCCAATGGCAACTTGAGGGAGAAAAAGGTAAAATAAAGACACCTTTTTTTCAGGCGTGAGCAGTTGTTGCTGAGTGATTGCAGACATGCTAATCAGAGTCTGGAGGCAAGATGGAAGATCACATGACAACATCAGCGACAATCAGAGCCAAAGACGAATACATGATCACATAGAGACAGATGGAGAAAAGTCTATTATTACTAATACCACAGATGAGAAAATAAATAAAAATAAATAAAAATAAAAATAAAAAGCACAGTTCTTGAAGCAGGCTGCTTTGCTCCCATACACCTGTTTGTAAACACGTTCCCTTAAAAAGTACTGAGGGCTAGTAAATTGATGCACCACAAATATTTTAATAATACACTAACATCTGATATTGTGACTGCAGTGAATGGGTGTAAAAATCTTTTTAAGTATTTTACATAATAAGTATTCATGTATGTTTGTTGCCTAGATTCATTACCATCAGTAAAGATTTTTTGCCTTAGCTTATTCCATAAAAAAGAAGATTGTGTTTCCTGTCTGCTAGAATAAAATACACATTTTTATTTTATTCATATTGTTCAGGTGTGTGGGAATGTTGCCAGCAGCCCCTTAAACTGTGGAAACAGAAACCAAACAGATCAGAAAGAGAGATTGCAGATTCTACTGCCTGTTGGTTTGTTGCATTAGCTTACACAAGAAATCACATATAGTCCTGCTCTTCTGTAAGAGACAGAAGCAGTAGCTTTTGAACTGCTGCTGTAATACTTTACCTATATATATATATATTGCATGCAACGTGCAAAGAGGAACAATAAAAGAGCAATGGGGAAGAGAAATACAGAAGTCATAAAACCTCTATTATGAAATATAATAAAAAAAAACTTGAAAAGTGTGAATTTCATTGGCAGCTATGTGAATAGAAATAGAAAATTAATGATGTACAATGGGAAAACAAGTCATAGAAAAATCAAAATGTTTAAGGCATACAATGAGTGGGAGGGGTAGGAACAAAAGAATGAGCTTTGTGCAGTTATTAAATTCAAAGTTGGATGTATAAAACCATTTTAAAGAGAGTGGCAAAGCCTTTTACGTGGTTCTGAATGATATGAATAGTCCACAGAGTTTGACACACGTCAGACGTAGCTTATCAAAATGACGGTAGAGTAAGGATGTGATAAACCACATTCTAATGCCATTTGAAGCATACACATTGATAACAATTCAACAATAGCAATTCAAGATGAGTTCAAAGCTTCATCACCACATCAAGATTGTCATGTGTATGAATAGATCTCGCATAAAACTCCAAGCCTCAATAAAGAGATTTAATTTTCATCACCATATATATGACTGATTAGGGCTATACAATATTAAACTATAATTGAGTGTTAGTATTACCAAACATCAAATTGTGATTAATCTTAACTACATTTAGTTAAAATAAACTATGTTTAATCCACACTTTATAAATGTGGCTTTTTTCAACTAACCCCACTATTATTATTAAACACAGTTTGAATCTAAATAACAAACTAAACTGTAGGCAATCTAAGGTTGGTCTGATGATCAATTGTAGTTTAATATTATGTTTGACCACTATTTTCATTTTATGGTCCATATATTATACCTTTCTAGGGTACATATTTTTACTCTGAAGCTTAATAATCCATTATTGGAAACACCATCATAAATCAATTCTATAACCAGGGTTTCTCATATCCTCCTCTAAATGTATTTTCTACATTCCAGTATCTTTTCAAGGCAAGCTATTTTTTGAAGTAACTGTTCATTTGGGGATCAGAAATTAGAAGGAACTTCAATAAGTAGCCAGAGCCCCCTTGTTCTAATACTAATACTATTTCATTACTAATTTTCTTTAATATACACCTCTGATGCTCACAGAGATTTTCCTTCATAAGTGGTAAAACGATGATGGTGGAATTATGACCAACTTTGAACCTGGACCTCTTAAACTTTGGTCCAAGTTTCTGTTGTCCCAACACTCTCATCTTAGTTTTAAACTCCTCTTAACCATACTCACCAGAACATTAACTTACCTGCTTCAGATGCTTTTTCAGTTCCAAAACTTCTGGTTCTGGCAAAGCAGGCAGTAATTCAGCATTTGTAGGAACAATGACCTAAAATTAAAATTTAAAAATAACATTGCACCAAGGAAATCCCCTGAATGGATTTCTTTTATATATCATAGAAACAAGGTCAATTAACTCATGCACAGGAATCTATGCTTCAAATCAGTGTGACAAGAGAACCAAATAATCCATCAAATATTGGTGATCAGGAAATTAAGTCGTTTTAGAAGCAGGGGGAAAACAGGTATCTGTGTTAGAAAAAGCAATGCGGAATTAGAGAACTCATAATACTGACTTATGATCTGTCCTCAAAGTTACAACCATCACATCACCCTCACAGTCCTGTGATTGCTGTTTGGGCACTTCACAACTGATTTGCATTTATGACGATTGCAGCATCTTGCAGTCACATGATCTGCAACCTTCCAAGCCAGCTTCTGACAAGTAAAGTCAAACAGGGAAGTATGATGTGCAACCATGTGATTGAAATTATGCATATAAGTCAAGGACTACCTGTATTCCTAAATGCTTCTCTAAATTACATTTAATACATAAATAGGAACTAGTTACCTTGTTTGTGTCTAGATCCACCAGCCATACATCATCTGGCATTTTAAAGTCTAACTTATAAAGGAAGAAGCTTGCTGGGACTCCAATAATATAAGGTGTTGGGGCTAGAAGTAGCTGTAATGGGCAGAAAATATTAATAAAAGTCAGATAAGAATAAAACTAGGCAAGTTTAGATACTAATATATATACAGTATATTTTGGAAGAAGGTATATCAGAAGTAAACATAACAAAGTTGAGAAGACAATTAAATAGTTGGAAAACTCCTTAAATTTATACCGCATAGGGTGGAAAATATGTTTGGAAATAATTAAAGTAATATTGATTTTGAAACCTAGTTTCATGTAGAAATAATGCCATCTTGCCAGAAACCAGAAGGCCTAGTCCTTGTTGGGCACAAAGCCAGATATCTGCCTCTGGATCAGTCACTCTCTGACAGACCTAGTGAAAAGGCACTTTGAAAGTCTTGTCAAGGAAACTGCAGGGATTAGTCCAGGCAGTTACCAGGAATCCAAACTAATTCAAAGGCATACAATTTTTTTTTCAAGGTACAATAAATCAAATGTAGAACATTCATTGTTCTAAAGCAACCAATATAGAAAAGTGGATAGAAGAAAATAATTTAGACTTTCTTTTAGAAAAATAACCCTTCAGAAACATTCTTCATTCTTCCCAAGCGCAAGAAAAAATAAACAAAGTGAAGATTTCAGTAACAAGTAAGCAATACACTGAGAAAAAACCAGATACACATATTGGCTCTAAAGAAAGTTTTTAGTTGAGTCAAGGTTGAACTGTCTTAACACAACCACTGATGTACCTGTTCTGCGGAAGCCATGCAGGTAGGAAGGAGAGGAATCACCGGGAACATGTATTCCAATGGGTAGATCATAGAAACAAATGCCATCACAGACATGGATAGAGCATTGTAATCTCGAGACTGCAGTACTACCTGAGGCCAAAGAAAATTGCATTAGTGCAACCATAAAGCAAAATTCTAACTTTTCTTATATGCTGATCAGTTCTATTTTCATTTCCAGTGCTGCTTCCTTAATCAAATGCTAGTTTATGCAAAAAGATACAATTATGAAGGACACACCCTTTATCCCTTCGTGGACAATAGGAAATTATCGATTATAACAAATCTACATAATCTTCAATGCTAAAGTGCTACTGAAACGTTGTAGAAAGGCAATGCAGTTCTCACTGCTAAACTATCTACGATGAATCGGCCACATTTTCCTCTTACCTTATGTTCCAGAAGGATGCAGGACAGGACTTGCAAGCAGGCATCCACACCTAACAGCTCCAAGGGCAAATGCAAAGGGAAATCCACCAGAGAAAAGCGGGAAGGGTCAGGGAGGGCAAACGTCAAAGCTGGCTGCAATTCATGAGGTAAAACTTCCACATCCACACGCTTCTGGCCAGCAACTGGCACAGGTGAGCGAAGAAGCCGATAAATCCAAGCCTCGGTTTCACGCAAATCATGTAGCAAAGCGCTAGATTTCTCCTCCACAAGCAGTGAGCCTGTGAAAATCCGCCACATGGTGTCCCTTTATAAAAAATGATAGGATTAATACACCTACTTTTAGTAGTTCTACTGAAAATCCTGCAAAAGACATTAGGTTACAGCTTTGTTTCAAGAGAACAAGAAAGATTCAGAAGATACTTTCTGACACTTTGCATACATACATAATATTAAATCAAAAGACCAACCATGGTTTTCTGAACAAGTCATCATGGCATGCTGCAATATATAGCATTGAGCCATAATGGGAAGGTTCATTCATCACATTAAACCCCAAAGATTACTATATAAAAAGAAATTGTAAAATTGTTTATAATGTAGAATCTGTTTTACCAGTTTTATGCACTTGTGTAGCATTGCGTCATGCAACAAGTACACATATGGTTGTTAGTGGGCTTGGAACAGAGATCAGACTTGGGAGTATATATTTCAAGTTATGAATATTATGTTTTCCTGATCTTAGTTTTCAGACTATGAAAGGACAGAGCAGGGCTAAAATGACATGTTAATAACGTTCTGATAATATAATTATATAAGCTTTTTAAAAATCCAGTAATTGATTAATTCAGCAACCTTATAAATCAAAATTACAATTATAAGCTAATTATAAATAAACAGTTCTCTTGTAACATATGCAATATTATCTTTTTACATTAATGATGAAAGCAATCAAGGCTCAAAGTAGTAAGACATGAACACTCTTGGAATCAACCAGGTTTCACAGACTCATACTGCAGGAATTATTACTGGACAGCAATCAGAATACTTTAGATAAATAACACCCAATAATATTTTATAAATACATTTTTATCTGACAGAGTATTCCTGTGCATCTGAAAAGTAGAAAGCAATATCATTTTACTGAAATCCAAAGTAGAAGTAAAAGAGCCATTGTGGCAGACTTACTACAGAAATCATTGTCCAACATAATAATTCACAATATTGTATGTTTAGGTCTATTACTCTTCAGCTTGCTTGAAAAGGTTTCTTTTGTGCTTCTTTTATTTCGTATTATTATCCTTGCATATCTTATTTATAGTATTATCAAAGCTCACAGAAGGAAATAATTGAATACTGTAGCATGCATACATTTTGACATGGTATTCATGTATATACAGATAGTCCTCGATTTACAACATTTTGTGACCATTCAAAGTTACAATGGCACTGAAAAAAGTGACTTATGACCATTTTCACAGTTATGACCTTCTAAGCATCTCCATAATCATGTGATCAAAATTCAGTTGCTTGGCTACCAGTTCATATTTATGACTGTTGCTGGTTCCCAAGATCATGTAATCATCTTTTGCGACCTACTGATAAGCAAAGTCAATGGGGAAACCATATTCATTTAACAGCTGGGTTACTAATTTATCAGGTGCACTGATTCACTTAACAACTGAGGCAAGAAAGGTTGTAAAGTGGAGCAAAACTCACTTAACAAATGCCTCACTTAACAACATAAATTTTGGGCTAAATTGTTATCATAAGTTGACGATTACCTGTATCTTAAAGAGATAAAGCTTCTAAGATCAGAACATTTTGGGAGGAATCACAACAATTCTCATGTCTAACATTTTGTAGTCAACAGCCAGATTTTTTTCAATTAAACAGATGCAGCATTCCAGTTGGGAGTTAGAAAGTCAGAACATGACACACAATTCTATACAAGTTCAATGGCTGCTACTTTGTGTCCAAGCCCAATTCAAGGGGCTGGTTTTGACTTCTAAAGCCTTGAATAGTTTTTGAGTCTGAAATATTTGAAAGCTACCTAGGCCATGGATAAAATCTCCCACATGTGAGCTTGATTCCTTATAACTCTCTACATATATCCATATGGTTTTCCTAGAAACAATATGGAAGTGGTTTTCCGTTACATTCTCCTCCGATTTCTTTTTCAACTTTCTTGTCTAGCCTATAGCCCTACATACAATCCTTGGGGCATTGAAGGCTGTGAGGGAGAAGTTTTACTCCTTTAGCTGTGTATGAATCTTGTGGAAAATTTTGAGGTTGCAGATTAGCCAACGGACGGGGAAAATGTGATGAAAGGAGAAAATAAGCATGTAAAACATTTTTTTTTTGTTCTTACGTGTAAATTGTTTACCTAATTCACCTCTTTCTTATATTATCAGGCTTTTAAATTATTATTTAATTAATTAATGATTAACAATAATATATTTTAATTTACAACTGCAACCCCCAAAAAAGAAGAAAGAAGAAAAAAAAATCAAGTTTTTAATTTTGCAACACTATTTAAGCAACAGAATCTGTGTCTCTAGAAAATAAGTGATAGTATGGTATAAAAAAGTGTTACAACTCTACCAACAAACTCTCTCCATAGATTCAGTGGTCTTCACGCAACATACACATTCTCACATGAAAAGAGAAGGGAATTTAAATCATTCTTATTTTGTTAAGCAAATAGCCGATTATACGAAGCAGATTTTATACTCCACTGTATTATTTAGACTTGGAATCAAGGGGGGGAAAAACCCCACTCCATCTATACCTCTGCACTCCTCGAGGGATTGCCAGCTTCTTGCCTAAGAGCCTCTCACTGCAGCAGTCCACCAGCTTCTTCAGAGTGTACAGACATTCACGAAAGGTAGAAAAAAAGGGATAGTGACTGAGAATGCAGAGTGAGGTCAGGGTACTGTTACGAGAA
This sequence comes from Psammodynastes pulverulentus, assembly GCA_025802295.1. Classification (NCBI taxonomy): domain Eukaryota; kingdom Metazoa; phylum Chordata; class Lepidosauria; order Squamata; family Psammodynastidae; genus Psammodynastes; species Psammodynastes pulverulentus. Next base: position 95,564,692 of record JAOYMU010000001.1, on the reverse strand, counting down.
CGATGAGTGCCTTTTGCTGATGATTTACTCCGAGGTGACCGGTTTGTATCTGGAACTGGCTCTGTGCTCTGTGGCTGCAGACAGACACTGCTCTCTAAACTTTCATTAGCTCTTTCTTCTTGCACAGTTGAAGCATCCCCAGATTTGGGTGCCTTCTGTCCATTTCGGCTACGATGTCCACCACTGCCTTCACCTTTCTCTTTGGAAATACGCTTCTGGAAGGACCGATAGAAGTTAACGCATATCCCATAGCGGGTGATGCCTGTATCTTTGTCTGTGAGCATGAAGACAAAGGAGGTATCATCTCGCAAGCTCATCCGCTTCTGCCGCACGCTTAAGCATCCTTCTGGTTGGCAGAAAAAGACTACATCGGGAGGCAGTGGGAAATCAGTGTGGTCTTCTAGCGGGTAACGGCGCAGTAGTTCAGGAGTCTGTGCCACACTATCACTGCTTGGTTGCCTACAAGAGTACAAGTGTAAAATTACTGAAATATATTATTACTAAGGTAGAAATGTCACACTGATGCAAATCTTCCCAATGGAAACCCACAAATACCACAGGACTCTTTTTCTGTAAATGGGGGTTGTAGGTTGGGTTGCAGAAAGAAGAGAAATGAGTCATCTTCATGACCAGTAATATGTCAAAGAGAGCTTATGAATCCTGACAGGGTTTGGACAGAATAGCGAAAATATACTCTTATGATTTATATGCTTATCACACCATAATAGCTAAAAAAATGATACAATTATAATAACTGACTCCAGAGCCTAAATGGAAAATTAATGACAGAAACAAGAAATTTATGGTTAGTTGCAAAATAGATCTTTTTTTTCGCCAAGCAAAAAGAGGCAATAGTGAGCCTGCCTTGATAGTGTGATAAACTGGTTTTATATTTGAGATCTCTGATTCAATTGTAAGAAGATAAGTCATTATTTTAACTTCCATGTAAGAAAGTCAGGGTGAGAAAGGACAACTTTCAGTAAAAGAGAATGATGCATTAATCAGTTAAGTGAATCAATAGATAAACTGAAATGCAAATCAAAATCAAAGAGGCCAAAACTCACAACATAAGCTTTTAACTATACCACAGTAATTGCTTGAGAAAATATTTGAATTACTAACCATATAGATTATAAACTTCAAATACTAACTGAACAACTAACTAAAATTACACTTTAAGTTTAATGCATGTTATTGGCTTTCTGTAAACTACTGGCTTACAGTCCAGTAGTTCCCCCATGCCTTGGGGTTGAGATGGACAGGGCCCCTTGTTGGTTGTGTTTTTGTTTATTTTTTGTAATGCTGTATAGAATGGCCAAATTCCATCTTGGTTTGGGGTGGGATGTTTATCATATTTATATTACAGTCAGTTGGAATTGGGTGGTGTCTACAATGGATCAAACAAATATATAAATTACAGCAAGTAATATGACCAATTACAAAAGTCCTGCTAAAAAGTAAATAAAGATTGAGTTAAGGGAGCAAGCCACATGTTATAAAACTATGTAAATTCCTTACTTTTTTTTAGTGAAAAGCAACTGTTGGAGGCTGCTATTGGCAATGAAAGAGGAACAGATGGAATGTGGGTGATCTTACTGTCCAACATTTTTTCCTCCCCCAAACCTACTAATTACCTTCTCTCCATCATCATAAGATGGAGAAACAGATTCAATACTGTTTTTCTATAAGGGAAGTAGAGAAAGTTTATGTCACAGCAGTTGGTTAATATGCAATTGCACATTGCTATTATTGCCAATTTGGGTATTAAAAGCAGACTACCTTTTCTTCTACACCTTGCTTGTGATCATAGACTCCACAGTAACTCCAAAACATTTCACATGGATCTTTTTTCTTAGATAATTTTATTTAATTCTTATTCCAAGATATAGATTGCATTTACTTGTTAGTAATTAAATGGTCTAAGAAGTTCAAAGTCTATATTACATCACCTACAGGTTGTTTATAATGAAGTTTTTCCAGATTATTTTAATGTTTTCATCAGAAGGAATGCAGAGATCTCGGCGTATTAGCGTTTCATATCAAGTTGTCTTTTAATAAAGTGATGTCAAGCAATACCCAAAGCCTGAAGACATATGTGGGAGGCAGTCCTGCTGTAGGGATGAAAGCCAGCTGATTGACTTTGGGTCAGTCACTGATTTTCAGACCAACCCATCTATAGGGTTGTTGTTGTGGGGAAAATAGGAGAAAGAAGGAGTATGTATGTTCGCCACCTTGAGTTACTTATAAAGTAATAAAGCCGGGGTAAAAATCTAAGAAACAAATGAATAAACTGAGACCTGGGACACCTGCACCAGGTACATTGGATTATTCAATGGGGTTTTGCATTTATGATACTGTAGAAGCAGCGCATTATTTTGGATACTTTATAGAGATGCTCACTAGCAATAACACAAGCACTTACACTTATATACTGCTTCACAGTGCTTTGCAGCCCTCTCCAAGCAATTTACAGAGTCAGCATATTGCCCCCAATGATCTGGTCCTCATTTTACCGACCTCAGAAGGATGGAAGGCTGAGTCAACCTTGAGTCGGTGAGAATCGAACTGCTGGCAGTTGGCAGAATTAGTCTACAATACTGCATTCTAACCATTGTGCCACCACTAGTAAACATAAATGTTGTTC
>JAOYMU010000001.1:95455391-95469271 GCA_025802295.1 Psammodynastes pulverulentus | reverse complement strand
CTGGAAGTCTTCAAGGAAAAACTTAAGTCCAGTCGCCTCTTAAAAAAGCATCTTTGGGGCAAAAAGAAATGCCAGGAGACTTCGCTTGAACTCTCCACAGAGGGTGGGAAGAGAGGGGGTATCTTGAACTGGAGTTTAGACCACAGGCCAAATAATTGAAAGAAGTCCTTTCAATCCTTTTCTCATAGAAAGAAAAAATAATTGCCTATTCCCTAAGCAAGTTAGGGATACCTGTGTATAGCAGCAATTTTCTCACCCTTAAGTTGGGGGAGGGGGCACCTCTGATGACACGCTTAACCACCAGTGGTTAATTTAACTGTGATTTAAATGACCCCTAGGTCTCCAAACTTGGCAACTTTCACACTTGTGGACTTCAACTCCCAGAATTCCCTAGCCAGCATAGCTGGCTGGAGAATTCTGGAAGTTGAAGTCCACAAGTAAGTTGCCAAGTTTGGGGACCCCTAACCAAACTACCCATACAAACTTATTTTGCACAGGTTGCTAGGTTAAAAACATGGTTGGCTAGTGTGTTTGTAGCATTTTAGAAGCCTTAGTGAAGGGCATTGTAGAAAATGCAAGAATGGAAAAGAAAAGAGGAAAAGATTTTCCTAAGGAGAAAACCATGCATCAAGGAGGAGTTTGTTTATATTCTGTAGTTCTGACACAGCTGTAGATTTATCTTCCGAACATACAGTAGTAGTAAATAAAATAAAAATCCAGCAGTTATGACAATTGAGGAGAGTGTGAATTTTAAGGTGAGATTTAGGAGAACAAAAGAAAAAAAATGTTAGCAAGAAGGTGAGAAAACATTTGTATTACAGGAGGTGTTCTATACTGTAAAAAATGTCCAAACATAATTTTTGATAAAGTCCAGTAAGAACTAAATGTCATTTTCTTGAGTGCAGATTCATTTTCCCATTTACCACACAAATTGAGTTTTCATAACCTTCTCCCATATCAGAGCTGTGCCGTAAGAATCTTCATTTCTGCCCAAATTCTTTTAGAACAGGAAAAATCCCTTACCTAAAACAATATACGTACTTTAAAGGAAGACAAAAATAATTCCAAAATAGCACTTAAAGGCCAGTAAGAATGGGACTGATTTTAATGGTACAGGACCAAAATTAATACATTGTTTCTCCTTCAAATATTTATATATTTTAATAAATTAAAAAATAAAATTGCCTTCGGTTTCTTATTAAATATACGGTACTAGGTGTAAAGGCTACAGCCTTTAAATTGTAGAAAAAATATGAACAAATGATATTACTGTAATTGCATTTAAGATATGGACTTAATCTACTAGAAAATAGTTTACCTATGTGCTAGAAAATATATCCTAAATTTGAAATCACGGTTACCGGTAAGTCTTTATGATGTATAAGATCTAATTTCCAGAGTTAAATTATTTTTACCAACAGGATAATGTGGGTATAGTTACTCACCAATAGCAATAGCACTTAGATTTATATACTGCTTTCTAGTGCTTTATAGCCCTTTCTAAGCGGTTTACAGTGTCAGCATATTGCCCCCAACAGTCTGGGTCCTCATTTTACCGACCTCAGAAGGATGGACGTCTTAGTCAACCTTAGTTAAAATAGTTTGTGATTTCTGTGAATGAAGACAATTGGGTTACTTTAACAAATAATTATTCAGTTAACCATGAATCAGTAAGTTGTGCAAATTCATTTACACCTCTTACTAAGCTATAGTATGGGTTATTATTTGGTTTTGGTTTAATATGTTGAATGAACCCAGTCAGTGAGATTGGTAAACTATGGCTGAGAGACTAACCCTATGGGTGTAGACTGTAGACAAACCATGGTTTTAATAAATGCAGATTAGTGCACATAAAGTGGCCGCAGTGGCTCACGTGGTAAGATGCTGGGCCTACTTACTGCTGAGGCTGGCAGCTCGGCGGCTTGATTCCTGTCAGTAATTAAACTGCGGAGGGACAAGACAGGAGCCTCCCCCGATTGCCTACTGGCACTCAGGCGCCCTGCGGGTAAAGATACCACCATCCGTAAAAATTTCTTTCACAGAGGCAGTCAGCCACCTCTGGTGCCATACACTAAAAAAAGTGAATAAAGTGCACATAAATTTTAGGCTCAAAAACTGTGCAACTAGAGTACAAGGGAAAGATGAAGTCTAAAAAAATTGAAAAGTCATTTGTTAGGGATCGTTAGGGATGTTATAAAATATATTCTTAGAACAGAGGACTAGACTGATTTGCCAACAGATCTACCACAATGTTTGCACCATGTTAGGAAGAAATTTGTCTTTTACATTTATTGTATTATGTAAACTTAGAGGGAGTGTTTACTTTTTGATACTTTACGGTCTAAAGTGAATAGATCAGAGGTGTCAAACTTGTGGTTCTCGTCACGTGATGTATTGTGACTTTTTTTACCCTTTGCTAAAATGGGGGTGGATGTGACACATCCGACCCAAGGGCTGTGAGTTTGACACCCCTGGAATAGACTATATCCACCGGTCCTTTTCTCAAGATTTTCATTACAAGCCTTGAATGCTTGCAGATAATTAAAATAAATTCAGCATCCACTTTTATAAAATTAATATGCAGATATGATAAAGAACAAGACAAGAATTTGAAAATTTGCTCACTTTATTTGCATCTATTGTCTTCCAATTTTTTAGATACTAGTGATACATAAATTGCATACAGCTAATCTAGGAATATTAATGGGTGGAAAATATGAGCTTTTCTCTATATCAAAAGGCAGGTTCTTAGATATTTTAGCAGCAGAGGTGGGGAAAATGAAAGCTTGGCAGGATATTAACAATGTCCATAGTTTAGTGGTAAAACCTGTTTGGTCTCAACTTCAATCCTTGGCAAGTCTTTAAAAGAATGAAGGGGGTGGGGAGACCTCTGTCAAAGATTCTACAAATCATTATAATTGAACAACTGTAGATTTTCCTATGTATCAATTAAAGAGAAATAATGTTTGTACTGATAGGAGGTAACACTTTATTTTGCATATTTTTGGTTGAAATCAAGGAGGAAAAGTTTGTTTTATGCATATTCTGTCTACTTTTTCTTCTGTCCCAAGCTGGGAAGGGGAAAAAAAAGCAAGTTCAATCTTATCCCATATAATTTTAATCAAATGTCTTCCTTTAAATGTAGTGTGCAATTCCTTAAAATTCTATATAAAAGGTAAGAAAGTAAAGCAGGCTATAGAGTTCTATTTGAAAGCTGCAATTTTTGTGTAATTCTTTTTATAGCACGCTAAAAGGTTATAGAGTTGGAAAAGACACTGTTTTTCTCAAGAAATAAAAGTTTGTTTGTAACTGCTTCAAATGAGTTTCATAAAGGAAAGTTTGTTCCTGCCAATTTGCAGATCAGCAGTGACAATCTACACCAGAACTACACTTAAGTAATCAAGAACAATTTAAAAGCAGCTTCTGGATTTTGGAGAAATCTATTTTGTGAACAATGAGATTAATTCTGTAATTTCTTTCTTTTTTAAAAAAGAGGTAACTATGGTATCCTGAGTTCTGTAACCAAGTATCACAGGAGGTTAAAATGTCCTGTTACTTTTTTGTCTTTGCTTCAGTCCAATAACAAATTTGTGTCCAATAATACTTTTGCACAAAATCTGGTCTGTCTGTCATACTTAGAATCCAGAGAGACATTGCTGGACATGATGGTATATATTATAATAGAGAGGAGCATGTTACTGTGAAGTTGTTCAGGCCTGTGATGATGTTCTTCATGTAAATATAGGAGCAAAGTAGACATCTGTTCTAGTTGTAAGGTTTGGTTTGGGTATTAGGATCATTTTTCCATTTCTGGTTGCTTGTGAGAATTGGTTTCATGTTGGATATAAATTGGCTTCTGTCTGTCTGTAAATATAGGCCTGCCACCCAATGCCTGAGAAAATGAACTGTCATTGTCTAGTATGGGTTGTAGCTTATTAATAATGCATCTGAGTGGTTTGAGCTGTGAGATGTAGGAGACAACTAGTAATATTCTATTATTCTATTTTTGTGGTTATTTAATAGGCCCTCCCTAGCTTTATTGATCTGGCTCTGTTGATTTGTCTGTTGGACTTGCTGTAGGGGAAGTTCAGCCTCTGAATGATTGTTTGTCCATCAAAGCATCTCTGTGAAGTGGGTCAGAACAAATGTGGTTGTAGCATACAGCTTGCATATAAATGGTAGAATTGATTATGTTCAGTATTCTAAGTGGGAATGGTATATGTTTGCGATCGATAGATTCCGTGTGTGACATAGTGTTTATGAATTGATTAAATCCATGTATAAATCTACCATGACATCAAGGAAGTTGACTTGTTTTATATAAAGGTTGGGGCTAAGATTGATGGTAGTGTGAAAACTGAGCTGTTGATGGAATTTGATGTAAGACCTTTTTTCACATTGCAGATAATATCAATGAATTTCAAGGAAAATAGATTTCAGGGGATAACAATATAGGAGATATTATTCTAAGTCAGTTATTAAAAAGTTGGCATATTGTGTGACCACAGCCGTGCTACTGATTTGCAGGTCAATATTGCCAAAGATAAAATATGTTATAAAGATACATAGTCTGATATCAAACTCTGTTGCATTGACATCAGTGATGATCCCATTAAAAGACATACCACAGAAACAGAACAATTGGTTGTTACCTTTAATTCAAAAGTCAAGCCCTGAAGTGTATTATTACTGTAAGCTACAACCTATACTGAATAAACACTGCACTTCCTTAGACATTGGATGGAAGATTCATGCTTACATCCAACTTGAAGTAATTCTCACAAGCAATAAAAAACAATGGAAGATGATGTTAACATGGAAGTAGACCCTGCAATCAACCCAAATATCTATGTTGCCCCCACATTCACAACAGCAGCATCACCATCACAGGCTCCAACAACTTCACATACAAGATTAGAGGCATTTTCACATGTACCTCCTCTGGTGTAATATATACCATCATTTGTGAGGTCTTTGTTACTCTCTGAGGTTTTCTGTTGTTTTCTGGAAGACATTTCATTATCAAGCTACGTAACATCTTCAGTGCTATAAGGATGTTGGGTTTATTCTTCAGCTAACAGTAAACAATAACCTAATCAAGAAACCACCAAGACCACTCCAACCAACACTGGCAGGGCCAGCCATTCGTAAGACCCACTAAGTTTATTAAGATGTTTTGAATAAACTGCTAAGGAAAATAAGATTATGTTCTTATGGACAATTTTCTAGGACTGAACTCTCCGATAACTTATGGGAACACAAGTATTTTTCTGATAACAGTGGCTAAGTTTTACACTCCTTGCTTCCTTTGACTTAATGTAATGCCATGCACTTACTCAATGTGTACAAAATATCTTCCTATTGAGTAATTAATCAGTGACTATTTCTTACACATAAATGACTCATAAACATTTGCATAGGGTGTGAATTTCAGATAGAAACAAGTACTTGCATATTTCCATTGGAGGTAGAAGCTTAATGAGTAGTAATATAGATTGGGATATTGTGCCTATTCCTCAGAATACTGTCATTTGCATTAGTTCAAAAAAAATTTAATCTAGCAGATAGGGAAAAGTTCATGGGCCAAATGGAAAACCCTGCCTTAAATAATTATTAAACAGTGGTTTATATAAAGTAGGTGTAAATTTAGTCTCAAGGCATCAAACCTTGTAATAATAACCAATAATTTTGAAATGTGAGGATGTTTTTTTTAAACGTGAGGATTTTTTTGTTAAAATTGGAGACCTAACACTATTTAACAGTCCTGAATGTAACCTGAAACTATTGCAGCACCTGGTACTGCTTAATGTGAACCTTCATCATCCCCTCCCACATTCCATTTCAAGGCCCAGCATTTCAACCTTCACTCAGCCTTTTGCCCCAGGCTTCTTTCTCGGTTTTTGTAACATCTTGTGAGATGAAGAAATATCAGGGCACTTCAAAACCCTTTATGTTTTCATTACTTTTTAGACTGTCCTTACAAGACTTTAAGAAGGGATTCTGAAACTTTTAAAAATAGAATGATAGAAGTGGAATTGTATTTGTCAGAGCAAATGAGCGGACAAAAATACGTTGAGTTCTTCTTAACCAGACTTTACTCTTGGAAACAAAGTGGCAGGCTGATGATTATAGGCAAGGAAGTCACAAAGCAGCAGAAAAGGTGAGTTGGCTTTTCCATGTGCAATGTAACAGCCTCAATAAGTGAGATCCTTCATACTTATGACTTATTACTGTCCCGCTGAAGACAGCTTGAAAACAATGTCCATGTGAATCACAAGGGTTTTTTTTTTAAGTACAGAAGAGTTGACTGGAAAACTCACCACCATATAAATGCTATCTTTAGGCTTATTTGTTTAATGGCTTACTAGATAAATACGGCCTATTTACCTAAATAAGTGCTGTAGCTATTTTTAAAATGGGAGTTAGCTTAGATATTGCAATAGTTTTTCTCCCTGTGATATCTTCCTGTAATAAATGAGCATGCTTACCAAGTAAAGTATCTCCTCGAGGGCTCCTATAATCTATTGAGAGGGGAACGGGTTCTGCGGTTGGAGATACTTGAAACTGACGCCGGGCCGTAAGCTCTCTTGCCTAACCCTAGAAGTAGGACTGGAACGGTTCGATTACTCATTGGCAGCTCCGCGCTTTCCACATGTGCAGAGGCGCTGCTGCTGCTGCTTCGATGGCGTCCCCGCTCTCAGCCCACAGATTTTCTTTCTTCCAAAATTGGGTGGATACCGACTCTCTCGCCCCATTCCCAGGATGGCCAGCTCAGCCGCCACGGCTGCTGGGCAGGGCCTCGGTTCATCCCCAGAGCGGCAGCGGGCTAATTGGATCAGAAAGTCCCTCCCGCCCCGTTGCGGGCAAGGGGGGTGGAGGAAACGCCGCGTTTTTCCTGGCTTCCTAAAGCCAGGCCTCCTTTGCCCAGAGCAGACCAGCTCCCGCAACGTCCTCCTGGAAGCCTCTGGGGTTTGCCCAAGTCCGCCCATCGCCAGGGAGGCGGGCCAGGCCCCTTTCGCTGGACGTCCAGCAGCTTGAAATAGGGGGAGGGGCTAGCTCGGGTCGAAGAGATCGCTCGCCCGAGCCAGCCGAGAGGGAGGCGGATTGATCCAGCCTGAAGGGCTTGCGGAAAGGTGCCTTCCCCGGCCGCCTGTTGCACCGGAGGAGCGCCGAGACTTTCCGCTCAGCGGGAATCCTCAGAGCAGCCGTCGGAAGAGGTGAGTCTCCTGGTAACCCTGCTGCCCCGGGGGCTATAGCGGGGAGCGAGTTAATTGCGGCGCCCTGTGCCTGCTGAGCTGAATCCCACACGCCGAAGAGGGGCTCGGGAGCGGAGGGGTTCCTGCACCCCCCCCTCCTCCACTGGGAAATGCCTCTCGGACCTGCCTTCCGGAGTAGGTACGAGGGAGCCCCTATTCCCCTGGCTCGTTTTCCGTCTCTGCTGGGCAGTTCGGGAAAAGGGGTCCTGGAAGTGGGAAGACAGAGGGCGATTGTCCTCCCTCAGCTGCTGTGCCGGGGAGGGAAGAGCGACCGGAGCTCAGAGGGGGCGGAGAGGAGCCGCGATCGGCGCGGGGGGCTGTTCACTCTCCTCTGCAGCCCTCGCTGCCTCCCGGCCGTGGTTTTGGGTCTCCCTCCCACGTTGCTCGCGGCGGGCAGGGAGGGAGGGAAGAGAACAGCTGTCCCGGTTGAAACTGCCACACCTACCGCGGAGTTTCTGCCGAAGAAGGCATCGTCTGTGCGTACAGGATTCGTACGGTATCCCCGATTCCTGCTACCGGAGAGTTTGGTTTCGTTGCCGACTGAGAGTTTCTAAAACCGAGGCGGGAGCGAATCGTTGAAGACTCGGGACCCCGGTCCTTTAATGTTTGGTGCGCCCCTCGGTTCCTCAGCAGGGTCTTCGGAGCGGGAATCCATTTTCTGCGAAGCAGCCTGAAGGGTCCTGACTGGAAAAGAGGAAGACGGGAGGTGGGAGAAGGGTCTCCATTGTGAAGGTGAGAATAGCAGGAGGTGCTTCTGCTGAAACCCGAAGCTCCGGGTCCCGCAGGGAGTTGGCACAACTCTAATTAAATAGAAGGGGCAGAATTCGCTGTGGGAAGCTTTCGCCCTGCCCCAGTCCTGTATTTTTACAGGACCCAGGCAACAGTGGTGGCTGTTTGTAACTCTTATTTTCCCCATCTTCATAAAAACAAATGTTAAGCAACGAACTATACTACGGCTGCACAGTATAGGGGGGTAAGAGCAGCACCTTAGGACCTTTCCATCTGGAAGCACCTGTAGCTTCAAGTCTAGTAATCCTCTTCTTCCTGCTGTTGTCCTTTCAAATAGTGTATCCTGCCTTTAATAATACCTTGATATTTGACAGAAATCGTCCAAAGACAACTTAGAACATTTGTCATTTGCTTACTCACCATATGCTCAAAGTGAGAGAATTAAATAAGATTGTATCTGTTTAAATGGGATATGCCCAAATCCGCCTGAGAGCATAGTCGTGTATCATAACATGATGGAATTTGAAGGGATAGTGGAACTCGGATCTCGATTTTGCCACCAGTTCCTACTTTTCTAGAAATGACCGATGTCAAATAACAGGAGCTGTTAGTATAAATAAAAAAAGGTTGATAATGTGGGCAAGATGTTTAAAAAAACCCAGGAGGATAAAAGTTGAAAGTCTTACAGTAATAAACCGCCCCGAGTCTTCGGAGATGGGGCGGTATATAAATTTAACAAATAAATAAATAAAATGGGAATTATACTGCTTCAGACTTCCACTGATGGGTTATGTTCGAAATAAACTTTTTAGCTGGGAAATAGAGCTCTCAAACTCTTGGACACGCAGAATCCAGGTGTATTGTCAAGCTCTTGTGACTTTGTTATTGGGCTTCAAAAATCCTGGACTTGTCTGATCAGAAGGAAAGAGGTTCATATGGCTGCACTCATATTCTTACATAGGCTATCTGTGCTTTCTCCTTTCTTGATTTGGAAGAGGTCAGAAGCTCTTCAAGACAAACGTCAGGAATTTTGCAAGCTGCACAAACTGAACCAGTCTAACAGCTTTCTGTGCCAACTGAACTTTCTTTACTTCTATTTCTTTGAAGAGTTAGTTAAATAAGAAAGAAAGCCTGGAGTGCTTCAAATATCTTTTTCTGAATTTTGCGTGGCTTCAAAAGATGATGCAAGATCCAAGCAGCTGTGAGACTACTTACATTGGAATATCTGTTTTTAGTAATAGGTGGTAATATAAACCTGCCTGAGGATTTCTTATCTTGTGAATAGGTTTGAAATCTTATTTTTAAAATGATGTCATTTAATTAGATTTTTCTCTGAACACTATTACATCTCCTAACATAGGGAATAAAAAATGACAATGACTGGATTGCATCTATAATGTAGAGAATAAAATTACATTGACTCACCTAACTCTAGGCATGAGCTGAAGTGGAGCAGAAATGGAATTCTTTATGGTATGTTGCACAATAAAATACCTGATGTTTTATTGAAGGCTTGTTTGTTCCAGCCCTTGTTCCATAACTTCTGACAGCTATGACAACTGAAGAAACAAAATGATTATTTAACCTCTCACGAATGCTAGCTAGGTGGTAGTAGAAATATATGAGATATTCTACAGATTGGTGTGTTCTTGTCATGGGAGCCAAAATTAGGCAGTAATTTCAGTTAAGCACTTTATTTTTTTCCCTTTTACTTGGATTCCTGAGTTCAGAATATTGTACTTTCTCCCGCATTTCAAGCATGGATGTATGCTATTTTTTTCTAGAACAACAGAAACAAGTTTTTCATGGGCATTTAACCTCACAATTTGCCAAGGGTGGGAGGTGAGCCTAATTTTTCAAGATGACTGAGATGCTATCTGTATAGCGGGTGGGGGGGGGAGTTATTTTGTGTGCTTTTAAGGTAAAATTTGTCAATATAGCTTGTGGGAACAATATTTCCAGCTAGGATGTAAAGAATCACTAACTCTGTGACTTCCAACTAGCTCTAATTTTCGGGACAAATATCTTAGGCTTCATGTTCCTTTGGAAGAATGAGATCTTATTGCATAATTGAAACAAGCCTGTGTTAAGGTAGAGATGCATATTAAAGAACATTAGCTCTTGGGGTCCTTGAATGTTCTCTGAGCGTGATTGTTTGGTTGCAGACATTTCAACTGTCTGACTAGGTAACATCCATGCGAGTGAGTGTGGGGTTCACTCCTTGTTTATTATATACAGTAGCTTGCCCTGTCTGTTTGAAATCCATTGTATGCATTGTAGACAGTTAGTCCTTGACTTATAACCATTCGTTTAGCAACCGTTTGAAGTAACACCAGCCCTGAAAAAAGTGACTTATGACTGATTCTCACACAATTGTTGCAGCATCCCCACAGTTACGTGATCAAAATTTGGGCGCTTGGCAATAGACATATATTTATGATGGTTGCATCATAAATGGTGGGAATCATTGCCATTTGTAACCTTCCCAAGCGGGAAGCTGCATACCCTTAACAACTGCAGTGATTTACTGTAACTGCCTTAGGAATGAAATTTTTGGGCTCAATTGTGGTCATAAGTTGAGGACCACCCCTATATTGTACATAGGTTCTATAAATCATGAATATAGAAAGGAGGACTATAATTGAATTAAAGCAAACTATTACATTCAATTTAGCTATTGCCTAGGGTTTTTTTTTTAATTAACTGAGATTTGGGTGAGGCTAAAATGCCTTTGTAGATTCTTCAGGACTTAATAGAGAGATTATTTATATTCTGCCACAACCAAAAATTATTCCCTGTGCCCAATGGAAAATCCAGTGCTGCTTAATTCTAGAGCATAAGGATGGTTGGTGTAAAAAGCTCACAAAGTTGCATATCACAACTATTCGTATTGTTATTTTAAACACTTAACATATCTGTGGGTGAATTTAGTATATTTCTCAGCAAATTATTCCGTTCTTCCATAGAGGATATTATTCAGACATCTCACAGATTCTCAATATGTGAGACTTGATTATTTACTGTAAGCTTTATTTATAAAGATGCTCTTTTTTCTGAGGGTAGATTGAACTAAGGAATCTCTATGTAAAATCTTGCAAGCTGTATTCTTGTTTCAGAAAGTTTTCTTACAAACTAATTGCCCTTCCTTAAAACATGTTTTGAAGAATCTCTTACATCTCAATAAAGTTTTTACTATTTGAACTACATATAGAAAAGCTTTAAGAGTCACATTGTGCAAAGAGAAATCATTCTTGGCTATGCCAAGAAGCCTGTCCTGTGGTTGATGATAACTGTGTTACAGAATCTATACAGCAGGGTTTGGATTAACTCGTCAAATGAATTTCCAATGTCAACCCATAAACAGATACGCTTTTGAGAATATAAAAGTTGTCCTTTATTGCTGTAACCATTATACTACTGTTTCGTGGGGTTTTATTATCTTGGATAGGAAGAAGAGGGGTGTGAATGTTAGGTTGTCATTTAGACGTAACACTTTCCTTGCTTGAACCACAATCTACAGAATCTGTAGCTGAATCTTCCTGCATAGTTGTTTACTGTATAGCCATTATTGAGCTGTCATGTCAATAGATGCATTTAGGCATAATCTGGGTCACTTGACATGGAAATCACATGCCTCAGCATTGGATGTTTAAATGCATGGCACTGTATTAAAAGTAATAGTTTCTGGATATTTGCATTGTAGTATTGGGTATTATGTGTGGCATAATTGGATGTTTAAATGCATGGCTCTGCATTTTAATTTTCTTGATATTTACATTGTTGTATTAGGTATTATCTGTGGCTTAATCATGGTAGGTTACAATGCACTTCTTTCACAAGTTAGCCATCCTTCACATACTTTACAACAAGTTGAGACAATATTTCTGCTATGCAGGAATTAAAATTTTGTAGGCTTGTTTAAGATTCTCAAGTCATGTGATTTAAGAATACAGTAAACCTTTGATTTAATAAACTAATAGAGGGCAGAACTGTCAGCTTCAAATAGTTTAAACGTCTGTTGAATCGGATTGTAATACAAGAGAAACATTTGAAAAGGGATTTATTTCATACATCAAAGGGTGTAACAACTGCATAAAATGATGAATAGTTTGTATATTGGATCTAAAGACTGCTAAAGTAAGGTCAGTTAATTGAAGGTTAACTGCAGTTAGAAATATATACAGCTGCTTGAATATAGATGCATTCTCATGGACTATAAACCTAAAAGGTTTTATTTGTAAGCAGAGTTGTGCCGATGTATTGACAGGATCTCTTGATTTTCTAGTCACTTGATATGTATCATATTAAGTACTATCTCAGTAATCATCACAACAAATATCTTAGATTACTAGTATCCTTGTGTTAAAACAGAATCAAAGTAATGAAGACAAGTGACTCTTACTAAGATAAAGCAGTAAATTCATGGGTGGGTTGATAATTGCAGTAGAACTATACACTGCGTATGTATTAGTCCTGATATGTTAACATTTTCATCCCTATAAACAATAGAGACCCAATTACATGCAGTTATTACTATTGTATTCATTTACAATACAATAGTAATAACTGCATGTAACTGGTTAGCTACCCTTGAAACTTCACTATAGCTCGAAATATCATTCTGGAATACAAAAGTAATATTTCATTTATAGGTTGCTTGTTGCAAATTAATTAAATAAAAGTTGTCTCTAGATACAACTTCATTCTCCAAATTTGGGGGGAGAGGGGAAGAATCTTGGTCATAATTACTCTTGATGTGTACCAGATTTTTTTTATATGTGTGTATACTGGTGTGTATATGATGTGTACTGGTAGTCTTTGATTCATGATTACAATTGGGGCCAGAATTTCTATTGCTAAGCAAGGTGAATGTTAAGGGAGTCACACTTGATTTTATGATCTTTTTCTTTTTTTTTGCCACGGATTTTAAGCAAATTACTATAGTTAAGTGAATCATATGGTTATTAAGTAAATCTAGCTTTCCCCATTGACTTTGTTCTTGGAAGCTGGCTGGGAATGTTGCAGATTGCAATCACATGCCCCTGGGATACTGAAATTATGTATATGACAGTTTCCAACAGCCCAAATTTTGATCAGGAGACGGGGATGTGTGTGTGACAGTAAGTGCAAGGACCAATCATAAACCATAAGTCACTTTTTCAGTGCTTTAGTGGTTGATGAATGAATGGTTGTAAGTCAAGCAGTACCTGTGTGTCCATATAATTTATATATACATTTAGAATTCTTCATTGTAGCAAAATATACAAAGCAAACTGGAACAAAGATAGAAAAATGTGAGAGATAAAAGAACTATTTTTTTTAAAAAAGAAAACATTTACACCTTCTACTTTTCTTTCTGTTAAGTCCCCTTAAGCTTTCCCAAATCTTTTCATCCCTTTTTGGTGTCTACCAGAGTTTTCAGTTATTCACTAAAATAGGAATTATGCAATATTTTTTTTGGAGCTGATGCCTGTATTTCATAATTTAAAATGCTGCAGAGGAAGGATGTCAGACCGTGAGTGGGGATAAAAAATTAGTTAGCATTAAATGCAGTGTAATTACTCCCTTCTCACTCAAGGCACAAATGATCAAACTGAAATTATCCTACTTTGGAAACCTCATACAAAGGCCCAGCTCCTTGGAAAAGGCTCTAGTCCTGGAAAAGATGGAAGGAAAGAGATTAAGAGGATGGCCAACAGGAAGGTGAATTGGACTCAGTTACAGTGGCAAAGAGTGAACCGTTGGAAAATCTAAAAGCTCAGATTAGGCAAAGGTCATCTCAGAGAAAAACTATTGATGTAGTCACTAAGAGTTAGTACCAATTTGATGACACATAATCATTCCTCATATATTCAATAATTGTCCTGCCTGTCAATTACAATTCAGGGAGAAATT
>JAOYMU010000001.1:95371597-95381988 GCA_025802295.1 Psammodynastes pulverulentus | reverse complement strand
AACCAGCTATGCTGGCTGGGGAATTCTGGCAGTTGAAGTCCACAAGTCTTAAAGCTGACAAGTTTGGACATCCCTGGGTTATATCAACTCCTAAAATCTAATGGGGATAGATGGGAATTAAGGCACTTTTTTGTTTTGTTATTGTCTTGCCCTGTTTAAATCTCATGGAATTGTTTTGCTTTAAATATAAACTTTTCTGGTAGATATACCAACTAGACCTGTGGACTCAGTAACTTTGACAAGGGAATCTAGGCCACCAAATCCCTAAAACATTATGCATGGAAAATACAGGACTTTTCATTACCAAGAGCTTTGTTGATCCCATGATGCTTTGCAAGCGCCATCAGAAATCCATAGAAAGTTAATCTCTGTACATTGCTCAGAATTTCCTTCAGAACAGTGGCTGGTGGGCAGCTAGGCAAACAAAAGGAACGCATGAAAAACACTTGATATACCAATGTCTGTGAATTATCTTTCTTTAGACATAAGACTGATCAAACTGAATGAATTGAATAGTCTACATCGTGAACCCACCTTCCTACAATTTGAGAAATGTGTCTTTCTGCAATGAGAGAGAATGGGCGAGTAGTTCCATGGGCACTCATGGTTCCTTTTAACTTGAGAGAATTGTGGGAAGAGAAGGTCCCAGTGAAAAGCATTTCCCAATTACTTTAAACAACACCTTTCTTCTTGATATTGAAGGAAATCTAGTTGGCCAGGCAACAATTAAAGCAGCGTTTGGGAAACCCTGGTATGGGGGCCCAACTCATTCTATGGGTATTCAAGAAAAGTTCTGCCCTTTCCCAGAGCCTCCCTCTTTACCATTAAAGATTGCTTTGAATTTTCCTGATAGGTCATTCCATACAAGTTTGTCCCGGGGTGTGTGTGTGTGTGTGTGTGAACCTATGTGTTAGACAAACTTTCAGAAATCATCCTGTGCGTTTCCCATTTTTCCCTCAGTGGAAAGGCATGGAAAATGGTGGCAATTTTAGTGGAAAGTATGCTCTATTCATTTGCAAATATGAAAAGAGCATCACTTCCAAAAAGTAGCAAATTGTTGCTCAATTGCCCTGCATGTAGGAGAAAATGTGACCTCTTTCTTACCGTATTGTGTATTGTCTATAAATGTATGTTTCTGTGTTTTCTTTTCTCTATGACTTTTCCCCAGTGTGTGCATGTACTGCTTTTCTTTCTGTATGTTTTTGGCATACGCACATGTATGACAAAATAATTATTGCAAAGTTTTGTCCCATTTAATGCTGAATGTTTGGAAGAGCCTTGAATCAAACTGAATGCCACAAGCAAGCTGTTTAGTTGTTTGCTGTGACAGAGATTCCAAATACAAGGGAAAAGCCCAACACTTTACAGTACGAGGAGAGTTTTAAGCTACCCTTTTAAAATCTCATGCTTTGTTTCATGGGTGATAATTTTAGGTTGTCATCAGAGCACAGTTAGGACCGATGTGATGAAGAATAATGTCCCATGAAATCTTGCTCTTTTATCTTCTTCACAAATTATATTGTTTTCTTGTTTATTTCAACTACAGGTGAACTCTCTTCCCTCTAATCCAGGGGTCAGCAACCTGCGGCTTTGGAGCCGCATGTGGCTCTTTCATCCCTCTGCTGAGGCTCCCTGTCTCTCAAAATATGCATCACAACCGCTAATGTGCAACACCCATCGGCACACAATTTATTGAGCTTTTTGACCCTCAGTAGGCCAACCATGGATAAATACAAGAAAAGAAAAGTTTCAGAAGAAAACAAAATCTTTAATTCAACTATATATGCTAGTTTTGTGGCTGCTCAGGAAATAGTCAGCCACGGGAAGGGTTTTGTGGCTCCCGGTGTTTTCTTTTTTGTGGGAAACAGATCCAAGTGGCTCTTTGAGTGTTTAAGGTTGCCGACCCCTATTCTAATCCATTTCTTTCTTTCAGTCAATATAGTTTTTTCATTGTAAATAAAGTATACTGGTTATTAAAATGAAATAGTTCCCTTTCCGTGTGCTTTTTCTCAGAGGAACCAATGAATTAAATTGATGAATCTGATAGACCTCCAAAAATATGGATGTCAAAATATGTTCACTAACTGATATAAAATGGGGCAAAACTGCTGACAGCTGAAAATCAGTTGCACAATACATACAAAAGTCAAAATTTAATCTGTATCAATACCTGACACACATTTGTTTCAGGAAGTAGAGGAACAGCACAAGACTGAAGATACAAGGTCACATTTACAAGACCTTTTTGATATGGATTGTTTGTACCAATATGTAAGTAAGCCCCTTCCTTACCCTGATGCCAATGAAATAGATGAAGCTTGTTCTAACCCAGCTGGCCTTACCTGTATTTGGATTTGTCACATAATGATTCAAGGCACTGGTAGAATGCAGATGCCTCCACCCCATCGACTGGACTGCACTCATTGAGAGTTTGACGTGAACGATGCTGCCCAGAAGACGACGTAGGCACAATCACAGTGTTTGGATTTTTACCTGTCAAGAGCTCTTGATAGATGGCAGCCACATTTTCAACAAACTCTGTTCAAAAACAAAGACAGGTTGTAAAAATCACTTTTCAACATATTGTAAGACTATGTACTATATAAAAGACTGCATTAACTGTGTAGCTAATTAATTCAATTCTAGTTACATATTGTACTTTGAGAATGTTTTACTGTTTCCAGTGCTCATGTGAATATGTAGTGACCAATATAAATATGCAAGTTACTTGCTAATTCAGTTGCTATATGACATGAAAATCACACAAAGGTTAACAAAGCTATCTCAAAGGCTCTTTTGGGTAGCCTATAGATTCTATTCTTTGGACTAGGGTTTCAATTATGTAGAATTTTCATTGTGTGAAGAAGCATAAAAGTCAAGGCCACTCAATCAGAATACACACACACACACACACACACACACACACACACACACACACACACTTCCATAGCCATAGAAATAAATTTACAATTTAGATATTTGGCATCCTTAGAGGTTTCAGGAGAGGTGGGTTATGCAGGCTCTAGTGAGCAGCCCAGTGTGTTTCAATGCAACTTCAAATTAGATACAATATGGTGCTCAATGGAGATATGAGCAAAGAAACTGGCTGAAAGCATTCTCCATCAGGCTCCAATATTTTCCTGTTATTTACTCCCAGAATCTACATAAACAAGTTTTTTTAACCATCCTGATCAGCTATGCAGAGATGTAGATTTCACTCTGAGTGTTTTGCATATTGGTTGATGATCTGAAAAAAAATGTTGAATTTGGATAACAACAGAAGTGGTATCCAAAGGTATTAGTGTGCAAAACTTTGCATACATGACTGGAACCTGCAAAAATGTACATACTGAAACAGGTGACATTTTAATGTGAATTTGAAGGTTTGGAATTCTCGAAGGTTAAAACATATAATAAATTATTGCTTTTTATTTCCCTTTCTCTGTTAGTTAGATCTCCAGAATGGCTTAATTTCCCTCATACACAATTGTAGAGAGAAAGATGACTTGAGGAAAGGGTTATTAATTGCCATGCAATTGAACCTTGTTTCAAGAGAGAAATAACAGAGAAACCTATCTTAGGAGTAGCCATTTAGTACAATGCCCTCTCTGACATGATAAACATTTGCATGCAATCATCATTATTATATTTTACTCTCAAATGAAAAACATTTAAAACTGCCCCTTGCTTTCTTTTAGTTCTCAACAGGAGCAAAACGGTACCTCAGAATAAAACAGCTGATCCTGTTCCGAATATTTGGAATTTCCTACACAACCTAGGTACCTGTCAGCTGGCTTAGCAAGACAAAATTCTATGTTTTGTCCTAATACTATATATCATAAAAGTTATTTGCTTCTTCCATTTCATTTTTTCTTGCTTATTCACAAATTACCCAACCAAGGATTCTAAAGTAGCAAATAAAGCAAATGAATTTTAGAGATAATAGGTTTCATAAATTTAGTTGACTAGACTGGATCAGTTCAATAGGTTTTGTTATAATTTTATACACTATTTTAAATTAACTACTTTGTCATTGATTATATGTTCAAGGCTATTTGCTGTTCTCTCTCTCTCTCTCTCTCTCTCTCTATGTCTCTCTTATACTGGTTATTGACTATAATTTTCAATATTGGAATTTCCTATATGCAATAGCCTTTTCTGAACAATGTGCAAAAGTCACATAGAGTTTATCTTACATGTAGAAACTGTCTAATATGTAATTGTAACTCAAGGTGCTGGATAGTTATTTGTCAACAGCTTTCAAGCATTTCTGTATGCTGATTAATGAAAACAAATCTTGTAAACATGTTTCAGGAAGATTTGCTCTACCAGGAACAAGGTAACATAGCCTGGGGATATCCCTGAGATGCCTTCAAGCTTTTCTAACTTCAGTCACTGGTGGAAAAATGGTGATAAAACTTGACAGCTTTGCTTCCAACATCTCCCCATGTAAGCAGCCTCTCTCTTAGATTTACCAGAGAGATCCCAAAAGGGATGAACCAAATAAGAATCCAATCAACACTCAAGACCCTAGCACTGAGGAGCCTGATGAAATCAGCACATATAGAAATGCTAGGAATATAGGGTATGCTTACAAAAACTCACTTCCCAACTATGATGTGGAATATGAAATATTTTAACAGAGCTCTGATATTTATGGAGACAGAACTCCTTATTGACAAAGCCACATTTTATTAGTTTAAAATGGTTTGTCAACATTTTTCACCTCGTCTTCAGTTTACATACATGCATTACTCCAGTCTAAATCATCCTTATGTTACCTATGTCGAATTACCATCCTTGAATTCATGTGTACATCAGCCATCACAGAGGTTGTAAAGTTGGTCTGATGCTTACAGGAATTAACACTGCATGGGAAAGGCCAGGTAAGTTTGTTTAATCATATCATAATGATTTTATCTCAGTGGCTGTCCTTCATTACTGATCTCAGTTTAAAGTCTGACATAACTTACAAAGTCTGTAAATGGTCTTAGAGACCTTGTTCTCTGACTTACTATTAAAAGCACTCAGGTTGGTAATACCAGCAAAGCCTTTTCAATTACTATTCCACTCTCATAATGTTTTCACTTAAGTAATTATGTCGGGGTAGACCTACACACAGCTGCTTTTTTTTGGTCTTTAGTATATATTTTTATCTAAGCTGTTATCAGTTATTTTTAAAGGTATTTTTGTTGCAATTGCTTATTAAAGACTTGCTCTAAAAGGCACGGTGGGAATATATTAATTAAAGTTACTCATAAGCACGACCTGATCCAGCATGAAAAATGAGTGAAAGAATCCTCAGACATACAGAACAAAGGTTGACATACAGATTTAGGACAGCACAGTTTTTATTATAGAGCAAAACTGTCTGACCAAGGTTGTTCCCAGTACCATGCTATCTGATCTGTCCGATTACATTAATCACAAATGTAATAAAGTGGGATAGACTTGCCTGAGTAATAAAACTGGATCTGGAAGGCAAACAGGAAGTCTGAAAAAGACATCAAACAGTCCACAGCATCATCCATTAAAACAATCCTGGAATCAAGAAGGAGAGAGCTCAGCAACAGCCAATGTGATGTACAGCAGAGATACAGGGCATTGGACGTGAAGCAGAAATGTTCAGGACTGATAAAAGGAGTCACGTTTTGTTCTATATCTCTCCAGGTCAGTCCCAGAATCTGTTGTATTAAGCCCACCAAGTTTCTTCTTAATGCTTTCAGACAATCAAATGATACTTTTGTTATTATGGCATTGTTGTTACTATCCTTTTATTATTCCTAGAAAGTACCACTAAAGACTGATGGAAACAGCATATTTATTCATTCGTTTGTTTGTTTATTTAATTAACTGATTTAACCAACTAGCATTTTCAATTGATAGCCAGTGCTGTAACCTCCAGAAGAGTGGGATTCTACAATAGCAATCCCCCCCCCTCCAACAGTCTTGTTCCCAATATTCTCTACCATTTGCAAGTCCCAAGTCCTCTTTAAAGACAACCTTTCATATGGTGCATTGCAATAGTCCACGTGGTCTGGAATTCCATGCCCAATTGAGTTTCACCGGCACTTTTATGACATATCATCCCAAACTAACAGATGACTTTTACCAGCGGTTTTATATGTACTGTATGTTATAACACAAGCAGAGTAAACTGAATCCTGTAGCATCCCATAGTGGACACCAAGACCTTCCCCATCCCTCTCACCCTCCATAACAACCAACTGGAAGCACCCACATGTAGGAATACAACCATTGCAAGATGGTGTGTTGTACTTTCAGACATTCAGGTGGCCCAGAAAGATGCCAGGATCAATAGCAGTGGTGGGTTTCAAAAAACATTACTACTGGTTCTGTGGGTGTGGTGTGGCTTGGTGTGGCTTGATGAGCGTGGCAGGGGAAGGATACTGTAAAATCTCCATTCCCTCTCCACTTCTGGGGGAAGATTACAGCCGGTTCTCCGAACTACTCAACATTTCTGCTACCGGTTCTCCAGAACTGGTGAGAACCTGCTGAATACCACCTCTGATCAATAGCATTAAATGCTGCCAAGATGTCCTATAGAACAAGGCAGGTTCACTCCCCTCATCCATGTTCAAATGCAGCAGAGTGATCAGTGCTGTTTCTGCCTTACTGATTCTTGAAGTCTAACCCCCCATTGTCTCTTGACCAGACAAATCCTAGTCTACACCCAATCTTGTGTGAAAAAGTCACTTACATTATTTTCCCTTCTCCTCCTTTCTGATACAGCTCAAGACTTGCTCCTCAAATCTGCCCTGTATGATTCCCAAATACTGCAATATTTACCATACACTAAATAAATAAATCTGCAGCTACTCATCAATTTTCTCCAACACACTTCATTATGCATTCCTAAAATGAAAGTCATTCAAAAAAGCAATCTAAAGTCTTGAAAACTAGATTGTCAAGAAAACTACAGTTATCCTTATGAGCAAAGAATAACAATCTCTATTTCCTATTGCTTGTGGATTACTCTAATAAAATAACTTCACTTAAAAGTGAACTAAATCCTGAGGAGACATATGAGAAAATACGTGTTTTCTTGCTTTTGGAAAAGAAGTAATAGTCTAATATGAAGGGTAAAACTGAAATAATATTACAACCACAAATATCTCCTCTGTGCTGTTTTAATCTTGGATGAACACAGTTAATGCTAATAGGCAGAGCAAAACTTTACTGTCTTAATTTATATTGCTATTCCAACAGCATTAAATCTACAAAACCTTGTAAAAGCAAAGCCTGGGTTACTCTTACAAAAAGTTCACAGAACAGTTGGATGATAAAGCAGCAATTATGGGGAGGAAGAAATTACTATGCCATTAATTTGCCAGTGTTGTTTGGATAGGTCAAAAGAAGCATTCAGAATACGTCAATGCCACAGGAAAGAAAAGCATTACTTAGATAACATGTTAACTGTTGGGAATATCCAACTGTTTCTCTTTCTTTCGTAAATACTTTGACCCAAACCCATCTTTTTCCAAGATTTAGTTTCTGAATTGATATTGTGATATTGTAATGTAACCAAGTTTTAGGTACGCTAACTAAATCACTTGTCTAATCTTTCTTTCCTATGTTCATGTGCTCGGCTGTTCCTTAGGACCCCCCCCTCCCCCACCGCCATAGCTAATCATTGAGAGTTAGCTATACAACTCTGAATGAGCTACACCGTAATGCTGTGATAAATACTCAAAACATGCATGCTTCTAGTGTTTATTACTCACGTGACACAACTGTACATCATTAATAGATATACACTGTGTATTTCAGTCTCATATGTTTCTTAAAAAGAAAAAAATAATATATCTTTTTGTATTAAAAACTGTTTCTATAATATAAATCATAGAAGCAGAGATATAAATGAAGGCTCTTGTCCTTTTAGAATACATATTTTTCTTCTAATTCTTCAAACAATATGTTTAAAAGATATTGTTATAATTTTCTGCAAAGTAAACCTAATGCATTTTAATGCATTGCACTGTATTCAGATTCCCTTCATAAGAAACTTGATTTTAAATTTGAACGATGTGCTGGCTTTCCCCCAAGTATTTGCAGACTATTATCCTATAATATGTAATATTGGGGTCCCCTCACATGAGCCTCTAAGGACAAAATGATTGGTTTTTTTCCTGTAGCTGCAGTTCTTCAAACGGATCTGTGCATGACCCTTCATTTAGGAACATTTTAAAGCTGGCTTCACCAAATAATGCAAAGTACTTGGAACCAACACAGTGACTTGAAAGGAATAAAATATGAAGTTACTCAAGAAGGACTTGAAAAACCACAATTACAAGTAAACAATTTATAATGCTTTGTAGTTTCTAAGCATTCCATACATAACAATATGTTCAGAAACTGATAAATGTACATCCTTGCCACCTGGACATTCCTCACCTATTAAGAGAGCAGCCTTCCTGCCAAATATTGAAAAAGTCCCCACCTAAACTAGCTGGGAAACGAGATCCTAAAACAATAGCAACCCAGTTGCTGAGTTTTCTGTACCTTTTTATATTTTCTTTCAATAAATCTTGTTAAAAGAAACTCTGGGAGGATCTTGATTTTAGTTCAAGTGGGCTTTGGCAATAGAGAATACTGCAGTTTACATACTGTACAAGGCTAACAAACATCTAGACAACGAAGCATCTGCTGTATATCATCTGAGAGAAGGAAGTCAGAAGAATTATGACCTGAACCAGATGGAAATCAGTCACTGCCTTTGGCAGGAAACAGGCATCTGGTAAGAAGTTTGTCTCTAACTTGGATGACGTTAAATCAGTGTGAAAAGTACAAGGGTTCACTGATGTGACATAAAGAATTAACTGTTGAAAGAAGAAACACTTTAACAGTAAACAATATTAAAACAATAATTGTCATGATTTCAACTATTAGAAAGTTGAACTAGTTTAGAACTCAAATGAGGGTAAAATAATCAAAATCCAAGAATGAATTTTATCTCTGAACCAGAGATATAGGTTCTCTAAATCTCAACCAAAAAGCTGGGGAAAATTTCTGGGCAGGAAAATGAAAAGCAGAAATTGTTATAATGTATGCTGAAAGAAGATAAACTCTGCGTTTTAGAAACAGTAAAAGTTGTAGAAGGACATATAACTAGAGTAGTTGAATGGCTTTCCACGGAAAGGTAAGGTTAGTTGGAAAACAACTAAGATAATCTTAGTTGAACAGTTGCCATCTTCCTAGAGGCATCTGTTTTCCTTGTGTATCAGGTATTACATAACTAAGAACTAGGCTGTTAGATACAGGATCTGAACACAACAGGAAGTCATTGTGAAAGGAGAGAGGGTGAAAACATTTGTTTGCCATCTGAAGGAAACTGGTGAACCAGATGTCATAATGATGCACTGAGGTTGGCAGTAGTTTGGTGAGCCAAAAAGTAAGGATGAGAAGCAAGAAAGTGAGCTCCCATTTACAATTTTGTGAAAAATTATTTGCATCTTCCAGGATTTCCTCAGTTTTATATATCTGCAAAGAATATTGACAGATTTGCATATAGACCTACTGATATATAATAAAGCATATATAAAAACCCACCAAAATGTAGTGCTTATTTTACTTATTGATTTCATAGAGAACCATTCAACATAGGATGAACCGGTGTAAAAAAAAGTTACTCCTGCCTTCAGTTCAATATTTAAGATAGATGTGGCTCAGCTGTTGCCCAGCATAAATCTCATACATTTTGGCTCCTCATCCCAGAGAAGTTGCTACCATACAGATACTATATCCATGTCATGCCTCACTTAAAAGAGCAACTGAAGACTGTATTGGTGCTTATTAGTCTGGATAACATTACGAAACCATATCTGAGGCTACACTGGCTTATAGTTGCAGCCATGGTCCCAAAATGCAAAAGATGCAGGCTAACCGTGAATCTCCCCAAGAGTTATAATTTTGTCAAAACTCTCCAAGAGACCATCATAAAATCATGCAAAACATCATGAAGTAATAGTGGGTAGAAATTGGATTTAATATAGTCCTCAACTTAAGACTCTTCGTTTAATGACCATTCATAATTACGGTTGCGCTGAAAACAGTGACGACCAGTCCTTACCCTTATGACCATCGCAACACCAATGTGGTCACAATTTGGGCACTTGCCAACTGGTATGTATTAACAGTGGTTGCAGCATCCCAGGGTCATGCGATCACCATTTGTGAACTTTCCAGGGCCTTCTGACAAAGCAAAATCAATAAGGGAAGACAGATGGGTCAATAATCTTGTCCTGATGGGTTTGTTCTCCTATGTTGTGCCATGTGTTTATGGCCATCCGGATAAGATTCAGCAGTCCATCTGCATTTAAAAGACAAAGGCCACTCTTTTGAAGACAGCAAAGTCCACATTTTGGACAGAG
>JAOYMU010000001.1:95360465-95371497 GCA_025802295.1 Psammodynastes pulverulentus | reverse complement strand
GACCGGACAGGAGGATGTATTATAGCAAGTACCTATAACCTATATCTTCATTTTCCTTTAACAAGAATTTTTTTTTCTTGGTCTTTTTTAATTAATTGGCTTTGAATAAAGGCGGCAAGGTGGCGATGGATGTCTAACAGGAAAGCGAAAGTGAATGCAAAGTGTGTTTTTTATGCATTTGCTAAATTTATATTTATCATTCTATCGAATGATTCTGGGCAACATACAAATTTAACAACTTTTAACAACTTTTATTTATATTTATTTACAATAAAAAGCCCAAACAAATTCTACTTAATTACGGGATGTCAAATTAGGCAACCATTCCCTTCACATTTTCTTAGGAAACTAAACTGCCAACTCAGTGGTAAGCGTTTATAATGCCAAAGAAAGTGATAAACTAGAAGATTCTGGGAGATGAATAGAGCTCTGGGATAGAAAATAGTTCCCTAGAAAGAAATTATCTTTGTGGAATATCTGCCAGCCAAGACCCTGATGGTCACTGGAGGTCAGAAAAAAGAAGAATGGGACAAGAAGCCATCCAGAGTGATTTTCACACATGGGAGCTGAGGGAGCTGCCGGAGGGAGCCATGTGTGAAAGTTGAGGAAGAAGTGATTCCAGGGGAAGCGGATTGTGAAGACATGATGCTGGACTGTCAATTGCTGAGCTGTATGCCCGGCTCAAAAAGCTGCTTCAGGGCTGCCAAGAAACCAGTGGAGCTGGTGCCAAGAACCAGAGAAACGACCCTGGAAGGAGTGGAAATCATTGAGTTCATTCCATCCCCCAACTATGGAGTGAGACCTCTGGCCACTCTGACTTGAGAATCATGGGGAATGTGACAGAGACAGACAACCACTTGGTAAGTCTCCCTGTAATCCCGATGACCCATAGAATTGATAGTGCACTTCTCAGGGTGTAAGGGAAGCCTGGTTGCCCTCTTGGATTTGGGTTGCACAAGATGCTTGGTCAACCCCACATTAGTTGAGAAGCTGGGCCCACATAGAAACATCCACCTAAGCTTCATTGTGGCACCAGGCATGGAGAGGCTCCTATTCCTGGGTCTAGCATGGCTATTGAAATTGAACTCTCATGTGAACTGGAGGAGGAGGAGGCTATTAAAGATTTGGCAAAAAGCACCCAGGGACGAACCCAGGCTGAGGCTGCTGGCACCACTGGGGAGAGAAAACAAAGAAAGAGATGGGGCAGCCATGTGAGAATGCCCTAAGGGGTACCCCTGGATACCCAAGAAGTACTGAGGTGACTAAAAGGGGGGGGCAGGTTTGACGGAAACCAGAAGTGTAAGAACCAACTTGTTCCAGTCTTCAAGGCCATGGAGCCTGAGAAACCAAACATCTGAGCGGTTCTCAAAACACCTATTTGGCACCCCATTGATCCAAGATGAACCGGTCAAGGGTAGGGAGGACAGGGAGAAGGAGAACATTTTAACCTTTTTGCACGGGAATGCTAGTTCTAGCCTGCTTTTGCTGCAACCATTAGTTCTTAGTAAAAGAACCTATCAGTTCAATCAAATGGAGTTGAAGGCCTTTCTTTCCTAGGGCCTAGCTGGGACAAGCCTGACACTCTTATTTAATTACATTTAATTTTTTTATATGCATGTTATGTCTGTGACCTTTAATAAAATACAGGTAGTCCTTGACTTACAATCATAACTGAGTTCTAATTTCTGTTGCTAAGCAAGACATTTGTTAAGTGAATTTTAACCCATTTTGCGACCTTTCTTGCTACAGTTGTTAAGCGAATCACTACAATTAAGTTAGTTACAGGGTTGTTATGTGAATCTGGCTTCCCCTATTAATTTTGCTTGTCAGAAGGTTGCAAATGGTGATAACATGACCCCGAGACACTACAACTGGCATAAATATGAGTCAATTGCCATGAGTCAGCTGAATTTTGATCAATGATCATGGAGATGCTGCAATGGTCATAAGTGTGAAAAATGGTTATGCATCGTTTTTTCAGTGCCACTGTAATTTTAAATGGTCACTAAACAAACAGTTGTAAGTCAAGAACTACCTATTACTAATTTACTGATTTTTTAAAATAATAATAATAATATTAATTTCTATACCGCCCCATCTCCGAAGACTCGGGGCGGTTCACAACACAACAAATAATAATACAGTTCAATCTAAAAACCCTGATACAGCTAAAATTCTAAGACCTTATTTAAAAAAAAACCCAACTAATGGTTTTTTTAAGTGCCACAAACAAAGCATGTCTTCAGTGATTACTACCTGAAAACCACAAGACAATTTTGTAATATGCCAACATGAATGTAACTCCACTTTTAACGTAAAAGAAAATAAAAGTATACCTTGACTCTCTTTTTCTTTTCCTGCTTAGTGCTACTTTCTTTTCCAAAAATCTTTGTTCTTTAAGCACATCCTTAATGCTGGAACCACCAGTTTTTAGATCAAAGCTTCTTCCTGAAAGGTCTTCCACGTTTTGAATGCTTTTACCTAAAATAATACAAGAACATCTCAAGCTGCTGTATCTCATATTTCCATGGTTTCAGAATAAAGGAGGCTTCCACTGGTTTGCCAAAAATGCATCCAGTAGTAAAGCACTCCAAAAAAGACTGACATAAAGTAAAACTCAATACCTTGATGGCCGATTTTCAGAGATTTTATTCTTTCTGTAGCCTTCTGTTTCCTCTTTTCTTCAAGTTTTTCTCTGTTAAGCTGTCTCCTCAGAAATCTCTCTTCTTTTTCTCTAGCCTGAAGATACAAATAGGGTGGGAAAGTGTGTGATCCAGAGTAAGATATGAACAGGCTTTCAGTTCCCTTATCCAAGTTTCCCTTTATTATCTAAGTTTATGAGCCCATGTGAACTATCACTATTAGCTGGATTCTGGTGTGTCAGAAAACAATGCAGACCACACATTTTCTTCCTGTGGCTCTCCAGATGTTGTCCAAGTATAATTCCTGGCAGCTTCATTCAGTACAGACAGTGCCCCCATGCCCCATTTTGGCTGGCAGGGTGCTGCAGGAAAGTCCATCCTGTCTCTCCATCCCCTCAGCCAGCCCACAAAGAACTATAATGCTGATCTGGCCCTCGAAGAAATCCAGTTTGACACTGCTGTTTTAGAGAGTTGTTGAGGCCACTTGGAGGTTTATCTGTGTCATCAGGGTCACCTGAGTAGCGAAAATGGGTGTGGAGCCTTCTTGGAACTGTTGAAAGGACTGTGTGGCCTTTGTCTTTTAAATGCAGATGGACTGCTGAATCTTATCCTGATGGATTTGTTCTGTTTGTGCCACTCTTCTGAAGACAGCAAAATCCACATTTTTAACAGAGATGACTGCTGGTTTGAAAGAGGGGTTGAAGAGGCCATCTATGTCAAAATTGAACAGCCCTCTCTAAACAGAGGGGGAGAGATACATCATCTATCTCCAGTCTACAACACAGTCCTTTCAACAGTTCCAAGGAGGCTCCACTCCCATTTGCACCACTCAGGTGACCCTGACAACACAGATAAACTGTAGCCTCAACAACTCTCTAAAAGAATACAAATAACCAGCTGTCTGCAAGGAGTATAAATCCTTCCATTCCCCACCATCCAATCAGAGCTGAAGAAGCTTCTTGGATGAGAAGTGAAAGTCTTCAAAGAAAAACATGAAAGTCTAGTTGCCTCTCGAAAAAAGCACCTTTGGGATTCACTGAATTTAACAGAAACCTAAATCTTGGAGAAGAGATGAGATGAGATGAGACAGATGGCTGAATCAAGATTGGAAAGGATAAACCTTATGAGAAACTTAGATATACTGCAATATTTTGATCCAATGGATTTATATAATTACTGTCATGTACTTGGTACTTGATTTGAACATAATTTTCATTAAGAACTGTGATTACAATAATAAATATTAATACAAATTAAACTTACAGAAAGAAAAGAAAATAGAAAAAAAATTACAAAAGCACAGGAAACAAAGAGCATAAGAAAGAAAAAGAAATATATAAGGATGTGATACAAATATAAATACATTTACTAACTCTTCACCCCCTATGAAGTTGCAAACAAATATTTCTTCATCCCATATCCCATCCCTTTTCTATAGGAAAATCCATAAAACATCCACTTTTTGAACCTGGTGTTATCCAAAAGTAAAGGGTTGCCAAGACTTTGTAAAAAAAAAAAAAAAAGCCTTATTTAACTAATAGGTCCCAATAGGCCTGAAAAAGTATGGAAACTGCTGAACTACCAGCATATTATAAACAAAACTTAGGGTATTTGCCTACACAGACAGTTCTGATGTTCTCATGGCCAAAATATAATCAATGTCTGTGCTTATTGTTAGAATGAATCCTGAGTTTCGTGAAGATCCTTGCTTTGTTGAGCATCATTTGGAATTACAGTATTTTTAAACTCCTGAGAATCTTCATGGACTTTGGACTAGAACAGTTAACAGAAGTAGCCTGAGAAAACTAAGTAGAGTGGGGGAGGAGGTGGAAGAGCTACAGGACATATCTGCAGGAGAAGCCTCCCTCCCTGCCACTCAGAGCAGCTCAGTTCAGTGAGGCAGATTCAAGCATGCAGAGCAGCTTGAATTAATTACCGCGAAGAAGAAAGGATAAGGCTAAGAGGGTCCCCAGGAGAAAAGCTACTATTTAATACAAAACCCTTTGAAGATGTCAAACTGCTTCTGTTTTATTTATTATGTCCCAGAAGCCTCCTCCTGGTGCTGTCTGCTAGCAGCTCCAGTTCTTATTCTGATTACTAACCACGTTACAGAGGTGGTCAATGGGCCACAGCAAGGAGATGGTTTTGAAGCTGGCACACAGAGTATCTTCCACCTCCCAGGCAATAAAATATAGCCATTGGCATCTTCAAGCCCTGGCAACGCTAAAAGCCCTTGGCTGAATTCTGTATCACATATTTTACCTTTTAGACAGCTCCTAATAAAGCAAGAGGCATCAATGAGAGACACGAGAGTTTTTATGAATATTTTCTATTTCTAGAATAATGGAAAAGCAAAGCACACAGAATTCACAGGCCTAGAACTCACAGTCTCCTGGTTTCTAGACTAGCACCTTCATTACCACACCAAACTGGCTCTCATGTATTCATGTGCAATCCCTCTCCCTCTCTCTTCAGTATTTTCAACCTTAAGGGATTTTGTCCCAAAGTTTCCACTGCTTTTATCCCTTTAATCAGTTCTTCTGTACTGACTAGGGTTAAATATATTATGAACAATATCAAATGTGGAACAAAAATTATGGTTCAGAATTTCACTTTCATAAACCTCTATTAAATCATAGTCCACTTCTCCATAAGTAAGCTACTGAAGTAAATGAACACTTAGAGATGAAAACGTGCGCTATTCTACTTTGCTGTTGTCTTTCCTCTTTTTCCTCTAATTCAATCTCTTTCCTTCTTATTGTTTGTTATTAATACATAGCAACAGCTCCTAGAAGAGCTAGCTGTATTTCAGAATCATCTCAGTCTGCAGTTTCAAGGATACCAAAAAATATGGTGACTTATAAACTATGAGTATAAAAATCATAGTCCCTGGTGGGTTGTGGTTTCTAGTGTGTGCTGCCACTGAATTTATAACCCCTCAAAAATCAACAAAAATCCTGTCAGAGGACTTACAAAAAAATAAGCATATGACGAACACAGTATGCATACAAAGAAGAAATTGCTTGAAAGAAATGATTCCTCAAATTAATCTTTTTTCCAGCTGGTGAAATTTTATGGGTCATCAGTCAAGATGAAATAGAACCTTTGATAGAAAACTAGACAAGCACATCAGAATATCAAATGGTACAGATGAAGAAAACCAGGGCAAGACATCTTCAGACTAACAGGCAATATCAAAGAAATTCTTTTACTAGCACAGTTGACAAAAGCAACGCTCTCGACCTGGGAAGAGTAAAGGCAGTGATATCATCCCCACCTGAGTATGGGTGCCTCAGAGACACAGATCTCAGTTTTCTCTCACACCTGGCATTCCAAAATCCTTAAATCCCCTGTCTCCAAGTAAGCACACCCACACAAGCATAGAAATAGAAAGGCTGCCCCCTCAACAAAGCTTAATATTTAGAAAAGGGTTGCAAGTTATTTTTTTAAAAGCAGCCATAAAACCAAGTTTTTAATTTAGACTTGTAGTCAGGTTCATGGAAGTCATTAGCCAATTTTGCAATTATTAGTGGCAATTCTTCATTCATTCCCACAAACAGTTTCTGAAAGAGACTGCTGTTAATCTCATTTGGCAGAGCTAAGCTGAAAATAAATGATTCCCATTTTAAATTGAGTTGATCTGTTAGAACATTTTATATGCCAATTCTTAAGAATCTAGTAAATAGTTCTTGCTTAAGCCAGGTATACGGATATAAACAACATGTGAATTTTTAAAAGACATGTTAATAAGATGCTAGATGGTTGTGGAAAAGTTGTCATTTTCTCCAAATACATTTTGAGAATCAAAAGGTGTGCCCTTTTGCTGTAGACCTATGTCTCTACCACATTTTAAAAAGCAGGTTTCAAACATGATTTGGGGAGATTTGTATTTCAGTGGAGACTTACTGATGAATTGTCCATAACAAAAGTGGCAAAGACTAAAAGACCCCCTAAAAGGTAGCTGGAGCTTTATGTATTATGTTTCATACTGCCAAATATTAACCACCCAAGGCATAAAGCATACATTCACAGTTATGAATCCATAAGCCAACCATCACAGCAGAAACATTAAAAGAATGAAATAAAATTTAAAACAATCATTGTTGGCCTAATACAATCATCTTATGTTCATAAAGAATGAAATGTATCCCCTACTGGCAAGTTATACTAAAGGATCTTGAAGGAACCTAGGAACCAAGCCATATCAGTTAAAAAAGCCCTCTGAACTGTACGCACAAACCTATTGAAAATTAAAGAAGCGTTGCAGTGTAACTGGCTACAAGTAGCTCTCAACTGCTACCATGAGGGTTCTTCCATTTTGTATCTATTGTCATTTTTGAGTCGTCTTCAAAGATATTCCCATATAAGCTACACTGTGGTAATCTAACCAGATAGTGATGAGGCAAATGTCACTGTTGCTAGAGCTTCTTGCTCCAAGCAAGATTCTAACTGGTGCGCTTAAAGAAGGCTCTCATCCTTCATTTCCAAATCTAGCAGTAGCTGTGAGTTCAGGGTGACCTGAGATTCCCCAACCAAGAAATAAATCCAGAGAAGACAAAATGCCAGATTTCTGTATAAACAGCAATTTTGGACCTGAACTATAACCTGTTTTGTATCAGCCTCTTGTAACCTCTAGACAAGAGTGTCACAGACTCTCTGGTCTGGCCCAAGATGAATATATTTAACTGGGTATTACCAGCATACTAATACCTCATTTCAAACTGAAGGACAACCTGTCCTAGTGGTTTCATACAGGAGTTAAAAAAAAGACCCTGTCATCCCTTCAAGGTAGACCAGGTCAGTAAACAAGCACCACAAGAAATATTTTGTTGACATAAGTCATAATAACTAACAGAATGTTAAACACATGGAAGCATTTCTCCTTTT
Organism: Psammodynastes pulverulentus; assembly: GCA_025802295.1. Taxonomy (NCBI): domain Eukaryota; kingdom Metazoa; phylum Chordata; class Lepidosauria; order Squamata; family Psammodynastidae; genus Psammodynastes; species Psammodynastes pulverulentus. The sequence goes on along the minus strand of JAOYMU010000001.1, from coordinate 95,363,968 downwards.
CTTCTTTTTATACCAGAGTCAAAGAAGATGAACCTTGAGTTTCTTTCTCATGCCTTCCTATTTTTCCAGTCCAGTTCGTGTTTTCCTAATCACTGTGGATATTTGTTTTAAATGCCATCTCTGCACAAAGGATTCCCTATTGTGCTAACCTCTCCTCTCTTACCACCAACTGGCACTGTCTGCTTGAGGAGAAAGAGATTGTAGAACAGTGCTTCTGATCCCCAAACTTGCAGACAGTCCAGAAAGTTACCATTGTCAACCACTGGGTGAAAAATCAAGTACAACCAGGAAGAATGCAATCCAGATTTTGTTGAAGGTTGTCTACCAAAGCAACCCAAGATACTTATGTACCATATCCTGACTGAACTCTATTTGAGTCTATCACATAATTTGCTTTTTCTATGACATTCTGTAGTTGAAATTTTACCATTTTTTAAACAATCTTCTGTAGAAATAGAAGGCTAGAAACAAAATGTAGCCTGATCTGGGGGAGATCTCTTCAACAATGCATGTTGACTGCCTCTTTTAAAGCATCTAGTATAGCCAACTCTCCTAGATAGTCATTATCATTTACCAATCTAGTACTCAGTCCTTGTCCCCTAGTGCAGGGTTTGGCAACTTTAAACACTCAAAGAGCCATTTGTATCCATTTCCCACAGAAAAGAAAACACCGGGAGCCACAAAACCCTCCCCATGCCTGACTATTTCCTGAGCGGCCACAAAATTAGCATATGTAGTTGAATTAAATGTTCTGTTTTCTTCTGAAACTTTTCTTTTCCTGGATTTACCCATGGTTGGTCTATTGGGGGTTGAACTGTTGTGACACATATTTTGAGTGACAGGGAGCCACATCAGAGGAATGAAAGAGCCACTAGGGCGGGTTGCTGACCCCTGCCCTAGTGAAAGGACCCAAAAGGAGTATACATTTAAGTTACAGGCTACAGAGCTCTTCTTTATCAGACTTCATGAGCCAAAATGAATTTTGTATCACTGAACAAGACTTTGCTCCAGTCTCAATTTCAGACACTGGTCAGGTATAGGAAAAACAAGAATTTGAATGACTTTATCAGCAAAACACTATGCAGATTGGCAGATCTTCCTACTTATCTCTTCCTGGTAGGAGCAGGCCATCTTAACAAGCACCGCTGAACAACAAACCAATGACACAACAAGACAAATAGTGATAGTTCACTGGCCTGATCTTTACAGGTTAAGCTCTTATCCACAATTGTGCTGCTTTTTGTACAAGTAATGTGTGATTTATTGCTAGTGTTTCATCTGCAAGAACCAAACATAAAGCATCATATGATTGGCAAACTGAGAATTGCTGCTGCAGGATAATCACTTCAAAAGCTGTGTTAACTCCTCAGTAAAACCAAGCATTTGATGAAACACACTGCAAGTTCCTGGGAAATCCCAAAGCACCTGGTAGAATCTGCTCATTATTCATTTGAGGTTTTGGCCCTTGGAGACAAACAACCAAAACAAGAATCTTCAAGAATCTAATGCAATCACAGAAATCCTAGCTTTAGAGTCATTTTAGTGCATTCTATTTGTAGAGATGGCTTCGTCAACAAATCATTAAGAGTGAGGAAGATGTCAATTACTTTTCAAGCAAGTATATTAGTCTGGTTTCTATGTGGGTTTAGAATTAAGCTAGATACTCTTTAGATATTTTGGTCTGCAAATGAATCAAGAACTGTATGTCTTTGTCATTCATCATAACAGTTCTTACTCCTGAAAAAAAACAGATCAGTAAATATTGATGAATTGCAGGATTTGGTGGAAATATGAGCTACAATTCTAAAAAATATAGTAAAAAATCCTGTGAGAAACATCTTTCTAAATACAGATGTTGCATTTGTGGTATTAATTTTCATTTTTAAACCTGAATACCGAAAGTTGTCATATTTAATTGGCAACAGACAGCAGCAAAGCCAAATGTTTCTGCTCACATGGCTGGGCAACTATGAATGAATTACAATCATACAGAAACAACTATGCCCCCATTTCTATGCAGCAAAGCAATCTGTTCCAGTAATACAGATAATTTAGAATTGCTGAGTACTATCAACATATTGTTGCCAATAATGTTACACAAATACACCCAAGTGGAGTATCGGGGTCAAAGCTCAACTTGAAGGTATCTTTATCTTTATCTATTGGAATATGAACTGATCATTGGCACTAAAATATAATCAAAGCAGTAATCATAAATTACTGGGAATTCATAAAGGCTCACCTTGCTGCTTTCTGAGTAAGCTCCAGAGGAAAGTCAGGGCAAAGCAATTGCAGTAAGCAGTGGTACTCCTTGGCAGTCAACAAGTCTGCAACAGAAAGCAAAAGCATTAAATGTGAGGTGAATAGTCTCCTCAGCATTGAGGATGCATCATGGACTTCTTCATTTATTTTTAGGATATAGGTAGTCTTTGATTAATGATCACAATTGGGATTGGCAACTTATTATTAAATAAAGCAATCGCAAAATGGGGAATCATGTGATTGCAACTGTGCTTATGATTTTACTTTATATTTCTTGTTTCTCTACTCCCCTATCCTTTGAAATGCTCATCCCAGTCCTGGAATAATTAGCAAGGAGTGAGTTGTTATATTTACATTCATTGAAGAGAAAGGGATAACAAAACAGTAAACAGACACGCAATGAAAAATACACATCAAAAGGAATCTTTGCTGGTACAAGCAGCCCCAAACATGTGGATGCTCCAACACTGGCATTTTTAAAAAAGAGACCGAACAACCATTTATCTGAAATGCTGCAAGGTTTCCTGCTTGAGCAGGGGGTTCCACTTCCAACTCTGTTATCCTGTGTTTGAGGTTGGGACCTGTGAACACACTACTAGGCAAACTGCCAGTATATATCTCATTATGTGCCTGCTTACTCTTTTGTAACCAGAAGAAAAGGAAAAAAAAAACAGCTCAGGCACAGGAGAGATTGCCTAAATCACTTATTTAGACAATCTTTCCTGGGCCTGACCTGTTTTGGTTTTGTTTGTTTGCTTGTTTTCCCCTTCACACAGCAGAGAGACTGAAGAAGAAGGGAGACATGAGAGCACAATTTGCCTAGTGTGGTTGGGGATGCCAGTGCTAGTGCATTCTTTTTGATGTGTATTCCCCATTGTGTGCCTACTTATCCTCTTGTAATCCCTTCCTCTCCAAACTCTCCTCTCTACAAGAGAAGGAAAAGGAGGAAAAGGGTCAGACACAAGACAAATGTACTGACTATTTTAGCTATCATGTGACTGAGGTATGCTGTGAAGTTGTAAATGTGTGCCTTGGTTGCAAAGTTATTTTTTCGCAGTATCATAACTTCAAGCAGTTGTTATATGAGGTGATCAATAAGTGAGGCCAATAAGTAATCAGAGATTACTAATTAGGCCGAAAAATCATTAAATCCTACTTGTAGTTCAGGCAGGGCTTTTCTTCGGCGCCGAAAGGTGCCGGAACGCGCCCCCCGTCGCGTGCTAAAAAAACCCGGAAGTGAT
>JAOYMU010000001.1:95190972-95202530 GCA_025802295.1 Psammodynastes pulverulentus | reverse complement strand
AGCCTTTTGCCCTGTTATCCATCACTATCTTGCCAGGAGACTCACCGTTTCCTTGATGTTTCTCTTTTTGTTTTGCACATACTGTACACAGACAAGCCCTTTGGGGGTTATTTTTTTTGCCACTCATTCTAAGCCTCAGCTCATTCTGAACTTTAGTGTTTCTGATCCCATCCGTACAGATTTGGGCTGCATCTTGATAATCAATCTGCTTTTGTTATCTTTACAATTTTTTTTTAGATTTGTCCTTTTTTTTAATCTCTTACTTTATCAGAGTTCTTTTGCAAGCACAATTGCATCATCAGCTGTTTTTCAGTTTTCTTTCTGTTCTCTGTTATTTGTTTTTGGGCCTTAATTATCTCGCTGTTTATAATTATGCAACTCCCCTGAACTTTTTTTTTCCCCCTTCAGAATTTCCATCCATGCAGTACTTTCTACTTTTTCCCTGACTTTACTGAGATCAGCTCTTTTGAAATTTAGAACATTAATCTAGCTATTTCGTTCTCTCTGTCTGCAGTATGGGGAATTTGAGGATTACATGATTGCTCTCTCCCAAAGTTCATACTTCCCCCTTTTCAATCTGTTAGTATCTCTCTTCCCCATTAGTAAAGTATGAATTACCATATAACTGATCTCCTGCTTCCTTTATTCATAATTTTGTATTTATTTATTTGTTTGTTTATTTGTTTGTTTATTTTGTCATGTTTATGTAGCGTATATTAGAAGTGGAGACCTTTGCAACAAATTTTCATTTTAATGTATGCCTATTAGTGTACATTCAAAGTTACTCTAACTTCTAAGTTCTAATTCATTGTTTAGACAATGAACTTGTCTTCAAGGCAGAGCAAGGACCTGTTGGATTTCCCACTTGTCATAGATTTGATTCGCAGTTGACATTGGAATAGTTGAAATCTCCCATTGGTGATTTCAATGTTGTGTTTCCTTGGCATTTCAGTCATCTGATTTGTGAAGATTTCGTCTATATCATTAGCTTGTTAGGTAGCCTGTAGTACGTTCACAACAACCTCTTTATTGCTTGTTTTCTCCTTAATATTCTTTTTTTTTAAGTTTTTTATTTTTTATTTTCACAAACATATCATTACATGAACAGCACCAGTCCTGGGTGTCTTACATTTTAAAACAAATATGACCACTTGTTTCCTCCTTAATATTTATCTAGATGCTTTTGACAGAGTTTTCATCCTTGATGGCATTAATTTTACAGATATCTCCCCTTTCTATTTGTTACCCCAAAAATTTATAACCTTCCTGTGCTACATTGCAGTCTTGAGTTCCATCTCATGTATTTATCATGCTGGGCTCTAGCTCTTGGCTTCTTTCAGTCTTAAATCCACGCAGCTTCTCCTCATTCTCTGAGGATGAGTCCTCTGCAGAGGCCACGATATGTAAGAATTGATGCCTCTTTGTGAACTCAACTGTGAAAGCAACTCTATATTACATTGGGATTCCACAACCATCTGTTGTGGAAAAAAAATCTACCATCTTGATTTTTTTTGACTGAGCCTGCCCTGTGTGATACTGAGCATGCTTGCTTAAGGCTAAGTTACACTTACTTACAAATAGAGAGCTAGACTATGATTTCATGAACTAGGCATCTAGATAGAAGAGTTGAATTTTAAGCATTTGCACTCTTAATTTTCTGCTTTAAGCATCACACTAAGTCACATTTTGCTTAAGAGTGGTTTGTTGAAAAAGTGATGATTGGCTAGTTTCACATAACCATATCCAGACAAAATCAGACATACAAACACACAATATGGATTAACATAACAATCATTTAGGGATTTGATTTATCTACTGTAGCGTGCAAGAGTTTCTAGTCTCATTTGATGTTAAGCATGCGTGAGTTTCTAGTCTCACTTGACATTGAGCAATGTGTCTACAGCATTTTACTCCTCATACGAATTAGCAGTTCATTTAAGGTGCAAGAAAGCAGAGAGATGATTTTGGAAATATTTGTCCAACTTGTGGCTCCTCCTGGAGTATTTAAAATCTGCAAAATGGCAGGCATAATATTGTAATCTGAGCCCTACTTTCTTTGTACAAGCATTAATGTCTGTTTGCCTCTCTCTCTCACACACACACAAACACACACACAAGGAATAGATATTAGTGCACAATATTGCTCTCACAGTCCTGCTCTCATTGTGCATATATCCTTGCATCCCCGACACTAGGCTCTGAATGAATAGAGAGCGATCTTCTTTACATAGCCCCAGATTAAGTTCTATTTAATAGTTGTATGCACATTTATAGGTAGTGTACAGCAGGTTTCAGTTTCAAGTGGATATTTTGATCAGTTGCAGTATTCTTCAAACGGGACAACTTTTAAGATGTGTGGAATTCAATTCTTAGAATTCTGGGAATTGAGGTCCACACATCTTAAAGTTGCTCAGTTTTAAAAACACTGTTCTATTGTATAAGATTCTCATTAATCTTCAACTTGGATAATGACTGCCAATAAGGTTGAGATCAGAATGGGACCACTATAAAACAGGAAGGACGCCCATGTGTTTCCAAGCAAATTCAGATTTATTGAAATACAAAAACATAAAAGAATTAAATCTACATGGCACCCCTTTCCCAACAAATCCTAAATACATATTGAGTCCAGTTAATCTACAAGTTTATCCTTTTGCCAGTTACCCTAGATCAAAAGAATGAATCTTCCAAGTCATATCATCTAAATTATTTTAATGACAGGCAGTGATTATGGGACCTTTCAGAGCCAATTAATATGATGAACTCAGTTAAGATGTTTTGACTACTTACGAAAATTTATTCTGCACATGTTTGGAGCTAGTGCTGTTTTCATAAGCACTAGCACTAATGATGTTTCACTACTGGAGCTTAATGGAAATTACACCTTACCATGCTGTGTGAACACAGCTGTTGTGTTGTTGCCAATTGCGTAGTCTATGAATTTTTTTTTTTTTAAATCTGAGCCTCAAATTTCCCATTTATTTTCTTACAGGATTATTTTTACTTATGCTACTTCAGACATTGAAGCTGTTCAATAATTTGTTAGTTTGGGATGAATATTCTGAAAATATTTAGAAATTGCACCTATTATACAAGTAATAGAAAATTTACTTTGTCTAGAAATTTTATTAGTACAGTACTGTGTAAAGGAGCACTTTGGATAAGTAAACCCTTTAAATCTTTAAAGCACTTTTAGTCTCAGTCTACAAGGTCAGCATGACTTCAGTTACAGTTTTAAAAGGCAAAGTTTAGCAAATTCCAAGTAACATTTTCATATTTTTCCTGTACCGTGAATTTTAAGGCTTCAGATGTCCTGTTTTTATGGGCAGTAAGCACTAGTCACAGACAGTTGTAATACTTAACAATCAATACAACATTTATAAAAATTTCAGATGTTTCTCTGTATTGGAAGATTGTTTGCTTTCTGGGGAGAACCAACAAGAGAGTTAGTAAATACAGTGTCAAAAGCAATGCACTTTTAAGTACCGGTAGTAGATTTAATTAGCTTCAACACATTAAAACTGCAGGTTAATTATACATGTTTTCTTTCTTCAATAAGTTGCATACTTCCATAATCGCGCAGTTTAACCTCTCAGGAACTTTGTTAGTTTCTGCTGCCTTGCTTTGCAGATGTAAAAAAAGGGACAGAAATGAATGATACAGAACCCAAAATTGCGTAATTTGGAACCTTTCAAACGTGCTAAGTTACTAAACTCCCAGGATCATCAGCCTATTCAGCTAAACGCTTTAGGGCAGCAGACTGATTAAAGCAGCAGGATAATCATGCTCTGCTGTTTTTCTTACAAGCATTGCATGTACAGCCAAAGGGACAGAACTTGCAATTTGCTGCTGTGGTGGCATTCTGTCCAAACGGGCACCATCCTGTGGTTGCTACTGTGCTAGGAATAGTGGGATTAAAGTTCTAAATTAGGCAGATTGTTTGAAAAGATATTTTTTAAAAAAGAGAGAGAGCGCCAATTTGTTAAGGCACCAGGCTAGAAACCAGGAGGCTGTGAGTTCTTCTCCCACCTGAGTCATGAAAGCCAGCTGGGTGGTTTGGCCAGTCACTCTTCCCTCACAATGTCAGGCTTGAGTGGCAAGCTGGTCAGTCAACTCCTGTCAGCTCAGTAACTAATAGATCAACACTTGGTGGATTCCCCCCATCCCCCCATAAAAAAGCAGCTTGTGCACTTGTGGGAAAATAGTAGGAAGAAAATAAATAAATAAATAATGCAGGGTTATTTTTAATGTACCGCTAGTGATAGATGTGGAAAAGATGATACAGTGATACAGGTAGTCTTCGACTTACAGCAGTTTGTTTAGTGACCGTTCAAAGATACAACGGCCCTGAAAAATGTGACTTATGACGGTTGTGCACAGTTACAACCTTTGCAGCATGATCATGTGATCAGAATTCAGATGCTTGGAAAGTGACTCATATTTATGACGGTTGCAGTGTCCCGGGGTCCTGTGATTGCCTTTTGCGAGCTTCTGACAAGCAAAGTCAATGGATAAACCACATTCACTTAACAACCATGTTACTATCTTAACAACTTCAATGATTCACTTAACAACTGGGGCAAGAAAAGTCGTAAAATGGGGTAAAACTCACTTAACAAAAATGTCTCACTTAACAGCAGAAATTTTGGGTTCCACTGTGGTCTTACGTTGAGGACTACCTGTAGTTTACAAAGTTTGAACTTCTACATATATACACTGAAAGACTCACCAGTGTTTTAGTCATACAGTGCAATTAATTTGGGATATTTTGTTTATGGGGAAAATAAAATCCCATCTGGAACTGGTTACGGCAAGCTTGGTCAACTTGTTCTCCAGATGTGGCAGAGTCCTATCATCCTCATACCTCTGTCTGTTTTTGTTGTTCTTGATGTGCATTACATATTAAGAGCAGCAGGTTGGGAAAACTATGCTATAGAGAGGCAATGATCATTTGAGCAGATAAGTACATTTGTTTTAATACTTTATGGGTACTGAACTATGAAAGATAGTCCTTAATTGACATATGACTGAGATATAATCTGCTAAACCCTTTTTTTTCTGAAATATAAACTTTAGGAAAATGAGCTTAATGGAAATTGTGGTGTTGTAATCTGACACATTACTATGTTTTCAAAGTGACTTACAGTAGATTTTACTAATATATACTTCTCTGAGACCATGTGTCATTGTGTTATATTCATTATCATGCCAGTTTTTAAATTCTTTTTTGTGCTGCTGTGCAAATGTTTTATACAGAGAAGATTGACTGGTTGATGCCTTTTTTGAGGTTTAGGTTGATTGTTTGTTTTCTCTACCCAGTCATTTATAAAGTATAATTTTCACACTGCTTCAAGTCCAAACAAGCGCTAGAAGTTTGAGAAGCAGATTTATAAAATGTATGTTTAATTGGGATTGTCAAAGCACCCAGCATATAGTTAGTGTTCATAATAAACAGCATTTCCAGCATCCTGGGCTCAGACATAATGGAGCTGTTTTAAAAGGCTGATTAATATTTTGTTTTGATTTAGTGAAGAAAAGATAGGGGTAAATCCATCCTTATGTACCTCAAGCATTTAGGAATTTCTTCTAGGAGAGAAATTAAGTTGCTTACAATGTTAAATAGAATTGCACTGGCTACCAGAAACTGTAGTTAAGAAACCTGTTTGTCTTTTTACTGTTTGTATTATAGCTACACAGACAGTGGTAAACCAGGTAATTACAATGCTCCAGGTGAGGAAGACGTTTCTGTAACTCCAAAGAAATATTATCCAAACAGCTTTTTTGTCTTAAAAGAAAAATATTCATTTCTGGAATATGATTCTTTTTTTTAAAAGAAAGATACTCTCCTTTAAGGTCTCTCTTGACTGGTAATCTTTTGTCTTGAGTATGCTCACATTGCATTAATTGGTATTTAATATCCATCTGTCTGCATTTTACATATATCTCGACAGAGAACACTAACAGTAGCAGTTGCCCATGAAGTTAAGGTTCAGTTTTTAGCACTGGGCTTGTGGTATCTTTGACTCATTGACACAGTTGTTATGTTGGGTTTTGACTTTCACTATATTTCCCAAAGACCAAATAGGTAGCAATCATCCCCACATCTTCCTTTAGGCCAACATTTAGTAGTATAAAAAGCAATGTGGTATTTTCTGTTCGCCTGTTTGTTTGAATGTAAGTTTTGTATTTTTTCCAGTGCTTTTGCACAGCATTTGCCATATTATGGTAACAGTCTGTTTTGTAATTGCGGCTTCGGACTGTGGTAGATTGGGTATCATTCTTTGATGATTGAATTGCATGTGACAAATGCAGCAATCCTAGTTCCAGCCAATTGTTTTGAAATGAATGACTTTTGTTCTGTTGGACTGTAATATTTGTGAATTCAACAAATACAAAAAGGGTACGTGTTCTAGTTTTCTAGTTTGTGATGGACTTGATTCAATTAACCTCACATATTTTTAGATGGTACAGTAACAGTTTAAGGAGATGTCATATTGATCCAGTCATATTGGATAACTTCTGTTTAACCGCCAATCTTTCATTTGGAAGAAGACTTTGAAAAAGGCAATGAGTTTCCAGGTACAGAGAATCCTATTAGAATGTACTATATTTGGTGTTGTTGGACCTTTCAGAAGCATTTGATATTATCAAAGATGATATCCTGATTAATTGATTGTGGGGGTTGAGAGCAAGAGGCACATTTCTGCAATATTAGTCAGAGGGTGGAGGGAAGAGCAGTTGGCTTGGCTCCATCAATGTGGGATACCTCAGAACTCAGTTCTCTCCCACGTTCTCTTTATATCTCCATGAACCTGCGGAAAGAGATTATTTGTTGGTTTGGGAATTAGGTGTTGTCAGGAGACTGATGACACATATACATCACCACCGCAAGAAGGGCTAGGAATTATCCCGTGTCCTGAGACTGCAAGTAGCTGGTTGGGTCAAACAAACAAACTCAGATAAAATCCTTAAAGATAGAGCTGCTATGTGTAGGCAAACAATATCATTTGATCTTGATCCCTAAGTTGACTCTGGGTAGACTTGCATTTTCCTTAATGAATATATCAGTGACTTGAGAGTCCTTTTGGATTTGCAACTACTGTTCAAGCATCAGGTAGAAACTTTGGCCTGAGGGCCTTCACCCAACTTTGGCTGGTGTGCCAGTTATCAGCATTTTGAATCAGAATGTCCTTATAATAGTGACTCACACCTTTATCACCTCGAAGACTGCAGTACAATTTACATGGGGTGGCCCCTGAAGCCAGCCCACAATCTTAGCCAGCAAGTCTAAAATACAATGACTCAACCGCTGACTAAAAGAGTAGTTTGGCATTTTGCAAAGCTATGGAAACCATTCTATTTTGGCTGGCTTTGAGTACAGCAAGTTGCTTACATAGGGTTTATGTTTGTTTGTGGTTTATTTTCTTTGTAAACCATCCTGAATCATGAGCAGTTTGGGACTATAGGAATTTTGTCATTAAGTAAATACATAAAACCCATTGTTCTGTGAATGATGTTATGACAACAAAGTTTTGTTACCTGACTTGAAATTGAATACCCCATTAGAAAATAATTTACATAGATAGCCGTTGCTTTAAAGTTCTAAGGAATAATACTGGATATCTGTGTATATTTTGTTTAAAAAAAGATTGGCAAGCTTCATTTCAGCCTAGTGAAACATAAAATTTTAGCAGGCTTAATGATCTTTCATGCATATTTGTTTTTGCATTCAGAAGTTATGGTTTTCCTGTTTATGTGTCTAGCTAGGTTCTTTCTTAGATTGCTGATCCTGGGTGCTAATTCATACTGTGCTAATAGTCCAGCTTCTATATGATGCCATCCCAATGCAATTGGCAGTAATCTGTTCTTCCATTCATGCATCTCTTTCTTGCATGTGCAGCTGAAACTCATGTGGTCAAGCACAAGCCCTAAGCTTCTTTGAAAATTAATATTTTAACTTTAAAGCATAAGATATATATTATGTAGAAAGAAAAGATGCATCTTTTCAGAAACAGCCATTAACACTTGAAATTGAAAGGTATTGTGAAGTTAGTCTCTCTTTTCCTCCATATATATTTTTCCTGGTATTAAAAAAAGTTACAAAAAGTAGTAAGGAAACCTGGGGGTTTATAAAAGGAAAATGTTATTGGAACCTAATAATAATCACAGTAAGGCAAGATGATTGAAAAACCTTACTTAGAAGCATTTATTGGGAAGACAAAAGGTAATGAAATATGCAAAGATGATCAGCCCTGTTGGTTTCGTGTGACATTGGAGGAAACTGTGGTTAACAATATTGACCAAAGAAGCACTTCCACATGTAGAGCAAAGTTGAATATGTAGAACAATCATATCCAAATGTGTACAGCTCTGTGGGGAAAAAATCATCATCTCTGTGAGATGATGGAGATTGCACAGGTAGACCTTGATTGAGAATCACAATTGGGACTGGAATTTGCATTACTAAACCAATCTCATCTGATTTTTACAACCTTTTTTGAAGTGGTTGTTAAGTGACTCAGGCAATCATTAAGCAATTCCAGCTTTTCCCACTGAGCTTTGATGGGAAAGTCACAAATGGCAATCATGCAACTCCAGGACACTGCAACTGTGGTAAATTCATGCTCGTTTCCAAACACCTGAATTTTGATCAAGTGATACCAGGGCAACACTGCAACAGTCGTAAGTGCAAGGACTTGTTGTAAATCGCTTTTTTCCCAGCACCATCGTAACTTTCAACAGTCATAAATTGAGGACTACCTGTAAGATGGCTGCAGCAGAGTTTAGTTGTCTCCTAGTATGGGAAACTTGAAATGTAATTGGAAATGTAATATCCAATATGATTGTGCCCAGCTGGATGGGTACCATTTAGCTGTTTTAATTTATCATGTGTAAATTTTGATTACACTCGTGACAATTTATTTGCACATTTAAATCAAGAAAGTACATCCAAAAATTGCATTTTGGTGTACATGCTTTTATAAGAAGTGAAAATGAGATTGGTTCATAATATTTTTCAATCCAAGGGAAGTTTTCCATCATCCCTAGAGATCAGGAGTAAGGCTGCAATCAAAATTCTTCTACTGTGTGCTAATTATTAACACACTGCCTTTTATCAAGCAAGGTTAAGTTTTTAATCTCTTTTCTCATATTTGTTGACAGCTTCTTCCTATTTATGCTACTGCTACATTTCAGCAATATTTTTTTTTAAACTACAAGTCCTGTTAATGTTTGAGGCATTAGTGAAGCAGGGATTTGCAGCCAATCTTTTTCTTCCTTTTTTTTTTATTGCCGCTCCTTAACGACCTCTGTTATCTCTTTTTCACCCTGTTAAATTTGTGCTGTTAACCATTAGAACAAACTCTATAGTTTTCTCCTGTTTAAAGAGAACTCTCTAAATGGACCCTTGTGAGTTGGAAGAGAAGTGAGTGCAGAAAGACTATAGGTTGGGCTGATAAATGTTCCGATTCTGCCTTGGATGAAGCACCACTTTGAGCCCTTTATCTTTATTCTCTGGGCTAGGTGTGAATTGAGCAGATCCAAAGCTGGCTGCAGAAAAACAATGGGAGAAACATTTCCTCTCCAACCGTGAGGCAAAGTGCTGTCGGTTTAGCATAAGGTGACCAGTGCCGATTTTCAGCCATTTGTCCCGTGTCCCGCAGCGTTTATAAAAAGCCCCATATTTTTTTAAAAATGGGGAAAAAATTTTAAACTCCCCCACCCTTCTGCGCATGCACGTGCTTCCCCCCACCCTTCTGCACATGGACGTGCTTTCCCCCACCCTTCTGCACATGTGCGCTGTGCACCCACCCTTCTGCACATGCACGCGCGCACACTCCCCCACCCTTCTGCGCATGTGCACGCCTACTGCTCATGTGCGCTCCCTCCCCCCTCAATGATGTCCCGCTTTACCAAAGCTTAAAGCTGGTCACTTTAGTTTAGCACCTGAAGTATATTTCTACATGTTTTTCCAGGATCACCAAAATAATATCCCCTTCAACTTTTTTCTCTTTTCATGCGATGAACCAGATAGGCAGTAATAGTGTGTGTGTTGGGGGGGATTTAGGGTTGGGGTTGGTGCGGGAGAATAAACCCTTCATTGCTGAAAGACCCATCTATCTTCCACACTTCTTCTTATGCCTGTGCTCTCTTCCTCCACTCCACTTGAAAGGGCAAAATGCCTTTGGCAGGAAATCTACTTTTGCCCATTGGTCTGCCAAATTGTTCCGTTCCTTTTAAATCTTTGCCTCTTTCTGAGCTTCTCCTCTTCAAAGTTAAATTGGTCTTGGCCAGTTCCTGTCTGCTTAGTGTGTGTTTGAGGTCATGGGAACTTTGTACTTGTTGATGTAGATAAATCTGTGTAGGGGGATATTTTTTTTATGGATGATGCGCACAAAATGCTTAAAAATTACTTAGAAGCAGCAATATTTTTACAAGTTCATCTTGATTACAGCACCGGGCAGGCATTTTATCAGTTTGCAAGCCTTACACATTCAGCTGCTTCTGTCTTGGCAAAGAAGTGACATATTTGAGAATTCCTGCAGGACAAAAGTTCAAAGACAAACAAGTGGTAAAAAGAAGGTGTGTTTGTATGGATGAGAGGCAGAGGAAGAAGACACCACCAAAAACCAGGCTAGGAAGAATGGAAGTGCTAAGCCTCAAGAAGAAGATGAAAATCTTTGGTTTGAATGACATATGCAAGATAGGCATAGTGAAGTGTTGATGTGGGACATAAAGCAGACATTGAGGAGAAAGGTGGAGATATTTTAGTTCTTGTAATGGAATTTTAATGGGGTGGAATGGAATCTGGAAACATTGTGTCAACAGAGATTGTATATGCGCTATTATTTGTATAATAATAACATATTGATACTAGTATCTTTGTTAATGATAATACAATATATTATCTTGAGCAGAGGGTCGGACTAGAACAGCTCTAAGGTCCCTTCGAACTCTGCTATTCTGTTACTCTGTTATTTGCATGGTAACTGGGTAACAGAGCATTCTGTATAAGGATTTATAATACTGACAGTACAGGTTGTTCTATAGAAAGCTGGGGAAATAGGAAAAGAGAAATTACAGTGGGTTGCAGGGTACCTGAAAGGAGAACGGAATTGGCATATTCAGTATGCAAGAAAAGAATTGCTGCACTAGCTGGGTTGAACCTTCCTGTATGTCTAGAGTAAGTTTGCATTATATTTTCCAGGTATTTAAAATTGGTAGTAACATAAAATGTCACACCTGCCTATTTTAATTAGTAGGCAGGGCAGGAGAATTACTATTTCAAATAGGCTATTTAATTTTGGATACATGCTCACCTACATTCTCCGTTTGTTTGCAAAAATATAAAACCACATTTAAGTATTCTCTCCCCCCCCCCCCCCCAGTTTTCTACCTGTAGGAAATTGTATTTAGCCTCAGAGAAAAATACATGTGGAGAGGGAGAAAAGCACCATTGCTCAAAATGGAGAAAAATAAACCCACAGCAAAAAATTACAAAGCAAAACATAAAGGATTGGAGTAGTTACTGAGTTGTCAGATATGAAAAAATATACATT
>JAOYMU010000001.1:95107393-95119326 GCA_025802295.1 Psammodynastes pulverulentus | reverse complement strand
AGGTGGGTAAAATGAGGACTCAAATTGTGGGGGCAATATGCTGATTCTGTAAACCGCTTAGAGAGGGCTGTAAAGCATTATAAAGAGGTATATAGGTCTAAGTGCTATTGCTATTGCTATTGCTACTGTTTACAGAAAACATACTTGTATTCTCTTTGATCCAACATGCCCTGTTCTGATCTTCAGAGGAGTTCAGTTGCTCCTCTAAAGGGACAAATGAATAGCTTTTGAGCGAAGACTAAGACAGTGAAATGTATGGGAAACTGTGCTGCATTGTTGAGATGACCTTAGACTTCCCTTGGTGCCCATAATAATTCTCAGCCAGGTCCCTGAAGGTCCAGCACATTTGAAAGGGATCAGGTTGAGAAAAGTTGCTCTACAGTTTGTCAAAAATGAAGGCAAATAAACATGTTACAGGATAATGTTCCAGGATCCCATCTGGGTCAGTCACTAGGACCAGAGGTTTAGTCTTCTGAGCTTTCAGATTCATGCTGGAGCCCATCTTCAGGGAACTTGTCTCTCACCGGAATGTGTGTGAGAGAAGTTTCCTGAAGATGGGTTCCAACACAACCGGAAAGCTCGGAAGATTAAACCCCTGGTCTTGGTGACTGACCCAGATTGGATTCTACAGTTTGTATGGTCTACCGCTGCTTCTAAGGCAGCTGTGCATTGCTGTTTTTAAAAAAAACTGCTCTTTTCCTGGCAATTGGTTGATTTGCTTTTGGGATTGACAGATATTGATCGGGAGCGATTTGCCTCACCCATTTGGACTCACTCTTTACGGAGCTCGGATCTACTGGACAGACTGGCAGACGAAAAGCATCCAGAGTGCTGACAAAAGGACAGGGCTGGATCATGAGACTCTGCAGGACAACCTAGAAAACCTTATGGACATCCATGTCTTTCATCGGCAGAGACCTGCAGGTATGGAGGTCATCTGCAACAAGATAAGAAGTTACATGTCTTTGGGCTCCAAATAGAAAGAGTTTCAGGTTTTTCGTTCTACTCTGACAGTGCCATAATGTTTACAGTAGATGGCACCCATTGATATCCATCAAGTCCCCTTTTTAAAATTCTACAGGTAGTCCTCAACTTGTGACCACAACAGGGACTGGAAAATTAATTGTTAAATGGTGTGGTCATAAGTGAGGCATTATGTGACTACAGCCAATTTTACAATTTTTTTGGCTGTGGTCTTTAAGCAAATCACCGCAGGCATTAAATGAGACATCACGGGACCTGCCAACTTTCCCATTGATTTTGTTTGTCAGAAGCTGGTTGGAAAGGTTGCAAAGGGCAGTTATGTGGCTGCAGGACATGGCAACTGCTGTAAAATGCTCAAAGGATGCCACGTGCCCAAATCATGATCACATGACTATGGGGATGCTCTAAATGGAAGGACAGGTTGTAAGTGACTCTTTTTCAATGCAATCATAACTTTGAATGTTTGCTAAATGAGTGGTCGTAAATCAAGGACTATCTGTAATGCTGTTATTATTATTTTTTAATTAGGCAGGACCACATGTAAAAGCAGCTGGAACCACGCTAGATTTTGTTTTGTTTACACACACATTAAACTGCATTAGAGTAGAAATTAAGTTAATTTAATTCAGTTAATGGTAGTATTATTTATCACTCTACCCTTGTTGGCTGAAAAAAATTTAAAATTGGTATGGACTTTGGATGAGCTGGAGATTTTGCTGAAAGATTTGGAACCCTGAAGCATCAACTTGTGCATCTGTTTGTTTTTAATGGAAAGTACTCCTTTGCCCAATTCAGAGATGTATATTTATGCCTATAGAATTATGTAAATCACAGTTATTCCTAATCGCTTTCTTTTGATACATGGTTTTGCTATTGTCTCTTACAGTGCACACACCGTGCCACATTAACAATGGTGGATGCAGTCATCTTTGTCTCTTGGCTCCACTTCCTAAAGGCTACAGCTGTTCTTGCCCTACTGGCATCAACCTACAACCAGATGGCAGAACATGTTTATCTGGTGGGTCTCTTATCTTCGGTGGTTCTGTTAGTCCCTGGAAGAGAGTAAGGTCTCCTAAACCCCACATTCCAACCCTAGAAAAGTTATATATTCAAATTACAAGAAGTATTTTACTTACTTACATAAATACATTTTCTACTTCAGGTAGAATTTTATGTGTGTTGCAGTAGCTATTACTACTTTTCAGCTACTTTGATGGTGATGAAATGTCTGCATAAAAATTTGTTCCTATATAAATTATGTCTGATCACTTACTAAAGTAGATAGAATTTGGAGGAAGCGCTATGCTTTGTAGTATCAGACATAAATGCATTAACAGACATCTTGGTAAAGTATGAGTAGTTATATTTAGGAAATTCTTGCTGCTTTTCAATATTATGCAATATTTTGTTTTACTAATTTTAATAACATTAATTTAACTGTAAACATACATCAGTTTACATATGAGAATGTCGCTAGGATTTGTTGGAAACCAGTAATGTATCATCTGTTGAATGTGATAAATACATAATTCTTGTATTGGCTTGATATATGCATAAGCTGAAGACATGAATAATTTTGTAGATATGAGGCCTTATTTGTAGTTATTCTGATTATCACAATGTATTTTATTTGGCTTGCATATAGTAAGATATTATTGGTAAATTATATTGAACAATATTTTTCTTTATCCATATGCTTAAAAATAATTATTACATAGTTGAAGAACCACATTCAGTATTTCTTATGATCTTTCATCACCTTTATGGCCCTACTTTTATGGTCTTGGAAAAATGGGTGGCTTTATTCATTGCCAAGATCACCTTTGCCAGCTGAAATTTTTGCTGCAGTAAGAAGGGACATTTGAGAAAAGGAATTCCTATAATTATGCACTGAACTCCATTTTCAACTTTGCAGGAATGACAACCTTCCTGATCTTTGCAAGAAGGTCGGATATTCGTCTGGTTTCACTTGATATACCATATTTTGCTGATGTAGTAGTCTCAGTCAACGTCACTATGAAAAACACCATCGCCATTGGAGTCGATCCTGAAGAAGGTTGGCAATATGTAATTTAACCATTTTAAGTGTGGAATTATTCGGGGCAGAATAAATGAAAGGCAACCTGATTCATATTAAACAATACATTCCCCTATGTTCATGAAATCATTCTAAAATAAGCTGTTTTTTAATGTCCAAGTCTTATTAAAGCAGCCTGCCCCAAACTAATATGTCTCCAAATACCTTCAAATGCAACTCCAGAATTCCTATAGGCCATGTTGGCTGAAAATTTTGGGAGCTGTAGTCCCAAGATATCTACAAGGCACCAGATTGAAGAAAGCTGTTTTTGAGGGTAGCTGAAAAAAAAATCCCCTGCTTTAATGCTCTTATTCATATTCAAAAAGCAGCTTTCCCCAAATATAATTTTCAGGGCAATTGTATTCCACATAGGTCAAAGTGTAGTGTTTTTCAACCTTGGAAACTTTTAAGAAGTGTGGACTTTACCTCAGAACATGTTGCTGTGGTATTCTAAGAATTGAAGTCCACAAATCTTAAAACTGATAAAAGCATGTATGTGCTTGTGTATAGGTGTGTGTGTGTAATAATATATTTTATATTAATATTATAGTGATGGTGTGTGTCTTCATTAAATATCACATGGTATATTCATAAATTAATTGCTGCTGTTTTTGCTTTCCTTGACAGAGGGATATAGAGATACACACTTTCTTCCTTATTCTTCCATCTTTGGGAATTCTTTTTCTAGCAATAATAGAATAAATAATAGATTGGAGTCATAAAAGAACCTGAAGACACACTTTACAGTGTTGTTTTTCACCAAAATAATCTTAGATATTTATGGACTAACAAGGGGGTTTAATTTAAATAAATGCAACTAATGTTCTTATGTTTTCTCAACAGGAAAGGTTTATTGGTCAGATAGCACACTAAGGAAGATCAGCAGAGCTTCACTGGATGGGTCTCAGTATGAAGATATCATTACTACAGGTAATAAATAGATGGTTTGGTAAATACTGAACCTGCTATAGACTTTTTCAAAGATATGGATTCATCTTTTTTTTTTTTTTGCATTATCTTCACCTAATGCAATTTCTAAAACTCTAATGTAAAGTTGCCTTGAACATCCAGTGGATATTTTGAGGAGAAAGGATAGTATATATACAGTATATGTTACTGACGCTATAACAATAATATATTTCTGTTGACGTAGGATTGCAAACCACAGATGGATTAGCTGTGGATGCTATTGGCCGCAAAGTGTATTGGACTGATACGGGAACAAACAGAATTGAAGTGGCTAACCTGGACGGGACAATGAGAAAAGTTTTGATATGGGAAAATCTGGACAGCCCACGGGCAATTGCATTATATCATGAAATGGGGTGAGTACTAGCAATGGATTATCTTGTTTTCAGGGGCAAGTCTACGGAGGAGAATAATTAATATGTTGACTTTTCAATGGATAATTTATTTTCCCCTTCTTTTCCTTTAGGTATATGTATTGGACAGACTGGGGTGAAAATGCTAAACTGGAACGAGCAGGGATGGATGGCTCTAACCGCATGGTGCTTATTAGCAACAACCTGGGATGGCCTAATGGTCTGGCTGTGGATAAAGCTGGATCACAATTATTTTGGGCTGATGCACATACTGAGGTTAGAATGACATGAGGGGCAGTCTACAATTTTAAATGTTTGGTGTAGAAAGTTGCCTTAGAGTGAAGCAATGAGTATGAGATCTTAGAAAGTAAGAGTAAATACATACATATATGCGTGTTCATCACTCTGGAATTCTAACACCATTCGATGTCTTGCATGTCTAAAACACCCATAACCAATCAAACTTTATTGGTTGAACTTCATATTGGTTGACATTGCCTCAACTTCTGTTTCACTTGAATATATTTGTATACAAATAGTCCTTGATTTACGACCACAATTGGAATCAGAATCTTGGTTGTTGAGCGAAGCAATAGTTTAGTGAGATGTCATGTGACTGCTTCTCTCAATGAACACAATCCAGTTGTGGTCATTGAGTGATTGGGCAGGTTGTTAGGCAAATGGAGTCCTAGGTAAGGAGTGTGGGATACTTCAGGAGGGAGGGGAGATCTGGGAAGCTCCCTTCAGGAGCTAAAAATCCCCGCAACCAAAATCTAAGCAGGATTTTCAGCTCTGAGTGAAGAGACACTTGTGCACGACCCATGCCATGTCTCCCAGGGCATCCCCACCATCTGTTCCTTGCCTTACCACACTGGCTATCTAATCTCTGCTTGGATTTTGGCTCCCTTGTCTCTGGGGGCTGGTTGTAAGAGCTGCCTGCCAAAGGAGTTCAGCTCCCCTCTGCACATGGAAGGAATTTCTTCATCGGGGTGCAGAAACAGAGCCGAAATCCTCCAGAATCAAATGAGTTCAGTTCTCTCCATGCAGGGAAGGGAACCCTTTGGCAGGGGTCAAAAACAGAGCTAATATCTTCAGAATTTCAGTTGTTTCTGCACCCTGCTGAAAAGTTCACCTCTCCTTGGGATGCAGCTTCCAGAGTCAAGAGAGACTCCTCTTGGCAGATAGCAGCAGGTTGCAACTTTTACTGTCACCTTTCCCACTGACTTTCTGGGGAAGCCGGTAGAGAATATTACAAATAGCAATCACATGCCTACAGTGTGCTTAGCAACTAGTCATGTTGAACAGGTTACCAAGCAAGGATATCATAATTTATGGGATGTAACAATTATTTCTGAGGCTATCATAATTCTGGATTATCATTAAGTGAATGGTTGCAAACCGAGAATTGCTTGTATTGGTATCTGATAAGTTACAGATAAGAAGCAAAAAGAATCAGATTTTAGAATCTACAGATGGTAGCTTGGAATCTTTCTGTGACTTGATTCAATCTTTTATATGTGTACATTATCTCTGAGGAAAAAAACTTAGGATGATGAATTCACTCACATCTGTCTCACAAGGCATGGATGCCTTCTTTTCAAAGTGGAAATGGAGCACTGAAAGTCACTGATTTTCTTAAAGGTATGCCCCGATGAGGCGCCCAAATGACAGCATTACTGATAGCTAGATTCATACAATAAATTAAATCCTAATCCCAGAATAGCAAAGTATATTTCCTGCTGATCCAAACACATAAGATGGACTGATCAACACAACATGCTGACAACTGGGTAGATTCCTATTTTAGACTGGTTCAGAGTGTTGTGGAAAGCCAGGCAATCAATGGTTGATTCACTGCATAGCATAGTTGGGGAGTCAAGGTATGCTTTGCTGACTTCATTCCTTCTGGGTTAGGCCTCTCTTTTCTTGTCTTATGGAATCCTTGGGTGAAATTGAAGTACAGTTTAGCAGAATGCTAGAAATTAGCATCTAGATTACACTATTCTTGGCTTCGTGGATCCCAGGAAGAGTTGCTACCTATTGGAGGCCTCTGAACCCGTAATCAGAAGTTCCTTGACATTCCAACCTTCTGTTCTTTTCAGCGTATTGAAGCTTCAGATCTAAATGGTGCAAACCGCCATACCTTGCTCTCTCCAGTGCAGCACCCTTATGGCCTAACTTTATTAGATTCTTACATCTATTGGACTGATTGGCAAACAAGAAGCATTCACCGAGCTGATAAGAACACTGGTGCTAATGTCATCTTGGTGAGAACAAATCTTCCTGGATTAATGGACATCCAGGGCATTGACAGAGGGAGACCTCTTGGTAAGTTTTCCTATTTTCTTTAAGCCAGACTTCCTGAATTTTCATGGGCATGCTTTAATTCTTGAAAAACTTATGCATTTTTTAAAAAAAAGCAACCAGCATGCTTCTCTGGCCTCCAGATATTTTCTGTAGATTTTACTCCTGCTGTTATTCCTACTGATCAAGCACGCTTCTGTAGGCCTTGTTTGCCTGAGAGTTATGAAATCAAAAGCTCAATTCTATCTGGAGGACATCAGCCTGAGGAAAGCTATACTGGATTAATATTAGCCTTTTAATCTCAGCTATGATCTATTTCTCCTTAGGCACTAACAAATGTGGCATGAAAAATGGAGGTTGCTCCCATCTCTGCCTCCCAAACCCTGAAGGCTTCTCGTGTGCCTGTCCTACTGGAATTCAACTGAAGATTGATGAAAGATCTTGCGATCCTTCTCCTGAAACCTACCTGCTCTTCTCTAGTCGGGGCTCCATCAGGAGAATCTCACTAGATACTAGTGATCACATTGATGTTTATGTCCCTGTCCCAGAGCTGAACAATGTTATCTCCTTGGACTATGACAGTGTAGATGGCAAGGTTTACTACACAGATGTCATATTAGATGTCATCAGGTAGGTATCTTCCCCCCCAAAAAACTTTGTCAAAGGGATCTACTCTATGGAAAAATATTTAGGTAGAATGTTCTCCTTATTCTCTATGATATCTTCTTCCAGGCGAGCAGATCTAGATGGCAGTAATATGGAAACTGTTATTGGCCAAGGACTAAAGAGAACAGATGGTTTGTCTGTGGACTGGGTAGCTCGAAATCTATATTGGACAGACACTGGCCGCAACACAATTGAAGTTGCAAGACTGGATGGAAGCTGCAGGAAAGTGCTGATAAATAACAGTCTGGATGAACCACGGGCAATTGCTGTCTTTCCTAGAAAAGGGTAAGTGGCTGAAAGGTCAGCATTAGCAAAAATATTTATTTAAATAATCTATTGCATTAGGTACAAATATTATCTTCTGTTGGTACATCAGCCGAAAAGGTAAGTGTAGAATAACTTTCCCAATCTGGTGCCTTCAAGATATTTTGGGCTACTGTTCTCACTTAGTTATGTTATCAGGAGGGAGATGTTTTTACTAGTTAAGTTATGTTATCAGGAGGGAGCTGTTACACTTGGAGGATGCCAGGTTGAGGAAGGATAGAATGAGTAGGGGAAAAAAAGAAAGAGGATTGGCTAAAGTAGAGGTCTGCCTTCAGACATCAGGCAAATGGATTTCTTTGGTGGACAGGCCATGTTTTAGAACTGACTGACATGTGCCATTTTGCATTTGGTTTATTTTCTTCCAGATACCTATTCTGGACTGACTGGGGACATATTGCTAAAATTGAGCGGGCAAACCTGGATGGTTCTGAACGAAAGATATTGATCAATACCGATTTAGGCTGGCCCAATGGACTGACTTTGGATTATGACATCAGAAGGTCAGTATAACCTTGCATTTCGAAATTATTGACTTTAGAACTGTTGTGGGGTTTTTAAGGCAGGTTCCCAGGCTGCCTTAGAATCAGAAATTGTAACCGAGAAAAAGAAAGTTTCAGAAGTGGACATTAGTTTAACTTCCATCCTTTCTCTCCTTCTAGGATTTATTGGGTAGATGCTCATCTAGACCGCATAGAAAGTGCTGATCTTAATGGGAAATTGCGCCAAGTGTTGATCAGTCAAGTGTCACATCCCTTTGCCTTGACACAGGTACATAGGGAGGTGTGGTGGTGAATACTGAAATGAAACTTAACTTCTAAGCAAATAGTTTGTTTACTTTGGGCACAGTGGACAAAGTTTGTACAGGGCTCTTTTTTCTTTCTCCTGTATAATCATTTAGAGAGAGATAATGTAGTACAGTTCACCTAATGTGCAGATGGTTGGAAACACGTTTCTTCATGATAGAAGAGTCACAGGGTATAATATTGAGTCCTTAGATGTATTTAAGGCTTTTGATTCTCTAGGAATCTAATTTTTAAAACAAATATTAATGAAATTTAAATTTGGGATCAGTTTTTGTAAGGTGATTGAACATATTGATGGATCAACTACAGTTCAGATAAGACTGAACTGCTGTTATTCAGATCCTATTATGATTTTAAGAGATACCAAGCAGGGTAGTCCTCTATCACTTTTATTATTTAAGCTAGCCCGAGAAGCATTGGCAATAGCACTCAGATGCAGTAATCAGATTTGGGGGATGAAAATGGGAGATATTTGCGGATGATACAATTTTGACAAAGTTGAACAGATTTCAGGATTATCGATTAATTTTCACATCTGATTTTTCATATTCTTCCAAAACTTCAAAAGGAAATTTCCATAGCTTTAAGGGATCCAGTAATATATAAAGCTTTATAATATTTAGGTATGCTTATTACTAAAATATTAACACAATATTTACAAAAATTATATACCAACATAGAAGAAACTAAGTAAGAAAATGAAAAAATGGGCTTTAAAACATTTCAATGTTAGGGTGAATTGCAGCAGTAAAGAGGAAAATTCTTGCAAGGTTTAACTTTTTATTTCAATGCCTCCCAGTGGTAATATAAATAATTAAATAATACAAATAAATATAATTTTTGAAAACTGACCAACTCCCTTACAGAAGACTATGGGCGGTGTACAATAAAATATTATTAACATAAAAACTGTACATAAATTTTTTTAAAAAGACAAGCAAAAATTAATTAAAGCTTTTTCTTTTAATTAATCAAAAGTAATTTCAGAAGAGACTTTAAGTCACTGGCAAAAAAATGAGAGTAAATAAAATAATTTATGTTAAAGTAGTTACCTGGTATTACTTGAAAAATGTAATATGTTGAAAAAATATAGAAAAGAACAAGTGTTAAGTTTACACACTCCCATTTGATTCCTCTGTGCTTATTACATAGCATTTTAATCCTATGTTTGCCTGTTTTCTGAGCAGCAGGATAGATGGCTGTATTGGACAGACTGGCAAACAAAATCTATTCAGCGTGTGGACAAATACTCTGGTCGTAATAAGGAGACTGTGTTAGCCAATGTAGAAGGACTTATGGATATTATTGTGGTTTCTCCTCAAAGGCAAACAGGTATATGCAATCACCTGGGTTTCTTCATTAATTCATTGCATCATATTAATGAGGGATATATTCTCTAAACAGTCTCCTGCAATCCAGATGGTTGATTACAACTCTCATCAACTGATCTGGCATGGCCATGAGAAATAGCTGGAGAATTTAGAGGCTATAATAATCAAAATATAGAGAATCTCTTTTTTGTTTTCCCTCTTGATGAATGATTCTGAATTGTCTCTATTGCTTTTGTATGGATTCAGTTGCAGAAAGTAGTTGAAAGCATATCATTATGGAAAGCTATTTGGATTTAGGATCATACGTGTGAAATTATCTGCATTCCCTTCAGACACAAAGGCTGGGAATAATGGCTTTACCATATAAAGTAATAGGAATAACCTGCCTTTCAGGTCTGGCTATTAGCTACTATTAGCCCACATTGATTAAACAAAACTCAGACTGGTACAAATAATGAGTTGGGCAAGACATATGTAAGGAAACATACCCCTCCCTTGTTGCTTATGCCCCAACCCACTCAAGGGAAAATACATGTTGAAAAATACAGGATTTTGATCCAAAGCATTAAGAAAGCAGTAGCTGGATGGTAGCAAGTGATTACACCCAACTGCCACTTCTGATGGTATTCAGCAGGGTCTGACCAGTGGTGATTTCCTACCACCAGTTCACTGACTGTGCACGTTCTCTGTGTTCCCGTGTGTGTGTGTGTTCCCCCTCCGTTCCACACATGTGCACGCCTTACTGGCGTGTGTCTACTGTGCATGTGCGCGCTGATCATCTGAGAGGACTCTTTGATCCTCTAAGCTGGTCAGCACACTTTTTTAAGCTACCGGTTTGGCCGAACTGGCACTTTTTTAAGCTAAAAAAAGTATGCCAATCAGCTGAGAGGATCAAAGAGTCCTCTCAGATGATCTGTGTGCACATGCACAGTAGGTGCGTGCATCCATGGAAGGGAGGGGGAACGCACACATGCAGAGGGGTTTTTTAGCTACCACTTCAGCCGAGTGGCACCTTTTTCTGCTACCGGTTCAGCCAAACTGATGCGCACCACTAGAATACCACCTCTGGTTCTTACCAGTTCTGGAGAACCAGTAGCAGAAATTTCGAGTAGTTTGGAGAACCGGTGGTAACCTTCCCCCTGGAGTGGGGAGGGAATGGAGTTTTTGCAGTATCCTTCCCCTGGAGTGGGGTAGGAATGGAGATTTTGCAGTATCCTTCCCCTTCCATGCCCACCAAACCATGCCCACCAAGCCATGCCACGCCCACAAAACCAGTAGTAAACATTTTTGAATCCTACTACTGCACTTCTGATATGCTTTATGAACTTTTTCTGAGTATGGTCATCTACTGTTTGAGCTCAGAAGAGCAAAGCTTGCTGAAGGAGTAACTCAAATACAGCATACATGTGTGATTGGCAAAACAAAGCAAAAACCTCTTCCTCATTCTGAATCCCAATATTATTGCTGCTAAGTACCAATTCAATTCCTTTCTTAACTCCCATACTAGCAAATTGCTCTTATTCATTTCCATAGGATTTAGAGTAAATGGCTGCATTTGAAAATGAGGCCCAAGCTTGCCAGTTATTCCTCTTGCTCAGCATCCTGGCCTCTGCTAAAAGGATTCTAGGAAGAGATTTAAAAAAAAACCCTATCTGCGGAGCTCATATAATTTTAGGCAGCCAGCAAAATAGAAGCCCCATATACTTTGTATATTGTCATGACAAGCATTTGACTTTTTAAAAGTTTAAAATGTCTGGGTGGTTTTTGCTCTAAAGCAGGGGTGTCAAACTGGGTTTATTCGAGGGCCGGATCAGCATTGTAGTTCTTCTCCATGGGATGGGGGGAGATGGGACGGATGCCTCCTGCAGCAGCACTCTGCTGGCTGAAAACAGGAAGCGGGGGAGCGATGGAAGGCCCCCCCTGTAGCCCATTTTCAGCCTCCATGGCTTCCTGTAGCATTCTGCTGGCCAAAAATGGGCCGCGTGGGGCTGCGTGAGCCCCCCACGCAGCCCATTTTTGGATGGCAGAGTGCTGCAGGAGGCCATGGAGGCCAAAAACGAGCCACAGGGCAGCCACGTGTGTTTACCTGCACCCCATTTTGGCCAGCAGAGGCACCCTGGGC
>JAOYMU010000001.1:95089439-95105721 GCA_025802295.1 Psammodynastes pulverulentus | reverse complement strand
TGGGATTTGGGGGTTCTCTGAACTATGCAGAATCTTAGCTAGAGGATCTCCTGAATCCCAGCAGCCCACCCGTGGGTTTAGGCTAGCTTGAGGAGGAGATTATTTGGTAAGGAGGGTCTTCTGCACCCAACACCTGTTCCCCTCAACATGACATTTCAGAATCTGAAATGAAATGAGAGCAGACTTTGGGGTACTTCTAAATCTGGAGGAAGAAAGAGGAATATAAATTGCTTATAAATTCTGATTATCAGTTGATGGTGTTCTCTCTGAGATAGTTTATTTGCTTTGCTGTTTGTTGCCTACCTCTGCTTCTTCTGAGGAAATATGTATCTCTTCTGATACATAAATGGGCAGATTAGGGGGTTTGAGATGAGAGAAGATTATTTGACCTAGTTTCAGTTTTCACGAGTGTATAAAAACCCCATAGATAAAATTAATTTTTAAAAGTGCAATTACTCAGTTATTGGTTGGCTGAATAAAAAAGAATTTGGGAAACTAAACAGTTAACCCTGTAAAAATTAATGTGAATTATTTTTTTAAGGTTGGCTTGCTGGGTATTCAAATGATCTGGACACGAGAAGCGGAAGAAGCTTTGACCAATGCAAAATACGACAAAAAAGTGATGCAGAAAACAAATCAATTTTTCTTAGAACTCTTGAATACCCTGATAGACATGACTACCAAAGATCTGAGTTCTGTGGAACGCATTAAATATGAGACACTGATTACAATTCATGTGCACCAAAGAGACATATTTGATGATCTGGTAAAAATAAACCTTATTTAAATAACTGCTAGTGAAAGGCTGAATTCTTCTGCATGTGTCTGTGATGTATAAATGTAATCAATGCAGTCAATCATTTTGGACCAAATGTTACTGAATTTATTAATGTTACAAAGCTTCTTTGACATTATAATCTAATAGCCTTCTTGTTAGGCTTGACAACATCTACTAATAGAATCCTATTTTCCATTGTAAATAATAGATTTAGGGATTTCCCTATGCAGTGAGCCCAGATAACTCCTCTTTTGACCTACTCAGAGTCCATAGAAAAGGAGACACAATTTTGTGGCTTCAGTTTATAGATGGACCTCTAAAGGAAAGTGACTGGGACTAGAGGAAGATACTGGTTCGTGTCTCTATTTTTTAAGTTAATTCACCATTACCTTTCTAAATCCAGTCATGTTATATTTGCTCTTAGTCATAAAGTAATTACCATTACTCAAATTTAATGCATTATAACTCAAGTTAATCACTTGATTATTCAGTTCTTTTCAAGGCAGAAGAAAAAGAACAATAATCAAATCCCATTTAAGGTTAGGGTCAGACATAGAGCTTGTACCATGTATTTACTGTATGTGCTAGGATTGTTTTATGTATTCCCATTACATTCTGTGGTTATCACAAGGATGACCTCACTTTGCATGTGAAAATAGTTGTTTCCAAGTAATAAATAGAAGGCATGTCTGTACAGTTCGTACTTACCCTCATATTGAACTACGATAGCTCAATCCTTTGTTTATAGTGCCGCCTGCATATCAAGAGCTCTACAGATTTTGAGTGGCTGAAGCAATGCAGATTTTATTTCAAAGACGATGCCGATAAAATGATGGTGAATATCACAGATGTGGCCTTCATATATCAAAATGAATTTCTGGGCTGTACAGACCGTCTTGTCATCACACCTCTCACAGACAGGTGAGGCACGTATGAATATTTACAGGTTGAAAAGATACGCTGACACAATGCAGTGTCATTTTCCAGTATTGGTTATAGAGGATGTCTCATGAATTTGTGATGAAGATTCAGTGGGAGATAAAGGAGCCTCATTTGACTCTGGACTTGTCAGGATCAGGAAATAGACTCTACAAGAAAGTTAAACTGAAAATTGATTGAGATAGGTGATGTTAACAGAATCTTGTAAGTTTGATTGTGTTTTCCTGCCTTCCATTTGATATGCCAGTCAATCAAGGAGCCAGCTCAAATCTCTTCCTAATTCTGACTCCTTTCCCAGGGCTCATGGAATCCTTCTGCCCTTTTTATTTTTGTAATAGTTTCTGAACATTCCTCTATCCAGGGCTTTTTTTCTTCCGAGAAAGGTGCCTCGTCGCGCTAAAAAACCCGGAAGTGATAGCGCGCAATTGGTGGAGACGGACCACGTGATCCGGACTCCGAAAAGGATCCGGAACGCAGTTCCGCCCCGTTCCCACAGAAAAAAAGCCCTGCCTCTTTATCAGATAATAAGGGATCACAGCTAATCCATTAATTCAAACCATTCAGATATAGCCCTCCATTCTTCTTCCCTTATCGTGACAGAAAGTTCATTGTGATATATTAAACAAAGGTTTTTCTAATAACAGCAGCAATGACTTTGGGCAATATAGGTTCTTTTTACCTAGTTTTCAGCTTTATCTTGGTTCAATTTAACACAGTTTCTAATAGGAAGATGGCTCCATTTGAAGTTCAGCATCTCCTTTTTCTTGTTGTTATATAGCTGCTCTGACAAGAAAGTTGGTCAAGGTTTGTGCAACCGAGCAAATGAAGCAGTATTGGCAACTGCAGGTGAGTTTTTCATGTTTGGCTTCATCTCAGGGATTCAGGAACAATAGAAATGATCGACTATTGCTATAATTAAGTTGGAGCCATTGAATGAAATTTTAAAAAAAGAGGAATGTGCTTAGGTTGCTATCTTGCGCATCAGCTGTTTTATTTTGCAACTTTTTTTTTTTTTTTTTGCTCAATAAATCTTAGTGGGCACTAAGATACTGATACTGAATGAAACCACTGTAGATCACTTAATGATTTCAGATACATATGTTAATCTGGTTCTCTTCATTATAACCTAAGAGGTAATAAAATGTAAATAAATACTTAACCATTTAGGACACACAGGTTTTTACTACTTCAATTATATAGTTCTAGAATGACAGCATCACCTGTTTTATCTTCTTTCAGGAGAAGGGCTACATGTCAGTTACATCACTGGAGGTCTTCTCAGTATACTGAGTATTCTGCTGCTGATTGGTGCTGTGATTATATACAGGTAATTCTACATCTTCCTTCCTTCCTTCAGTCTTTCTGAATTAATGTATCAGTCAGAATACTTTAAGCACATGCCAGAATTTATTTGAACTCAGTACTGTAAATTATAAGAAAATTTACCATTTTATCTTGCAAAATTAATAGATGATGACAGTGTAGTATTCTTACATTGGAGTTTAGAATTGGAGTTTAGAAGCAAGATAATGATAAGACAATAAAGGTCAAGTGTTTGTTTATTTACATAACTTAATTTGTAACCTTCCTCTCCATATACTTCTATAAAATTCAAGATAGATAGGATAAGTGATAACAGAATTTCACATTCAAAAGATTGGATTTCTATTACCTATGTATGTTGTATCTATGTATGCTGCTGATAATTGTAAGTAGGAATATAATGGAATATTAAACATGTTTTGGTTTAAATCTTTCATTTTTGAATGGATATTTATCTTGTTTGTGAATGGTATCATTTATTACTTTGCCAGAATGACCCCAAATACACTTTGTCTCTTTAAACAGATGTACTAATAACTATACATTTAAACAAAGAGATCTGATGAAGTAGATATTATTTTGCCATGAATTTCGCTAGGGGCTTTTGGTGTAGTGATGAGGGTTTGGCGGTAGAACTTTGTAAGAGCTAATGTTTTTAAGGAAATGCATTGAGACGCAGAGTAGCCTTGGACTAGTCGCACCTTCTCACTCTGATCTCTCTACTGCATTGTTGATATGGAGATAAAATGGAGATCTCCATGGTAGCAGTAAATGTGTAGATCGGAATCTAATAAATAGACAAACGTTTTCTCTTTATCATATTGTTCCTACAGGCATAAGAAATCCAAATTCACAGATCCTAATCTAAGTAATCTGACCTACAGTAATCCCTCTTATCGGACATCTACCCAAGAAGTGAAGATTGAAACAATTCCCAAGCCAGCCATATATAATCAGCTCTGCTTTAAGAAAGAGGTAAAAAGCTCTTTTCAGAACTTGATATTAATCTGCTGTGACATTAAAAATAATTGCAGTAGTATAATTTATTTGCATTATTAGAATCCTTAGCTGCCTTAGATAGTCAGGAAATTGGGAATGGCTTGTTTTAATTATATTAATTATAGTCTTCACTGATTTAATCTTAGGACCTTATAGTGTGTGCCTTCCACTTTGAGTTGGTCCAGCTGATCTGATGTGGCATTTTTAGTGCCCTGTGTCTATTGGTGCTTTGCTACCCGTTAATATTGTGGTTGAAGGAAACCAATAATAGTTTTAAGAGTTTAGCCATCATTTCTTTTGGTGCTGAAGTCTCCTCTGTTTCTTCCTCAGCATCTTTCTCACCCCTCTGATAGCCTTTCACCATTCCTCTTTTGACCATCCACAGACTCATATCAGGTATCATAGTTCTGTTTGTGCAACGTCCACCTCCCACATATTTCTGTGATGTTAAGTGGCCTAATGCTCTCTTGATACAACTTCTGCTTGACTAACTTTCTGCTCTCTGTTGTTGAACTACTGTTGTTGTTTCTGCCCTGAGAAAGAAGTACTGGAAGCTCTTTTATAATTGCCCTAGTTATGTCATTTTATACTGCCTGAATTTTGTTTTTACACTTGCATCTAAGCATGTAATCAAAAAGTGATCAGCCAAAAGAGGCCTTTTGAAAGAGGTTAAGATTTAGCGAAAAATTACTTTACCTTGAATAGTCAGTATCTCTCTCCTTTCCTATGCATCTTGCTTATTTTGGAGACATATGGTATGACTTTGTGATGTTTGTTTTTATACTAAAATTAATTATGGATTGCTTGGTCTAATAATTTTCAATTTCAATAAATGTTTTCCCTTGGACATTTTCAATATTGAATAGATCAGATATTGGCAATATTTCTAATCTTTACTAATCTTTAATCTGCTGAAGAGTAGATGGAAATCTCAGAACTGTGGAGAGGGAGGGGTCTCCGTAAGACATACTGTATATAATGGAAAACTTCTGCACTTGTTAATTTGGTATTGACTCCTAATTTAACAATTGCTTGTATTAATAGGATTTTGCTATGTCATTGTTTCTAGTAGTTTCTCAGTTTTTGTTTCTTCTTGTAATTTTTCAGTTATTTTTACTGCTATCCCTGAATATATTTTTTGCTTCTTTTACTAACACTCGAGTAAACTGAATTTGCAAATAGTTGGCTGCATGTGGCCCACAGGCTACAGATTGGACATGCTGATTTAACTTATCTCACCCAAGTGATTCTAGGTATGGTTTACAGGATTAAAATTCTCGTTCTCTTTCTCTCTCCCTCTCTCTCTCTCTCCCTCACACAACACACACACAAGGAACCATCCAGTCTATCCCAGATGCCTGTATGAACAGCCAAGTCTTGTAGAAGGCTAACAGTCTCCTAGTCTCTGGGAGGTGGGGGGATGATATTCCATAGGACGTCTGCTGCCACTGAGAAGGCACAACTTGGTCCAACAAGTTTACGTTGTTTAATGGAGGGAATCCAGAACATGTTCTCCCTACTAGTTCTGGTGGAGTGAGCAGAAACAATGGGAGAAAGGCGATCCTGCAAATACCCTGGCCCTATGTTACAATGGGCTTTATATGTGATGATTATTACTTTGAATTGCATCTGGGAGCCTACTACCAATATTGCCATCGTTCTTGTTTAGAATCCCATCTTTAGATCAACTATTTCCCTGTAGGTTATTTTGTTGTAGCACACTGTTAAATCTGAATTAATTCAAATCAGTCAATACTTGAAACTATATTACTTGACTTCACTAATCTTCATATTTGGAGGGCACCAAGCTGTGAAAGTCTGATTTGGTCAGAACTAAGATAATTTGTTGGGAAGATTATCTGCTCCATGAGTTAGAGCAGTGGTGGTTTCCTACTGGTGTTGCCACTGGTTCGCTGACCGTGTGCACATGTGCATGCGCATTCCCCCTCTGTGCGTGCACGTGCTCCCCCCTCCCTATTGCGCATGTGCAGACTGAACTGGCAGCTAAAAAAAGTGCCCTAATCATTTGAGAGGATCAAAGAGTCCTCTCAGATGGTCAGAGCACTTTTTTTAGCTACCGGTTCGGTCAAACTGGCACTTTTTTAAGCCAAAAAAGTGCCGGTTTGGCCAAACTGGTCGCTAAAAAAAGTGCACCGATCAGCTGAGAGGATCAAAGAGTCCTCTCAGATGATTGGTGCTCACATGTGCAGTAGGCACGTGCCACTAGGTGTGCACGTGCGGAAGGGAGGGGGAGCGTGTGCATGCAGAGGGGGTTTTTAGCTGCCCGTTCGCCCGAGCAGCAGTTTTTTCTGCTACCAGTTTGGCCGAACTGGTGCAAACCGGTAGAATATCCCCTCTAAGTTGGAGGATATAGTCCATTGTTTCTTTATTCACATGACAAGAATTGGTGTTTCAAAAATACTCTGCTTTTTATACTTGACTGTACACGTCTTGGTATTCTTTGTTTGCAGACTGGTCCTGATCATAGTTACACCAAGGACAAGATCAAGATTGTTGAAGGAATATGCCTCTTATCCAATGATGATTCTGAATGGGATGATCTTAAACAGATAAGAAGCTCTCGGGGATGTATTCTCCGCGACCATGTATGCATGAAGACTGACACGGTCTCTATCCAGGCCAGCTCTGGCTCACTGGGTGACACTGAAACTGAGCAATTGTTGAAAGAAGAGCAGTCAGAATGCAGCAGCATCACTGCAGCCACTACTCCTGAATGTCACGGCTCCCTTCCAGACACAGGCTGGAAGCACCAGCGCAAACCATCAACAGAAAGTGAAGTCTAAAGAATATGCAGAGACTTGTCCCTCCTATGGTCATTCTTCACATTGATGAAATAGAATCCTGCCTTCTATTCAACGAAAAAGTTTGGAGTCCAGAGACTTCCTTTGCAGAAGCATTTGAGCTGGACTGTGCCTTTGAGGCAGTTGGAACACAGCTAAGGGACCCTTTTCACTCACTGCTAGATGTTTATTTATCATCCCATCGTCTTAGAAGCTGTGGTGTTGAATCTAGTAGCAGTTTCTTTTTCACTTGAATCTGACACCGCTTTCATTTGGGCTTGTGCATAAGTCGGTCAAAGATTCCAAATCTTCAGCGGCCAGTTTTATGAACTTAGCCATAATTGATACCTGTTACCTTTTCTCAGAGGGTATTGGCACTAACTGGATTTTGCACTGTACTCCTTCTGTTTTAAGAGGAAAGGGTTAGGGCCAATTGAACTGCCTGAAGTGAGCAAGGGAATGCAAGAACAGGTCACTTTCACAGGTTCTGTACAGGGAGAGCAAATACATCTGAAACTTAATTGCAAGGGACAATAAAATATCACTACCATTTTTACAAACTGGGAAACCATGGCTGCATCTAATGTAGGATGTGAGGAATTTAAGAGGGTAAAGTCTTAGTCTGTTGCTGGCAACAGTCATTGGTCCTGTGACATCCATCATAATACCCTTTCTAAAATATAGATAGAACTTACAAATCTGTTTCCTGGATAGATTGTTTTGTTTCCATTTTCACTGGGCTTCCATTTAGTTTTGACCTGCAAGGAAAATTCTGGTGCAACGCTATTTAATCATTCTTATTACCTGGTTCACAGGGCCAACTGCTGAAAAACTGTGCTGCTGAAATATGTGTGGAACACAAAAGCAGTGTATTAGGTTTAAGTATCTGGAACAAAACTGGTGTAGTAAAAATCCAGTTCCAATTTTCTGTTGAAAAATAGGGGTCTCCTTCTAACTTATTTTTTGCCAGTCTTTTCTCTTTAGAAATCCTGGAAGGAATAATTTAGCTGCACCTTTTTTCTCCTATATGCTGTATTAGTTGAACTGACAAAATGTGGTGTCAAAAAGTGAATGTGTGCAATTGGAAAATAATGTATGTGGATAGGAAATAATGCACAGTTAAGGTGACAGATGACACACTACAAACAATTTGTTTATATAAAAATCCTTCCTTTTTAACTACATCAAAAATGATGCTATTACTCATTCTATGCTATAACAAAAAGTCAAAAGCTGAGAAATTGCCATTTCACAATATGCACTGTGGGTGATAACTTACATATCAAAGAATAGTATTTTTCACATTGTCCAAACTTTATTTGACAACACAGAAGTTCTACGGAAGTCCTATCTATTAACCATATGAGGTATTCTCTGGGAAAATATGATTCATTCTCATTCTAATCCTGCAGCTTCTCCCCCATGGTCAATGAAAGATGTATGGACAATGGCTGTGTCCCTGTGATATTAGACTTGATGAAGATCACAAATTTCCTGTGCGCCAAACTAGTCATCCATCTGCTTTCTGCTTTGTGTATTGTTCAGGCAGGAAAAATTCAAACGGATTCATGAACCACTGCAAGATTATTTTTTTACCTCTGTTCAAGATCATCATGCTGTAACTTTATTACATCATTTCTTCCACTGAAACATAGCTTTCTGTTCTTTTCCAAACATATATTGTTATAGGCAAGTTGATTTAACAATTTCCACACTCGGGCATTGGATAAATCATCTAGAACAATAATACATGCAGAAAAATGTTTTCCTGATCATGTTCAAAGGGATCCTTTCAGTACAGAGCAACTGTATAATGGCAGCAAGGATGGCTGCTGTTGTGTATGCATTCAGCTGTTTTTAGTAGTATATCCTTCCATTCAGGGGTGGGATCTAGCCAGGTCTGCCCGGATTGGGTGATCCGGCTGTTAACAGAAACCTCAGTTCCTCTGAGAGGAATAGGAAGCAAAAAGATTATGCTGGACCCTCCCACCCCACCCTGATTTTTACCTGTCCTTTATCTGCTGAAGCTGCTCGTTACTGCAAACTCCAGCTGGAGGCTTGGAAGTGGCATGCATGCATTTTCCCAGTGCGCATGCACGTTCCCGAATCAGTAGCTGCACCAGTTATATCCCATTGCTGCTTCCATTTTATTTGCCAGTTCTAAGCAGCAAGATCAGATGAGAATTTATGAAATCCAATATTTCTGGGGGGCATGAAATTGGGGAAAGTTGTTTAATTGAGCTTTCTTTTCAGTTTCAGGCTCTTATCTGTTCAGATTTGACTGTTTATTGACCATTGCTTTAGTGTATGATAAATTAGACTTTAAACTCTAAATGACGGAGTTCCATAAATGGACAGGTATTGCTCTAGAGATAGACCTTGCTTCATGACAGCCCAGTTTAGCAACAGTTTGAGGTTACAATGGCAAAGTCAGATTTTAGAAAAAATAACTTTATGATCAATTCTCACGCTTATGACTGAGCGATTCACAACCATCAGACTTTTACAGCCATCACACCATCCCATGGTCACATGATCACTATTTGCTCGCTTCACAACCAGCTTCCAATAAGCAGAGTCAATGATGATGTAAGCTCACAAATTGTGATTGGTGGTAATGACCTCCCCCCCATGGTGATAATGACCACATGGCTTAGCAATAGAGTTGCTACTCCCAATTGTGGTCACTAAGCAAGTACTGCCTGTATCTGCTATACATCAGTTCAATCTGGATTTGAAAGTCTGTTTGGAGGCATAATAGGCATACATTGGAATATAATAATTAAGTATGCCTTCCTTGTGCAGTTCTTTTGTGAAAACAGAATGTATTATGGTTGTTTTTTAATTTCATAAAGTAAATCAAGGCATGAAACTTTTTCCAGGTCAACTGGCATTTTAGTGATACACAATAAATGCAATCTAAAGAAGAGTGGATAGGTCAGAAAGAGCTAAATTTGATCTCATTTACAAGTTAATATTAGTCTCAAACTTTATATAATTCTGTGACAGAAATAATACTTTTACGTATTTCTGATAGCCAGCTAAGAGTCTATTTTCAGTTTTCAAATCTTCCCCACTCTTTCTTGCAGAAATCTTCTAGCTCAGAAATTTTCTTGAATTATCTTACATATACTGCACATTTGAGATCTTTCTACAGATTTTCAATTATATTAAAAACTGGGGATTGTGAAGACAATTCCAAAATCTTGATTTTTATAAAGATGTTAGAAAGTACTAATTAAAAGGAAATCCAGACTTTTGC
The DNA here is from genome assembly GCA_025802295.1 of Psammodynastes pulverulentus. Classification (NCBI taxonomy): domain Eukaryota; kingdom Metazoa; phylum Chordata; class Lepidosauria; order Squamata; family Psammodynastidae; genus Psammodynastes; species Psammodynastes pulverulentus. The sequence goes on along the minus strand of JAOYMU010000001.1, from coordinate 95,095,619 downwards.
AATCTTGCCATATATTGGTAGTACTCATTTAGTGACTGCTTCGGAGAGCGACTGTTCAGTTATGTGATGAAAATTTGTGACAAGTCCCTGCATTTACAACCTTCACAGCATCTCCTCTCCCACTCTCAGTCTCATTTGGCATTACAGTCATTCAGCATGGTGCCTGACCCTTTTTTTTCCTCCCCCCCCCCATAGGGCAGATATAGCCCCTTAGCTATTCCTGAGCTTTTTCCAAGTCCTTAAAAAGTACTAACCATAACATAACAAGCTCAGCACTGTGACTCTAATTAGTTGATTAGAATCTTCCAGCCAGCTAGTAGCTGCTGCTTGAAAATGACAAGATCTTAATTAATTTCTCGCTAAAGCCTTTTGTTTGGCTCTAAGAGGATTCTGGCTCTCAACCAGAAGTCCCAAAGGTGCTTTTTTCAAGAAGCAAATGGACTTTCTTGATTTTCTTTGAAGACGTTTCGCTTCTCATCCAAGAAGCTTCTTCACCTCTAGCTGAAGTCCAATTGCCTCTTGAAAAAAGCACTTTTGAGACAACCATGACCTGGATGATTGAGAATCTCCATAGACAGGAGAAGCAAGGCAAACAGCTGGCTAGTGCATTGCTTTCAATGTGTGCTCCCCAATGCGGGCCTGCCTGCTCTCAAGTAATCTCTCCTTTTTCAATGAATGGAAATATAAACATCTATTCTCTTCTTGCTAATTATCCCAGCATTTGGGATGAGCATTCCAAAGAACAGAGGAATGGGGGGAAAGGGATGCAAAATTTGCCCTATTTCCCAGCTTCCTTGGTGAATCAAGTTCCAGAAACAACCTGATTTGGGCTCACCCATTTGGGTAATAAATAATTTATTAAATTTATATGCTGCCTGACTTCCAATAACTGGGTGGCTTACAACTGTACAACATTTAAAAACACAGAATGGGGGCGGGGGGACACCTACACAAAAGTAGCACAAGGCAGAAGAACTTCAATGGCGAAGAGAATAAATTGAGAAGGGAACAGAAACTTAAAAACGGCCATCAGTCATCCTCTCCAAAAGCTAATGCAAGGCTCTTGGAAACACCACAAGGTGGCAGCTGTTTAAATCTCAGGGGAAACTTCATTCCAGAGGCCAGGCGCTTCTGTAGAGAAGGTCACACTTCCAAGGCACCACATCGTTTAATTGATGAGACCCAGAGCATACCAATCATGCCAGATCAAACCAGTCAGGCAGATACTACGGAAGTTATATTCATATTTTTCTAATGCTAGTGTAAAGCAAAGTAAAGCTGAAATAAAATTCTAAGCAGTCACAGCTGTGTAATTTTTCACATGGGGATCACTTCAATTACTGGTCTCAATTGTGGTTGCTTAAATTAAATCTCTTTGTACATTGGTTTCTTACAAAAAAAAATAATTTCAATTCTCATACTCTCCTAGCATCAGTTCAAATGCATCTGTAAAACACTGAGGAAGTCGTTTGCAGGTACATATTTAAAAATATAGATGAAAATTAGGAGGTTCATGTTATATCCCAATGATGGCGAACCCTTTCAGTACTGAGTGCCCAAACCGCAATGCATGAGCATGCGTGTGCATGTGCAAGTGCCGGAGCACCGGAAAACCAAAGACCAATTGGCCAGTGTGTGCATGCCTGTTTTGGGGGCATTTTGGGGGCCATTTTCAGGCCATTTGGGAGGCTGTTTTTGGGCCAAAAACAGCCTGAAAATGTCCTGAAAAATGGTCTGTTTTGGGGCCGTTTTGACCATTTTCAGGTTGTATTTGGACCATTTTTAGGCCACTTTGGGGCCAAAAACAGCCTGAAAATGTCCTGGAAACAGCCTGAAAAATGGCCCGGTTTTTGGCTGATTTTCGAGCCGTTTTCTGATGCTCCAGCGCCTGTGAAGACCAGCTGGTGACGGCATGCGTGCCCACTGAGAGGGCTCTGCGTGCCTCCTCTGGCACACGTGCCATAGGTTCCCCATCACAGTTATATCCCCATTGTCAGATAAACTGTGATGAAAAAACAGGTGCTGCACTTTCAAGACAGCTGGCAAGGTGCTTAAGCCATGTACTTTCATACTCCTTTGCAAGGATTCTCATGCGTCTTACTTTTTGGATCTTAGTTATGGATTGAAATGTGGAAGCAGCGAGGAGAATAATTTTAAGCCCACAGGAACTGATTTTCTGTAAAATCTCCGCTTAGCAAATACATTAATATTACAAGAGAAATAATGGAGGTGAAAGCCATTATTAGGTCTAATTCAGCTTTTCTTAATCTGATGTCCTTCAGAGATGTTGACATTGCAGTTCCCAGAAGTTCCAGCCCGCATATCCAAAGCTGGCAATACATTTGGGGAGTTGCAGTAGCTTCATTTTTCAATGTATATATCCTTCATGATTTCCAGTTGACTTTTTTCCTCTTCGGAAAACTTTTTCATTGATGTTATTTGATTTGAGATACCTCATTTACAGCCGTATTATCTGCTTTGGGGGAAAAACATTTTCCATTGGATAATAAAAAGCAAAATGGAGAAGTTATGCTAGCTAGCTATATTGCATTTGTATACATATTCATGTCTACCCTCCTACATGCAGAAGCGGGAAACTAGATATTAATTATATTTATTTTTAGTTGGTTCCAATCCTTGTAGCCATTAAAACTTCTTTATACTTGAGGGAAGAGAAAAGCAAATTGCAGCCAGGCATGCAGCCCTGTAGTAGCAAATATAGTAATATTGAGGCCATTTCATTTGATTAAAAAAAAATGTGACATAAAGAGGGACGTGTAGTTCTGAGTGTAGGAATTCAGTTAACAGAAAAAGTTTCATCAGAGATCAGTAATGTTTTCATCCCAGCTATATGTACTAAATTGCACTTGAATCCTTTTTCATAGATAAAGGTGTTTTCTGTTACACATTCTGATTGTATACGTCACTTGCTGCTTCAAAATCCTTTGCCCTTCTCCGTTTTACTCCAAACAGTGTCAGCATGATAGCAGGAAACTGAAGGAATGGCATGAACTCTTCTAATCTCACTTGTGAAACAAGCAAAGATCAACTTCCCTTGTGCTAGCATGCTTTGACTGAACATTACCTAATTCATGCTTCTTTGCTTGCATGTTAAAAAAAAAAAAGCAAGTCTCATTGCACTGGGATTATACAGAATGTGGAAAGGCCAGGAGTGGGGAATACTTTTTGAGCACTTGTTTACTATGTAAAAATCATTTTTTTTCTCCAATGTGTTCTGAGCTGATGATAGTAACTTCCCTGCATCTACTTGTAATGGTTTTAATGTTACCTGCTGAAAAGATGTCATTTTTAATAGTTCTCTTATTGCTATGTTCAATATTTTAGGGCACGGGTGTCAAACTAGATCACATCATAGGCTGAATCGTGACATATTGCGTTTTTTGCCTTTGCGGAGCTGGGGTGAGTGTGGCCTGTGCACAGTATATCCGCCCTGTGGGCCGCCAGTTTGACAGGCCTGTCTTAGGGAATGATGATAATTTAATATAACTCTAGCTTTCTAAAAATCAATTTGCTGTCCATTTAAATTGTGAATTACACAATAACCAAACCTGCCTCCTAAACAAATAGACTTCACAAAGTCTCAGCTTCTCTGAAGATACAAGCAATTTGGGAGAAATGTGATGCCAGGGAAATGGGAATTCATTGGTGGAATTAATTTACACATTTGAGATTGAATGTTAAAAGTTATAATTTTCTTAATTCAGTGACGCTGATATTGTCTAGATTCTGTTTTAAGACAAGTGTAGCATAAAGATCTTTGCATCTGTCATGCTGATAATATGCTAATAATGCATTTTAACAGTGTACACTCATTGGTTTTCTACACCCTATTAACAAACCTGTGAACTGTGAATGTTTTTACCATAGATCAGCGTGTCTTTATTCTCAATATACCATTTCTCAGAGCCATGTCATAAAATGGAACCAATTCAAGGTTTCCAAGTGTTTTACTGTAAATATAAAAATAAGAAGACTGATGAATCTAAAACATGAATTGATTTATTATAAGATAAGAGCCTAGATGGCAATGAAAACAGGTACCTCATTAATGAAGGTTTTCTTAAATTCCTTTTCCAGATTGTAAATTAATGTTTTCTTTCATTTTAATTTTCTTCATACTACTACAGTAGCTCAAACTGAAACTTGCTAGCTTTAAAAAAAGATGATACACATGCTCCATTCCTATTAAAACAAGGTTGTTTATCTTTAAAAGTATTAACTACTAATAAATACAGAAAACATGTACTTTATATCGTACAGGCAAAAGAATATAGTGGACAGAAGTTAGGATAGACAAAACAATAGCATTGGTGTGGAATTCATCCTAGAGAACTTCATGGAAAGCACAATATCTGAAATTACGATTTGGTATGGTAGTGCCATAGCCATTTTTTTGGTCCAAAACTTGGACTCCAGGCCTTAGAATAACATAGGTATTTCCCTATGGTTCTGACGAGCAGACTTAAAGTATCAACAGGATTAAAAATTTGTATCAATCTTGCACATTGCCCAACCTAGCTATTGTGAATTGGCAGGATTTCATGGCAGATTTGTCACTTCAAAATCTTCACATGTAAAATTGCATATTAGAGCCCCATAATAGAAAACTACTGCTATGTTATATGCTTTCAGCAGATACATGGAATAATAAACAAGCTACCATTCTAAAACCTCACATAAATCCTTTGGTCCTGTAAATATTATTTATTAAAATATATCTATCCTACTTATGTAGAAAATCCTAACGCACTTTAAAAAAATATTAAGTATTATGAAACAGAATTAGAAAATCAATTAAAATAAAAACAGCAAGGGAAGTAATGACTGGGAAAGATGGCCTTTAAAAGATGTTAAAAGATGCCTAAAACATCAGGATTGGGATCCTGGCTACAGAATGGAGTATACTATATACTGATAGGCAACAGAGTCCAGGTAATCTTGTCAAAGCTCAAAAGCAAGCAGCTAGTTTGGTGAAAAACTTTCTAGAGCACATATTTCTTCTCCTGTTTGATTCACTGGTCCAAGCAGTGGGATTTTAAATGAGTACATGCAATCATATTTTTTTTAAAAAAGAATGAGGTACAGGAAATAAAAAACAGTTACGGGAATCTGGCTGCATGGGATTTCATGTTCATCTGTGATTAAAATGTGTTTATAGGTAGCCTCTGACCTACTACTGATCACTTAATAACCAGTTAACATTATGATAGACCTCCCCAGTTATTTATGACCTATTTTCAAAGTTAAAATGGCCGCACCTATGTTATCACATGATCACATTTTGGGTGTCTGGCAACTAGCTTATCTTTATGGCCCACAGTCACATGACCACAATTTGTGCTGGTTTTTTGCCAGTTTCTGGAGTTTATTTGTATTTCTGGCAAAAAAAAGCTAATTTGAGAAAATGTATTCATTTAGCAAACATAGTATTTGGTTAATGAGTGTGATGTTTACTTAGCAACTGTTACAAAAAGTTAGGTCTGGTCACATGATGCCTCTATTTACCACCACAGTGACTTACGACCTAACTCCAAACTCAATTATGGTTGTAAGTTGAGGACTACCTATAGCTAGGTTGGCTCAATCATGTAAAGACAAATCACATATATCTCCTTAAGTGACTTAACTGTTAATAATAGCTGAGGCTGAAATTCTATATTTTGTGTCCGGGAAGTCCCATTAAACACAATAGTACCTATGTTTCATTAAACATGTGTAAGATTAGGCTACTGTACTTTTGTCTTGAATTATCAGTTAATCCTGGCATTAAGCCTAAATATCAATAAGATGGCTAGATAAATTTTTTTAAAAACTTTATCCCAGAACACATTATCTAGGAATTGATATTCTAAATTATAATTTACTATAACAAATGTTATTTAGAAATTGTCTGCATTTTTAAAGTAGACAACACACACCTTAACAATTCCTAGCATTCCTACAGGAAGTTTTGTTGCTGGTTACGAATTTAGCAATTTCTACCTGAGCAAGCTAACAAATGTAAATGCTACTTTATTCTCCTCTAGTTCTGTCTTCAAGTCAAGACTTGACTCTTAGTGACCAAATAAAAGGGGATTTAGAGTAGGGTTAGTAGTTTAGTGTTTTAAAATAATTGATTGTATTGTTTTGTTGTTTTTACCCTGCTGTGAACCGCCCCGA
>JAOYMU010000001.1:95027600-95043548 GCA_025802295.1 Psammodynastes pulverulentus | reverse complement strand
CATTCCAACTCCATTGTGGTGGTGTATAGAGCCAAAGATGTTAGAATTGTGTCGATGTCCCAATATTTATGGACCTGGCTAATTCACTGCAGTGTGGTATCAGAATGATGGGAAACAACCGGTAGGCCATGGGTTGCCCATTCCTGCTGTAGGTTGCCACCATTCCTTTGCACTATGCGCTGACAAGCCGGGAACCGTTTACAAAAATTAATTTCTGTTTAAAGATCTGGAAAGGAAAAGAAAGTTTGGCTTGTAGTCATTTGATCAAGTGGCTTAAACATAGATACCTAAGCACTCTTTTTTTTTCCCCCTGTAGCCAGCTTCGAAAGATCAAGTACTGGCCATGCTTGAAAAAGCTAAAGCCAATATGCCTGCCAAACCTGCTCCACCGAGTAAGACATCTAGAGCAATGGGAGCAGCTCCAGCCAAATCTCAAGCTGCATCAGGTAATCTTTCTGCAGTTGACCTATTCGAGAGAACTCCAGTTTTAAGAAAGATTAAAACCATGAGACTCTGCAGTTATAAATATGAGTCAGTTGCCAAGCATCTGAGTTTTGATCACATGGCCATGGGGATGCTACAACAGTCATAAGTGTGAAGAACGGTCATAAGTCATTTTTTCTATTCCATTGTAATTTCAGTCACTAAATAAACTTATTTAGGGAATGGTTCCACGCGAGTGGCTGGCAAGTACACACACAGTTCCGTTTGCCTGAACATTGTGCGTGTGCGCCTGCCGTTCATGCAAATGGAGCACGCGCACTCGCCCACTGTTGCACAAATGAGGATGCATGTGCACTTATCGGCCGTTTCCGTAGCTTGGTTGCAATCTCCTCATGGACCCCTAGTGGGACGCGGCCCACAGGTTGGGGACCCTTAGTTTAAAGTATATGTTGAGAATTATAGCATGTTTTATAAACTGGCAGAAGGGGGGGGGGCTGGTAGTTTTGATTCCAAGACTAACAAATTATTCCTTAGGTTCCAATGAAGATTATTTATCTAGTACAATGGAAACTAAACCTGATGCCAAAAAAGCCAAAACAGGAGGAAGCGCCCCTAAAACCAAGGTAAATGACAACTGTGGGCCCTGGTTTACTTGGCTTTGCAGTCATTGCTAGGAGTTTTCTAACTTTGGGGTAGCACTAGTCCCAAGAATTCCTTCCCCCATTCATATTCTGGCAGGCATTGCTTCTGAGGCAATGCCTATCTATCTAGAGGGGATCAGTGATGAAATGAGACTTTGCCATGGAAGACAGGCTAAACGGCTGCTTGAGGGAGAGAAGAAGTAGGACTAAGTTCTCTCTGTCAAGCAATGAGTGGCAAGGACCACAAACAGGCAAGCAACCTCTCTTTACTTGGCAAAGAAGGATTTGCCAAGGACCTTCTAAGCAAGGGGGGGGGGGAGAGAAGAGAAATTGTCTGTCTGTCTAATCTATCTAGCTGTCAAATCCATCTGCCTGCTGGCCTACCTTGACACATTTTTGAACTGCCCATCTCCCTCACATTACTATCATCTAATGATAGAAAATGATAGAAAATGAAGAGCAGGATTTGGACAGCAGTTCTTAGTGGGACGACTTTCTTGGATGATATCAGCCTAGATTCAGTATTGCGTTTCAATCAGTTAGAGCCCTGGTTATGAAAAGTACTACCAACTATGTGGCAGAATGAAATGACCACATCACTACTCTATTTTGTAGTTTGTTCTGTTTCATAGTAAAACTTTATTTAAGAAATTTTTGTTTCATGGTATATTGTAATACTATTCTCTTTTTTTTTCATTTTTGACTCGCTAGAGATTTTTGTGTCAATGTATGAAAAAGCTTCATGTTGCAGACCTCAGGCTAATGAAATAATCCTTGTGAAACGCTCATGGCAATTGGAGTCTGAGCCTCTTGGTTTTCACCGAGAGGAAATTTGATGGCCTGACTGGTCCCTTCTAACTCAGTCCTTCCTCAGTATGATTTACATACCAGTGATCTTAGATATGTAATATTTCACATATGGTCAGTAAATAGGAACAGAGTGCTTATGCTCTATACTCACATTTATGCAGAAGTAAAAAAAAGTTTAAAGTGTTTATGTGGTCAATACTATTAACTACAGAGTATTTTATGACTTGTTTCAGCATTCTGATGCAAATTCAGGCCTCACCAAAGGCAATAGTAATCTGACAAAGAACAAAGTTACCAAACAGGTAATAAGCGGGTACCACATAGAGTGGCTGGTACACTGACCTTTATATACTTGCTGCACTAAACACTGTTATGGCCTTTGTCTTTACTCTGCTAAATAGGTACTTGAGGTCTTCAGTGCACACTCTAACACAAACTTCTGTGTAGGGGAAATACTTGGCTTGCATGCTGATGGGATAGATTTGTTCTAAATAAAGGAATTCCTATTGACTTCAGTGAGATTAGTCCAGAGGTGCAGAATGGAAAGCTGTTTAGATTATAGGAGCTTGATCACAGGGAAATGAACTTACTATTGTTTTGCTTCTTAGGGCATACAAGGGAAAAAGGTTCCAAGCAAATCCAACTTGAAAGATGATGATGACAGGTCTGGCCCAGTTTTTATTTTAGTCCCAAATGGAAAAGAGCAAAGAATGAAAGATGAAAAAGGATTAAAGGTGAGAGAAATGATCCGTGTCTGGTTTCTGGGATGTATTAGATATTAATTCCTGTTATAAACTATATTTACTTTAATACTGGAAATCTCCAGATAGAAATACATGTGGAGATCACTTAAAGTTATTTATTCACTTAATTGTACAAATGCATATTCTGCTCTAATGTACTTATCAATGTTATTAACAGTTCAGTGGACAAGCATACAAAATTAGAAGTTGTTCTGTCATTCTTAAGCATGGTTTACAAAAGCTGCCAAATTTGTTCATAGTTACTGAGCTTAAAACAGGTAAATTCTTTTGGAAAAGTTCAGTGGGGAGGTGTCTCTTCATTCAGTATTAGGGAATGTTTCCACAATAATAAAAATATTTTATTGTATTTTTTTTAATGGGAAGATTGCTAAAATTGCACCAGCCGGCATGGGGAATTATGGGAGTTGAAATCAATATAACGTAGAGTCACTAAGTTTGAGAAATACTGCACAAAATGAATAGGCAGAAACAAGCCTCAAATCATTGACCGCATGTGTATGCACCTAAGCATCTATGTTATAATACAGTTCTGAGGTATTAAAATACAAAATACAAAGACTCAAGCATTAACTCATTTTTTTTTAAAATAATCTGGACTTGTTCCTATTCAGATACAAGAATAAATTATCCTTTGTTTAAAATAATCAATTGTTTCTGGTATCCTGTTCGTGACGGTGTCACAAGTGGAATGGGTAGAAAGTGCTTGTTTGAGGTTTAACTGAACTAGGCTTAGTGAAAGGAGAAAAGTAAAAGTTACAAAGACACAGTGCTTTGGGTAGTCAAGTAATAATCCATATAGGAAAAAATATTTCTTGTGTAAATATGAATTTCTTTTGTTATGTTAAGAGGATCAATGTTATTTAAAAATTACCTGTGGGTCAATAATGTAGTCTTAGCAAATAAGGGAAAAAAACAACGCACATACATAAGATATATGTTCATGCCACTTACAATTTACAGACTACTTATTTTAAGTAAAGTTTTAAGTTACAAGTAGGTTAAGCTACAGGTTTCATTTTTAAGGAGACCGTGTTCCCTTCTTCCCTCAGATTTTGAAATGGAATTTTACTACTCCTCGTGATGAATACATTGAGCAATTGAAGACTCAGATGTCTAGCTGTGTTGCCAAGTGGTTACAAGATGAAATGTTTCATGCAGATTTTCAACGCCACAACAGAGCACTTAGTGTAATGGTTGAGGTGAGGAGCATTGACTTCTGACAGTTGATAAAACAATAAGAGCACTAGCATAATTTTTCCTAGAGCATGCAACTTTTGGAAATACCCTATTCAATTTAGAGCCCTGCATAATATTCTCATAAGAACAGTGCAATTAGTATTGGCCTCTATCAAGGCGCTGAATACGAGCATTTAAAACAAAATTAAATAGCAGAGTAGCTGATGCAAGTGGCAATTATGCACGTACTAAACAATTATCTTTGGCCCCTTTGCTACTAGAAAAGCCATGGCATAATTTAATTGAAATGCAATTTCTTGGTTTATTTTATTGTAAAAGAAAAAACTATTTTATTTTTTTGCAAAAATTCACCTTGATTTTTTTTCCCTTTCAAGCACTTGGAGAGTGAAAAAGATGGAGTTATCAGCTGTTTAGATCTGATTCTGAAGTGGATCACTCTGAGGTTCTTTGACACCAACACAAGTGTTCTGATGAAAACTCTGGAGTATCTTAAGCTGCTGTTTATCATGTTGAACCAAGAAGAATACCATCTGACTGAAAATGAAGCCACTTCTTTCATTCCCTATCTTACCTTGAAGGTATCCAGAATTTAAAAAGCTCCATACTTGGTGTGTCTTGACCTCTTAGAATGGGTAGAATGGGGGGGGGAACCCCTAAATATTGTTGCTCGCAAAATATAACAAAAAGCAAATTGTGAAATTAGAGCTCCCGCTGTGACAATATTGAGAATAATGATGACTGGAGCAAATCATCAGATCTTAGTTTGGCTTCCTCCTCAGGATCCTTCCCATTCCTGAATAAGCATAGGTGACAATGTGCTGCAGTTGTAGAATGCTTGAACTAAGTTAGTATAGAATAATACTCAATATCATTAAAACTTTAGTCAATACATTATGTTAAGCAAAATCGGGAAAATAGGATGCAAAAGATAAGACAGCAAATTTTCATATGTTCTATGATTTTTTAAAAAATGTGAATACGGTCAGTAACCTAGGGAATTGCATTAACCTTATTACAGCCTTCATATCTGGAATTAGTTTTTTTTTTAAAGTAAATTTGATCTCAAATCAAAAGATACTACAGAAGGTAAGATAAAATTAAGATCAACTGCTTGGAAACATCTCCATTTTATTTTATTGGCAACAATGCAAAAGTGGTCTATTGTTGTCTTCTTCTGGGATGTTTTTCCACTTCCCAGTCTATCTCTAATCCTGAGATTTCCTGGTGGACTGGTATACAAATATTAACAGGGTCCAGTTTTGAGGGTGTTGATAATCTATTAAACTTGCAATTCTGAATGACTGTGCAGCTTACAAAAATCAGAAAAATTACAATAAAATCAATAAAAAGTTTATATTTTATGAGATCAGCCAAAATGAGCTGGGTGTTGTTACCTGTAATGATAAAAATCTGTAGAGATTCTCAGTCATCTAGGTCATGGTTGTCCCAAAGGTGCTTTTTGCCTCCTGAAAAAGTATCTTTAGGTGTTGCTTGTAATGTTAATAAATATGAGAGCAGTTTCAAATAAAATACTTGCATTCATAATGGTAGTAGAATTATGTCTATTAGCAAAAAAAACACTAAATACAACCATTAGAAATTCTGATCTTTAACAACTAAATTAATTGTAATACATGATACACTTGATACAGTGTGTGTGAGAGAGAGAGCAATATTTTTAACATCGCTGTAACAAATTCACCAGAGAATTGCTGAGCAATTATCTTACGGAATTTTTTCAATTCATTAGAGAACAAGTATCTCTTATTCACTATAATGACCCATGAGATTTTCTATCTGTTTCTGCTGTTGTACTAGCAAAGATTCTAATTTACAAAACTCTCAGAGCAACTGAGAACAGTAATCTACATCAGGATAGCATCTTCTAATATGTTATTATGCTCAAGGTTAAATGCACTCATGTTTGCTCCAATGTATTTGTCACTACCTAAAATTTCAGAGTGAAAATATACAATCTGAAAATTTAGGCATGCCCATGATTCCCTGAAAGCCTTGGATGTGAATATTAAGAATATTGATTATGCTTCCAGTTTTTCTAAATCTCCAAATATCTTATCTGATTTTAGGTTGGGGAACCCAAAGATGTTATTCGAAGGGATGTGCGCGCCATTCTGAACAGGATGTGCTTTGTCTATCCAGCCAGCAAAATGTTCACATTTATCATGGATGGGACAAAATCAAAAAACTCAAAACAGCGGGCAGGTGCGACTTGTAGTACAGATCACAATATCTTATTATAGTCATGAAAATAATGGAATAGGCAAGTCCCACTTAAAATACTGTTGTGTCACGTTCCTGCATTAGATGCATGAAATACAGGCAGGTGCATTGGTGTATGCAGGGGTAGGTAATTGTTTTCAGCCTAGTAAGGGATTGGAGGTGCAAATTCATATATGCAATCACTCTACATAGTTATTTCCAAAGGGAGCAATATAAGCCTTTCTCTTAATGGCCTAGTTGCCATACCCACAAAGATGTAGCAATTCCTTAAAGTGAGGGTGGCATAGGAAACAGTGAGATAGGAAGGAAATGATTTTTAAAAATAGAGAGTAATGATTATGTTCATGTTATAAAAAATATTTTTAATGCCTGTTCAGGCTACTGATGATAAAGGTTAAGGGGCAAATGTCACTATTTCATGCATTGTTTTAGGGTGGGTCTCCATTTTAATCTTGGAGACTTTTTATCATAAAGAAGAATTTTTACCTTGTCTATAATCACTTTACTAAGAAGTGTGGTTGCGTTTAGGTTTTGTTTATATCTTCTTTTGTTATTCCTTAGAGTGCTTGGAAGAGCTGGGATGTCTAATTGAATCATACGGCATGAATGTGTGTCAGCCAACTCCAGGCAAAGCCTTAAAGGAAATTGCAATTCACATTGGTGACAGGGACAACACAGTCAGAAATGCTGCACTTAATACCATTGTTACTGTTTACAACGTGCATGGGGACCAGGTATTCAAGCTGATTGGAAATGTAAGTAAACAGGAATCAAGGGGAAAAATTAAATCCTTACAGTATATTGGACGATTCAGGTTAAGTGGTACAAAGTCAAAACAGACCTGCATTATACAACCGACTGAATATTGATTATCAAGAACAGATAAATTGTACTTTACGCTATTTAGTTGATGGCTAATGAATCATTCAGATGTCAATGAATTGTCAGATGGTAAATAAATATGTATTTATTGTTAAATCTGCAATAACAGTAACATGGAAATTAGTTGAACTTTGTCTACTACAAATCTTATTCAAAAGTTTTGACAACTATGTCAGTGAAGAATTGGAGGAAGTCCAATTTCAAAGCGTTAAAACAACTAAACTAAAAGTCACATATTTTGTGCATCTCCAGATAACGTGGGAAGGAAAGCCTGGAGATGTCTTTCAGGGATCGATCAATCATTACATACCTATTTAGACCAACAGGTCTCTTGATGCAACTTATTTTATATCTGATTCTAAATACAAATGTGACTAATGAACTTAGAATGTAGCGGTTGTCTCTTTGCAACAGCTTTAAAATATTTATTAGTTGTGTACCAAATTACAAAAAGTTGGAGTTAAATAAGATAAAAATCTTTCTGAGAGTTTCAGCATCCACATTCAAGTAGGATATCAAGATATTTCAAAGTAAAGAAATCAGGTGATATCAAGTACCACCTACTTCCAAAATAGTATCTTACAGGGAATTATTTTTCTCACGTTTCAGAACCACTTCTTTTGTCAAAATTTCAATTTAATTTTACTTATATTGTATTATTTAGAGCAGATTTCTGAATTTCTAGCATCAAAATGGTAAGAAAAGTCAGCCTTACATGAAACTTTAGGAGATAGGGGCCCTGAAAAATTGGAGAACACCTGTATTTTAATGATGATTTTATCTCATTTTTTTTAATCTTCAGTGCTTTGAGTTTTAAAATGTATTGATACATCCTACAACTACTTTCATATTCTCATTTTGAAAATATAACACGACATTAATGTTATTCAATTTAGATAACATCTCTGCACTTAGATATGAAATATCATATTCTTCTTGCAAGATGTTAGCTGTTAGGGAAATTGTAAGTTAAGTCAATTGCTGCTTTGGGTCTTACTATTTCTCAAGTCACTTTCCTAGATTGGGAATAGGAAAATGATGGAAGCATCCAGAATTTACCTACATGGCAGCCTGTGTCAACAAAATGGGTTAATATTTGTGAGAGTGATATATGTAGTACCCCATAGTTTCATTCAAACACGACAGAAAAATTGCATTCCACTGGCAAAATTTAATTGTAATCTATTTTTGCTTTATACAGGTAAGGGTGCCCCCCCCCCCGGAAACCCTCCAAACGTGTCTGCTGAAAAATGACAATAGGTTTCCCATTATTTTGCAATGAGAGACAGATAAAAACTGGGTATAAATCCTAAAATAGGCATAGTGTCAGTGTCACCAATTGTATGGTGTGGGCCCTCCAATTTGCAAGCCACCAAATGTTAATGTTAGCTCTTAGCCACAAAAGGCTTGCCCATCCCTATTCTATAGAATTAAGTAATTGACAACTTAGTAAGTTGTCTTGCCTCGTAGTCACAGTACACTGAATCAAAGAGGATAGATGTCCAACTGCAAAAATGTGGATGCCGGCTTACTGACATATAGTGCTCTCTCTAGAGAGAATGTGTGTAGCATTATACAGTTGCTGTATCTCCAATCTCTCTCTATTTTTCATATGAGAGAGTTTACACCTTTTAAGCTTATCGGGGAGAGAAATTGATGAATAATAAATAGATGAGAGAGACTGCCTTTGCTTATTTTCATGTTTAGAGGTGTTTGGGAAATGTTTATTCTTTACTTATAAAGGGGAAAAAAAGAATAATTGCTAAGTACAAGATCTGTATTGGGAGGTAAATTGCATGTTAATAATTTTTCAGAAGTTATGAAGCTTTGGAGCAATCTTAGAGGCAAATCTTTCGTGACATTAAAGTTTTTCTTCTTGTACAGCTTTCTGAGAAGGATATGAGCATGTTGGAGGAACGAATAAAACGAGCAGCTAAGAGACCAAATGCTGCTTCATCAAGGCAGGTAGATGAAAAACCCCAGCGCGTGCAAAATGCCAATGCCAGCGCAAACATGCTGCGGAAGGGAGCAGCTGAAGACATGTCTTCCAAACTCAAGTATGTTATGTGGAGAAAATGCCATCTGTGTGCAACATTTTCACAGTGTGTGCTGAAACATACCTTGCTGTTGCCTTGTGTTTGTCTTTTGTTTTTTATCATTGCTGCATGCATGAGACACAGATTGCAAAAAAAAAAAAAATACTGCAAAGCAAAATGTTTGAACCTTTCTTCATCTGTTTTGTCATGTCTTGAATGCTTTCTAAATGGTATTGTGCCTTTTTTCACTGCTTCTCCATGGACAGAATTATGTATCGCACTTATAGGATGTAAGTACTAACCACTAAATCCTTGGTAGCAGGGCTCGTACAATTTCTGTTCCCCTCCCCAATTATTACTTATTAAATACCCTTTGGAAGAAGTTCCACATATTATAATAAAGCTTCTTAAAACTTAGGGTTCTAGGGAAAACTGATGCTGGATATAAGAAACAGTGTCAAGTCCCATCTCTTGGGTAAAAAAGTTAAGGGAGACGTCCTTCAGAGGCATTGGATACCATCCCATGTGAAATTAAGACCCCCATCTCTGTTTAATATGTGATTCTTGGACCCCTTCTAGAATGCCTCTTGTTGTACCTTATGCCATTGTTCTAGAATCCTCTGCTTAGTAGGAAATCCCTAACAAAATAAGACAAATGACAAGTTGTAATTGAAGAGTATAAAACTCAGCTGGGAATATTCTGGATTCAGAAACAGTGGTCACAAGAAAGGCAACCTAACGTAATGCCTTCTCCATATATGAATAAAAACTGGATTCATTGGGATGAAACCATACTTTCTTGTTCTTTCTTTAACATTGGTGGTGGTCATAAATTTTGCTGTAAAGGGGAAAGGGAAACCTAACAAGCTTTTAAAGAGAGTACAGATTTCCAATAGTTAGTGTCATGGCTGATGACCCTTGGCTTTGCTTGGTTAATGCAAAAGCTATAGAAACTACTACAGGAAGTCCTTGACCTACAACCATTTGTTTAGTGTCTGTTCAAAGTTACAACAGTACAAAAAAACAGCGACTTGCAGCCAGTTCTTGCACTTACAGCCAAATCTCCACAGCCATGTGATCAAAATTTGGACACTTGGAACCAGCATTTATTTACAACCGTTGCAGCATCCCTGGGTCATGCGATCACCATTTGCAGCCTTCCTAACCAGCTTCTGACAAGCAAAATCAATGGGGGGAAGCTGAATTTGCTTAATAATCACGCGATTCAATTCACAACTGCAGTGATTTGCCTAACAACTGTGGCAAAACAGATTGGAAAATTGGGCATGGCACACTTAGCAACTGCCTTGCTTAACAAAGGAAATTCTGGTATCAATTATGGTTGTAAGTTAAGGACTACCTGCAAGGTTTGGAGTGGATTTTGTTTTTGTTTTTTTGTTCTCTGTATTTAAATCATTTGGCAGCAACAAATGTAATGTTGGAATAGCAAGCCATTATTTGTTATTTCGCTTCCTTAAGCCCTCCAAAAACTGAGTAGTAATGGGAGCTTCTTCCCAATTTCTTTATGAACTGCAGAGAATGTTGGGAAACCAGAGAGATTTCTTTGACGTAAAGTTGGACTCTCTTTAACAAAGTCCCAGATAATATAGAAAAGAACGTTTTTTATCTGTAACTTATGAGGATTTCAGAATGTCACTTCTGTTGGGAAGGCAGCATGCTTCCTGAAATATTAAGGAAAATGTGTTGCTTGATTTTTATAGCCAAGCCCGTAACATGAGCGGCCATTCAGATGGAATGCATACAGTTCCTCGAGAATTTCAGCTAGATCTGGATGAAATAGAAAATGATAATGGCACAGTGCGATGTGAAATGCCAGCACTTGTTCAGCACAAACTGGATGATATCTTTGAGCCAGTCTTGATTCCTGAACCTAAGTAAGTGCGACTGAATTTTGTCTGTTTTGACCCAGTGTGTGCATATTATAGGTATTGTGTTCTCTTCTTTCTCTCATATGAAGTTTCTACCCGAGGCCATAAAAGAAAAGGTCCAGAACAAAAACAAGTCAATGCTAATTGATGTAACTATAGTTAACTTTAATAGAACATTCCATTTATAAATACATTGATTCTCTCATCTGCATGTACCAGCCTCTGAGACAGAGACAGAGATATATACATACATATTCCTCTCCTTTCTTCTAGAAGCAATGCAAAAACACACACACAAAATATCCTTCCCACAGAATAAAGTTAGGAATAGGTAGAAGAAAAAAGGAGAGGAACAAAATAAAGTTGAGATGAGACAAGGAGAAGAGCTGACTTGACAGGAAAGGAAAAGAATGAAAGAAACCCTATTCAGGTGTTACAGGAAAAATGTTAAAATTTCACAGGCAAGCAGCATCTACTTATTAGCTATATCTGCAGCCATTTGTACTTCCTACCCATGTGCTTGTTTTCAATAGCATATTCTGTTTTTCTCAATTAAACCAAGACTCCCTGCAAAATTTGCAAGTGTTCTTTTTGGAAGTAGGGTGGAAAGGATTGTCTTCCAGTAATTGCAAAATCTTTCCTCAACCCAGGGTCCGTGCTGTCTCCCCACACTTCGATGACATGCACAGCAATACTGCTTCTACTATCAACTTTGTTATCTCCCAGGTAGCCAGTGGGGATATCAATACTAGTATCCAAGCTCTTGCACAGGTAAGTGACGGTCTTTGTAGATGGCAGCAGCATAGTGCTCCTAAGGATCATCAGCTACCATTTAACAGATCAACAAATTATTTGCGAGAGTGATGAGTTGCACATTTGGTGGGGCTATGTGTCAGGTGACACATGCCCCACTCTGAAATATGTCTTGATGACATAACTAAGTGCACAGGGGCCATCTGACTCGCAGTTCTCAAAAGGAACATAAGTGGTGCCTTCATGGAGTGGACCTCTGGTCTACCTAGTGCAGCATTCTGTTCTCACGGTGGTCAACAACTCCACAAGGAAGCCCATCTCCCAGCAGATGTTCAATACAGTTGCCAACAAGACTAATGACTATTAAACCCCATAACTTCCATGAATTGATTTAATCCTTTTTGAAGCCAGCCAAAAGTGGTTGCAGGCACCACCTCTTGTAAAGAAAAAGATCTTATGTTCAAGTACAAGAACAGAGAACATTCTCATTTTCTAGATAATTCACTGACTTTGATTTTGATGCCAAGAGGATACCTTAACTTTTTGGATTGTCTAATAAGACAACATTTATTTAACCTTACTGGGCTTTAAATCAAATTCCTGTTCTTCCACTACTTGGATTTCAGTCTACTTCACCTTGAAACAGAGTCCTCATATGCCAGCTGAGGCCCCTTCCAGAAGTATTTGGGGGAGGGGGGGGATGGGCTGGCATGAACTTGGCTTCTGGCTGAATAGAGCAAGCCAGAGGAAACGAATGAGGAGGTTTTTGTCGTGCATTCAGTTTGTTGTTAAGGATATGTCTATGCTGCCATATCAGTAAAGACTCCTTAAATAACTTTTCATGGATAAAATTTTATTTCTCTTATTAAGAAAATTTAATCTAATTTTGAGAGACAGTTTGGCCTAATAGTTAGGGGACCAGGCTAGAAACCAGGAGACTGTGGGTTACAGTCCCACTTTGGGCATGAAATCATGACTGGGTGACTTTGGGTCAGTCTCTCTCAGCCAAACTCACCTCAAAAGATTGTTGTAGGAAAAACAGAAGGTGGGAGGCATTAGCTATGCTCACTGACTTGCATTATGTATAAAAATAATAAAGGCAGGATAAAAAATAATCTGACTTGGGTGAGTTTGGGTCAGTCTCATATATATATATAGTTGTATGTTTTAGAATAAGAGTTGATGAGCTTCAGTCTACCAGTGGGTCTGAACTGAGGTTTACTGCAAAATAACAATCATTTTCACTTTGCTGTCTCCAAAAGAAGGGATGCTGTTTCTCAGCTGTTCCAAACAGCATGGGAAAGTTTATGGAAAAAACTTTCTTATTTTATGGAAAAGAAAGGAATACTCAGGGGGCGAATTCACCTTTTCATCTTGCATTCTCCTAGGGCTAACAATTACTGCAATAGCAGGAAAAAATGAATTCTGAATTTTTGTGCATATTTGAGACAGGTTCTTTGAAGTGTGAAGGCTGCAGAATTTGTTAAAATAGATAATGCAGGAGTAACTAGCTTTTGCTGGCACTGCACATCTGATGTTTGGTCTAATATTCTTAAGATTGTGAACAAAGTGATAGATTCCTAGAGAATTGAAATAAAATAGTAGAATGGGGAAAAAAATAGTTAAGAAGAGAGATTGGCGATTGTTTTTGCAGCTAGTGCATGCCAACGTTGTGAATACTCTGCTGCGCGAAGAAACATAGTTATTATGTCTGTATACAGATTGATGAGGTTCTAAGACAAGAGGATAAAGCCGAAGCAATGTCTGGCCACATTGACCAGTTCTTAGTAGCTACATTCATGCAGCTCCGACTCATTTATAATACTCATATGGCTGATGAGAAACTGGACAAGGATGAAATCGTCAAGTTGTACAGTTGCATCATTGGAAACATGATTTCAGTAAGAGTTCCTTATTTCCTTTGCCACTGTAAAATGAGGGGAAAAAACAGTCAAAATTCAGTCAGGTATAATTTTTTTTTTAATTTATTATTTCTTTTATGTAAAATGTATTACTTTACTCTGGAACAGGTATACATTTATCTAAAAAGTAAAGTATACTGCACATCAAGTAACCTTAATGCAGAATCTGGTTGCTTGGTACATAGTCCAAGTTGCATGCCTTTTACTCGTAATCTTCCTGAATTTTGGGAGTTATCAAAAGAAATTCACAAACTTAGTTCCTAGAAGCCTAATTAAAATTTAAAAATACAATGTTTGTCTACAGTTTGGAAAAAAGATAAATAGTTTTTATTTAACAAAGTGGGGGCCACAAGTAGTATTGTATCTTTTTTGACGTGCTTGGGTTAAATGATCTAGATATTTTACACATATTAATGTTTTAATTCTTGAAGTGCTATTTTCAGGAATGAGTAAATGCAGCTCCCCAAATATCTAAGTGCAGTTCTTATAGCTCTGATCTAATCTGCTTCAGTTTTCAGCTACAGTGTCAATCATCTGACATCAACATGCTTTAAAGTACAAACCATGCCTTTAAGAGGTGCGGCTTGTGTTTTATTGTGTTGTGGTTTGCCACTGAATTTTTTCAGGCTGGCATGTGAAGCATCCCATTCTCTTCAGTCCTGCACCACAGGTTCTTTCCACTCATCAATACTTCTAAATATATTTCTGAAAACAAGGCTTACTGAGAAGGCAAGCAAAATGCAACATTGTTTTTCCATAGTGATCAATCAAATATTGGGGCTCTGAAGGGGTTATTGAGGCATCTAAGTTTTATTCAGAAGAAAGAATTTTATGTAACACTTAAATCCATTTGACAGTTATTCCAGATTGAAAGCTTGGCAAGGGAGGCTTCTGCAGGAGTGTTGAAGGATTTGATGCACGGCCTCATTACCTTAATGCTGGATTCAAGAATTGAAGATCTAGAAGAAGGCCAGCAGGTTATCAGATCTGTCAACCTCTTGGTGGTAAAAGTTCTAGAGAAATCTGACCAAACCAACATATTGAGGTAAATAACTTGATGATAGCAATAGCACTTAGACTTGTATACCATTTTATAGTACTTTACAACCCTCTCTAAGCGATTTACAGAATCAGCATATTGCCCCCACAATTTGGGTCCTCATTTTACCCACCTTGAAAGGATGGAAGGCTGAGTCAACCTTGAACCTTGAGATTCGATCTGCCAAATTGCAGGCAGCTGGCTGTAAGCAGAAGTAGCCTGCAATTACTGCACTCTAATCTCTGCACTAAGATGAAAAAGTATTTTTTTAATAGTATAATCATCTGCCATAGCACCTAACACTTCAGCATGTGCTTGATGAAATACGTTTGTTCCTCGTTAAAGTTGGATACAGTTGAGCAATGCTTCAAATTCAGTTCAGAAGAGATGGTTTAGAGCAGGGGTGTCAAACTGGCAGCCCGCAAGCCAGATGCCACGTCTACCCTGGCTCCGCCAAGGGGGAAATGTTTGCGAAACATCACATGATGCGGCAAATTTGACACCATGGTTTAGAGCATAAACACTGCCTGTAGCTAATTAAAACAGCCATATCTGTTTTTCTAATATTGTGATTGCAGTGGAGGCCCTTCTGCAATAGCCATGCAGTCTTAAATCATGGATGATTTTCTGAATTACAGATAGGTGTTGTGTTCATATTGTTGTATTTTGAACAATCTCCCAAGTAAAATCCCAAGTATTATACCCCTCTGCATGATACTTGCTGATTCTCTGTGAAAATATGTATGACTCTTGCAGTGGTTATATTTAGATGAAACTTGGGAGATTGTTGCTTGCTTTGTGGCAGACTGGCTTTTATGTCAATTGTTATTATTATTTGTATTGTAATTTTACGTTATTTGTATTAGAGTTTTAAACGTTAGCCACCCAGAATCAGCACAGTGAGATGGGCAGCCATATAAATCAAATAAATAATGCTACTTCACTTAATTCTTCTAGTGCCCTGCTTGTTCTACTCCAGGACAGTCTATTAGCAACTGCTAGTTCTCCCAAGTTCTCAGAACTTGTAATGAAAGTGAGTATGTAGGTTTGTTTTCAAATTTGAAATGGCATAATGATATGTATTGCCAACTTGTCATCATTATAGACCAGGGGTGCCCAATAGGTCGATTGCGATCGACTGGTCGATCGCGAAGGGCCTTAGGGTAGATCGCGTCGGGAGCTTGGGGAGCGTGTGTGGAAGTGTGGGAGAGCATGCGCGGAAGCGTGGGGGAAGGAGCGTGCGCATGCGCAGAAGGGTGGGAGGAGCACACGTAGAAGCACGGGGGGGAGTGTGCACATGCGCGGCAGGCTGGGGGCGCGTGCTGCCCTT
>JAOYMU010000001.1:94981069-95004608 GCA_025802295.1 Psammodynastes pulverulentus | reverse complement strand
TTGTTCTGTTTGTTATAATGACAGCCTGTTAAATTAGGTGAAAGAAAATCTTGGCGTTTAACAATCCAATCAAGGTGAGGGTGGGGATTTCTACTTCTGAAGGCCTAGTTCCCCAAAGAAAATAACATTTTTTTTGAATGGCTCAGGGTATGCAATAACTTTTTTTGGACCAACTCTGAAAACAATCTTCTCATAAAGTAAGATCAGAAAAATCCACACCGTAGAAATTAGGCAAACTTTTTCTTATTGTCCTTCCAAAGCTTTCGTATGAATTTGACCTTATCACTAGAGAGATTGAGAAGCAGGCAAAGGAGAGAGAAAGAAATTGGGGGGGGGGGGTGTTAGCAAATGAAGACAGAAACAAAATGGACACTTCCCCTCTCAAACATTCCTCTAGCTTTCTGGATTCTGGGGACAGCTTGAGAATGTGTCTTTACCAATGCTGGCAAACTCCCCCTTCTCCTATTTCCTGCTGTGAATTCCAGTATCTTTCATCTATTGGAATCTAAAATGTTTATCTCTTCTTCTTCTTTCTTAATTTCATTCTTTCCAGACCCCTGGAGATAGGCATATCTCAAAACAGTTGGGAAAACGGAAATGGGCAGGGAGGGGGTTTGACATGTGCCTTTAAAAAAACTTCAAAGCCATTCCATCTATTTCCCTGCATCTCAAATCTTCCACTCACATGTGCACATGTTTATTATTTTTTGGCACCCCAGTCTTCAACACATTCCCCAGGAAATAAGGGAAGCTTCACACAACCATTTTTTTATTTCTGTATACAAGCAACTCAATGATCTTTCTGTCCATTTATGGTTATACAAAATGTGTGAATCAGGATTAAGGGCACTGGAATGTGGCCATTTCAGCTTCACAGAGGTTAACTCAGCAGGTGGTATAACCCTAATGTCATTGGGCTTTATAGATGCCTGCTATTTCTTCTGTGTTGATTTTATAACACTCTCTTTTGGCCAACAACAAATATAACTCTAGAGGGTCTTGAATTTGCTTTAACAAGAAGCACAAGATGTTGCTTTCTTTGTATTTCCATTTTTGAAACCGTTTGGAAGCCCAAAAGCACTACCTGTATACCAATATCAACTGAGTCAGGACAATCCTTAGGGTTACAAAAATATGCCCCTCAGTTTTAGCAGAAATAAAACCTGAAGGAGATACCAAAGTGATGGAACAAGGATTGAATGTACTCAGAGGCTACAAAATGTTAACTAACTGAATGAAGATGAAAACAAGAAATAAGTTCTGAAATGGAACATGACTGATTAAGAGCCCATCTGTACTGCTTCTTTGCCACAGCAGCGAAGATGGCCATTCCTGTTTGCTGAGGACATAGTATCAACCCACAGTATCCTCATTACCAGTTAATTGCTAAAATTACCTGAAGATGGGTTTAATTGTTCACTGTTATGCCAGCGCAAGACATTCCATACAGACAATCTAGGGCACTTGGAGGAAACTACTTGAGATGACAGGTCAGAGATGGCAAACTGCTTAGCTCCAATAGGTCCAGCTGGTAGGTCAAGGGACCATTCCTTTCTATTGTGTTGCTGGGGTTTGCTCCTACACTGCAATGTTGTTTTGACCATGAGGTAAACTGGGATTACATCTTCCTAAAAGATAGGTTGATCCACTGACCTAAAAGTGGTCACTACCTCTGCTGAAAGCCTGGCAGGCAAGCATCCAACTGCATACACATTATTCCTGTTCTTGAATACCAATTATATTCTCATTATGGTCTAGAAAAGCTATTGGGAGTTGTCTCTATGTGTGAAGGGTGGTCCACAGGCCTCCCACTACACTGATCATTGATTCAGTTGCAAGGGAGATCAAAATTCAGCTTATGCAGCCAGTCATATTCAAATATCTACACATTTTGATCAATCCACCTATATATACATAGCAACACCCCTTCCTCACTTTTTAAACTCCAGTTCTTCGACCTAGATGAGAGAGATGAGATGAGATGAGATGAGATGAGATGAGATGAGATGAGATGAGATGAGATGAGATGAGATGAGATAAGAGAGAAAAAATCTTCACTATTTAGATATTTAGAAAACACTACCAGGCATTTAGTGTTACATATTTGTACTTAGCTATTTGAATTAGATTTTTCTCTCATAGTATGAAAATAGTCTTGATGTCTATTGCTTAACCTAGTGGGGTAGTCATCTATTTCTAGTCATTTTCATTCACTGAGGAAGCTGGGAACATATTTGTTTCAGGATTCAGGTGTCCACCTTGAATGTAAATACTGATTGCTAGGAAACATGAGTGGGGGAATGCAATTGCTTCCATATTATTTGGGCTTCCTTTAATCAGTTGGGTTGCCACTGCAGGAAACATGATGCTGAATGAGGTAAATTTTGAGCTGAGTTGCCAGTTTGAACTGGCATGGGTTACTTATGTTTCATCATGGAAGAAGGAAGGTGACAATCTAAGCTTTTCTGTCACTTAAGTGAGGCGGGTGTCACTAATTGATTTTTGGATTCTTACATGATTGTTCTAACTCTGGTAGAGAAAACCAAGTGCATTAGTTTAGATAACTCCAAGATGGAATGAAGGAGGCTTATTAAGGCCACTGAAAAAGTGAATCCATGCTAGTTGGACTATACTATACTATTTGTCATTTTGATATATTCACATGACAAGTCTCGATAAGGGCCAGTAGATGTTCCTTCTTCAGCATTGGAAAAAAATACTTAAGATGTTATGCCCATTGGAAAGATTCCTGAGTTTATTTCTGAGTATAGTTGAAATTGTTCTTTTCCTGGATTATGAACGTAGAAATAAAATGAATGGTTACAATGAGTTGCCTTCTTTTTCATAATTCTTTGTTAATAACAGTCTAGGATATCACAATGACTCTACATTTATGGAAGCAAACCAGCATAACATATATCACAATAGTGAGCACTTTTTTTATTTTATATCTCACTTTATTTTCAGTTATCTGAAAGCATTGAAAGTGTGATTCTATTTTGCATGGAAAATTCTTTTTTAATATAATTGTTATTGAAGAAATTTTTAACAGGAGAAAATACCAATATTAGAAAAGAAACAAAGATAATAAGAAAGAATAGTGATAAAAAAGTAAATAGAATAAAAAATAGAAAAGACAAAAGTAAAAAAAAAAGATTATAAAGAAGCAATTAACAATCTTGTGGACAGTGTTTATAAATACACTTATATTTTACTCACTCTTTCTAAGGTTACATCATAATTTCCTTTTTTCTATAAGCTACCCTTTCTGATGTTCATACCCACAAATCACAAATTCATTTTTTTCTCTTTTTCAGCAAAAAGTTCATAAGGGATTCCTGTCACTGATAAACACAGTTTGTTGGTATTTCACCATTCAAACAAATTAATTTTACCACTCTGATAATTCTGTCATCTTAAGCAACCATTCCTCTGTTGTGGGCATTTCACAGTCTTTCAATTTTTTGTGCATATACTTGTCTCAAAACAGTAATGATATATAAAAATAATCTTCCATTGCTTACTGGCTGACTATTAATCCCAGCAAGAAAAATTCTGGTTTCAGTTGAATGTTTATCTTTAGCATTATTTGTATCATTACATACATTTGAATCCAGAAATTTGTAGCTTTTTTTACAAGTCCCCTATGCATGATGAAATGACTATTCATGTTCTCCTCATTTCCAACATAAATATTTTGCATAAAATGTCCATAAAGCTGTAGTTTTAATTCCATTTTTTTCCTGGCTGCAATCTCCTTAACTAACAATGACTTTTGTAACTAAGAATGTTTCTATAGCTAATGCAATATACTGCAGAAAGCAGAATATAATACTCCTTATGAATAACAGTCTAGGGTACACAACAACTCTACATTTATGGACGCAAACCAGCATATATCATAATAGTGGACACTATTTGTTTGTTTTATATCTCACTTTATTTTCAGTTAACTCAGCACACATTTCTCTCTTTCTATTTATGCTCATTGAGTTAATGCAGGATGGATTAGGCTGAGAAAGAATTATCTGGTCGGATTCAAGCTTTAGTCTAGATGGAACTCCAGGGTCTGGTTTTAGACCAGCATTCTAACCACTATACCCTGATGACTCTCTAATGCAGGGTTTCAGCAAAGAACCATGTAATTTACAATTGAGGAATGTAAACAAATTTTTTGATCAGCTGATAGTCCTAAAGCAAGAAAGTAGGACATTTGTGGGAGAAAGAAGCAAACAAAAATATTGTTGAAAATGCAAGTCAACTCAAGAGCTGTGGAAAGCATGAACTTATTGAAATATTAGCAGTTGTTACAGATTTTGTAACGATAGAGACGATGCTGATGTGATCTGAAGCATTGGTACCTCTTGAATGTTTCCTCCTCTGAGTCATACATATAGCTGAGTTGAGTCACATTGCTTCTAAAATGTGAAAAAAGAAACTTGCTTGCTAGGAATACGAGTGAGGGGAAGTCATTAGAACGGTGTATCACCTTCAATTTTCTTAAAAAGCGTTGATGCTGTCACTGCTTCAATGGAAAGGGGCTTTGCAGAGCTCTCTTCTTACTGCAGCCTTGAGTGCCAAAGAGGCCTTACATTTCATGAGTAGCTTGTGGGAGCGGAAATGAGGGTCCCCTCTATCCTTTTCAGGCTGATATAACAACGTAGTAGAAACTTATCTGCTTAAATTGTATCTTAAAATCCAAATTCATTCAAAATGTACTGTTCTAACTGTTTGGGAGATTCTTTAAAAACAGACCTTATTTATTATCTGAAGGCAATAATGTAAATCCCCATTTGTCTCTTGGGATTTTCACGAAAAGTCTTTTGTACTTTGCTATGCTTTTTATTGATTTGCCTTGTGAACTGGCCACATAGAGTTGTTGTTTGTTGATCTTGAAAAGCTATGCATGCTTATACCTGGCAGTACATGCAGTGGTGGGATCCAACTGCTGTAACAACCGGTTTGGTGAGTGCGCGATTTGCACGATCGTGTCTGCTTTTCGTTTTTCATTTTGGACTGATGTTTGAAAAGCAGGAAAAACAAATGCAGATTCTTCTCTGCATCTTGCCTATGATGATAGAAAAGCATCTCATTTCCCACAATTGTAGTATTTGTTGAAATTGATTTCACTTCTAAAGAACTCTTGATTTGTATAAGATCTTATCAAAAGATATGATTCAAGAGATCCTTGGATCACTGAAAACTCCTGTTTTCTTTGGTTCACCATATACTGAAAGGACTTTTCTATGACTCAGGTTCTCTCGTTGTGCTCTTCATCAAGGTATCATTTGAGGAAAGCCAAACATCAAAAATTATCTCAGCAGTGATGCATCCAATCCCCTATTTTTCTACTTGGAAGTTATTTGGAAGAGAATTATAGACTGACTTTAAACAATTGTGGAATATATGAGGACAATGCCAAGATTTCCTTAATAGTATGTGGTAATTCCTATCCAGAGGCTCATGCTTTTAGGAATTTTCCCCAGCTTCAATTGGCACTAGTAGTATGTTACCACTTAATCATATGATCCTGACTCTAACCCTAACCCTTACCCAAGACCAGAACTGAAATAGTTTTTATTGTATCTTCCCAATCTTTATTAAAGTAAGCTTTCGTGCTTAAAATAATAAAGTTACACTACAGCAATGTGCTATGTAAAATCTGTTTTCTTTGCAGCTTCTTTGTGAAGGACAGTAAATATGAGCATACCTGGCAATACGGCTGTGTCCTTTCTCTTTGGTTTATGGCTGACATTCACATACCATTTCTTTTCTGCCATTAGATCTCTCTGAACTTGGCCCAATAGCCTTTCCCTACCTTGTTTGAGTGACCTGATCTGTGCATGCTTTCTGCCAGCCGATAACATTGGCAGAGAGAAAAATAATAATGTCAGAAAAGAAAGGAAAAAACCAAGGAGGGGCCATATTAAAAATTTGCCAATGAAGACAGACAAACTTGGCACTGACCCACTGTAGACATTCCAGAACCAGAATGGAGCTGATGATCTGGACAACTACCATTTATGACAGCAATTTTGGGGGTTGTTGTTGTTTTCACAAACAAGAATAGATTCATCCATTTTTTTTATTAATACTGAAGGAATGTCCTAAGATTTGCAGCACTGGGCCTGATTCTCTATCACTCTGCTGGCTGTACATCAGGATAACAGCAATATGAGGGCACGAGCTGCTCTGGCATTTTCTCTGCTGTTTTTTTTGGCTGGTCTTTCAGACCTCTTTCAAAAATTGATTAAATCTTCTGGAGCTTTCTTCCTTTCCTCAAAGGCAACTCATTAGTCTTTTCCCAGCCAAAAAAGGTATCACTGGTAACCCACACAGCACCAATCGTATAAATAGGAAAATTGCCTTCTGTGGCATCTCCCATCTCTTCATTTAGCACAACAAATTGCCATGTCTTAGAATCCATCCTGAAATGTAGGGAGTGTCTCAGGTAAAAGGACCTGGTGCTTGAAAGTAACAGAACTGGCCAGAGGAGATACCACATTGTGCCTGAGCACCCCATAGTTTGTACAATATACATTTTTTAACCACATTGTATGGATGCATTTTATGGCATTCAAGTGAAGATAACTAGAAGTTCAATGAAAATATTGGTTAGTTGAAATTCTTATTTCTTGTTCTCTACACATCAACTGTATTTCAAAATAGGTGAGTTAAAATTATTAGCCATCCATTTAAGTGAGAAGACAAAACGAAGTATAAAAGTTTGCACGGAGATGTTTGGATATTTCCCTTTTCTGTCTATGAAATATTAAATGTCTTTTGATAAATGTCTTTAGGCAAAAGTAAGTTTTCCTGAAAGGATATTCTCCCAAATAATTACTTAAACAAATACTGCTATCATAATTTGATGTATCTATGTAATGCAGATAACACTTTTGGGAAATTACATTTTCACACTAAATGCCCCCTGGTGGCTAGACATGGGTAATAATGATTTAAAGCAATTTCAAAATTGAACTCAATAGAATTTGTAGCTACTTACAAACTTCACACCATAGCCTCTGTTATAGGCATTCATGAAGTAACCAGCAGTAGCACTATAAACCCCTAAAATGTTTTAACCTATGCAAGTATGTAGCCCAATATCTAAATAATTTACTTTTTCAAATTATCTCAGGGTATGCTCTTTAGCTCTCTTTAATGTTTTTCTTTAAAGATAGATATCATACTAATGAAAGACTCAGACCATGTATGTTTGTTTAGGAATGCTTTTAGTAGTTTGTTAGTGGCCAATACAAAAAATTCAGACAGCTATGGATGATACTTACCTAAATAGTTATGTTTATCTACTGGCAGGTAAGATCCTAAAATCTCATAGCAAGTAGCAAAATTTTCTTCAGCAGTGGTCTAAATACAGTGTCATGATAAGGAAAAGTTAAGAATTTAAGATTGATGGTGTGCTATATTGATGACATGAAATGTAAATAAATATTGGCACCAATTCCAAATGGTAATTATGATTAATTGATTAAAGGACCAAAAGGGTCATTCCTGAAGTTTTTTTATACCGTATATATATTTTAGTAGCTTATCAAGCCAGCATTTTAGTACTGCAGTTTCAGTACACAAATAAAATACTTTATTCACTCAGTTTAACTATGTAGTATTTTAACATTTTAATCACCGTCTTATAATTTAATGTTTAACGCCTCTTATTTTAGTATTCTAATACTTTGATTTATATTTTTCCTTAACTTACATATTCTTATTATCTAAAGTTTCTAAATTCTGTTAAGAAACTGTTCATAATTGTGACCACTGACCATAATAAAGAGGTTTGCTTGTTTATAAAACCTCATTGTTTCCAATGTTTGAATTTAAAGGCATGAAATAAAAAGTTTCTCCTTTCACTGGCAAACCCATCTTCCTGAAAAATCACTTCCTTTCTACTCTCCTCCTTTTCTTCTTAAAACATATTTCCAAAGGAGCCTAAAACCTGATTGCACAGTAGCTAATTAAAGTTTCTAAACCATGTTAGTCACTTCTAATTCCAAGTTAGAGATACTGAATGCAAATCTCATTTGGTATCTACTGCCTTTGATGAAGATGAAATATATACCTATAAAATCCAAACTGATTCACATTAAAGCAAACAAAGCAAGGCCATTTCATAACTTCAGGAAAATAAATTCCATCTGTGACCACTTAGCAATTCAGGTGCATTCAAGTTCAGAAATGAGCAGTTTCAATAGTGCTTGGTTGCTAGAAAGTCTGCTATTTCTAGTTTCTTATAAAAAAAGTCTGATGGCATTTCCTTTAGACCATCACAGTATGTGAATTTGGTCATCCTAGCCCTTCTCCCAAGTATTCTGACATAATGCATTCCTGCAGAGTTCAAGCCACCATAACTTCCCTTTTAAAAGCAAAACATTCCCTTATTTATTATCTGAAAGTACTGTTTAATACCCATTCTCATCTTGGTACGTAATGCATCTAGATCATTGACTTTTCATGTTGAAATGCTGTCTGCTTGCTTGATCTGCTTGCTGATTATTTAAGATTGGTTTCTTGTTTCTAGAGCATCTTTCTGATTAGTCATTTTCTTGCTATTTTGTTCTGCCTTTTTTCTCTGGGTACATTTGAGAAAGGTATCAGGGAAAATTTATTCTATGGGGAATCTGTAGATTGTGGCTTTTGGAATTTTCTGAAGGATTTCATTAAAACTGATTGCCCATTTTGTTGTGGGTTGTTGCTACCATACTTTATTTTTACCTTGAATTTAAAAAAAAGTTTCTTATCTCATTTAGTTTTGGGGAGGATTTTTTAAAACACTTGTTTACTTGTGTTTGGATGAATAGACACTGATACCCATGACTGGAATTTCTGTAGCTCAGCAAGTTTGCATGCGTCTCTTTAGTCCATATTCCATCTGATCATATTTCCCTCTCAATTCTGTGTGTCTCTGTACATACTTGTAAATACAAAAAATTCTACTTTTCAGCCAAACGTAGATGTTCAGCCAATAAATACAGCAGCAGCTTTCATTGCATGTTTCATAAATCAGTATATGAATTAGAGTACAATATCTGAAGTAAAGATTGAATAGTCCTAAGAGACAAATAATTATGTTGCTTCCAAATCAATCCTAGATTTAATCTCCAATTATAAAGCCAGTAATTGTTTAGTATTCTTTTAATATTATAAATATGCAAGTACCTTACCTTATACCACATCAATAGAGTATATTACATACTTACCACTTCCAAAACATTTTGCCAAAGTCTCCTTTTGAATATTTCCTAGTAATTTTGTTGATGATTTTATACGATCATTTGTTATACTTTAAAGAAAAGTAATTTTATTAATTCATTGATTTTCCAAAAACCTTTAAATCAGTTTATTAGTCATCTTCACATTCTAAGTCACAGATGCAAATCTTATGACTTCCAGAATTTGTCCAAACTATTTCCACCATTGAAAATAGGAGAAAATATATTAATCAAGTTATCTTAGATTAAATATCATTATTGAATTACAATATATAATCTAAGATAACGATTAATTTTTTTTGTTCCAGCTCTACCTATTTTTTGATCCTTGACTCTATTGCTGTTTTGCACCTTTCTCTCATACTCCTATTCTGAGCAATTTTTGCATAATTTCATATTTCATTCATCCAAATTCCTGCTTTAGTTATCACTTACAGCTTTTATGTACAATGAGAGCTTATGCACCGAAGACAAATTCCTTATGTGTCCAATCACACTTGGCCAATAAAGAATTCTATTCTATTCTATTCTATTCTATTCTATTCTATTCTATTCTATTCTATTCTATTCCTCCTCCCTTTGGGGAATGTTTGGATGGACTGTATATTGAGGTCATATAAGCAGAACAGAACCTCACATTCTTCTTAACATTACAGTTCATTCATTTCAGCAGTGCTGATCATTCTTATTTAGTATACTATGTTAAACACAGTTATAGAAGATTGGGTGAGTTGTTCAAACCTGACCCAGAATTCATAAAACTACGATTAAATCGGGTCTTGGTGTCATCCAATCCAAGAAGATTTGATACAATAGGAATCCCTGAATGGCTACACATGGAATTTCTTCAGACAGCATTGGCCATTGGCCTTTGGTCAAAGAGGATAGGAGCAGATGCTTAATAAATAGCTGTGGGCCTGCAGAATGGAAGAGGTAGTTCTGTCATTAGGAATTTAGCTATAATTAGGGAAGAATGATTGGAGAAAAAATGCCAGTAACATTTAGAAAAGAATAGTATTTCTTTGAGCCTTGGGGTGTTTTAATACTGCCCATATCCCATGGCTACAAAGCGGCTGCCCTTTGCTTACATTGGGGCATAGGGAGACCATATTGTCAGGCAAAACTCTTTGATTGAATAATGAGATTGGCAGCCAATCTTTGCTCTCCTCCAGACTCGGTTATTATTACTGGGCAAGAGTCCCAGAAACACAAGCCATCCAGCCATAATAATAGTGACAGTCTCTTTTAATGCATCTCAGCTCATTGACTGTGAGAAAAAACTCATGGCTCCTTTGGCAGGAAGCACTTGTATTACTACTGAGAAATATTTATAACCATAATTAGAAGGGGAAGTATGAGGATAGAGAGCAAATGCAAGGAAATGCATCGATGTGGTGTGATTTAAGCAGTAGAGCTATGCATGGGATAGCAAGGGCTTTCTCCCATGAATACTTGAATGCATGTAATAAATGCAAAAAATTGATGGCTGGAGAGTAGAATGGGAACTGGAGTAAACTTATAAAAGAAAGTTGAGTATTTTTTTAAAAAGTGAAAGATGATTCAAAGCAAACCCAAAAAAATGACTCATTTAGACTATGTCAATATATATCAACTTGAAATACCTGTTTGGTTAGATTCTTCATGGTTCATATTGTATTACTGTTGCAGAGGTTACAAATAGGAAAAATAGAAAAATTCCTCACACAAATATTATAGCTATTTGCTGTCTAAACTGCGTAAAGCTGTGTCAAATTACAAACCAGTCGAGACAGTCTCATTTGTAAATGGAATCTATTTTGCATCACCTTACAAAAAGGTTTACAATCAATAAATGAGAAGAGACAGCAAAAATCCACAATAGTATCACAACAGCCATTTCTTTCCATGTTTTTGCATTTCTCCAACATATTTGAAACCCATTCTCTTCATGTCTTGAATGATGAAGCTATAGTGACAGAAATTAGGATTGGTAATAAAATGAGGAAATTATAGATTTTTCACATTCTGAATAAGGCAAAGCAATAAAACATCAAGTAATTAAACCTGTAATATGGTATATATTTATCTGGGAGATTCCCCCATCAAATTAATTGGGGTACATTTATTTATTTTATTTATTATTTTTATGAATAACTCAAGACAGTGAGCATACCTAATATTCCTCCCCCCTATTTTCCCCCTAACAACAACTCTGTGGGTTGAGTTGGGCTGAGAGATAGCGACCAGCCCAAAGTCTCTCACACAACTTTCAGGCCTAAGGTGGGACTAGAACTCACAGTTTGTAGCCTGGTGCTTTTACCACTAGACCAGGTTGACTCTAAAATAAAATATAAAATTCTCCTGGGTAAAACCACAGTTCTCTTGCATGGAGGTAACCTCCCACTGAACTGTGGGGTTTTTTCCCCCCATAATAGCCATGCAATCACTTTTTTCAAATGTGTATGTTACCTGTGAAGCTGAACAGTTATTATGTGGGTTTTATTATTCCTATAGTATACTACAGCATCCAAAGTATACACCATGCATACTTCTTCACTTAAGAGCTCGCCAAACATAGCTATGTAAAGTGAGCAGCTTGTTTACAATAAACCACTGTACTAGTAGGGACTCCATGCTATCAAATTAGAGAGAAATCAGTATTATAGTAAACAGAGGTCAAAGATCAAACCCACAATTTCATATAAAATTCCAGTCCATGTACACAAAATATTACAATTTTTAAAAGGTCCAAGTCACAAGACCATCAACTATTCTTAAAGATAATCAAAAGCAGGATGGAGTAAAGGAAGTGAAATTTAAATGTAATTTTAATCCAGAATTTAATTCAAGGAACAATCATATAATGGACCTCTTTTAAATCTTGACAGCTGACTGTCAAACAAGTTCTTTTGTTAAACGGCTAACTCTTTTCTTATTCAAACAATGTCTTT
Source organism: Psammodynastes pulverulentus (assembly GCA_025802295.1). Classification (NCBI taxonomy): domain Eukaryota; kingdom Metazoa; phylum Chordata; class Lepidosauria; order Squamata; family Psammodynastidae; genus Psammodynastes; species Psammodynastes pulverulentus. Next base: position 94,992,445 of record JAOYMU010000001.1, on the reverse strand, counting down.
AGAATGTCAGTTGTGATAATATTAACACAACCCCAAACTTTTGATCTCCTTATCTGGTGATGTGAGATTGGGTTCTTGTTTGTTTGTATATATATATTGTGTGTGGGGAGAGCAGCTACCAATTACATATAAGCTGTAATATTCTGTTTGCTCTTTTTCATCTATGAAAAATGAGGGCTAATTGAGCTGTAACTGCAAAGCCACTGTCATTTTGCTTGGCTCCGCTGTATGTCATAGTGCAAGTAAAGGAATATAAATTATGATTATTACGTACCGAACATGTCTTTGAACACTGAAACTAGATGTCAGAGAAAAGATTAGGCTTAAAGGAAGAGTTTTCACATCGACTTCTCTACATGGTAGACATGTTTATGAAAAAAATAAATTCTGGGGCTTTGATCTGATCTGAAAGTATGCCAGTCCTAAACTCTATCTTTACATAATGTATAGCATTATGATGCGGCTGGCACAAATTACATAATTCATGCCATTTGCTTGATGGTGTCATGACACAGGGCAACATCATTAATTTCTTCTGTTTGCTTCTTGTTCACATATAACATGAAGCCTTAATGTATGATTTATTTGTTCTGGACTTAGCATTACGTTCAAATTCATGTGGTTTAAGGTTATAGGTCCACTAAGCCATATTGATTTGCTCGACAAAGTGATTAAAAAATCTGGAATAGTATGTATGAATGGAGTCACTGGTTCCTGAATTATGTTAAGATAGCAATAGCACTTAGACTTATATACCACTTCACAGTGCTTTACAGCCCCCTCTAAGCAGTTTACAGTGTCAGCATATTGCCCCCAACAATCTGGGTCCTCATTTTACCGACCTTGGAAAGATGGAAGACTGAGTAAACCTTGAGCCTGGTGAGATTCAAACTGCCAAATTGCAGGCAGCCAGCAGTCAGCAGAAGTAGCCTGCAGTACTGCATTTTAACTACTGCGCCACCACGCAAAGTAATCCCTTGCATTGGGGTGGAGTCCAGACAATTTAATGGAGCTGAGTGTTTGCTGGCCAGATGGCCTTCCTGACGCCTGTGCAGAGTTCGCAGCAGACACTGTGCCCAAAGAGAGAAATATCTGCCTCTGCCTAGGATCAAACTCATAGTCTCCTGATTGTGAGGTGAGAACTCCACCTCCACCACGCCGCCCTCAAGGGCACATCTCTACATCCTTCTAAATTTGACTTAACAGTATTTGGCTAACTGTTCTTGAAAGAGATCTCTGCAAGACTTAGCTTTCTTTTTATTTGTGTTTCATAGCCTTGGCCTGTGAAGTTCCAGTTTTTGGAGCCAAAGCTGAATTAAGCCTCTCCACTCTCTCCCAGCAGAAGTCTTACTATTAGTTGTTAGCTACACTAGATATTACCCCGCTGCTCTCTACTTTCTCTGTCATGAAGCCTGCACTTAAGAAGTGATGGCATTCTTGGGGAACGGGGCATAAGACCTGGCTGTCCTCCCACACCTTCGGCTAAGGTGGCTGGAGGCCCACCTCTGGATATTCGTAGTATATAGTCTGTGTTGTCTGCTGAATTTGCCATCTAGTTTTCCCCACTCCCATCCTTTCTAGTTCTTTTGTGGTATGGTTTTCTTTTCATTATATTATTTTTATTCTGTTGATTGTACTGAAAGTCATTCAGAGTCTATCTACAATCAGACAGTGCCAAATCAAATCAACCAATTCTTGACAAGTCAGCTTCCCAGCCTTACACACAAGGGGAGTGGGGGGGGGGGGAAGGAGATTCCTGCCAGTACAAGTTCTCTGGGCATAACAAAGGCAACAAAGGCCTGCCTTAGGGCACATTGGTTCTCTCTTCTACCAACTTTAGCCACTATCATGGGTAATAACAAAGTGTTTGAGTATTTATTTATTTATTTAATCTGTGGTATCCTGTGCAGTGTGTCATTTTGGGAGGACAGCACTGGGCGAGGCAGGATTCTGCTCCTTCAATCAGGGCTACTTTCTATTTGGTGCACTTAGTTTATCCCACAATTATCTATTATGACAGCAGCACCATTCATTAGCCTCCTTAGTAACTCAGAATTCACAGAGCTATGTTGAGAAAGGAAATTTGTGTTGGTGCAGCCTGAATGAAACATGCAAAATGGTCTGTTTTGGTATGCTCAAAAGGTGGGGGCGGAGGTAAGGAGCGACAGACCTCAGAACTGACGTCCTATCATTCTTATTTTTCCACAGCAAATCAAATTTATTTTGCAGATTTCTACCCTTCCCACCTCTTATTGGACAATGGACAGGTACCAATAAAATTTTTTAGGAAAAAAGAAAATGTATATAAACAAGTCACCTGATTACAACTACAGGCTACCTTTTTTGTTTTTTGTTTTATTTTATTTGGTTTTATTTTTGTTTCTTTTGTATCAAATATTTTAACATTCTTATTTGCCCATAGTCATTTAGGCTTGGGGCAGAATTGCAAGTACCGTAACAAAGTCCAGATGAATACGGTAATTATTTATAATTAAGCAAATCTTGTCCTTGGAATGCCATTGAAAAGTGTAGCCTCTAGGCTGAAAAATTATGTACCTCTGTGCTAACCCCATATTAAATGAGGAGCTATATTATTTTTTTTCTCTAATTTCACTGATGTTCTTTCTTTAATTTATTCCTTTCCTAACCTGCTTCGCCTTCACCAAACGTCTTAGGATCAAAGAAAGTTTCATGTTGCTGGGTAGTAGTCCGTCCTTCCCTTTGGTCCTCGGCAACATCATCGGCATAATTTAGATTGTTTTCTGAAATGGAAGAGGGATAGGAAAATACAAAAAAGTGATTTAGTTAAAAACATTGTGATTTCTCTATCAATGGACTAGAGCAGGGGTCTCCAACTTTAAGCCTGGAGGAATTCTGGGAGTTGAAGTCCTCCAGACTTAAAGTTGCCGAGGTTGGAGACCCCTGGACTAGAGCATTCCTGACGACATATCAGGAGGCCCTGTGGATTTCTGGAAGGGGAAAAAAACCAGTCTGTTATCATGGTAGTTGCTGGGATCCAATAGGTTCCTGGATTTGGTGGGGATTCACCTGAGGACTTTTTGTCTTCAGCACTGCATGTTATGCTCAGAGAATTAGAATTGGAAAACAATAATTCCACTGTAGAACCTCAAGAAATGACCTCTATTCAATATCGGCATGCCCTCCCGGATACCACATTCCTTCAGTGACCACGGAAATAGAAGTCTGTTCCTCACCACAGTAGTTCAAGTTGCAATAATTGTAGGTCGCGTTTGGGTGGTCTACGTAGCACCAGACCCCTTCCTCATCACGATCAGGGTTGCGGCAGTAATTCTCCGCCAGGGGCACTTCTTTCAGGAAGTTTGTTCTATAGCTCAATTGTCTTACTTTTTCTGAATCCCATGGCAAGCACTGTTCTCCAGACACTGTGACAGAAAGAGTCCCTGTATAGAGCAACCCTTCCTCAGATACACATTCCTCCTGCTGTGTTTTCTCTTGCAAACGAGGAAGTGTTGGAGAGGAGGGAACTGTTGTCCGGTTCTCACCTAAAAGGAAAAGCAAGACTACCATGAGCATTGATGAAACAGCAAATCAGAACTGACAAAAAAGCAGTCACAGCACCTGTTTTCCCCGACATAGACATGCAGAATCGGAAAGTGGTGGTTTTGCTTCATGCTACATATGTCATTCAATTGTTACTTTACATCAAGTAGTCTGAGGACAAGCTGAAAGAACTTGTGTTCAGTTTGATGAATTTCGGGGAGACATGATTGCTGTGTTCAGGTCCATGGAGGGAAGTTAAAGGGAAGAAGGCCATGATTTGCCCAGGATGCCAGTCATAAGTTGGTTCTGAATCTCAACGATAAGCCTAAAAATAGCCAACCTGTGATTGTACAATTGTGTGAATTATAGTCTAATTTCATGCAGATTTTTGCCTAATTCCAAAAGCAGTGTACAAGCAATTAATGCAGACTTCTAGTGAGAGTAATTTATCCTAAATGCTTATTCAGGAAAGGAAGAGATGGAGTAGGTTGAAAAAAAAAAAAGAGTCAGAGAAAATGGAAGAAAATTGAAAGTGTCAGGGGAAAAATGATTTCTGGGGAAGCAATTGTAGACTGAGGAGTAATAAGGAAGCAATTGTGACAACTGCAGTAATAAGATGAACAGGTGAAGGGATCTGCTCCTTGGAACTCCTCTCTGGATCAAGGAAAGGACTAGGATCGCCCATAGGTTTGTTCCATACAGTCTGCCAGTAAAGAGATTGTAAAATAACAATCTACAGTGGCTTTGAGAGTTCTAGGAGTGAGGGGGGAAATCACCTAGTCCTAAGCCATGGTTCAGCATCTTCAAAACAGACCCTGGGTTCCTCAACTACTTTAAGAAATTGCTTCCTATTGATTTTCTGGATATTAAGAACCATCTGAATGGCAAGTTTCATCATGCTGGGAGAGTTTCCTTCTACCCTGGATGGAAGTAGTATAAGTTTAAGGATTTAAAAGAAAAACTTTAATTTTTGGAAAATAGCAAAATGGACTAGAATGTTGATTTTGGAAAGTTAAAGGCTCAGTTAAAGACTAAGTGGGCTTAAAAGAATATTTTCTATAAGGTGTTTAAAATTTTTCAGTATAAAAGAATATATGTCAAAATTGAAATTAACTGTAAGAAAAACTCCTGTTGCAAAGTTTTGCTGATTAATAAATACACATATGATGCATATATCATAAGAGAGAACTTTGAAGGTTGACCAGCAAAAACCAGAGAGATTACAATTCAAAACCAAGGATTACAATTAAAGGAGAAGAGACCCATTAATACAAGGGAGCAATACTAATTGACAACAGAAGAAATTATGGTTGTTTGTACTCAGAAATTATTTACAAGACTAAAACTGTAAAAATATATTTAACAGAGGATATAGAAGAAAAGATTTTACTGGATAAAACAAAGACAGGCTGAATTGAATATGAATTTGAAAATGTTTTTTTTAAATGAGATGGAAACAATACTACAATGGATTTATGTTTAAAACTGGCTAATATCTTAATAACTAAAGAGGACATACAAATAATAAATTGGAAAAATTTCTTTACAAGAGTATTTATTTTTATTTAATTTATTGTTAAATTTTACAAAGATTGTTAAATTATTGAAATTGTTCCAGAAAGAGAACAAAGAGAAAATGATATGAAATCAGCCAGTGGCAGGATTAAAGAGCTTTTTTAAAATAGAAGAAATATAAAACGAACTTATTTGACCAGGTTTAAATTGTATATAATTCTGATAGTAACTAACGGAGTTTGTTTTTTACCAGAATTAAATGATGAGGCTTTGAAAATTGGTCTACAAGCAGGAAGAGCTTTCTTTTGCCTTATTTCTTATAGAAAGTTGGAATAGAAAATGGATCTATTTGACTAAATATTTATGTTACTATTTCTGTAGTTCTTAATGAACTTCTGCTGGTTAGGACTGAACAATGATAGAACATAGAATAACAGAGTTGGAAGGGACCTTGGAAGTCATCTAGTCCAACTGATTATTGATAAAGTATGAGATATGGAAAAAGAGATTTTTTTATTGCGCTATTAGAGAAGGTGTTAAGTTACTGAAATTGATTTATTGGTACGTTTATTTGGAGGTAGGGGGGAGTCATCCTTTATCTTTTCTTATTTTTTACTTTCTGTTTTTTTTATTTCTTTGCACTTTTCTTTCTTCACTTTTTCTATTTTTCCTAGTTGTATTATTTTTTTTATATTTGCATTTGTAAACTTAAATATATATATATTTAAAGAAAGAGTCAGGAGGAAAAAAAGCAAGGGTCAGAAGCTCATCCACTTTTGATTCTAGCCCCCTACAATTGACTCCTAAGGCAACATATACCCCAAACAAAAAAACCCTCAACCCTTGTTTAATCCCCATATTATATAAAGTAATACCTGAGCAGAATGTACCTCTGATCTCATGAAGGATGTCTTTCTCACACCATATGGAAACTGGTTTTAGAGGATATATTGTGCACAAACTCAAGCAAATTAAGGCAGAGACCTAATCAAACTTTACCTTTTGTACCAGCACTGAGACTCACCACACACAGGAATAGCACATTCTTCTACTCGTACTGCTGGATTACGGGTATGACACCAAGGCCCTTTGGGGTTGTGGTCGGGGTTCCTACAGTAGTTCTCAGTGAGATTGGCATCTGGATGAGTTGTTTCATTGAACCTGAAAACAACCACATTATACAGTAAACAAGAACCCTTCTCAGCATTGAATTTGCAAGAAGGGTGGTATAAACCAGCCAGTGTTTGCAAATCACAAGTATATCAGAGCAAGGCTACTGCTGATGTGCAAAATGTATATCTTTTCCTATGCCCTAATTCAGTCATAGCAAAACATTTGGTCTCAGCGTGCCAAAAATTGAGAAAATGCCTAACTTGACTCTGCTGGCATGTCACCCCCCACACACACTTTGAGTAAAATAGAAACAATATAGTCTTGCTTTATCAATTTTTGAATTAATAAAATGTCCCCCATATCTGGGCCACCCCGAACAGCAACCCTCAACGGCAACATTGAGGGTGGGCCTGAAGTTGAGGCCCAGGCCTTGACTTCAGCCCTAGTACCACCACTGCCACTCAAAAAGGTGCCTCATGCTGTTCACCAAGGCAAAATTGCTCCATCAGAGCCCAGTGCTCCCTGGGATCTGCCACATGTCGCTTACGGTGATGTTCTCTTTCTATGGAAGGCCCTTGTGGATTACCCAAGGCTGCTCCAGGTCACACAAGGCCTTCATACTGAAGTGGCTTCAGAGAAAGCTCTTCTGTAGCATCTGAAAGTCATGTGAAAGCACAGTCTCCGCACAACTTCCGAACCATTCTTGTGCAGCCTTCAAAAATCATGGAAGAATAGGGTGAGGGGTACTTTCGAGAATAGATATTGTGTGTTTGTGAGTGCTGGCTTGTCACTGAACACATTGTGTCTCACTTTTGACACACATGTCTTAGGTTCGCCATCACTGTCCTAGCTGACCCTCTCTTAATTGTGGTCTGCCTGGTGATTTCAAATCAGTGTCTGCCTCCGACATTTAAATGATCAACCAGTCTTCCAAGGAATCCTGACATCTATCTCCAACACCCTAGATTTAGTAGGGAAGGTGAAAAGGAGTTGAGCCAAATTATCAGCTTTTGCTAAAAAAAAAACCCTCCTTAGACAACAGAGATAAACTTTTCAGCTTTTGCACATGATGAAGAGAGCTGTAGACCACACATGTCAGCTTGCATCTCTGCGTATAGCTATCTTTGCTGAAAGGTGTTCCCCTGTCAGTATGGAGGAAACAACCTCAGAATTCACTCATTTTTTTGCATTTAAAATTATTTTTCAGGCAAGGAAGGCTGCTTGTTTGGTTTTAGTCAGGCAACAAATATATTTTTCTTCTAGCTGGCTTTCAGTATATTTAAGCTGGGTAGCTATAGCCTTGTTTTATTCATTGTTGAATGGCTCTCAAAACTCTTATTCACTTGTGGTTTTATCATTGTAAGCTGACTTAGGATCTGCCTTTAGGAATTAAAAGACAGCACAGAACTTTCTAAAGATAAATAAACTTACTGAGCTTTGTGAGGAAATTTGCTGGACCAGAACTGACATTCAGTTCCTGACTTGGTGACCGAAATCTTCCCCCTGTAATTCTGCCCTGTTCCTAGGGCACACGAACCTAACAAGAGTTCAAAGCACAGAATGAAGGAAACAGAAATAATAGCATGGAAGCTGAAGAATGAAGCTGAAGATTTCACATTATAGGCTTGGATTTGGGGTGACAGAACATACAGGGTTGATTGCATTTGTCAAGGTTTATGATTACTTTTGAGAAGAGGCCAATGAATGTTATAAATGGGTCCACCAAAACTCATTTTTAAATAGCTCCTACGTCAAAAGTTATATGAAAATTCAGTATCGTATTTCTAATAGACTACTAATATAAATAGCTATCAGGTGATGTGGCCATGCATTGAATAATAGATCTTTATAAAAAAATATGTATAATATTTAAAATAAGTTAAAGAGTCTTAAGAATTAAAATTGCAGTAAAATCAAAGAAAAAATCACAATCATCAGTAATGTGACATCCAGATCTATTTTTTAAATGCATCACAAAATACGTGCAGGATTCCAATCCCATCTCCACCTAATAAACAAGAGACAATACTGTATTATTATTTTTCCTCTTGTTTCAATGCCTTGGGACAACATGAAGACTTAAAACCATGCTGCAACTAGCTTAAATATTCCATAATATACAAGGCATTTGTTGTATAATGTCATGTAACGTATTGGAAATTATCAATATCTTTGAAGATGAATATGTGCAACAAAATTTCTTCTCATGTGCACACAGTTGTATATAGTATTATACACACACACACACACACACACACACACACACACACACACACCTAAAACACAAACATTCAAAATGTCCCATTGAATTGAATAGGGTTTTCCATTGAAAACCATTGCCTCTTTCTCTTACTGCTCTAACAATTACTTTGTCATTACTTCAGAATTTGTCTCCATTCTCTTCATAGAAAGGAACTTCCTTGTGCCCACTATCACCAAGAAAGGAAACATGGATCCTCCACAATGTTTTTACCTTTCAAACACTCATCCAGAGTTGCTCTCTTTTTCAATAGTGGGCTACAAACTGGCAAAAGAAGAAAAATATTTAGTCCAAGGAGACCAGCAGCTTATTTATAAAAGGTGGAATAGAATCAAATCTAATTATCATTGGCAATTATTATCATGCCTAAAAGTATGTCTTTTCTTCAGCTTCTTCACAAATTGCTCCCCCATAATCAAGCCATAGAACTATTTCCCACAATCTTTTATTCTCCTGATATTTATGATTTTAATTCACATCTAGCATAGACACGGAAATTGTAAGTTCTAATATATATGTATGTAGAATACATATATTTGATTCTGACCATTGGCTTATGAATAATCAAGAACTTGGAATGAGCATTCAACAATAAATTATGTGCAAACTTCTGTTATCTGATGAGACTCACACAAAACATACCTGAATACTGTGCCCAGAATGTATCCTGCAAAATAAAAATATTGACTTAGAAGACTGACCTAAACTGATTTAGTATTGTAATCTGAGATGGTTATTGAAATTGATTGAAAGGAGGTATGACTCAGTCAAAAAAAGCCGAGGAAACTGAACACAACATCTTGCTGTCAGTAATGCAGTTTGTTGCTGTAATATAGTAATTTGATCAAGAGAAGCCATTGCTCCTCTCTGTATACATTGGGTCACTCATACCTAGAACATTGCATCCACTTCTGGCCACTGCATTTTAGGGAAGACTTAGACAAACTAGATTAGAATATGATGAGCAGAGGAAAGAGCAATCCAGATGTTATGAAACCTTGAAAGAAAAAATTGTGTGGAACTGTTGGAAGCATTGGGTTTAAATTAAAGGAAGTAGATTTTAGTTTAAATTGCAAGAAAGTGGATTTTGACTTAATATCAGGAAATCATTCCTTGTGGTAAGAGCTAGTCCACAATGAAACAGACTGGCTCAAGTGATGATAGACTCATTCACTGGATGATCTCTGAGATCCCTTCCAACCCTTACATAATAAATAGCAAATATTTCAGAGGTAACTCTAGTAATTTTTTTTTAAATCTTGCTATACTGTATATAGCAGAGAAAATACTTCAAACTGTAGATGGACTCTAAATACATGACTAACCAGTTGTAAGAACTAGTATATCAAATGATACATACTGTTAGGATGTTGGATTCAAGGGCTTCACGAGCCTCCTCATAGACACAGGGTTCCTCCAGACACTCTCGCTCTAGATTATCTTTAAGTATCTCTTCCATGAACCCCTTGTTAGCTCGTGTGCGCCTCAGCAATGAAAGAGCTTCCTTTTGCTCAAGAAAAACTAGTAAAAACAAAACATCCAGTCAGTGGACCCAAAAGACAAAGATTGACTCTTTTTACATCTGTCTTTTACACACTGGCTGGAATTTCCAGAAGTTAAACCTGAGCAACATCTAAAGAACCACCGGTTGATCAGCTCCAATTTTTCAAATTATAAAAATGGAAATGCCTGAAAAGCAACCTTTTTCTGGAAGTAAGACTCTCATTAATTAATGTATATCAACCTGCTCATTCTGATGCTTTCCAACTGTATTGGAACTGTAATTTCCAGAATTCTGTAACACATATGAGTTAGGAATTGTAGGAAATGTAGAGGTGAAATATCTGGAGGGCAGTGGTTGAACTATATGATCTGAATCACAACAGGCAGAAGCAAAGTGCACTTTCCAGAATGCTAATTCAGATAAAATTCCAAATACTTTAGCCAGGTGAGCTAGTTCACACCTACTGAAAGAAAGTAGTCTAAAAAATACAATGCCTTGGAAATAGTGACAGATTTAGACTTGGTGAGGCCCTAAGCTATATAAAGCTTGAAGGTAAAGGTAAAGATAAAGGAGTCCCTGCGGATTGTACTCAGCTAGTTGTTGCCAACTATATAAAGTTTGGAGGCTTGTTAAAAACTTATACTAGAAGGTCTTACAAAGGTGTGTACTAAAAGAGGGTCATGGGTCATTTCCCCAAAATTGAAAAACACAAATGCCTTTTAATTTTTCAATTGCAAGGTGTTTAAAGTGAACATTTTAAATTATTAAATTATTTTCAAGTGAATGTGTTTACTAGTTACATGTTTATCATTTGACTGATTTGATCTTGTGGGAAGAAAAATATAGGCTGTTGATCTATCAGATTCAATAAGGCCTTTGGAGGATAGCAGGCCCCAGAATAAAGAGACATGAACCAAAGTTTTAGATAGGATGGTTTCAAAACGTACCAGACCTATTTGTAACCCTGCTGAGTTGTTACTAATTGTGAACCATGATTTTGCAAATTATGTAGCTTTATAAATATATTTGGACATAGAAGGATGAAACCATGAGAAATAAAGAACTGAAAGTAGCTGATCGATAGTGGTTTGAGATGTACACGGGTATATGTGGAGACTGTCTGTCAATAAGAAAGAACAAGGAAGTAAGTTGTGAAATGCGTGCAGAAAAGTATAAAAAGAATGTCTTGGGATGAGTTCAGGGCCAGTGGCCATAGCTGTTCCTTTGGAACCACTATGTCAGGGGTGTCCAAACTTTTTTCAAAGAGGGCCAGATTGGATGAAATGAACATGGTGGAGGGCCGAATATTTTTCCGAACATTCTTTGAACCATTACAATTAAACCATTACAATTAAATGCAAATGCACAGAACACTTGAACTGATGGATTTATATCAGGGATGTCCAAACTTGTCAGCTTTAAGACTTGTGGACTTCAACTCCCAGAATTCCCCAGCCAGCAT
>JAOYMU010000001.1:94954834-94969257 GCA_025802295.1 Psammodynastes pulverulentus | reverse complement strand
TGCCATGGAGCGCTTTGAAGATGGTAACCAACACCTTGAAGCGGACCCGGAAGGCCACAGGCAGCCAATGCAGCTCGACATTGCAGCTTGACAATGTTGCAGTATATAAATTCTAAATTTTCAGGTTTCCCCTGTCCAGTTTTGTCTGACTCTAGGGGGCAGTGCTCATCTATGTTTCCTAGCCAAAGGAAACAGAGTTGTCCAAAGCAGCAGTGGTATTCTATTGGATTGCACTGGTTCGGTCAAACCCGTAGCAGAAAAAACTGCCACTCAGGCGAACCGATAGAAAAAATATGGCTACCGATTCAGCCGAACTGGTAGCTAAAACCCACCTTTGCGTGTGTGCGCTTCCCTCTCCCTTTTGCACATGTTCGTGCCGATCATTTGAGAGGACTCTTTGATCCTCTCAGCTGATCAGTGCATGTTTTTTAGCTGCCGGTTCAGCCGAACTGGCACTTTTTTAGTTTAAAAAGGTGCCGGTTCGGCTGAATCGATAGCTAAAAAATGTGCATCGATCATCTGAGAAGACTCTTTGATCCTCTCAGCTGATCAGCGCACTTTGTTTAGCTACTGATTTGGCCGAACCGGTAGCTAAAAAAAGTGTGATGATCAGTTGAGAAGATCAAAGAGTCCTCTCAGATGATCGGCACGCACATGCACAGTAGGCACATGCTGGTAGGCGTGCGCATGCACAGAAGGGAAGGGGAGTGCACATGCACACAAAGGGGGAATGTGCGCATGAGCACAGTCAGCGAACCAATAGCAACACTTGGAAGAAACCGCCACTGGTCCAAAGACACTTCTGTGGTCATGTGGCCAGGCTACTATATGCCAAAGGCACATAGAATGCTGTTACCTCACCACCAAAGTGGTATAGTTATTTATCTACTTGCATTTGAATACTTTTGAATGACAAAGTTGGTAGGTTCTGGGGCAAGAACTGGAGCTTAGTTTCTATGGTGTTTGGCTTTTGAACTGCCAACTTTTTGGTCAACAAGTTCAGTATCTTAACCCCAGACCACCATGTTTTCTTCTTTAAACATACTTTATTATTTAAAGTATTTGAAAATACTTTATTATTTATACTTAGAAATACAAATTCACTGAAGATCCATTTTTTTCTAGTGTAAAAGTTCTTTCAATTTGTCTTCCCCCAGTAATGATGCAATGATATACAGCTCTGAAATCTCTGACTTCTGTGTCAATAACTATGATTACAAGTTTACACTTCATTTCTTTTATTTTGAGATGGCAACAATGCATTAGATTTCCTATGAAGGAATAGGAAAAGCAGCAGTATAATCCATAACAAACAACTCATCTAATTGTAGTCACTGCAGGAAAACTGAGTTACCAATATGAACAGCCATGGTAGCACAATTTATCTGAGAAAAAGTAATAGGCCACATAGGATGAACATTTATGTTGAACTTCATCCTTTTTTTCTGTAGAAGCTATTACAGTTCAGCAATACATGTAACAAGCCTCAGGATAGCACAAAATTCCAATCTTATTAAGAGATTGACATTCATCCAATTATCAATCCAGGGAGACCTCCACAATAACTTTAATTTCCAAATGAGGTAAAGATTTACAAGCAGTATACTCTTATAGACATATATCTCTATTTGATTTAAATTGTAATTTATAGATTAAGATTATAGTTGATTGCCTTAGATTAATTGTAGCAAAAATCAAGTAAGATTTGTCCCCAAAAGGAATATATAAATCCCTAAAATGAAATTGTTGGATATAATGAAACATTGTAAAATTAATACATTATGTCTATCATTACATTTTCTAGAATGTAATGATTTTCAAATCTTTTGATTGTGTTAAAGCAACATTTTTAAAGCAAACATTGTAGAAATTTGATTTTTTTTATTTCTTAAACATGATAGAGCAAATCTATAATATTTCTGCCCAAATTGGAATTAATGATTTCAAATAATTTAATAATTTATACTTTCAAAAGGCACAAAGCAAAGTGCCTTTATCAACATTGTTATTTTTCATCTTATAGTAGCATTAGATGATAACAAGGAAATGACAGGAATAAAAATAGTAGAAAAATATTTGTTAAACTAGTTTGCTAGTGACATTTTTCTTCCACTTTCAAATCCTTGACATTCTGAGAAATTTATTAGAATAACGGTGGAAAAGTTTGTTATTAGACTTAGTATTGAATGTTTGGAAATCTCATCTCATACTTCCTAAATTGCAGAAAGAGGACTTTAATGTAGTCAATTAAATTCTGTATACCAGTGACATAATCGTTGTTCAAATATTTGGGAACGAATGTTGCTAAAATAGTAGTAGTAAATTATTCCAAATAATTGGAAGTAAGGAATAACTTTATTCCCATTTGCAAAAAAGTAAAAAGAAATGAAAATATGGCACAGGGAATATTTGAATATAACTGGGTTGAATTACTGCTGTTAAAATAATGGCAATTACAAAATCCATTATCTCAAGTCTTATCAATTAAAATTTCAGATAAAACCTTTTTCAGTCTGGTTGTGATGCAATGTAGCAAGAAAACAGATTCCCACAGTACAGATTATGTATGAGACAAAGAGCAAAGATAGCTACTCATTAATGGTTCACAGAATATTCCGTAGATGGAAGTAATAAGAGTACAGAGTCTGGCAAGAGTTTGTCTATGGATGTACAACAATAAAGTACTCCGTTTAGGGAAGTCTCTAAATGCCTTTTTTTGCTTGGAGCCCCATGATAGCAGAGAAAATTTTTAAAACTTTTATTTAATGCTAAAAAATCAAGAGTCAAAAAGAAAATTATTTACAACTCACAGAGATAAGGAGGGACGGTCTACCTTTAAAACTGTATTATCAAGCAGCTCATTTAGGACATATGATTTTACTCATATTGGAATACAGAGCAAAACAATGTACACAGATAGTGGATGTACAAGAGTTATTTTCAAGTCGAAATGTTACTTTTTCCCCAAAAGGAAACAATAATAAATATAAACAATATAAAGAACATATAGTATTTACTAAAGCTAGGTAAGGGTCCAAAATGATAAAAAAAACATTTCCCCATTAATTTCCCTGATGGTTAATCCTGATTTTTACAAATCATCTGGGATGATTTAATTCTAATTAGGGAGATAATGCAGTTTATAGAGAATAAGAGATTATTATAACAACAGTTAGCTATGCAATAAGGAAAAAATAGATTCTAAAGTAGGTTATCAAGTATCTTAATAAACGCAACTTAACTGAAACATTTTAAAGGCAACATTGTCAGAGGAATAACAAATCATCCTTTGAGGATTTTGAAAAAAAAAATTGTCACAATATAAAGGAACATTTTGCAGAATAAATAAGGTGAAATTGGAGGTAAGATAGGTGATTTCCCAGCTGCACTACGTAGGCATGGCATTTGAGTAAACAAATGAAACATAATGAGAGGGAGAAGGCATGGAAATCAGGGATATCTATCACTCTCCATGCAAGAATTACAGTTGTAGATAATATGTAGATGACATTTATTCCCAATTACTGCATATATGGTAAATCAATGAAAAAGTTGCATAATTCTGCCAAAAACTGAAAGTATGATATAATTAAAGAAAAAGTAAAATGTTCAATTTGCATTAGATGCATAAACAGAACCATTAAAAATAGAAATTTGTCTTATCCTGTATGTTTGGTTAATATTCTTTTAGTGGAGAGTTCTTCTCGTTTCAAGGTTTATTTATTGATTTAAAGAGAATGTCTCATATGAAATTGCTATTTTAAGGGGGCAGACCAATGTTATGCATTTCAAGGTGTCTTTTTCCCTGATGTCAGACTGTACAGTGCAGATTTATATAGCCATGCAAAAAAGAGGTTTCCAGTACAGAGATCTTTTTTTTTCTGTGCTTTCAATTCCTGCATTGATTTTAACTTCCCATCTCCATCCAATAATTGCTCATATCTAAGTACTTTATCTAAATTTAGTACAGTTGGATAGGTTATTGCTTCTATTGTTGAAAGCCATCTCGGAATTTTTGTGTAATGATTTTTCTTTATTTTTTCCCCACACACTGAATAATGTATTTCTCACCCAATGCCGCTGAAAATAAGAATGCGGAATTGAAACTTATTTTTAATTTTATCCTTGGAAATATGACTTTTATGTCATTGAATATAAGTATGTTTTTCTAACTGATCTCTGTCTTATAAATATGTTGTAAAACCCAAATGGAAAGAGATATTTTTTTGTATTTGCCTCTCTGGGCCCAAATAAATGTGTTTACCTTATTATTAAAATACAGCTTCTGTTTTGTAGTATATATAGACTATAATTGTCTATGGGGATTCTCAGCCTCCAGGCCATGTTTGTCCCAAAGGCACCTGGACTGTCTGATTTTTCTTTGAAGACGTTTTGCTTCTCATCCAAAAAGCTTTTTCAGCTCTGACTGGATGATGGGGAATGGAAGGATTTCATTTGCTGCCTCTTGAAAAAGCACCTTTGGGATATAGATTGTAAGGCTGCCCTCTACTGCCTACCCTACTTGGATTTATTAAATGAAGAAAAAAACCCAAGTTCTTCTTATGGGGAAAAACAAAGAAAGTTCAGAGTATACTGAAATATTGATAGTAGGAGTTTCACCACATTGCATGATGAGACTTGAGAAAGATTGTTTTATTAATTTCAATATTTACTTGATCTCAAAATAAATATTTTGTCTATGTCACAACTATCAGGGCATACAATTCTCAGCAAGACTGCAATATGATTTCACTTAGCCCGTCCAACATCATATATGACCCTGCAGAAGTTGTATGAACTTAGGAATCACATAATTTGGCTAGTCAATGGACAGATTGCTCTCATTTCATGTGGAGGGATATAACTAATTGAGTTATTCAAACTATTTAATTGAACCACCCAATCAGTGCTTGTATGCATTGCCACTGTATTTTTTTTAAGAACTGCAAATAGATACAAACAGTCCTCGCTCAATTTAAACCAATATTGACTGTACGTAAAAGGTTAGTTAGTGAACGTTTTTAATAAATAACTTCTGATCTATTCACTGAGCCTAGCATCCAATTCAATCATAAAAGCTCTAGGCACTGATATTGATAATTCAGCCAAATTTGAAGTCAAATGCAGATAGTCCACCACTTATGGCTATGGACACAACTTCTGACTATAATGGGCAGGCTTCATTACAATTGTAAATTGAGGACTAACTGTACCTGCATCATTCTGGTATTCTGTACTTTTAAGACCTCCTGTTTTCAAAATTATAGAAAAAGCAAAATGCTTGTTGCTTGCTTGCTTGTTGCCGGGGTGGGGTGAGGAATTATTGTTTTTACTCTTTGTACATTGGGTTTTTATTTTTTTGTAAGCCACCTAGTCACTGAAACCGAACGGGCAGCTGTATCAATTCTCTAAATAAATAAAATACATAAATTCCAGATAATGCAAAATAAACGCAATGCTCAGCTTCCCAATTCTACCTCAACGACTTCTGCCACAGCACTAAAACCAACACCCTCTTGAAGAATAAACACGTTACTGGGAGAAGCCTGCTCCTCAGCAATCTCAATGACATCTTTGTGCTGGCCGGAGCCCTCTTGTGCTGCAGTATATTTAGTGCTAGAGACCAGGACTTCTGCTTTCCTGCCAGGCTCTGCCATACTCAGTGTGTGCACTACCAACACAGCAGGCTGCTCTGAAACGGCAGTATCCTTGAGATCTTTAATGGCAGATTTGGATGACTCCTTGACTATATTGTCTTTGTGCTCAAGCTTGTGGCGTTGAAGTTTCTGAGGGAGGCTGTAGCCTACGCCACAAACGTTACACTGATGGGGCTTGTCACCATGATGGGCTTTCTGATGACGTCGGAGTTTTGTCGCTAGAGGATAGGATTTGGGACAAAGGTGGCAGCGGAAAGGCCGCTCGCCTGTATGCAGGCGTTCATGAGCTCGTAATGTGTGGGGATCCCGCAGTGCTTTCCCACATACTGTGCACAGATGAACCTCACCCGTGTGGGAAATCAGATGACGGAGCAGCTCAGGACGCTGTGGGAAGGCATCACCACAGAAATGGCAGCGATAAGGACGTTCACCTGTATGTAACCTAAGATGCCCACGTAGATTGCCTTGCTGACGGAATGACTTGGCACAGTAGGGACAAGTATAAGGACGTTCCCCTGTGTGCAGGTGCATGTGGTTCCGCAGGGATCCTGGATTGGCCAGTTGCCGCTCACATATCACACACTGGTAGGCAGAAGAGGTAGAGCTTGGCTGTTTAACTTGATGTGTCTTGCGATGGATACGAAGGGAAGGTCGCCGGGCAAATGATTTCCCACAATCTGGACAGACATAGGGACGTTGGCCTGTATGCAGTACCTGATGTTCTTGAAGATCACGCTTGGTGCCGTACGTTTTGTGACACTGTGGGCAGGGAAAAGGCCGTACCCCACTGTGGCCCAGCATATGTGCTCTGAAACTCTCTTCTGAACTATAGCTCTTGCCACATTCTGTGCACAAGAATGGTTTGTGATCAGTGTGCACAAAATGATGTTTTTTCAGGTGGCAAATCTGAAGGAAGGCTTTCCCACACTCTTCACATTTGTGTCGTCTTTTAGTGTTTGATTCTGTGTGAGCAGAATCATCAGGCTTGTATCTATGCGATTGTTCCTCTTGTCTAAGATTTTCTGCCCTGTCTTTGGGTGTGCTTGGAAGATATCCATTTGGTATTCTTTCAGCACAAGATTCTTTCCTTAATGGCTCTACATTATCAGTCAACATGGCACTGATGCAAACTGTACCGCATGGTGTTGGGTTTGAACAGGTTTCAGTCAATGTTGCATCTGACTTTATTTCAGCCATCTGCTCTTCCTTGGAATCTTCTTTGCCTTCATCATCCTTGGAGACAGGATGTTTGTTAAAAAGTTTGTTTTTTCTACTCTTTATTTTGGTATCCCACTGTTCAATTTGCAAGGAAGAAGTTCTACTGCTTTTCTTGAGCTTGACATCTAATCCAAGAATCTGTTCCATCTGTAGCTTCTTATTCAATATAGAAACAGAACAGACTTTGTTGTTCAACTCTGCAAACTTGGAAATACCAGGAATACCTGAAGAATTGAATCAGAACGGTTAGCTCTCTTAACAAAACATCAACTGGTTATAGTCACTTTATAGTAAAACTTATTAATGCCATACCTTATCACACCTTCAGCCTTTGGAAATATTTGACACAGGAGACAGACTAAAGAAGTAGTCATCAATTGACAAAGTAGTTATCAATTGATCAAATTGTAGTTTTGAGAACTGTAACAACAAGGGCTGTTTATTTGAATTATAAATATCCTATGCAGGTAGTCACTTTTTAGCAATGTCATTGGACATTGACTGTTCATAGTTATGACAATGATGAAAAAGTAACTTTGCAATCAACCCTCACATTTGCAACCTTTGCAAGTCTGTAAAGCAAAGGAAAGCTGAAGTAAAATCATAAGGGAAGCTGCAATTTCTCTTAGTGGTCACTTCATTTAACAATTGAATTGCCTGTCCCAATTGGGGTAGTTAAAAGAGGATTCCCTGTGTTTTAAGGCTTGTCCATACATAAAAAAATGTTGCAATACGTATGCAGATATTAAAGTAAGTCAGGGGATAACTCTTCTCATAGGATTAAAATGGTTTAATATTTTCATTTCATTTCATACTAAAACCTACGAGAAAGTCTTTGAATAGGACAATTTTCTATATATTTATTGAACAATTGCTAGGTTTTGGAACAAAATGCAGCAGCTATAACAATGAAAACCACAGGTTTGTAGATTTTTTTTAAAAATGCCTTAGTGTTTTTTTTGCAAGTGCAGGATCTGCTTTCTTCAGTTCAACCGAGCGTTGATTCATTTGGCTAAGATAAGAATTTACCGACCAGTTTGCCACTTGAGCTTGACATCATGGATTGAGACAGAGTGGCTGGACAAAGTCACCCAGCCAGCTTTCCTGGCTAAAGCGGGACTAGAATTCACATTCTGCTGGTTCTAGCCTAGCGCCCTAACTACTGGACCAAATTAGCTTTCCTTTCTAGTATAATTGTACCATCAGATATTTTACATAATATATTCTGCATTATAGTAATATACTTGGTGAGTTATAGCAGTATAATAAATTTCTGCTTATACAACTGCGTTGGCCAGAGTTACTGAATCAAATTCAGTAAGGAAGACTAGCATGACTTCTACTCAGCTCAGCAGTCCTAGACAAAGTATAAATATTCTCAGATTCAGTTCCCAATCTCTGAAATTGAGATACTGAATGGAAAAACATTGCTTTGAAAATACTAGTGAAAATTAAAGACTAATAACTAGGAAAGCCTATTTGCAAATGACCTTTTTATGGGATTCATAATGCCATTCATTAGAGTACCGTTTGTAAAATAAATATACAGAAAATGGGGGGATTCAGCTTGAAAGGTTTATCAGATTTTCATTTAAATATTTTCAATAATCTTAGTTTGTTCAAAAATATGGGACAACTCAGGAATCTACCTTAAAAAAATTATATTGGTAAAACACCAACATTATATACATAGATCAAGGCTGTACAATTCAAAAGGGACACTTTTTCAAAATTTCCTGTGAATAGAATGTGACAGTGAATTCTTTATTTAAAGATCTCAGATCTTTGCTTTAAGATCTAGTTATCAGAAATAACGTCATTTTCACAGCCAGTTGTTGGTTTACAACCAGTTGTTTAGATCCCTTACTGTGATGACAGCCTTGGGAAGGGCACTTTATGACCCGTAAAGCACTTCTGGCTGTTGTAAAATATCATGCTGGCCTAGCCAGGTCACATGATATCACTTGAAAACCTGTTTAAGTGCTCTGCAACTTTTGAGGCGACACTCCTTGGTGCCCTGGAGGAACAGACTACAAATCTGGTGAAAATGCTAGTGAAAGTTGTTCTCGTAATTGTTCTCCTTGTTGGGGCAGAGAGCAAGCTTGGGCCTCTTGGCTGTGGTATGTGGCCCATGCCCTCTCCCTGTTCCACCACATCTGAGAGGTCCATGTCCCCTCCCTGGAGCTCTTTTTAACAACCACAGTTGTGGTTGTTGAGCAAAGCGGTCACATGGCATCTCACTTAATGACCGCTTTGCTCAATAACCAAGATTTTGGGCCCAACTGCGGTTGTGAGAGGACAACTACCTTGTGTATACCTTGTGTATTTCATTTCCTATTTGATTTGCCAGAATGATGCATGATATTGCTTTCTAAACTCTTAATTTCTAAACCATGTACAGTACCTGCAGAGGAATCCTGGACAATATCATCTTTTTGCAGCAAAGTTTGCTCTTCTAAATCTGTAGTCTTGGTTGTGGTTATTACTGGCATGTTTTGCAGTGTTTTCCTTTCTGGATCGAGTCCTCCATCTGAGGTATGTGCTAGGATATTATTTTTCAGACAAGTAGGACTGTCTTGTGATTCAGTGAGCCAGCATAGCAGTTCACTGCCCACATCAACAGGACAGCAGACTTTGATGTGCAGTTCCCCATTGATCCATTCTAACATTACATTGGCTTCACCTTCAACACGGCTTTGCTTCACCAGGCTATATAACACATAATGTTAAATGTTCATTTTGGTGCAAGATGAAATATCATTCCAGACCACCACCCCCTCAGAAAAAAACCACCTTAAGAACACAGCACTTTTATTAAATTATACAGTATCTGGGAATGGCCATCCACATACTTTTTCTGGAGTTATTTGACTAGGATTATAGAAAACCCATGTGCACTACCTCCTATCCTTAAGCACTTTAGCTCAACCCTGATTAAAGGAAGAATTAGAACAATACTGTAATGCTGTATTATATTGAAAAGCAGCTTGTGTAGTTTACCAATCATAAAAATTTAGGGACAAAATTGACAGATCTTCCTGAAATGGATAAATTATATATTTTTAAATTAAATACATTATCTACATTTATTGCTCATTGGAAGACTCTTACAGACTTTGTATAAAAATGAAAAAAATATAAACTTGTGATTTATGGTTTTGATGATAAGACAGAATATAGAAAGGAGAGCAATATAATTATAGAGAATATGTATGTATGTATGTATGTATGTATGTATGTATGTATGTATGTATGTATGTAAATTACTGCTATGAAAAATACTGAAAGTCAATTTTGATATCTTTTTTCCTATTTTTCTTCAACTTTTTTTCCTTTTCTTGCACTTTTTGCTTGTTTTGTTCTTACTTTATAATAGTTTTTGTTAGTTTTTATTTTCTTGTTTAAAAGTTTTGATACAAATTATATACAAAAAAGACATCAGCTGATTTGAAATCCACTTTCAATTCAATCTCAATTATGTCAGGTAAAACTTGTTCCCCGTCTATAACATCTTTTAAACCCAGTTTATCTATAGAAGTGAACACTCTTAAGTTCAGAGTCCACTATTCAAAAATATCTTTCAATATGTCCAATGTTAAAATATTTTGTTTCATTCTAAACAATCAATAGGGAGGCAGAAGCTGAGGTAAGATTTTTTTTTCTTGTTTTCCTCCCCTAAAAGTTAGGTGAGTCTTATACTCCGATGCGTCTTATAGTCAGAAAAATAGAGTATTTACCACTTCTATTCCAAAACTGCAAAAAGGTACTGAAAGATTACTAACTATATAGATTTAGATGTGGAGCTGATAATGGCATACTGAAATACGCCTTAATAAATAGTATTTAAAAATTAGAAAGAATTAATGGCTAAGGAAAAATCTAGTGAATGGAATATAGAAACTGCTATCTGAGACAGCTACATAAACTTATCTATGTCTTGCATGAAGATTAGAATTTCTACTCTGTTTTAATACTTATTTTGATAGACATTGTTACTAAAAGCAAATTTAAGAACACATTCCTTCCTTCACAGTTCCCTACCTGTTATAGTCTTCCTAATCACTTATGCCAAGATTCAATTTTTTTCCTTTCATTACTGTGTTTGTTTTCAAAATTCATCTAGCATGTATGCTCTGTCCTTTAATTATTTTCATTTAATGGATTTATTTTAATTGTTTTCACTGGGTGGTAATCTCTTAAAAGTTTTATCAGCTCATATTGTATCAAGTATTAAAGAATTCTTAGCTGATTAAGAAGTTTTATCAGAATTGTGTATGATGAAAATAATAATTAAAAATGTTGCTGCATCTTTACTTTTCATTTCCAGGTGCAATTGCCACAGTTTGCATTATCTGAAAAGTATTTCACTTTCTAAATTGCTTGGATAACTTGTAAGATATCCGAGCAATTTACAGAAAAGCATGGTACTTGACAGATACTTTATGGGAAAATGTTATTTTTAATAAATGTATTGCCTACTTAAATATGAACATCCTTTCACCTATCAAATTACAAAGAGAGCAGTGACTAACTCAATACAGCCAATTTTTACTAGAACTGATTAATGGTTTAAAAATTATCCAGACTTTCCGATAAATGTTATCTCATCAAATAAACTAAGGGTTTAAAGGCTCTAGTAACAAAAGTTGAAGCCGTTTGGCTTAGTATATCACTTTTGCAACACAAGATAATCAAAGCACAGTCAGTCTATACAACCTTGCTGTATTTGTTATGTATGTATTGTAGCCAATTCTATTATCAGGGACAAGTTCCAAGACAGCAAGACAAAAGAAGAGTTAATCAGCTAATCAGCAATAAAGATGCCAGGTATCAAGGAAGTCTAGTTGCCATTAAAGCTGAATTTCTACAACATTAATACAATACCTATTTATAATTTATCATTTATTTACTTATGGTTAAGCTTACTTAAACTTATAACTTCTCTCACACTTTTGATTTTTTTAAAACTTTATTAAACATGCACAACAGCCAGAGAGGTTCTCCAGCTATTCAATTTATAGAGGAATCTTTAGAAAATTCAAAGTTAGCTGTAGATAAAAATGTTTGACTGAAAGCTGGTTCCAGGCACACCTAAAGATGGACATACCAGTGACTGTTTTATTAGTTAGCTCCAGGCTTCAAATGAGCGAGGTTACTCATATGATCACTAATTTGTGTATATCACATCAAAGAATTTGTAATACAATGTACTTGACATTAAGGTCTGAATGAATCATTTTCAACTTGATTATAAATAAAATAAATATCAACTCATCTTAAAAATAAAAAACAAATTACATGAATTAATCTTAAGATTATATGACTTGTTATATAATCAGGTCAGATCTACATTACTGTAGATCTGACCTGGGCATTTTATGGTCTACAGGGCACACCCAGTCTGTGGGCTGTTCCTGTCTGGCCCATGGTATTAGTGTTGGTATGGTAGGGGCAATGATATCAGCGGCCCTCCACCACAGTCCCAGTTTGTCATGTGACCACTTGTGAAAATTAATTGTCCACCCCTGTCATAGATGAACATTTCTGAGAAAATTATAAATTATCCACATGCTTCTGTTCTCACCTCCTCCAGCTGGATATCCCATTACAAGCAGATGCCTCTTTCCAGCTGGGTAATGGGCATGCCTGTAATTGAGAGCAAGGTGGGTGAGGATCTCAAATTTGCGGCTGTTTCTTTGACTCATAGATCTATTCACACAATTAAGCTAGCATACTAAGCATATTACCTAGAGTAGCCCCATGATGAGAAAGGCGGCAAATAAATTAAACAAATTAATAAAACAAAACTTGAGGAAAAATAAAACATGAGATCTATGCAGACAGGCTTTTTATTTGCAGCTATGAATACAAATCGAAAGACGTCTTCGGACAATGCTGGCTCTTCGGCTTTGAAACGGAGATTAGCCCCTAGAATCGGGAACGACTAGCACGTATGTACAAGGGGAACCTTTATCTACTTGCAAACCAAATCTAAAAAACATTATATTTTCATGTAGTATGTATGTTCACCAACAACTAATAGTTCATTTAACTGTAGGAAACTGAACGAAACTGTATTTTTTAGCAATGCCAGCAACCTTTTAGCATAATGTATTTTGGATACCCAGCTTTTATAACTAGCTTACAACTGAGAGCATTATTGCATTGTTAATCCAGGAAATCTGTTATTTCCATAAACCTTATTAAGTTATCCATAGAAAGTTATACACTGCTGACTTAATATCTGGAATGCCAAGACTTTTTTAGATGATAGCGCCTAGCAAATTATTTAAGGCAAGATATTCACTGTAATGTATTTTAAATAATAGCTGTGTAGATTAAAACAAAATGTGATTTGTCTTGAATAGTTATAAAGTAGAATGTATTAATAATGTATGCATATTCTGTCATTTTAATATATAGTAGTATATATTGTATAATATATATATTAGGAATGAGGATATAAGGAAAGCACTGCATACATGCAGTAATATTCATAATTATTTCACTGACATTTTTAATATATTCGATAACAAATGTTAACTTGGATCTCAATTGGAAATAAATATTATCTAATCTCATTCAAGAGTTCTATAAAAATAGATTATGAAAGAATTAATGAAGAATGCAAAACCAGAACCAGGAGTGCTCATGGGGAGGAATATATGTATGTCGGTGTGTGATAGAGAAAAATACAGATAAAATTTAACCAGCATCTTGTTTCTTAGAATACTCCCAAGATACCTATATGGAAATTGCAGATAGAACGTGAGGTCATTGGCAATGTCTTGAGGTTCCACCTTAACAATAGCTTTTATCAGAATTCAGAAATTGTAGACAGTATGTAGCTATTATGACTACTAGTTATTTGGGCTTTCTATGAATTTGTCTGACCTTCAAAAGTAATCTAACATGTTATCCTAAAGGGTCTTTTCAAAAGGCAACTGGACTTTCTTGGTTTTTTTCTTGAAAATGTTTCACTTTTCTCATCCAAGAAACTTCTTCATTTCTGGCTGAATGGTAGGAAAAGGAAGGATTTATATCAGATGACTGCTAAGGAACATAAATCCTTTCTTTCCCCACCATTCGGCCAGAACTGAAGAAGCTTCTTAGTTGAGAAGAGAAATGTTTTCAAAGAAAAAAAAAATCAAGAAAGTCCAGATGCCTTTTGAAAAGCACCTTTGGGACAATCATGACCTGGATGATTGAGAATCTCCATATACATTAAGCTACAGGTTATATTCTGTGGTAATGAATTCTATAATGATTTATACATGTGTGAATATGTACTTCCATTTCTCTGTCCTGAAATTTCAGGCATTAAGCTTCTTTATCCACTTTTCCTTGGCAATCAAGTGGAATGCACAACATATCTGGAAGCTATATATATAAGTTTGATATATATTGTTGTGTTGTGATTTTATTTGAACAAATGTTGGCTTGAATATGTTAGCACAGACACGAAGCTCAAAGTACCAGCCTGAAGATGATGAGTGGGACCTCGTCGAAACTTCGCCAAGATACCTTCAATCCTACACGGGAAAAGAC
>JAOYMU010000001.1:94912381-94927652 GCA_025802295.1 Psammodynastes pulverulentus | reverse complement strand
CCCTGCTTTACCTTCTACTTGAGAACTTACTCTTAACTTTCTTAAGCAGAGATTATTTTAGGTGTCATCTTTAGTGCGCTATAGATCTAACCTCACTCCAAATTAATTGTTTTTGCTCAGTTGCCTATCACCTTGATGTCCTAGGTTTTATTAGGGGGTTTCTAACAGTTAGCTAGCTAGCTAGTTAGTTAGTTCGTTAACATTGTAACTGTTATAGAGAGTATATTGGAGTGCATTCTTTCACATGGATACTAGTTAAATAAGAATTTTCGGTATAGGAGAGATTTCATACATACCAATGTTTCTTTCACTGTAGGTATGATGAGTATCTGAGATCACTACAAAAACCTGCCCAGGTGCCTCAGAAAGCAACACCACCCCGTCCACCTCTACCAAATCAGCAATTTGGAGTTTCTCTCCAACAGTGAGTATTTCCATCTCTTTATTTTAATTGGTGTACTAGTAATGCCTGCACACTTTCTCTGGGTAATAGTATTATTAATGTTTCCAATCCAATTACTGCTGTAATAGGTTTTCTTCTGCCAGGCTGAGCTACCAAGATCACGGCGAGAGAGACCCTGGATATTAGCTAGTTTCAGGGTCTTTTTTCCACCCCACCCCCCAAATAATATGTATGTCGTGTGTGTGATTTTTTAAGAAAGGTTGATGTAAAATTATTTCTAGCTTCTTGCAAAGGAAAGAGAAACATTTAAGCTTCTCCTCTACCAACAGGCTGAAGGAGAAGAGCTCAGACCGGAATCCTATCCCACTGGTGGTCAGAGAAACCACTGCTTATCTACAAGAGCATGGTAAGAGCAAGGAAAATGCATGTTCAAATTGCTCTGTCCCCTCTAGCATCCCCTACAGGGATGTTTCGCTTGGATGAGCTTAGCTATTTTCAGATGTCTTAGCATTTTTCTAATTCCATACTGAAAAACAGTGCAATTCTATATATAGCAGTATTGTAGCTGTTTCCATGTAAATATCGTGGGCAAATTTTCTCTAAATCCTTTGGAGAACTTGCAGACTTCTTGCTTCATGGTCCAGTTCTATAATTGGCAGAATAGATACATTGTTTTTAGGGCTACATAATGTTTATTGCTCATGTCTGTGGTAATACAGTTACTCTGAGCTCTTTCCCTTCCCGCCTCTTTCAGCTCTTACCACACAGGGGATTTTCCGACGATCTGCAAATACACAAACAGTAAGAGAAGTTCAACAGAAATACAACATGGGTAAATGTCTGCTCGAGGTAGTCCCTTCCATTTGTCTTTTCTTTCTGTATGGGCTTTAAATTTGCCCTTGGCACGTGGAACTTCTGCCATATTGCAGGTTATGCTTTGGCTATTTCTCTGAAACACTTTATGCTCTCTTACCCAGGATTGCCTGTGGATTTTGCAACATATGAGGATGTGCATCTTTCTGCTGTAATTCTCAAGACCTTCTTGAGGGATCTGCCTGAGCCTTTGCTCACCTTTGGTCTCTACAGCGATGTTGTCAATTTCTACAGTGAGTGCTTTTCAGGATGCTCCTAATCCCATATCAGTAATCTTTTCTCAGGATGCCTAACCCAGAGTTTTGATTGTCTTTGACAGTAGGAGATGATTTATTTTTTTCAGGTTAATATAATTAAATTTCTATTGATTAAGAGACTCGTTTCTTTTCAAGTGTTTTTTTCTCAGCAAGATAATCCCTCCCTATATTAACTGGAAGTGGGAATGTTGGTGCATATCACACTTGTTTTGTTTTCCTTTAAGATATGGAAGAAGAAAAGAGTATAGATATTGTTCGCAAAACACTTCAGAGTCTCCCAGAGGAAAACTATCAAGTTCTGTGTTTATTAATGAACTTTCTTGGGCAGGTGAGATTAGTGTATTACATACTTTTCAAATTCTCAGTTGTAAGATGTGGTGATGATGGTTGGCTTATGTAGTTTTAAAACAAATTTGAAAAGTTAATGGAGAGTGCCTATCACTTACTATTATAGGATAGGCACCCTCCATTAATTTTGTATAAGTCTGTGTTTGGAAATAATCTAAATCTGAATATGAGATACATTGTTTAGAAGACCTGTGAAGAATTTGATCTTCACCCTGTGAGGGAGTGTAAGACCCTTTGTTTCCTCATGATTCTTATCTTTAATCTTTCATGTTTGATTAAATATATTGCAATTTTTAAATTTGATTATGACAAGCTGCCCAGAGTCGTTGAAAGATGGGCATCATACAAATTTAACAAGTTATTATTTATTAGTTACTGTTTGGAAATGAGATGCTGCAATAGGTGAAGTTAAATTTTTCCTGTGTATCCAATCTTTATCCCTTCTATAGTGCTCCATCCTGATCCCCTTTCCCCAGTCACTGACCAATATTCTACTTGTGAAAAGTTAAGGCTCAGGTTCCCCCAAAGCACTTCATTGTTGAGCAATGCTTAGAAAATTTCTATATCCGTGTTAAAATCCGGTCACTAGAGTGGGTGCTTCCTAAGTCTCTGTGACCATTAAACAATTAGGGGTGCTTAGTCATTGTATAAGTGGATAGCTTTATATATATCTTAAATCAATCAAATGTATAAGATCACTCAACTCACAATGTCGGTGGTAAGTTGCTCACATGTCCTTAGACAGTTGAAGTGGCTTATAAATTGACAAATATCTACCAATTAGATTTTTGTTTTGTTATGTTATTCCATAAAAGTTTGAAACCAATAGAGTAAAAGAAATTAGCAGATGACTGATTATATAAACAGGGGGAAGAAAAAATGATTTGTAATTAAATGTTTGTAGTTTACTAAACAGCAGGTATTCTAAATTCTAAATATCACTATACACAGGACAACTTTGGTCTTTATATGTAACTTGAGAGTTGAGTAAATGGGAAGGAGCTAAGAAGCATTGAATCAAATTCCTGTTTTCTTTCGAGTGGTAAGAATAAAATTTCTTTCTCTTTTTCTCCCGTTACTTCACATGTAGGTCTCTGCCAAAAGTGATATTAACAAGATGACCAATGCCAATCTGGCAGTAGTTTTTGGTCCAAATCTGTTGTGGGCTAAAGATGCAGCTATAACCCTCAAAGCCATCAATCCTATCAACACCTTTACCAAGTTCCTCTTGGACAACCAGATGCAGCTTTTCCAGAACACAGAGGCTTGAGCCATAAGCTGTTTGTGCTAGCACGCTCTGTGTCCACTGTGATCATTCCTTTCTTCTTCTTCTCCTCCTCCTTTTCTTTTCTACCTTGCTTTGGAGATGTGGCCATTGTGAGGAAGTTCCAGGTGGTGTGTAGTGTGAA
The DNA here is from genome assembly GCA_025802295.1 of Psammodynastes pulverulentus. Classification (NCBI taxonomy): domain Eukaryota; kingdom Metazoa; phylum Chordata; class Lepidosauria; order Squamata; family Psammodynastidae; genus Psammodynastes; species Psammodynastes pulverulentus. The sequence goes on along the minus strand of JAOYMU010000001.1, from coordinate 94,924,362 downwards.
AGATGGATACAGTTCGCTTGTTTGTATATATGGAGGGTTTTGCAGGAGGGGGCTTATCAGGTGAGGGGATCTTACAAATCAAGTTCTACCTTGGCTATTCTGTCTTGAGTACTGGTACCTAGGATTCAGGTTGTTCTTAAATGTTTTATCTCCTTTCCTTTTCCGAAGATGTTCTATCAGATAAGTCTCCTTAACTGTCAATGGAACTGCTTTCTCTTAGTACCAGGCCCCGGGGGAGTGGATTAGGGTAGAATTTATCTCAATCGGTTCTCTGCTCCAAATTGATTCTTCACAGGTGCCCAAGTCAGGCAGTCCTCTTTAACACTGATAGTGACTTACTGAATACATTTTATACCTTTGATGGACACATGGACTTAGTCCCTGGCAAAACTGAACCATAATACAACTGGCTTAAGTGCCTGGAAACTTATCTATAGATTTCATGCAGCTCTGACACATGATCTGTTATCAGGTGTTCCTGTTATGTAAAGATACGTGCTCTTGGATGCAACAGAGCTCACTTTTCTGCCTTTTCAATGTTCTGTAGACTTCGCCAGCAATTTATTTCAAATTGGCCTTGGCAGCAAGACTTTCCTTTTTAATTGGCAGATAAGGAATACAAGTACGTGTATGTGTATTGATACGCATTCAACCAGGCCTGCTCCTCTCTGCCAAAGTCCAGATGTTGGCCATACCTGTGACTGAAACATGGGAAATGTGCTATTAGGTGGTTCTGGATGCAGCACTTTAGCCATTGGAATTAGATTCGTTTTCAAGCAAAAGCTTCATAACAGGGCCGAACCTTATCCTAATGTGCTGGGATCTACTGTGCCAAAACTATTATAGAATGATAGTTCTTTTCCTTATGGGTCTCAAATGTAGTTTTTTGACTTAGTCAAAATGACCCTGATGCACCTTTGGTTTCCTTGACACTTAAGAGATATGATGCATTGCTTTCTAGGAACTGAGACAGCCCTGCAGTAGGTTTATCTGTGGTTTTTTGACTGCCTCTTTTTGACTGTCTCATGAAATGAGTTTGGTAAGAGCCAGTCTTCATTTATATAACAATAGCAGTGTCCCACAATGTCTTTAGCAGTCATAGTTGTAAAATAAAATCTTAACATTTCCATTATGTCCCGCTGACACCTGTGTTGGCAGCTGGATAAGGCCACATAGCCGTAAGTTGACTCTACAAGGCCAAAATCATACAATTATAAAGAGTAGCAATGTTTTTTACCCCGTAGTTCAGTGCAATTACGTAATAAAATTATTTGTTATGGTTATAATTAACAAATGATCAATGAGAACTGAAAAGTGCATCTGGATTATCGATACCAGTAGTTGAACCATGGCTGGTGTAAGAGCTCGAGTAGTAATTGAAAAAATTCCCAAACTGTTAGTGATAACCAGGAATGGCAGATTAAGGTGGTTGAAGCTATTAAGAGGGGCTGATGTGCTAAGTTTGCTCATTCTCCTTTATTAAGGCATATAAGATTAATCTGATATGTTGTATATAGTGGTTAGTCTAAAAAAACATGGGACCCTTTCAGGTAGAAATGGAAAGTTATGAAGATTATCGAAAGTTTTTTTTTCTTAATGTCTTTTATATAATACTATTTAGCATGACTAAACGAGGAGTGGCCTTGCGTAGAAACTATATCAATATTATTAGCTTCATTGTTTTATATTTCAGGCCATGAATAGCTTGTAGGCTATTTTTTATAGCATGCCATTGTGAATTGAGACTAGATTTGGTCTGATTCTAAGCCGTAGAAGTATTGCTTTGTTGATTAAAAATGCCCAGGTGGAAAAGAAACTGATTGTACAGAAACTGAAATTTAGGATACTAAAGTCCCAGTGCTGCAAATTCAGTCCCTTTATCCAAATTATAATTTCTATACTGAATTAGTTTCAGAATTACGTTAACACAAGTTGAAGAGAAAATAGTTTCTTGGGGGTTCAGTATTGTCATATCTGGGCAATGACACATTTATCGACTACATATATTTCAAACTCCTGAATGTGACTTTGCATTGCCAGATTATAAAATATATCTTGTTAAGTGTAGCATATTGTTAAAGCAGACTTGCAAAACTGTAGAAGTGAGCCAGTGTAAATAACCTTTAATTTTCTCACTTTGCTGAGAGCTACCAGAAAATCTAAAGCATATGATTGCTTCGTTTCTTTATCTTTTCTCATTTTGCCTTCTTGAAACCATAGCTAGCCATAGACCTGTGATCGGGCTAGACTGTTTAAAAAAATGAAATATGTGGTTTGAACTAACACTGCACTCCCAAGTTTTGATTTCCAAAATGCCTGCTGCCTGAATCGGGGTATCCAAGCACTCAGAGTAATTAGAGGAGCAGCATCCATGTAGCTGTTTATGTCTTCCCACCTCCTTTTCTAATAGAATTTGTTGTGGCTATGCTTCTTCTCCTCTTTTGTCCCATCGGTGATACATCTACTTATTCCTGTTCATTGTTGCTTGGCTTTCATGTTAGATATTGACCTCAGTATCTGTTGATGGAGCACTAGGTCCCCACTTTATTCCTCTTTTGCCTGTTATTAAACCCACCGATTCTTTGGCATCCTTGGAAAACATTCTGTGCCCACTTTGCTAACAGCTACTCCTCTGCTTGTACTGACACAACAATTTTGGGGTAATACTGCTGATGCTGAGTCCAATCTGGATGTCTTATGTGTGCTGCCTCAGCCAAATATTACATGGCCAAATGAGCCCTTATTGCACACTCTCCAGTGAGGTTTTCATGTGGTAATTTTTGTTGTTGTTCTCTATATATTTTACTTCTTTTGTTTATTGGGAGCAAGGCTGGGGGTTGTTACTGTGACTTTTATTTACATATCCTTGTTTATTTCCTTCTAATGGTACCAATCTTGTATTTACAGTTTGCACTTTTTGTACTTCAATAAACACTCAAAGCCAATAACAAATTTTGGTGTGCTTCTCAATTTCTTATTCTAAGACTCGTTATTAAGAGATGCTTTTTAGTAATAGGCACTGGTTAAGTCAATACTTGAAAATATAGAAGCCAATTTTTTTTCATTCTTAAACCCGTTGTGTTGGTTGGATCCAGTACAATGTCCCTGTTAAGTATAAATCAACGCTTAGATAGCGTGCAGTCCGTTTTATCTAGAGTTTCTCCAACTCTACTATGGCTGTTTTAATTAATTAGTTGCTTTCAGATCTGAAGTAATATTACTACACTCCAAATGCCAGGAGTGCAGTCTATTGTAAAAACTAGAACAATGTCAACTGTGAGAACCATAAACTTCTTCTGCCTAACCCTGATCCAAATTTACAGCTAAATATACCAAATATGAATATGATCATATTGCTCTTTGGAATAAAAATGAAAATATTTATAGTGACTGGGAAATGAAAGGAATGATATGTTAAAAGTAAACAGGAAAAGGAATACTTTTTTAAAAAAATGTAAGAAAATAACAGGTTGTGTAATAATTAAATAATAACATTATGAGTCTTATCGAAATTAGTAAGGTAACGGGAAGAATCCCACTATTTATTTTAGTGTGGTATATTCTATCCATTGACGAACCCTTTTGTTGATATTAATTTTATATGGAATTCGGGATAACACTTCAAAAATTCAAAAGTAGGGGGCTGAATTCTGATTCTAATACTATTATTAGCTTTTAAAAAGTTAAATGTTAACAAATAAAAAAATAGAAACTTCTTGTAAAATTTTCATGAACGATTAAGTAGAAGCTTTTGATTTTTTAAAAACCAGAACCTTCTTTTAGGATTTGGATATAGTCCATCATAGCGCAGAAATGCATCTGGCAAATGTTTATAATAAATATGTGGCAAGAGTCACTTTATTTTTTCTAAGTATTTGCTCTCTCAACCATTTTTCTTATTTTTTTAAATTTCCAGAGAATTGGTTTTTTTTAACTTTCCATACAAAATGCTGAGAACATGGTCCAGCATAAATATGGTTACCATGCTTTCTCTTTGAGGAACTGGAAGATTTCAAAGGGTAGAAATTGCTATCCAAATTAATGTCGCATTTGGTTCCCATGTGACATATTGAGATCATACCAGAATGATTTTTGTTTATGGAAATTACAGCTGCAAAAGCCTTTTTCCTCCTTATAACTGAATATGTATGGTACTTAAACTGATATTAAATCTTCTCTGGAAATATAAAGCCAAAGGCGTCCAACCCATCATCCGTAGATTGCATGCAACTGCAATGTACTGTACGGAGGATCAAGGGATGGTTTCACTCTCTTATCTACCCAAGAGAACTAAACAGCTTAAGCTTTGCAGAAGCAAAATACATTCATTTTGCCCCTTAACATCTCCTCAGTTGAGCTGGGTAGCAGTCACAGGGAGGAGGACGTCACATGGAAAAAAACAAAAGGTGCTTCGCAACCTTTTCATTACCCAAAATCACTTATCCGAAAGTCTTTTTTATCCAATGTAGGTTAAACACTTTTAAATGTCCCTGTTGTGATTAGGTAATGGATTTGTGTTGTTATCCAAAGACCACTTTTACTCAATTTTGAGTAGTTTACCAGGTTTGTGAAGCTCTGGCTTAAAGCATCAATTTATTCCCAAAGCAAAGTTTGACCTTGCCTACAAATGTTGTTACTAGTTCATAGTATCCAACACACCTGCATTTAAGATTTTAGCATTTGCATGACTACGCCCTAGTACCGGAGTGTCAAACTCAATTTCATTGAGGGCCGCATCAGGGTTGTGTTTGACCTCGGGACCAGAATGAACGTGGCCAGGGTGGGCATGGCCAGCTTGACGTCACTCGTGTCGGGGGCACCTGTGACGGCCCAAGCACTCTGCCAGAAAAAACGGGCTCCCAAGTTCCATTTTCGGCTACCACAGCCTCCTGCAACCCTCTGCCATCTCCATTTTTGCTGGTAGAGGCACTGTGGGCTGTTTCCAGGGCAGCCCTGCGGGCCAGATCTAAGCATCCCACGGGCCGGATTCAGCCCCCAGGCCTTGAGTTTGACACCCCAGCCCTAGTACATAACTGCTTTTTAATGTGTTTGTGATATTTCTGAGATTATGTGCATTCTGTAAACTATGTGTACAAGCTAATTTCTGAGCTTTAATATGTGATCGATTTATTGTACAAATACTGTACATGCAGATTTCATTTGCCCAGCTTTACCATAATGTTTCTGTATATATTATTGTATTTTCCTTAGAATTTAAATTGCACATATTTCTACTATGGAAAAAATGAGACACTTTTATAGCATATATATATATAATTTATTTATTTATTAATGTAGTTATATAAATGATTAAAAAAATAAATCCACATCAAAAGATTCTTGCCAACCTGAAATGAAACTCTGATAGCATAATTAAACCAGCCTGTCTCCATTTTGCGGAAGTAGAAAAGTTCTTATTGATGTAAATATTGACAAAACTAGGCCTCTATCGCAGGTTTATTAGTTATATTTATGTATTTACTTACACACACACACGCTGCCTCCTATCACTCTAGATGGCTTCCAAGTACATGTTTCTCCCCCATTCTAAAAGACACTTCTAGTCTTTCATGAAGGCAACAGCAAACGTCTATAGATTGCTTTTGGAATATTTGAATTATTTTTTCTCAAGTACTAATACTCTAGAGTCAGCAGTATAATTTATCAAATTTCTACTATTTCATTAAGCTGCAAGGTAGACAAGGTGGATGTCATAGAAAACCTTACCAAATAACTTCTGTTTCATAGCTGATCTATGTGTGTGTGTCTGCTTCTCATACAATCATACATTCATACTTGAAAATCTTACTGAATCTGGAGAGGCATATTTCTGAAAAAAAAAAATGCTGGGAAAGGTAATGTGAAAATGGCAATTCTAAAAAGAGTAGCTGAAGAGGTTGGGGGCTTTAAATAGACAGCTGTTTGTTTTGCCCTGCTAAAATCTGAAGTTTTGGTAGAAAAGACAGTGGAACGGATGAATTTAAAGTAGCATAAAAGTTTTATTGGAAATTATATGAATTGTGTAGTGGAATATTTTGAATAGTGTTTCCAAATAAATGCAAGGGAGGAGCCTTCTTTCAATTGATGCATTTGAATGTTGCCTGTTATGTATAAATTCTGATTCATAGCACTGTAATGCCAGTAAGTAGACAGAAATGTATCCTTTGAAGATCTATAACTGAATCCCTGATAAGAGGATTTATGTGGGATAGTAAATTGATGTTTGTTAGGCAGAACCAATGCAATTTTCTTCAAAGAATAAACAAAAAACCCAGGCTCAGACAACAGCATCTTATAAAATTATGTAAGCATACTTCTTGCTGTTTTCCACCCCTGCAAGGACCCCAAATCTGTTGGTAGAACATCAGAATCATACCAATGAATACAATCCAGTACAACATTTCAGTGTAAGAAAAACACTGAACAGGAAAGGAATATCTGCATGGGTAACTTGTAATTCTATTCAAAGATAGTGAGGTTATATTATCTATATAGTTTTGAACTATGGGAATAAATAATTACAGGTAGTTCTCAAATGTACGACCACATTGGGACTGGAATTTTGGTCACTAAGCAATGCTTTGTTAACTGATTCATCAAGTGACCGGACCCAACTTTATGTCCACTTTTAACCATGGTGTTAAGCAAATTACATAGTAATTTGATGAATCTGCAAGACACTGCAACCGTTGTAAAAGTGAGCCAGTTAAACAACCAAATTGCGATCATGTGACTGCAGTGGCAGCGGTGCAAAGGTCGCAACTTACAGGATTGGCCTTAATGTCACTTTTTCATAGCTTTGAAATGTCAATAAGGAATGGTTGTAAGTCGAGGACTACCTATATTTGACTAAATTCCTTTAATCGCCACAGCAGTTTACTTTGAAAATGAAGGGGGAACAAAATAAGTGTTGTGACATGAATGTCCAGGTAAATGTGCCAAAAAATTTCTCAGTTTTGGTTGAGAAGTGACTTTTAGGAACATTAGGAACAGTAGAAACACAAGCCATTTCCTTATCTGATATCATTTATAGAGAATAGGTTCTCCTGTAGTCAATGCTGGAAAAGCCAATCTTGTTTAGACAAATAGCTCTACATCATCTGATATCTTGTGAAGAATAATAAGGAATGCTTTTTTTCCTATGTTCATATAATATTTTGATTAGAAAGCTAAAAAGCTCAGGAAACAAAGCCCTATTTTATGCAGATATGACTATAGGTTGGTGCCTCTTTCTGAGTTTTGATGTTTCTATCATTCTGAGCCTCAAAACAAGCACTCAGACTCTTACTTAGGAGCAATTTAGGTATGAACTTAGATGTGTGTTCTTCAGTGGACCAATAATGAATAACAATATCACAAGTACTTTGAAAATAAATTTAAAAGGTATTCAGTCAATTTAAATAAATTTCTTAGTTTGAGCCATTAAGATAAACTACATGCTAGAAGACAAAATATTTAATTTTCTGCTCATTTCTGCAAAGCAGTAGGGAATAGAAAATTCCAGAGCCTATCTGAAAGACGTATACTGCCCTAATAATCTCCCCCCATTACCCCCTCTTAGACCACAAGCAAGCAAAACCCATAAGAGCAGAGCACTATAGGAAGTCAACATTCCATTATTTTAAAATGTAAATATCCTTCATATCTAAAGGCAACAATCATACAAAAGCATCTAAGATGAAAGATAGAAGGAATGAGAGGATATGATCTTTCTTCAGTACAGTATATGGCAGTTCAATTCTAAACAGGTTTACTCAAAAAATATCTTCCTAAAGTTTCAAGATGCTTGCTCCCATTAAAATATGCATAGAGGTGAATTCTCAGCCTGTTTTTTGACAATGGAAAGGAAGAACTTGTGCCCAGAGCCTAATTATCCCTGAACTCATATGGATGTCTTTTTCCTTCCTTCCTCCGTAGTTGGTGCGGAACATGGAGCAAACAGAACATATAGAAATGCCAGTCAATTGCATTACTTAATGCCTAACTCGTTAGAAAAACAACTTTAAACAAAATGTTGCACGATAAAACAAGTACCGTAAATCTCATAAAATGTACTTCTATACCAAGTTACTTTCTAATTCATCGCAGATTACATAAATTTATTTTACAAATATGACAGAGCTCAGCTTTTTAGAACTCTGCAAATTTACTACACCAGAGCACATATCTTAATTGTGACGTTTCTAGACCCCCGAGAGGGCAGAATGAAATCAAGTCAATCTCTGGGAAAGATAAATTTCCCAGCACAACGTCTGCTTTTGAAAGAAAGAAAAAAAAAGGAAGATGCCCTCATTCATTTTAAGGTTGTTCACAGCACTTTTGCAGTGACACAGAACACAGCAGCCTATGGCTACATAACAATGTGAAAACATAACATACAACTTTTCTTTAAATATAGTTTCCTTTAGAATAATAAATATTTCTTATTTCTCTTAACATAGAGCAGCAGCATCTGTAAAAACTTTGGACTAAAGATCCCTAATTAAGTAATCCTAAAGAATTAGGATCACGAACATATTTACAAGTAGCAATTGGAAGAAGACACCATGAACTCTGAACCTTCTTCAAAAGCAAGAAGACTTTTTGTCTAGCCTTATTAGGCAGGCATTATTTTTTTACTCTGTTGGTGGAAAAATATATGAAAAGCACTTTTTTCCCTGCTCTTGTGGATTAATTCTCAACTGTGCAGCAGGGGAAAAAACGTCTCCATTTCTTATATCAGCATGCAGATGTGCAACACTTTGTTTCCATTATTTAGAGGACTAGATGTGAATATTATCCCCTGTTGCAGTATGTGAAACACACTCACTGAAAATAAGACTAATTCTGCAGCGTTCAGAATTCAGTGAGCACGGATTATGCTGTTTGTTTTGATCCTTTCAAGTGATGATTCTACTGAATCAAGTGAAAAAAGATAACAGTTGATGGAAACAGAAGCAACAGAAGATCATTACAGAGGAGAGAATGAAGGCAAAAGGGATCATTTTGTTCTTCACTATGCTGCTTCAGATGCCAACTGTCACAAGAAGGAAAACGAATTAATTCATCGCAAGGTCGGTCCAAAGTAATTCACATCGGACAAAGCCCAGAAAGCAAATGAAAGTGTTGGTGCAACATAACAGGACCCAGAAGAGAGGCAGGTGCAAAATGTATAGGCCTGCTTTTCCAGTGTCGAAGAGGATGTCCGAGGCTGTTCTGACTTGGCTCAATTTCACTGTAAGGTTTCTACAAAAGCATCAAATTCTTTGACGTTCCTCTCGTGAACAGCCAATTTCTCTGGCAGTGAGTCCTGTGGAGACAGGAAATGCGTTAAGTGACTAAACTGAAATCTCTGTGGGTAAAAGATGCAGTGCTCAGCAGGAAAGAAATGCATGCCCGTTCAGAAAGCTCTTTTATTAACCAGAAAACTTGCACATTTCCTTTGGATGATTGTGAAATGGCAGGTAGAAAGAAATCAGAATTTTTGCTGCAATATATTTAAATAAACCAAGATGAGAAAATTGGGCCAAAACTTTGAGTTTTAAAAGCAGAAATGGGACTTGAATCTCAGGTATTGCATTACATATTTATTTGCCAATAATAAAATACTTGGCTCACAGAATGCAAACCAGTGACTTTCAGTGGTTATATATGTAATTGTATGGTTTTTTTTCCTATACTGTACAACAATATAAAAAGCAGCTCCCAAAACTAATGAAAAACATAGATCTATCCACCTAAGCAAAGCACACAACAGCAAAGCACTCACATAGTACTTCAATCTACTAACGCCCATATAGATCTTGAAGATAGTATTACTAAAATTATAGCCTGCTTTCCCACAAATAAGTTTTTAAGTGAAATGTTAAAGAGTGCAGCTGTCCATATTTGTACTTCTAAAGATGCTTTTCAAGCCCATATAGGGCCCAATAGTACAAAGAGAAAATACAAAACAGTAACTAATTGAAAATCACAAACACCTGTACAAGTCAATACGAGTGAATCTATTATGGATTTTCTCCAGCTGTATTTTCTGGAGATAATTTGTTTTACAGATTTCCTCCAAGACTCAAGGTTAATTAGCTCCCTCCTTCCAAACAGGACACTGTACAAAGAGTCAGACGCTGGAATGGCAAGGAGGGGTGAAGTTAAAATTGCTATTTCTCACCAAATTGATTTCACAATATCAATTATTTTCCAGCACTTAACAAAAGTCAGAGCATTGGGAAAAACTTCCCACAATCAGACAAAAATCCTTGAAACAAAAGAACTAACATGTAAAAAGCAAAAAAGGACCACACCTTGTGTATTTATTGACCAAATAAAGCGCATTGATGTTCAGAATTAGGCATCAGAGTGAAATTCAAATCATCAATGCCCTTTACAGCTTGTTAGAAAACACACTTAAACTTGTATAAAACTTCAAATCCCTGAGAGAAAGAAAAACTTGCAGCTATAAAGGTCCCTAGGGTGGCTATTACATATCATGAGCCCAGGATTATATGTATTTTTGGCAGTTCCAGGCAGATTTCCAAGTAGTTCTTGCCTTATTTATTGGTCCAGTTTTTAGACATACTTCAGCATGTTTAAACTGAGGATATTTCAGAAATTCCGACAATAATTTTAAGGAAAGTCAAAATCATTACAAAATCAATTATTCTTAGCCAAACTATCTCATACAGTCATTGTGGGGAAAAGGGGAGGAAAGGAGCACTATATAAGCCACCTTAATCTCAGAAGCGAAAGGCAGCATATAAATTAAATTCATACATATAAATACATGCTTGTAAAAACTAACATTTGGACTTTGAACTTCCTGGTTCACAACTCTTGTCTATTTGTCCAATATACTCCAAATTGGAAGTGAAAAGAACTATAGAAATAAATATCCCTCGCAGAAGTCTTATTGCTTACCAGGTCTTCTGCCATGGATTGAGCTCCAATATCAATGGAGAGGCTGCTGAGTTGAGGAGGGTTCTGAAATTCACGATAGAAAGTCCCTAGGTCCATGGGGATAATGTCGTCTTTAGAAAAGGCTGGCTTCTAGAATTCAAGTGAAAGATTGCAGTCAACTAAGCAACAAAATATAAACTAGATATCATTATGAACTCTGGCCTGTTGAAAAGAAAATAAATAAGGAAAAACTGTTTAACATACTATATGTCAATGTTTCATTTTATGGGACCACTATGTATTAGATTACTAGATTCCATGGAACAAAAAGAAAGAGGAGACATCGTAAAAACTGTAAATATAAGGGACTGAAAGCAAGGCTGATCCCTAGCAAGATGGAGCTGCTGTTCATCCAGAAACATCTTCATCTCTTAAAAAATAACAGTTCCAGTTTTAGCTCTGAATCAGGTCACCCTCCTGGATTTTCACATCCTGCTTGAAGAACAGACAGGGCCTGTGGCAAGGAGAACTTTGGTCAGCTTCAGCTGGTACGTCTGTTATGAATTTATCTGGACCAGGAAGCACAGGCAACTATTAAATGCCTTTATCATTGTATGATTAGACAACTACAATCTATTCCTTGTCCATCTCCTTTGACAATGACGTGGAGATATAGTTGATACAGAATACCATGGCAAAATGTGCCAGAATAGAGTTAACATTTAATTTACACTTGCTGCAATGGTTGTCAGTACAGTAGCTTCAATGCACAATTTAAAGTATTGGTTATTACCTATATAGCCCTACCTGGCTTGATATTGGGTTACCTCAGAGACTGCCTTGTCCATAATGATTATTTTTTCTTCCTATGAAGCCATCAACAAAAGATCTGCTTTAGATCCTGCCACCATATGAAGTAATGGGTACACAGGTTCAGAGACTTGTCAGATACATCCCCTACATTAAGGGCGAAGCGCGGTCTGAGGGGGTTTTTGGTCAGGACCTTGTTAAGTTTAAGGGGTTTTAGGGAGGATTTAAAGGGGGAGGGACTACTTCGGGCTGACCGGGAGGGTTTTACATGTCTTGGGACCGAGTCTGGGTGAGAGGTC
>JAOYMU010000001.1:94877458-94889685 GCA_025802295.1 Psammodynastes pulverulentus | reverse complement strand
AAAAAAAATATATATCCAAAAGGGGGGGGGGGGAATCATACTTGTGAAGAATCTGCGTATGGGAAACGACAGTTTGTGCGTCGTGCGAGAGTGGAAAACTCCGCCTGGCTTTCCCGGCGCTGGGAAGAAAACCCGGAATCGGCATTTTTGAGTCCTTTGGATTATTCTTAGGATGGAGGCAAGAGGTGAACGTAGGAGCTGTTTCTTCTCCCTCCCCCCCACGACATACGTATTTTTTTTAAATTTTCTGGATCACATATCCAGCACATCCTTCACAGCCTTAGACATTCTGGGGAATGCAGTCCCTAACACCGACTTTCAGTCCCTCTAAATGACTTCCAAGCAAACCCTTCCTTGACCCTGACAAGAGCCTCTAGCTAAGGGCGATTGATGCAATGCTTCGTACTTTAAAGGGTTCCCTTGTGCAACTTAGCTGATTGCTGTTTAGGCCGCTCATTTCAAAGTAAGTCTTAGTTTGTATCAAATATATTGATATGGAATATAAGGTGCCCATAGTCAGCTGTAGCTTGTTTTGAAAGGGGCTAATTTCATGTTTCTCCAGCTGCTTTTGCCCTCAGGCCCCACTTTATCACATCTCTCTCTCTCTATTCCCCCTCTCCCCCCTTTCATGCATCTTTACCACCATCCATTTCGAGTGCTTCCCGTTCTTTTGAATTAAAACTGGTTCTTGGTATCGTAAATTTAAGACCAAGTTCCTCAAACTGATCAATATTAACTTTCAAGGGTTGATGGGATTATCTTGTTATTGTTTGTAGTACTATTAGTTCAAATGTTATTTATTTTCATATAATATTGGGATGTGTGTGTCAATGAACAGTCTGAAATTTCATGAAGGGGTCAATGTGCTTAAGATTTTGGGACTCTTGATTTAGAACCATAGCAAGTAACCTTCAAGACATGCTAGGTCAAAATGTGGTTGCGTGGTTTGTGGTTCAGTATGTCATGCAAACAAGTTTTCTACCTTAATAAAACAGGCGTTGCCAGGATCATTATTGAAGGTCCCTTTGTTCTCCAAACAATTTGTAGCTTGAGAAATGTGTTTGGCTGCACAAATAATCCCCTCTAAATGTGCTGGTATCTAATAGTACAGGGATTCACAATAGTGGAGTTTGCAATTCGTTTAAGCATATAAAGATAAATGTTTCCCCTGCCCAGTCATGTCTGACTTGAGGGGGCAGTGCTCATGTTTCTTAGCCAAGAGAGCCAGCATGGTCTGAAGATATTTCTGTGCTCATGTGGCCAGCATGACTATATGCCGAGGCACACAAAACGCTGTTATGCTGTTAGCTTCTCACCAAAGTGGTACCTATTAGTCTACTCAGGTTTGCATGCTTTCAAACTGCTAGGTGGGCAGGAGCTGGAGCAAGTAACAGGAGCTTACCTTGTCGTTCAAAGCTAGGGTCTCAAACCCGGGCTGTGAGCTTTCCAGCTGACAAGCTCAGTGTTTTAAACCAGTGAGCCATTGTGCCCCTAGTTTAAGGGGATATGTGTATGTGGATGTGTGTGCACACACACAGACACAAAATAATGTTTTCAAAAGATTACTGAAATCTGCTTTTAAATATATAGGCTAGGAAAAACAATGTAAGTTAGGATCCTGAGTGAGGTATGTTTCTAATGCCATGTTATGTCTGGAGGCAAACTGCTGAGGGTCCAGACAAGGGCATGGTTAAGTATATTCAAATATTGGCTAAACATTAATTTCTAACCATAAGGCTTGACCTCTCTTATTTTGTTTGACATATCATCGTACCTGGAAGCAACAAATTGGAAATAAAGTTCAAAAATTGGGCTAAGCACCAGAAATAAGGTTAAAGACATATTTAGTTAGGGATATGAATGTATTTGCCTATAGATAATGACCTCTTAGATGAAAGCACATATAATTGGCATCAAATATTAGATTGTATGGATCTGGAAATTAATAAGATAGTTATATTTAATGAGGAAAATTGTGTAAATGATCACAAGTTATATGGTATATAAATGGCACAAAACTGAAGCAAACAGATTAATGTTTAGGAAACATTTTCCTAACTTTGTTTGATTTGGAGAATGTAAACATGTTACCAATTTCTTATGGAATATATACACTTTGAGTTTTATATGTGACATTGGGTCAATAGTAATTGTATATTCTTTCATGCTAAAATATTCTCTGGCCCTAAAATTTTAACTTAAATAAGTCATTAAAATTTTGCCAGAGAGATTGCTATAATTCATCATTAACTGAAGGTCAAGAGCAAAATCTCATGGAGACCTCATTTCCTTCTTTTTCAGTAAAATTTATTTGTTAGGCCTTTGGCACATAATACTGTAGGAAATCTTTATTACATACAGTATCTTTTGCTTGTATTTACAGAATGTTATACAGTACTTTGGTTTTACAGCAATAATATCATATAAAACGAGAGTTCCTATTTATAAATGAATTTCCTGTCCTATTCAAAAATTGTGCTATTTTAAGTCAATGTGATTTATGTAGGAAGAAGAGAAGGAAAATTGTGCAATGTGCTGCATTTTCTTTTTTGCTTTCTTTTGACTGCATTCTTTTCTAATGAAGGTCAACACAGAAAAGGAAGATAAATCTATTATGGCTATTCCCATAGCAGTTATTGATTGTGACCTCTTGCTATATGGACGTGGACATAGGACACTGGATCGCTTCAAGCTGGAGGATGTTACTGATGAATATCTTGTATCTATGTATGGATTTCCACGTCAGTTCATTTATCATTTGGTGGATCTTCTAGGTGCCAATCTTTCTCGTCCTACTCAACGATCCAGGGCCATCAGCCCAGAGACACAGATTCTTGCTGCATTAGGTTTTTATACTTCTGGCTCATTTCAGACACGCATGGGAGATGCTATTGGCATTAGCCAAGCATCTATGAGTCGCTGTGTTGCCAATGTTACTGATGCCTTGGTGGAAAGAGCCTCTCAGTTTATTCATTTCCCAGAGGATGAAGTGTCAATGCAACATATGAAAGACGACTTTTATGGGCTGGCGGGTGTGCCAGGTATACTAGGATTGGTTGATTGCAACCATGTAGCAATAAAAGCACCCAATGCTGAGGATTTATCATATGTGAATCGAAAGGGCCTTCATTCTTTAAATTGCCTGATGGTATGTAATGCCACGGGAAAGCTGCTAAGTGCGGAAACACACTGGCCAGGAAGCCTGCAGGACTGCACTGTGCTTCAGCAGTCAGCTCTAAGAAACCAATTTGAAGCTGGTATGCAGAAAGATGGCTGGCTACTTGGTAGGTTCATGCTGATTGCTAGTCCTCTAAATCTGTTTGAATAAAGTTCTGATTGATTTATTGAAATGTAAAGTAACCCAAACATAGTTGCATCATAAAATGTCTTTTATAAATATAAGTGTAGCTTAAGATGTATATTTTGTCTCCCTTTGCTAGGATGTCAGATTCAAATATTGATTGCTGAAAATAAAACTAGAATCTTTTGCTATTTACTAGGAATCTCATTTTTTTCTTGATTTACAGGTGATAGTTCTTTCTTTCTTCGCACCTGGCTAATGACTCCTCTGCATATTCCAGAAACACCTGCAGAGTACAGATATAATATGGCACATTCAGCAACTCATAATATTATTGAACGAACATTCAGAACACTCCAGGCTCGGTTCCGTTGTTTGGATGGATCAAAAGGGACATTACAGTATTCTCCAGAAAAAGCAGGTAACATCATCCTCGCTTGCTGCGTCCTTCATAATATCTCTCTGGAGCATGGGATGGATATATGGTCTTCCTCATATTTGGAACAAGTGGAACATCCAGAGGAAGAATATGAGCACATGGAATCTCTTGACTCTGAAGCTGACAGAGTTCGCCAGGAATTATTGCTTACACATTTTAGCTAACCAAATTTGAGAATATCAAATTGGTTTAAAAAAAAAAGATAGAAGGAAACATAGTTTGATTTTTTAATGAATTTGTGTATTATTTATCAATACTTTGCAAAAATAACATTGAATGTGTGCATCTCTAAGTATTTTGATTTTATTGTACATGTTGTATCTATGTATCTATGGTTATCTTCAGTATCCATCTTTATTAAAAAAACATGAAATATATACAGTAACATGAAATCTAATAGGTTTATTTTCCTGATAAAATGCTTTATTTTTAAGTTTTGCAAAATGTGAAATGTTGTTTTCTTTGAAATTAAATTCAAAACAATTAAGTTCAGATGGCTATTTGAAATTTATTGCTATCACAATTACATAATTAGCAGCATAATTTAAATTGCATTTTAGTTATCAACTGTATTTGTGTAAAATAACATTTGTGTTGAATTATGGTAGAGTTCTCAAAAGATGTGTTGCTTCAAAATTCATATTCTTTTATACTAGCATCTTGGCATCACCCTCAAGAATGTAGGTCACAAGGATTATATCAAGAAATATTTCATAACTTGCTCTCCCTCCATGTGACACCTGTGAGAAAATCTGAATACACCTAAACTACTTTGCCATAAATCTTTGTGAACTTATAATTTGGTTCCAAAAAAGGCAAATTCAGATCTGATCAGCATCAAAAAAATATAATTCTTGAAGCACGTAGAGAAATCTCATTTTATTTTGCATTGGCCAGATCTCATCGTGACTACTATGTCCAGTTCTGACAGTGCATTTTAAGAAAAAATTTGAGAAATTGGAAAGGTTCAGAGAAGCACAGCAAGAATGATCAGAAGACTAGAAATTAAATCCAATCTCTTGAATTTAAATGTAATTTTAAGAGTGGGAAATGTTACCCAAGACACGATTCAACCCTTAGACCAGGGATGTCAAACTTGCGGCATCACGTCATCATGTGACATATAGCGACTTTCCCTTCGCTAAAACGGGTGGGCATTGCCAGCGCATGATGCATCTGGCCTGTGGGCCGCAAGTTTGACCTCCTTGCCTTAGACATCTGTCATAGGTGCTTTAATTTAGATTCCTGACCTGCTTACTGGACTATAAATGGTTTGTTTTAGTTCACTGATTCTGTAACTAACCTAGCAAATCCAGATCATGTAACCAACTATTAAACCCAAAACCTGTGATTAATTGGGCTAAGAATGTGGATGGTCCTAATTTAACAATTACTCAATCAGCAACTGAACTTGCAACTAATAAGTACAACTGATCCTCAAACTTGTGGCTGTCAAAGTGTCCTTGTGCTGACTTGATTGTACTTCAAACAATGAACAACCAGCCTAGATTTCTGATCATCACAGCATTCCATGGTCATGTGATTGTGATTTTTGATCTTCCCTGCCAATTTCTCACAAGCAAAGTCAATACAGATGCTGACAGGAAGCTGGAAGTAGCAATCATAAGAAGACCTTGCTTATTGATCCTGATGGCTCTCGCTAAATGATGGTAACTGAGGACTGCTGGAATTGCCATTGCTAAGTTGCCTGGATACATTATGCTTTATGATTGCATCTCTTAGTTACAAAAATTCCAGTCACAATTACCTTTTTGGGTGATTGCCTGTAATAAATCAAGTAACTTCTTTATTAAATCAATTTATATGGCTACCTACTTTGTGAATATGACTCGGCAATTACAATATGTTAAATAATTACAATAATATTGGCAAAAAATAAAGAATGGTTTCTGAGAATAAATCCAAATAAAGCAATTAACAGACTACTTAACAAGCCCATCTAACCTTCTGATCTCCAGGCCCTGGAACGTACCCAGATCTTCAATGCTTTACAAAATGTTAGTTGAGTCAAGGCCAATCTGATTTAAAGCTGTATGGAATTCCAAAGAAAAGGTGCTATAACAGAAAAGATATCCTTTCAAGGTCTCACATGATGACATCATTTAACTGAAAGAATCTGAAGCATGTCCTTTCTATTGGACCTAGTGAAATGAGTAGAGACAATTGAGGAGAAATGGTCCCTCAAATAACCCAGTTCTATGCCATGGAGGACTTTATAGGTGACAACCAACATCTTGAATTCTACCTGGAGGTACACTTAGTTACTATACATTGTGGAACAGAGGTAAAACTGTATTTTGCAGCTTGTTGCTGGAAAAAATATGTTGCTAAGAAATAAAAAAACTTTTAGAAGATTACAACCGAACATTTGAATGGAACGGATACTTATGGTAGGACAAAGTTAAAATTGTGAATTTTAAAAATCATTTTAGGGTCATCGGTGGTCTCTGGGCATCATGGTTTTCTTGTGGACCTTTCATTACCAAACTAGATAACCTTATTAATTCTACCATAGTTCAATCCTGGACTACACATATTCTCTTCTATTGAAAAATCATTTTATTAGATGTGCCATACTTAGAATATGGAATAGATATTAAGTTTGTGTCAAACACTTAGGATCTCAGTATAATAAGCACTCCATAGAAAAAAAACTGCAGGAAAAGACAAATGATTAACATACCAGAAATTATTGGAAAAGTTACCAAGGGGAATGTAAGATTAAATCAAGAGAGCAACCGATGTTCCTGAAAATAAGTATGTGTACCTTTTTGTTATAAAAAGTAGCAAAATAAAATGCCTAAAAAATTTGAGATGCAAAGCACGTAGTAATTTTGTCTATAAATTTTCAGCATGTTAGGGAAATAGAATATGCTGAATGCTAAATAATTGTGGGGTCCTCCTTGGTAATCTGAGTTTTCTTGCAGACGTTTCAATATCAAACTGAATAACATCAGCAATGCTACTATAAGAAAATTCTATAAGAAATAATTTTATTCTACATTCTATAAGAAATAATTTTATTTATCAATTAAAATACATTTTAGCTTGATTTATGAATTAGCTAAATCCCCACACAGAAATCTTTTAAAAGACAGGTGGACAGTCGCATAGCATAGTATATTTTAAAATTACACGTGTGAGTTTTCTTTTTAATCAGAAACTATGGATATGTCTTTGGAAAGATTGCGAGGAAAAAGAGAAAAAGAAAGAGGGAAACGCGAAGGAGGAAGCACTGGTTATTGTTGTCTTCAGGCTCCCCCCTCTCCATGTTTGTTTGACGAGGATCAAATGACATCACAACCGAAAGAGCTAAATCTCGCAAATCCCGCTTTTCTCCTTCCTTTCGAAGCTCACAGAATCTCCGCCTCTTGACGCCCGCCCGTCAGCTCCGCTCTCCTTTCGACTCCTTCGTTCGATTGGCTCGGTGTTCGTTCGCTCCAGACTCGACTTGCGAGGTGCTCGGCTAGGCGCCCTGGCCTTGATAGTAACCCGGAGAGGCAACGACGAGAGAAAAGCTGCATTGGGAAGGAGAAGGCGGGGGAGATCGTCGCCGGATTTGGGTTCTTTTTCCTTCCCCTCCGCCCCCCCCCCCGAAATCGGATCCCGGCCGGTTCGGTAGCCGTAGCCCCTCGCCCCAAGGAAAAAAAACACCCGTCCGGCCGTTTTGGGGGGGCGTTTGAGTGCGCCGCCGGGCCTTGGTCGCTCCCTGCCCCAGGTAGGCTCCGGGCCTAGAGATTCTGGGCCTGCTTCCCCTCCTCCTGGGAGAAGCCACAGTGGCGATTTTCGAGGGGGTGGCGGGGAAGGTGGAGAGGGCCCAGTGGGTGCCGGAGGTCGAGTCGCCTGTGCTACGAGGCGGTAAGGCCTAGCCTGGCGCCTTAAGTCCTCCAGCCCGCCCACCTTGAGCACCCCGTCTTTCGGTCGAGGGACGTCTACCCTCGCATCCCCCTCCCCTCTTTTCCTCGGGCAGACTTTCAGGAATATCGGTGCCACGAACTGGTAAGGGGAAGACTTCCAGGGCCCACCCGCGGATATTTTCGTGGCGGTCAGCGTCCCTCCGAGCGAGAGGCCTCTGTTGAAGAGGCAAAGCTGGCTGGGCTTTGTTTTTTGAGGCATTTTCTGGCATATCTTAATTCCTCCCCATCCCGTGGGTTTGTTTTTAGCACACGTAAATAGACGTACGTAACCTTTCCTGCTTCCCTTCTGTTCTTTTCCTTTTCCTGCTTCTCTGTTCCTGTTTGGAGGCAGAGATGGATGGGATTGTTGTTTTGCTCTGGTTCCCGAAGAGGAGAGGTAGTTAGATTTTTGCTAGAAAAATTCTCACAGGCTTTCCCTCTTTTACCAAGAGTGTTTGGGGTTTTTTAGTAGAGAGCAAATAGGTAACCCTGTGAATGTTTATTTGAATGAGAAAGCACAGCCGGACATAACCTATGTAATGACAATTGCAGGGTAGATCGACTGTTCGCCCATTAAAGAAGGGTTGCTGCTCATTGTGAGACAATAAATGCAATCTCGCCCATCCCAATCTCCCCAACATCATATGGTAAGTTACAATTATACCCATGCAGGTTCTTTTATATAAAAGGAAACCACGTCCTTTTCTTTAATATCTATATTCCTTTTGGAATGTATACAAAGAAAACTTCTAAAAAAAATTGGATCTTTTTGGAACAGTTCTAAAATAAGTTCTCCCCCCAACCATCTTTTTATGATGTAATAATATGTGTGAGTTGCAAGGATCCCAGTACTACACTTCAATTGCAAAAAAACCCCTCCCTCAATGGGCTGCCAATAGAGAAAACTGTTATTTTCCTATCAGTGTTTGTGCTTTTAATAATACCAGTAAATCTAATAAAACACCCTTGAAGCATAAGGTTGTGCTAATACTAAGCAAGAAAGCTTTTATTCTTCTGCTTCAAGGTACTTCACCCATTATTTATAAAATCCATCAAAAATAAACGTTATGTACTTTGAAAGATTGTATAAATAAGCCCTGGGTTCAATCTAGTCTTGTCTTCTCCTGGATATTATGTAATGTAACATAGTTTGGGGAACTCTGTGGTAGTGATAAAAGATACAGTTTTTAATATTTTAGATAGACCAATAAAATACTTGCAAGTATATTTTTGAACACTCATTCCAGGTATCCTCCTCTCAACTTTGAATATGCAAACAAAGCAGCTGAGGAGCCATGTGTTCTATTCACCAAGTGAGGAACAGATCTTTTTAATAGAATTCTATCCAGTCTGGTATTTGGTACCAATATTAGAATATAATTCTAAATATTTTCATGTTTTGCAAATTTGATTTTAAGGGGCAGTACAGTGGCTCACTGGTTTAAGATACTGGGTTTGTTGGCTGGAAAGCTGACAGTCCAGGTTCGAGGTCTAAGTGCCGCGAAATGGGGTGAGTGCCTGTTCTTGCTCCAGCTCCTACCAACCTAGCAGTTCGAAAGCAAGGAAATGTGAATAGATAAATAGGTACCACTTCAATGGGAAGCTAACAGTGCTCTGTGACGTCATATTGGCCACATGGCCACGGAAACGTCTTTGAACAGCACTGACTCAATGGCCTCGAAATGTCGCCTATAGTCTGCAATGACTAGCAAAGTAAAATATTCAGGGATCCTTTACATTTTTAAAAAAAAAGTTTGATTTAGTGTATTTTATGTTTCTGTTAGCCTAGTTTAGTTATTTTTTAAACCATCTTGAACAATCCCATATTCTCTTAAATTTTTGGAAAAAACCCACATCAATGTCAGTTTTGTACACTGACAGGTTTCATGGAACAGAATTCCCACAGAGATATAGAACACACCCAATCAAAGCTGCAAAATATTCTTCCAGTGGCATGGCAGGGAAAAATTATACCCTAATATTGGTACCAATTACCAGACTAAATAGAGTTCTGTGAAAGTGGTTTTGTTCCATATTTGGCAAATAGAATTCAAAGTTGCTGTCAAACAACTTTGTGTTTGAATATTGCAGAGTTGAGAGAAGAATACTTGGAAAGAGTGTTCAAAAATAAACTTGTAAATTCTTTACTGACATGTACAGTTTACTTTTATCTTCACTGAATTTCAATTTGTAATTAGCTCATACTTTTTAAAATTGAGATAACTTAAAGAACTTTTAGCTCATCTAAAGGAGCCTTAGTGGCACAGAGGATAGAATGCAGTAATTGCAGGCTACTTCTGCTTACATCTAGCTGCCTGCAATTTGGCAGATAGAATCTCACCAGGTTCAAGGGTGGGTAAAATGAGGACCCAAATTGTGGGGGCAATATGCTGATCCTGTAAACAGCTTAGAGAGGGCTGTAAAAAGCACTATAAAGCGGTATATAAGCCTGTGATATTGCTATTATCTTCCCTAGTATTTAATTTAGGTTAGTTATATATCATCTTGAGACTTCATTAAGATGTGGCCAGATGCTTAATCCCATTAAAAAAATAATAATTTTGTGCACTGTTTTTATCTTGTTTAAATATTGTTAGCTGCCCAGAGTAATGTATTTGATCTTTTAGTGGTAATTTTATTAAATGTTATTAAAAAAATAAAAGTTAATATAAGCTAAACAAAAAAGAATAATAAAAAATAAGTGCAGAAATAAAAGAAAATAGAAAACAAGGAAAAATAAGAATATAGTAAAGGAAAAGAAAAGAAATGATTCTGCCCTTCATCACATCAAGTATAAACAATTTTAGTAAATTATCACCTTTAAAATACAATAAATGATCTCTTTCCATACTTTATTTCTTATCTATAAACAAATTCTTAAACCCTTGTTATTCAGTCCCGGACAGCAAAAGTATCTTAAGGGTTATGAGATCTAACATCTATTTTAACTTTAAGTAAATTAATTTTGTATTCCTTCCTTTTATTTTTAGCAATCTTGACTTTAATCCCTTCAAATAATGTCCTAAAACTTGATTTCTTTTCATTATTTCTCTTACCCCTTCTCACAAAATTCTTTAAAGTCTTAAATTTAACAAATAAATAAATAAAAATAAACCAGTCTCTTTAGTAAATCCAACATAGGAAAGTTATTCAGGTCATTCTTTGGGTTTGTTATTTATATATGCCTTTTAATTATTAAGATGTTAGTCAGATTCATTTGTGTATCCAGTGTAGCATCTTTTTCCATATCATTTTTGTAGCCTGTGATTTTTTTTATAATCCACTCTCAGATTACGCTCAGTCTTGTCTGATAAAACTTGATCCTCTTCTATAATTTCTTTTAAACACTGTCTATATAAAATTAAGTTCTGGATCTATTGTTCAAAAATATTTGTCAATATGTTCAATGTTAAAATATTTTGCTCTATTCTGTATTAGTAAGTCTAATTTAAATGCTCTCATTTAATTGTAGTCTTTAGTGTCTTCTGGATCCCTGTAGTGTGCAACCTTCAAAATCCCCATCCTATCATGTTTTTTAAGGAATTCAAAATAAAAATATTTTCTGATGGGAAGGATTCTTTATAATTTATTCCAAAATCTTATTTCAAGTTTATCCGAATCCTCAGTCCATTTATAACTTTTTAAAATTAAAGTTTTAATCACCCTTTTTCTGTTTATTCCAGATTTTCTTAAAAAAAGTCCTTCAATTTGTACTTAAAACTTCTTTCACTAAGGATTGACAAAAACTCACCAGGTGCTAATAGTTTCAAAGGTTCCAAATAGCTGGAAAGCAATTAATAAGCAATTTCTGACAGTGATTAGAAAAAATATGTGAACCTAATGCCCATAAAGATGTCAACTATGGTTTGAGCAAAAATGACTTTTCCTCATTTCAAGAGCTTTGAACCTACCGGGGACCTCGGTCTTGCAGTCTCCTCACGAGGAGTGATTTATGGAGTACTTGTGGGGTGATCTCAAGTCTTCACTTCGTAGAGGCATTACAAAGAGCCAATTGACTTGCTGGCTCTTCATTCTACAGCAGTCATCCGTTCCGCTTTTTAATGCCTTCAGTTTGCCATTTCTTCCCCAGAAGTCAGAGCCACACATTTGAAATGGATGGCCATATAAATTGAATGAATAAATGCTTATTTAACTATCATCATTGAAAGGGTTAACAAAAGATATTAATTGCTGTAAATGATCGCCTCATGCAGTAGTTACAAAGAATCTGAAGATGAATTATTTAGAACCAAAACATATATAAGTTATTGTTAAATGATGGAATTGAGAAGTTTAATTTGCAGAAATGTTTACACAGGCTATTGACCAATGCATTATAGCTATGCCAGATCTATTGCAAGAACAAGGAATAGGCAAATGAATAATGAATCACTTTTAATAAAGTGAAAAAAAAAACTTTTGACATTCTAGAACGGGGCTGTCAAACTAAGTTAGCAGCCCTTCTGAAAATATAACACCTGATTTTAGTAGGATATACCAGTGGTTCCCAAACTGTGCGCCGCGGCTCCCTGGGGAGCCACGCTATCGTCGTAAGGGCGCCGCGCCATTT
>JAOYMU010000001.1:94684181-94694507 GCA_025802295.1 Psammodynastes pulverulentus | reverse complement strand
TGGAATGGTTATTGAGGGAAATTATTCTGGGACGGACGGACGGACAGACACACACACACACACACACACACACACACACACACACACACACAGGTTTTTTTGCAACTGAACATTATGAAGGAGTCTTGCTATTGGACCTCTTCCCAAGACTATGAAGACAATTGGAATATATTACAAAATGTCTGTTATAGCCTTTCTAAATCTTGTACCCTGTATGTGTCTCCTGTACGGTTCTCAGAGCCAGCATGTTCAATGATCTAGGGAAAATATATTTGTAGAGGTTGAAGGCACCAGACTGAAAGCAAGAAGGTAGGTTGAAAGAGATTCTCCCTCTTTGAGAACTTGACTAATGTTCAGCCTCTATTAATGTATCAGGTCTTAAATCACAGCCTGAGTTGGGGATGTGCAAACTAGGACTTTGAGCTCAGGGGACGGTGAGGGGATCGGATCTGCTCCCCTTAAGCAGCAATAAAATGCTTCATTCCAGTAGAGGCAGTCATGACAACCTGAGTTGGAATATTTTACAGCCTACAGCGTGGGTGTGTTATGGAATCTGTGGTTCCTATAGAGTTATTGTGATGTTAAACAATTGCTGTCCGAGTTACAACCCAACCATACTTAGAATTGACATCAGGCAGATATAACCAAAATTGCCATCCAAGTTGATTGATCCCAAATTTTTTGGCTCTTGGATGTTTGTCTTTTTCTCCTCAAGGAACTGCAATTTGATGGGATTTTAATATTTTCCTCTGGTTTTAAGATTTCTGGGAATGTTCAGCAGAGTGCAAGGGGAAGACCTGAAAGAACACAAGCAGGCCAAAGAAGAGAAACTTGTATGAATCAATCGCAAAGATGTCTAACAAACACAGCTCCTTCAAACTCCTTGAGTTCCAGTAGGTCAAAAAGTATTATTAATACCGTACTCAGCATTTGCTTGACAGGTGTAACTATGTTAAAAGGTTTATTCTGGGCCGGTTTTAAATAGGGTCTTGCTACCTATAGTGTGAGAACCTCAATCCATTTACATCAATGTTCTCATATTGGCAGCAACTTTCCAGGATTAGAAATGCCTAGCTCTTCAACTTACTTGATAACCTTACTAACTGAATCTGGGGTCTTTGGGATTCAAAGCCTTTGCGCTGAACCCTTTCTACATGCACAGCATGGAAGGATGAAGCCCTACCTCTGTGCCAAAGACATCCTGCTGTTTGAACAGTGATATTGCTGCATCTTTTTTGTAGCATTTCATACGTAGTAGATTCCTTTCTGTAGCTACCAGGCCCCACCAGCCTCCTAGAAGAAATACCGGGTAATAGTTAGAAGTATGATCACCGAATAGAAACGACATCTACTTAAAATGTTCTTTATACAGCTTGCCAACAGCGTTCTTTCTGGGCGAGTTTTTAATAGACTCGGTATTTAAGCAATTGATTCTTATTCATCATCAGCACAGAAAACTGTACAGGAATAGAGTAGCAATGCAATCCGGTAAAGGTTTTGCTTTCTGAACACCATAAAAGGAGTGATTTTTAAAATGAAATATTTTCTCCCCCCCCTTTTTTTTTTGCCTATCAAAAATTAGAGTTAGACTAGCTGAGTATGCAACAAAACAATTGAAATACTTCATGCCGTGCCTCTGTGACAAATGTGACAAAATTGAGTGCATCCTTAAAATAGCAGCAGCTGTCTTTTTAAAACACAAAAGTGGATGATTATTGAGGGAAATGAGAACATAGTGCACAAGAATGAAGAAAAGAATAGTGCACTTAACTCTGAGAGGAAGGATCAGGCCTCTTTTCCCAGAACACGTGCTGATGTTTTGTCAGGTTTGTTTGTAGCCATGCTTCTTTTCCAGCTGAGTCTGGGTCCTGGAATTACGGGTGGGGATTGGCAGATTCTTTCTGAAATTGCTTATAACCTGGGGAAACAAGTGACATACTGTAATGAAATGCAAGATGACACATGAAGCATTGGCTTACAAGGTTCATTAGCCATGGATTGGTGGCAATCAATGGTGTTCAGCAAAGGTCTCTGGGATTCGGTTATTGTGCATTGCTGCTTCTCAAATTTCCATAAAAGGTGCATCAAGAATTGGAATTCAGTCTGGTGTTTGGGGGCCGCTAAGAAAAGAGAAAATGCAACTAATCAGAACTGCCTGGGGAAAGCCATGGCCTACACATCCAGCAAGAAGAAGATTGCGTTCATGTGATTATTGCCCTGAGTGTTTTATCCCAATGTAATTACCAGTTGCCCCCATTTTATGCTTAAAATGAAATCACAACTGCCTCTCTGTTTTTCATTTTGACTTTTGGCCGCTCTGTGTTAAAAGAAACCAGCCAATCTATAAAGATTAAATAAATTCAGCACATTTAAATGTACAAATTAAGCAGCTTTGTAGACATTCTTTCGTTTTGCATGATTTACACTGTAGTCCTTATTTTACTTAGTATTTCTAAAATTATTTCTAGTCAGAGTTATAAGGAAATGTCAAGTATATTTTTTTCCCCCTAGAAATGTTATTTATTTATTTATATTTCTTAACCACTCATCTCTCTTTCAGCCTACCTTCTTGTTTTCAGTCTGGTGCCTTCAACTTCAAAAAATTCATTTGCCTCAGATCATTGAACATGGCTCTGAGAACTATATAGGAGTCACACAAAGGGTACAAGATTTAGAAAGGCTATAACAGACGTTTTGTAACATATTCCAATTGTCTTCATAGTCTTGGGGAAGAGGTCGAATAGCAAGACTCTTCCATAATGTTCAGTTGCAAAAAACCGCATTTGTGCGTGCGTGTGTGTGTCCCAGAATAATTTCCCTCAATAACCATTCCATGGGAGTTTTGTTGGGATAAAATCATGGGAGATGTCCAAGATCTAAAGGTATCAGGGAAGAATTGGAAGAAAGTTTCATCTAAATAAGTATTAATGCCAGACTTTCTGTTCCATCGCCATCCATATTTTCCTTTTTTTACCATATTTATTAGATTGTATACATGTAGGATTTATATTGAAATCATTTAACTATTTGCAGAAAATGTTAGAAAAGTACTCTTAACATCCATATGGACTAGATATTTGCTTTTTTTTTAAGGGAAAGCATTACAGATAAATGCTGAGTTTAAATCCAATTACTTTCTTTGGCAAATGAATAAGCTAAACTTTACAGCTCCAATTCTGATTGGAACAGAAGAGAACATGGGGTAAACAGTTTGTAGCTGAAAATGGCTATGAGTTTAAGAATTTTTTAGCATAATACACAGATGATCATTTATGCTGTGTTGTGGTGCTCTCATTCCTTTTTCCTTCTTATTGGCTTAAGAAATATATAGCATTTAAAACATCACAATCTGGGATAACAGATGTTATTTGTTACATGGTGTCTTTATGTAGCGCTTGGCCTTTAGGTATGCAATAGTAATATAAAAATATAGGGAAATACTGAAATTAGTTTTAGGTGCAGAATACAATCTGAGCATTTTAGCTTTCTTGGGGTTCTACCCTTGCACTCAATTGTTCCTACCAGAAATGATGCTATGAAATTCAGATAATCTATCTGCCTCCAAAGTAGTGTGGAAAGACACCCCCCCCCCAGAAGAATGAAATATTTTGGGAAACATTAAAAAGGCAGAATAAAATATTTCCCCTAAAGGAGAAGTAAAAAAACCTTAAGGGAGGTAGAAACTAGCCCCAGTTTCCCTGCCCCAAGCAGAAATTGAGGAGGCCAGCTTTTAGAAATGCAGATTTGGTAATCCATTCAGAAAGACTGGGTCAAGACAGAAACTCAGGTAAGCAACAAACAAAAGATTAACAAAATTAGCTCAGACAAACACCTAGGATTTTCATTTCCTCTTTTGCCTATAGAGCCAGCCATGACCCCTACATGGCCCCTACATGACCTTCATAGGAATTCAGAAGGTATAAAAACCCACCCACTCTAAACTCCATTTTGTCAGCTGTCCCTGAATCACATGTGGTTCTGCTTCATCAATAAAAGGAACCTTTCTTTCCAATCAGCCTCCATTTTTTTCCAGTGCCTTTCTCCTGGCTTGGAACTGAACCAAATGGATTTTCCTTCCAACAGTAGGGAAGCTGATGAAGAGGATAAGAAATAGCTCAGGAAATGCAGCTGATTTAGAAGAGGAACTCTAGCTTAGTTGGATACCTAGAGACTGAGATAGAGAAAAGAAACTGACAGAAAATTACCATTCAACAAAGCCCAGCCAGACTTTAGAACAAAGCTAGAACTGCCTGTGTAATTCTACTGTTTACTTGTGCATTCTTGGTACAGGTCAAAGTCAAATCAAAGTTTTTTTCCTTAGAAATAATGCTAAAAGAGAAAGGGTTGAGGTGGAAAAACATAACACAAATGAGTCATCAAACAAATCAACCTAGAGTTCTCACTCAAGGCAGAAATGACCAGACTTAAATTATCCTACATTGGGAACATTATGGAGAGACTCAGCTTTCTGAAGAAGGGTCTAATGTTGGGAAAACTGGATAGACTCACAGTAGTGATGAGTGCACCATTGGAAGAACTAAAGGATCAGGATAGGAATAGATCATCAGTGTGTGTGTGTGTGTGTGTGTGTGTGTGTGTGTGTGTGTGTGTGTATTTGAGTGCAGACAGACAGACAGACAAAATACTTTCTTGTCCTTCTTTCTCTATCATATTGGCTGGGTTCACACACTGTAATCCATGGCTAGATTCATACAATATACTAAACAGTGAATTTCAACTTCCCTTTATTTTTATGCAATTCAGGCTTTTAAGCTGTTCTTGATTATTACTATTTTTTATTAAACTTTAATTGAATAAACATTTAAAAACCAATCAAGTACAGTGAGATTTCCCTGGCATATCTATTTGTCATACATTCTAATATATTGATAACCATTTAACTCCAACATCTTCATCTCTAGTATCATAGATTATTTACTTCTTACATCTTTATATACATATTTACAACCTATTTTTACATTTTCCATTCATTTTGATTTAAAAGCCTTCCCACTTATTTAACGAAAATATTCTTAGTTTTGATCTAACTCCCTTTTCTTCGGATCTAACAATTTATACAGTTTGTCTTTAATTTCTAATGTTAGCCTGTCCATTTCTGCACAGGCCAAAAAATTCTTTATAAGCTGTTCTTGATTATGAGGACACTTCACAAGTTAATTCTGAATTCTCTGGAGTTGATTTCTCTCAATACAGAGAGCCATTCATTATTTATACAGTACATTATCTTAATCTATATTTACCAGGGATACAACGGATTGTGGCAAGAATTTGGCCAGTTCTTGACAAAACTACTAATATAATCACATGAGAAATAATGGGGACTGCCTGCTGGTCAAACAGGTAAAGGTGCGAGTTTTTGTTTTCTTGGTTGACCGCAATTACTAGAAATAATATATCACTAATATATTTGTCAAAATTGGGATGCAAACATCCATAGATGCAAACAGCCTCTAGATGAGGAAAGAAAAACAGAAAGCTTCCATATACTTATCTGGATTTTTATCCCCTGGATCTGATAACCCTAATCTTTAGAGCATACTGAAAGGGAGGGACATTTTCAGTGCATGATGCTCTATGATTTTCATTTGCCTCTTAGAGCTGTTATCTATATAATTCTCCAAAGGGTGCTTTACAAATGTTTAAGTGATTTCTCCTCTACAGCATCCGAGTGATTAAAAATGAGCATCTAATTGCTTATTATTAATGACAAATATAACAACATGTTAGTAGGCTGTTTACATACTCTGATACGTGATGAGATGATGGGAATTAAAATAGTGGAATGAGACGCCTCCAGAGTCTGGGTCTGGATACACCGCCTGCAAAAGGTGGCCTTTATAAGCAAGAACACGGATGCCTCAAATATTATTCTTCCAAAACTAATCATCTTCAAACTAAAGTTGTTGTTTTTCTTAATGATCAAGAAGCTATAATTCCATTATTAGGTCCTTCGTGGGAGGTTCTTTTTCTTTTCTTAAAGCTTGGGTGGGCAAGTCTCCAGTTACATGCCACCCCCAAGACATTTGTACTTCTTAGAGTCACTTGAATAGTGAGTAGACCGGGAAGTTTTGGAACCTTTTTTCTTGAGGAGGATTTGAATGCACATAATGGCACATACTGCAGCTTCTCCTGGCTTGAGAGTGAGCGGAAACAGAATCTAAAGGAGTAAGCATCCTTGCTTACTTTTGGTCAATGCCCACTGCACTCCTTAAAATCAATAATCTGAACAAATCGGGCAGATCTTTGCTGTACTTATGGTGGGATAAAAAGTCTAATCTCCCCAAATATGCCATGCTGTCCTCCACCCCCCCCCCCCAAAAAAGAGAGAGAGGTCCTTGCCTATTGTGTTGATATCACAGTACCATTGCTCAAGCTTCCCAAGCTTGCCTTGCAGCAAAGATGCAACCTCTAGTCTGAAAAATATTGGCCACTCCTATATTAGAACACATTTTTCATTCTTTTTATGAACTTTATATCACAGGGCCACTGGTTAACCCAGATGACAAAGTGATAATTAAAATTCACATGCTATGTAAGTGCCCATAAATCACAATCAACTAAAAGTAGTCTTTTTTTTTACCTCTGTAGGATAAATATACTTAGCAAGTGCCTCTGAGTATCTCCAGTAGGAGACAACAATAAGCATTCTTATATTGTTACCATCCTGAGATGCTATGGATTAAAAAAAACAATTTATTTCATCATCTCAGACCTCCATCTCTTGTGTATCACTCCTCTTGCCTCCCAAAAAGCTCTGCAGAAGGAAAGGAGAAACATTACAATTCAATGTATGTGCATGTAGTGCTTTTTCATATTTATTATAAATTTAAAGAGAAAAGGGTTTTGCAGTGAAAGCTTATCCCTGTTTATTCAAAAGTAAGCCTCAATGATTTTGAAGCAATAAGATTCTGTTAATGTACAGCACATCTATAGCTTTAACTACTTTTTGAAAGTTGAATTCAATACACAGCTAGAGAAGGTGGGTTCCTTAGAATTATTCCTCTTTTAGCTCTACAGAACTAAGCCTAGAACTCAGGATTCAAGTCACCAGACCATCCCAATGCCCTTTTACACAATATTTGGAGTGCCCAAGGGGACGCGGTGGCTCAGTGGCTAAGATGCTGAGCTTGTCGATCAGAAATGTCAGTGGTTCAAATCCCTAACACCACATAATGGAGTGAATTCCTGTTATTTGTCCCAGCTTCTGCCAACCTAGCAGTTCGAAAATACATAAAAAACGCAAGTAGAAAAATAGGGACCACCTTTGGTGGGACGGTAACAGCATTCCGTGTACCTTTGGTGTTTAGTCATGCCGGCCACATGACCATGGAGATGTCTTTGGACAGAGCTAGCTCTTTGGCTTTGAAACAGAGATGAGCACCACCCCCTAGAGTCGGGAACAACTAGCACATATGTGTAAGGGGAACCTTTACCTTTACCTTTACCTTTACCTGGAGCACCCAGCTTTCCTGCAGTTGATTTTACATAAACACCCGAGCTGTGATATCCTGATCCTTAAAGAAACCCAAACTTACATGTTCCTCTTTACAAAAATGAGAAGCTAGTTTGGGTTTTGCTGGGCTGCAGTCACAGAAAACTAGGTGCAGTGACACTTGAGAGCCAATAGGTTTTCTGAAAGGAATGTCATTTCCTACAGGGAGAAGCACTGAATGAGGGAAGAAACGCTTCAAGCTAATTCCTGTCTGTATCTCAGACAGCAGTCTTTGTGTGTGGCTTTGATTGCCCAACACAGATGTTGTCTTGCCTGGAGCCACTTCTCTTTCTCTATTCTGTTTCTAAATGGATCTACCAGGCAGTGATCATGTTTTCTGTATATCAGGAGAAAATCCTCCTTTCCATTGGAGGTCTCTTTGACAAGAGGAACAGCATCAACCGAATGAAGGCCGTGATTGGTGCTTACAATCTGATGTCTTCCAAATGTGTCCAAAAATGACTTGCTTCATCCACTATTAACATTACACCAGATAACTAGGGCAATAGGAGTTGTCGGTCTGAGATATACATTAGGAAAGATTATACTAGATTACGTATCATGTGGCAGGACAGTACTTTTTTAGAAAATAACTTGAGCCATAGAAAGCTCCAATCTCCCACCCTGAAATCTGACACTGTAGAAAACACGTTTTCAGCCACATATTTATACAACTCTTAATTCTAATATATCTTCTGTTGTCTCACATAACACTACACCATTGGGTTTATATATATACACTATTGTCAGTTGACAGGGGACAGAATAAGATGAATAATTTACAAATCAGTGACAAATTTACCTTAAATATCATGTTTAAAGGAAAGATCTTGCCAATATTTACTTACCTTTTCTGATACACAGTGACTGGGGAAACCAGAGATGATGAGATCACAAGGGTCACTCTGATTGAGATGCCTAATGATGGTCTGATTGCTAGAGTTATGATAAAGAAGACTTTTTGATCACAGAACCCAATTCTCTTCTTTCTTTAGTATAACACCTTTCAGCTTTTTTTTTTCTTTAATGCCTATTTGTTGGGAGTGGGACACTATTTGCATATTAGCTACATGGTATTTGTGTGGTAACTGAAAACATGTTCTCTGCAGTATCAAATTTTAGGTTGGGAGATTGGGGCTTTCTATATCTCAAAGTTATTTTCTAAAAAAGTAGTTGTTCTACCACATTATACACCATTTATAATGTGCCCCCTTAGACCTACAACTTCTGTCACTCCAATTATCTGGTATAGTATTGATGGTGGATGAAGCAAGCAATTATTCAACACTATTGAAGGACATTAAATTGCAAAGAGTCAAGCAAGTTCACAGGCGTAAGACTTGGCAAAGTTACATATAATTTGCAATATGCTTCTTCTTTCTTAATTCACTAACAATTCACTTTCATATCTGTAGTTCATATCTAATTAATTTGGTATGTTGGACTTTATTTCCTACAAGTCTCTGGAAATTTTACCAGTTAGAGGTCTAATACATTTAGAGAGCTCTGGGTTGGAAAAGGTTAATATATGCTAACACATTCATGCAAAGATCTTCCCTCTGTGATAGTCACATATACACTCTGATTTGCATATTAACACTTTTTGCACTTAGCTTTCTCCCCATTAAGGTTTTTTTTTCTAATTGGCTCCTTTTCTCTGATAACATTTTTGCACACATGGTCTCAGTTTAGTGGAATAAAGAAACAGGTGGCAATGACAACATTTCTATAATCTCCCTTTAGATTCTAAACTAGAAAGGAATTGAAGTCTCCAGTTTCTTTCTCCCTCTCTCCTTCTCATTCTGCTGATAAAAGGATTAGAATGTGTCACAAAATTAACTAGAGAAAGATTATTAAAAGTGATTTGCAATGTAAATGCTTTCAGCAGCAGCCACATGTTTTCTTTAGATTGAAGTTGACTTTTATGAATACTAAAAGCATAAGAATCAGGTAGGAGGTTTGTCAAAGTATATGGAAGAGGTGGAGAGCTGAAGGAGGATGTGAGATATGGAAATATAAAAATTCTCTAAAGGGCATATTTGGGAAGGACTCTATTAGGAGACATCTACCCAAAATTGCTTGCACTTCCACCACAAGAAGGTCAGGGAAAAATAGTTCTTTAGTTCTCATATATGAACAAAACATTTTTCTCTTTGGGATTATTTATGTATATTTTTCTGTGGGCAAATGCCAAACCTTCTTTGTACCAAACAGGGGTAATAAAGACTTCATAGGCAAAATCACCTCAGAAAAATGATATAGGAGGAGCAGCAGAAGCTGGGGTGGAATTAAACAGGAATCAGCCCAGAATTCCTACATAGCTACAAGTAGACTAAGTCCAACCCCATCCCCACCCCAAGATTCAATTGGCCAGTATCTACCTCCAAGCAGATCCTAACCTTAGTTAGTTGACTTTTATGTGTGGACCTGGTCTTTTGTGCTTGACCTATATTAAGAACTGAAACTCAATGTTCCCACAAAGAGGTGGTAAAAATGTTTTTTCCTTGTCTAAGTTTGGATCTGATAGAGGAAGTGAGGTGAAAGAAGTCTAAGTGAGGCATTTGCCAGACTTCAGAAGTTGAGAAATATAGAGACTCTTTCAGCAACTGAGTCCCAAAGAATGAGAATAGGATATTATCTGCCTGTTCAGGAAAGAAGAGGATTTCTGCCTCGGCTGGTGAACCTATGTCTATAGTGTCTTTCAACAGTGGCTTCATTGCTTCTCTAAGACAGAGGTCTCCAACCTCGGCAACTTGAAGCCTGGCGGACTTCAACTCCCAGAATTCCCAAGCAGCAAAGCTGGCTTGGGAATT
>JAOYMU010000001.1:94596117-94608184 GCA_025802295.1 Psammodynastes pulverulentus | reverse complement strand
AACTGGAGACCGTCCGCTCAGTCGCCATTTTGATGACATCAAACTGGAGACCGCCCCAGGCGGCAAAAGTTCTAGGTACGCCAATGGCTGCCCTCAATCTTTGGAACTCCCTGCGAAGGGAGATCAGATCAGCTCCTTTTAAAAAAATCTATCTGCTGGTATGGGGGGGGGGAATCATTTTTTTTTTTAAATACACAGACGGTATGCTGATGGTATGCTGGAGAGACTACCGAGTTGAGTTTTGAATACTTGAACAATGTCTTGAAAAAAAAATTTTTTAGAATAATATTTTCACTAAAATATAATTTAACAAGGGTTTTTGCAAGAATTGGGTTTTTGTTTGATTTTAAAACTTTTAAAATCGGCTCAGATATCATCCTTTAAAGGAAAAGAAGGTTAGCATTCAGATAATTAAACCAACGATCAGCTATATCATATGGGGTGAATCGTAGATGCTGAACAAGGACATAATATAGTATAATCATATAGTTAATTGCTTTGCCATCTGGGGAAAAAAAATCTCCTCTTGACCCCCACGTGGCTTTCTTAACAAGAAGCAATGGGCTTAAATAGACGCATCCCTTGAGGTTGTTTTTCTGTTATTTAAAAGTAAGGCAAAATCTATAGCCCTACAGACCTTTATTATTCTGATACCAGTTCTGGGAGGTCAAATTGTTGCATCCTGGAAAGTCCCTGGAGGACTCAATTGAAAGGTAGCTTTAATCAAGAAGGGCTTCCAGCGTTGCCAAGCAGTGATAACTGCATAGCCAATGAATGAGTTTTCTTTCCTGGACCAACAGGGACTCCTGATGGATGAAGCAATAAAGAACATAGCAGCAGCAAACTTTTGCATTGTCCTGTAATCAAACTCTGAAATTCTGGGGCTGAATGCTAAGCATAGAGGTAAAAACATAGAGTCTTGAAGCAAGACAGCTGCTTGCAGACAAAGAGATCTCAGTATATACCTTGCCTTAATGTGGGGATATGTTGGAGGTGCCAGGTAAGTTAAGAAAGGTGTGTGACTCCATGGCATTTAAAATAGTTGTTTTCTTTTAATCAAGTTGGAATTATTACAAAAATAAAGCTCGATGCCAGCAATGTACTTACATTGGCATTAATTAACCTAATTAACATCAAGCATTCAAAGGTTCATTAAAGTGTTTCCTGCAAGTTTAAATGCAAAATGCCAGGCCTTGCACCAACGACCTTAATTGAAAGCCACATTCCTGTTTCTCACAAGATTCATATGCTATATAACAAAGTTCTCAAGTTGATTTACAATTAAAGAGGGCCTCTGTTTATTGGATGACGAAATTGGAATGGGACTCCTCAAGACTCTTAATATTCCAAAAAATACATATGGAAGAAAATGACATTATTACTAACCTGGTTCGAAGCTATTTGTAGCTTTAAGGAACTTCAAACCAACAAGACCCAGAAGCAGATCAGGACCAAAGCAGCTGGGGAAACGCCAGCATAATAAGGGTGAAATGTCCAGTTCTCAGTGTCATTGTGACCCCTGTTTTGGATTAACAGAACTGAATACAAAGGTAATTGTATCCATAATTCATTGTCACAGGACATGTTACTAGAGCATGCAAATATGGTCAAGCTATTTTTATTTGGGTAAGAGCAAATCAGTCAAAGCTATTAAAAGATTTATTTCCCACCTTATTATTTTTATAAATGACTGAAAGTAGCAAACATACACAATACTCTATTTTCCTGACAACCACCACTCTGTGAGGTAAGTAGAACTAACCACGAACCCTGCTAAGGAAATTGTTGGCTCAGTGAGTAAAACCCATATTTCAATGGTATTGTACTCCAACCAAGACAAAATGGAAACATTCTCTTTGCTAGAGAAGCTGCCAATCAACAATATTTCCATCTTGTGTGAACTAACACAGGATCCTCAGCAGTAATATATCTTCCAAATATTCCTGTCTTGAAATAAGAGTACAGAGGATAGAATGTATATCGCCTTAATGATGACTGGGTAATTCTAGAAGATGTTTTAAATCACAAATGAGATCTTGCATAAGTTTTAGGGCACATCTATGTAAAAGATCTGTGCTATTTCTGATCCATCTTGGAATTATCTGATTGCATGATATTTGCTGGCTTTCATTGCTAAGTTAATTTGTTTTCCTGCATCTTATGTTTGATTTGAAACCAAAGCACAGCAGTTTTTTTCAGACATGCTGCAGTTCTGTGGAGCTTGTGTGTGGGTCACTTTTTTCACTAGTGAGATCTGTTGACTCATTCCAAGATTCTACTTCTATACAAGCTCAGTATTCTGGAGATTGTCCATATTATTTAGGATTTATCAGCCTTCTTTCCTGAACATGATTTGCTAAACATTAAATATACTTTAAATTTGCCTTTTGAGGTTTTTAAGTGAAGCACACAGGCGGTGGCAAGAGTTAGGTATTTCTAGCCCAGGGGTGCCAAACTCGTGTCGTCACGGCACCATCACATGACATAGTCATGACTTTTTTTCCCTTTGATAAACTGGGCTTGGCCAGCATGTGACGCATCTGGCCCATGGGCCGTGAGTTTGACCGCCCTGGACTCTAGCCTATAGAAGAGAAGGATTAGTGCTCAAGGGGCTACCACAAAGAAGAGGGAATTGACTTGTTCTTCAGAGCATCAGAGGGCAGGTCAAGAAGTAATGGATGGATGCTTGTCAAACTTCGAATCCAACTTCAAAGGAGGTATTTTCTGACAGTGCAATGAATCAATGCTTGCCTCCTGGGGTTGTGGGTGCTTGGATGTTTTCAAGAATAGACTGGGCAACCATTTGACTAGGGTGGTATAAGACTCCTGCCATGAACTGGGGTTGGATTAGAAGATATCTGAGGTCCCTTCATTCTACGATTCTCTCACATAGCATCCCATTATAACTTTTTGGGAGGAAGAATGGTAACCATTTTTAATTTCCTTTTTGCATGAAGCAGAAGTGAGAGGATTTTTTTTTTGTTGTTAAACTGGGATCCAAGGGATCACAAAAAGTGGTGCATTTACTGACCCATATTCTGAATAGTCTTCTCTTGATGAATGACAAAAACTTTGTCTAGCTTATAGCGACTGTTGCAAATTTTCAGTATTTCAGGTCTGCAGATGGGAGGTTAACATCAAATTGTTTTCTGAAATAAACACAGAAGGACTTTTGTATCTGCCATGTTTCTCACACACTGGTTCTTCCTTTTGATAATGGATATTGAGATAAATCCAATCATTTATGTTAGTAAGAGAAATGAAACAAATGCAAAAAAATAATAATTTTGGAGGACAAAAATTTGGGGAGTCTAGAACCTTATTTAGCACGAAATATACTGTAGCTTGAATGGATATCAAGCGTATTTAATAAAGTTCATAACATTTCAAGACTACGATGCAGAGACGCCCACCAGCACCTCAGAGGAAATTAGCTCTTTAACATTTCTAGTCCTGTTTTGGTCACGGAAGATGACAGCCCAGTCAGATTTAAGTAGGCGAAGAACATAAGAGGTTTCAGCTTGGACCATTGATTCAGCTCAATCAGGATCCCCCAGCTCATTGGCTTTGCCAAAGTAGGTTGTGTGGCAGCAACTCTCCCATCTTCTCTAGAACAGGGTTCTCCAACCTTGGCAACTTTAAGACTTGTGGACTTCAACTCGCAGAGTACTGGCCAAGGTTGGAGACCCCTGCTCTAGAAGAAAGATAAATTGCCAAGGAGGGAGGGAACGCACAAAGCCGAACTCTGGGGCTTCAAGTAAGGGTCTTACCCCTTCTTAACAGCAGATGCTGGGAGCTGAAACTGGATCAAAACAAGAAAGGGTTGCTCTGCCACTGAGTTATAGTCTTTTCTTTTTTAGCAATTAAAAAATAGAAAATGGGCCAAAGCAGAAGCTGCCTAAGAGAAAACTAGGCCAGTTCCAAAGGCCAAAACAATTATAAGAA
Source organism: Psammodynastes pulverulentus (assembly GCA_025802295.1). NCBI lineage: Eukaryota > Metazoa > Chordata > Lepidosauria > Squamata > Psammodynastidae > Psammodynastes > Psammodynastes pulverulentus. The sequence goes on along the minus strand of JAOYMU010000001.1, from coordinate 94,604,239 downwards.
AAGTCTCTCAATGATGTATGTTCTCTCATTATCCAACAGAATTTTAAACCCCCGACTTCTTTTAAACTGCTGCCTTCCAGATAGATAGGGCCTCTAGAATTTAGATGCACTGAGAATTCTTGAAACTGCCATCTCAACATTTCCGGAGGTAGAAGGCTGTTGCAGTTATGGTCCAGTCATTGCAGGTTGCAAAGATGTCTTACCGCAAAGTGCGGTGTTTATTGCTTTTATACAAGTTTATAAGACAGGAAATGATAGAGCATAGTAACAGCATTTTATTGGTAAGATCTCCTGCCAATCCTTAAGAATATCCTGTTGATGTAGGCTAGGTGAGATCATATACCAGGCAGGGTGAGATCATATACCAGGCAGGGTGAAATCATGTACCAGGCAGAGCAACCCTCTTACATTTTGGCATTGTGAATAGAGTGATTTCACATAGGTATGCAGGCCGGTAAGGATGAGGCAGTGTACTGCACAAATCCCATACAGCCCCCATTTCTACAAAAGGCTCTTGGTAGGATAGTCCTATGTGCACAGACCCCAGTGTTTGCCAGGGATTTTACTCACTGGGAGCAAAAAAACCCAGCCCCTACCCTCCAAAGGGCACAGGATTCAAGGTTTGGCACTTGGAAGGGGAAAATGCCTTTTCCAGCAACCCTCAGCAATAAGAAAGACCATAAATTAATCAAATAACTTTGCTACCTTTTTTTCCCATTCAGCATTAGTGATTCTAAAGATAGCTACTTCATCCTGTATTTAAGCATTAAGTTCCCCACAATGAAAAGTGAACCCCTGTTGAAGCAACATGAAGGAATTTGTCTCCCCTTCCTCTCTCCTATATAGGACAACGCAGAACTGGAGTCAAATATTTCCCCTAGCTCAAGGTTTATTTTTTGGCTTCTCTGCAAAATGGAACAGAATACTATAAAGGCTACCAATGAATCTATATGTGCATACATGTGTAGAAACCCACATATGAAAGTATTTTCAGAAGAAAGGCAGCAAAAACCTCATTAAGTGTTTGCCAACTTTCTCTTCTCCTTCTGACTGACAGAACAAGAAAATGTCCTTGGTCAGGAATGGGCTGAAGGAATCCAAGGAGCAGCTGGTAGAATATTAGTGGCATTTTCACCATGGTTTTTTAAAAATGGTTGTGGTGCAGTGGTAGAGATTAAGCTATGCAATACCAACTGTGGGCATAATTAGCCCCAAATTCATCAGCAGCAATCAACAGCAATGAATCTTATTGGAATGGGGAGAGAAGCTGGGTTTGCCCAATGATGTCCCCAGTGTGGCAAATGGACAAGGATTTTGGAAGATGAATTTCAACCTCTCTATCCCTGCAGAACCATTAGAGGAGGAATGGATACGTAAAACAGAAAAAGTTTATGGAAGGAGTGGAAATAAACAGGCAGAATAATACAAGATGGTGATGGTAGGCTGTTGAAAAAGGGAAATGCTTTAATATCTTCATCTTTTGATCCCACTTCCGCCACCCCCCAGGATGCCCCCTGTAAATGGGCCACATATACGTAACAAACAGGCTCACAACCCGAAACTGAGGCATACTGGATGAATAAAGAAGTGTGTTGCACTGTTGAACACAATGGCAGAGATTAAAATGCTGGCCTGGTGAATTGTTACCCATTTACTAGTGAGGAAGCACTGTGCTCTTTTCGCCCAAGTTAAACAGAATTCAACATCCTGGATAATTAACACATAGTTGATTTGTTGAAAAGTGATTCTGCTGTGAGATGTGAAGCACGCTAGAGAAATCAAATGTGCACAAGCTTCCAGTCTCTAAAAGCCCCAAATAATCACTGATCTTTCCAAAAATCCCTACTTTTCTATAGTGGATCATCAGGATCAGATCAGATATCATCATTGGTGACCTAGAACAGCATTTTTTTTCCAGCCCAGTTCTTTATAGATGTATTAGGATTACAATTCCCAGAACTGTGAGGCATATCTAGAACTGTGACTATACTATACATTCTCACTTCATTGTATTCTTAAAGGAGTTTAATTAAGAAGAAATACCTGATCTGGCCAGGTAAGAGCATAAACTATTAACAAATGAAGGTAATGCTAGATGAGCAAAGCTCCGGACATGGCTATCCACAACCACAGCAAAGGGAGACATGACTTAGTGTGCATCATATTGTACACATGTGAAACATTTTTCCAAACTGCCATTTTTTTTTGCTCTCAGACTAGACTGGTTTCCAAACATAGGAACACAAAGGAAGCAAAACCATGGCACACCTTCATTCCTGTTTAGAGTCAGGATCCTCTTCTTTCAATTCTTTGTTATGTGCTGTCCCTACTCCAAGGACAAGTCTTTGAGGAGTTATAAAGTGGTGTGACACTTCTGCAGCCACCTGTTCCCTGACAGACTAGCTGCTCTGGAAAAGTATCAACTCTGTGGATCTCAACATCATCTTACTCTAGATGCTCACGACATACAAGCCTTGAATTTACCCTTAACCTACCTAAAATTATTTTTGATACAAATAGTCTTTCGGTTATGACCACTCATTTAACAACTGTCCAAAGTTATAAGAGTGCTGAACAAGAGGAAGTTGCACCCATTAGTCTTTAGATCAGTCCTTGAAGTTGCACCCATTACAGTATCTATGCAGTCATGTGATCACAATTCAGGCGCTTGGCAACCAGTTTGCAATTCCAATTGTTGAAGCATCCTGAGATCATGTCAATGCCAGCTTCTCAAAGCAAAGTCAATAGGGAAGCCAACAGGAAGTTGCAAGTTGCTTCCATAAAACCCTCCAACTCCCATGGCTTTTTCTCCCAAGGAGCCTCCAGGCACAGAGATCTCGTACTCGTTCCCACCGCTCATACTCCATGGTGGCCCAATGGCACCCATCCATTCACAACCTGCAGTGCCCACATCCGCCTGTCCTCTGTGGTGACTGCCCACACATTGTGCCAGTGCACAGCACCCACCCACCAGCCTGCTTGTCTGGTATGCGGTTTCAACACCTCTTCCCCCTTTACCGTCCCATGAAGTCCTTAATGATCCACATAGTCCTTGCTAACTGACAACAGAGACTACTGAAGTTGTTATTGCTAAGCGATGTGATCATGAAACAACACACTTTATGACTGCCTGACTTAGCAACAAAAATTCTGGTCCCAATTGCCATCATAAACCAAGGACTACCTATATTGATAAGTATACCGCACTCCATCTGCTTAAAAAACACCCCAAGGAAATCTGCGTAGATAGCAAGGTCCTGCTGTCCCTCCAGCCTAGGTCTGTCAGGCAGTTTCTGCGCTGTTAAAGTGTTGTCAGGTTTGGATGGACATTTCTTCAGTGATACTGAATATATGCACCCACATCAATTATACACCCACTGATTTCTACCTGCTGCTACTTTTGTATACAGCCTTGTTCAAACCAGTAACTGGACAAATGGGACCGAAAGGGGAAACAGACTGTTTTTGTAAAAAGATCTTTATTGGAAAAAAAGGGGGGGGGAATTGTGAAAAGCAGAGAGGGCTTACCCAGCACCAGTAGAGAAAGGAAAGGCCACAGCGTCCCAGCAGGAGTATAGACAAAGGAGGACTGAGACAGGGAACCAGCTTCATTGGCTCTGAGGGATCCTTTCCTGAGGCTGAAAGGAAGGCAAGGTGTGTCTTGTGGACAGAGAGAGCAAGCAAGCACAGTTCAGTGAGGTTACCCAGCTGTGCTGCTCCTCAGATGGGAAGGCTGCCTATCAAGCAACATTGTGTGTATTAGAGGCGGGGAAGGGAAAGGTGTGCGCATACCAGGAAGTAGGCACTTCTTCCGTGGGAAAGGGAGTGCAAAGCGAAGAGGCCTGCATTTTTCCTACTGTACACAGTGCTTCTTTTAGGGAGGTAAGGCAGGTATGGTTCCTCATCCCATTTCTACTGTAATTTCTCTCACATCCTCTCTCATTCCTTGAAAGGGTTTCCTTGGGTGCCTTAAAAGAAAGATTTGGTTTATGACCGGAGGAAGTTACGTGGACCAACCACGGGCGTTGCTAAGATTGCGAGAGGCTGCCAAAAAGCCATTTGGCTTGGAGAAAGAACCCCAGAGGTGGAGAACTTTAGCAAGACACTGTTGCAGCTGAGCCCATTTCCAAACATTGTGCTGCATTCAGGGAAGCAAACCAGAGCAAAGGATACTGGGACACACAGAGAGAAGAGAGGACAAGAGGCAGAAGAGAAGAAGTTATGGGAAAGGCAAGCAACACCTTCTTTAGGAAAGGGTGGGCTTGCTCGCTATAAAACTAATGATTAAAATTGGTATTGCAGTTAAAGATAGGGCTGTGCAGGCGGAAGAATAATGGGGTTTGGCAAAGTATTGCCAAAGCTGGGAGGGGCCAAGCTGCAGCTTCAAGTGGCGTGTGTCCAAGTGGGTTCAGGCACCATGCCCTGAAGACGGTGGAGCTGTATCCATCATACTAGTCTTTCCCCTTTCCTTTTCTGGCTGTATGAAACAATTAAGGAGGAAGAACATTAGCACAACATATTACATGGCGACTATATTCCTGCAGCACACCAACCCATGATTTGCATAAAAATCAGATATTGAATCAAACACACTTTGCTGGATCTGCCCAACACAAGAAACCATAACTAATAATTTCAAGCTATCCTAACAGAGTTCACACAATCTACACTGAACCAAAGAAACCACAATTTATTTGTGGTGGCAGGTTTAATATTACTGCAACATCTGCTTTTCCAAAGTTGCCAACTTGATTACAGATCACCCATTCTGGTTATCCTGGCACGTAAATAAGGCCACACTTATTTTTGGGCTCCTGCACTCCCAATCTCTGTGGCAGAAGCTTAAGATGTTTGGATTCCTTTACATTTCCCCCCATTAATGCTCCCCACTAAATATGGAGAACTACAATTACCAGAATGCCAGTTGGGAATTCTGGGCATTGGAACAGACTAGTGATGCTGCTTGCCTTATCTTTTCCAGCTATCACTGTGTCTCCAGGAGGCCCTACAGAGAGAAGAAATGAGGATTGTTGTGCTTTTGGGCACAACATGGGAACATCCATATTGCTCTCTTAGCAACAATGGTTGTAGTAGTTTGCCTACTCCTGTTGTGCACTCTCTGCCATGATCACTGGCCATAAAGATGCTTGGCCAAGTTTGTTTATTATGTACTTTGAAAAACTACTTTGTATTTTGTAGCTCTTCAAAGTACATTATAAATAAACTTGGCCAGGGACCTTTATGGATACTAAGGAGAGTGCAAAACAGACCAGAACCTTTATGGGCAGAAGGAACTCTTAAGAAATTACATGAAGAATCATGCCTGGAAACCAAGGTAGTCATCCATGAATTCCTAGCCTACTAAATTTTCCATTTCTGGTATCACCTAGCGGCATGCAAAATAAAGCTTTACCCATGGCCTTCTACAAATAGACTGACCTTTGGATTTTGACTTGGTCTTGGGAGAGCAGGGCTTAGTCACTTGAATAGTTTCCTGGCACTCGGCATTGTAAAGAGCTTTCTTCAGAGTACCTGAACGGGCCTTCAGACCTGTTGCTGGGTCACAGCCACCCCAGTTCTCAAACTTGTACTTGCAATCAGCTGCAGATGGGGGGGAAGGGGGAAGAGTAAGAACAGTTAGATACATGCAGGATGCACAACAGCTTGGACTTCCCATCACCATCAGTTTTTCTAAAATAAGAAACAACCCAGATGCCCAGGAAATGAGCACACATTTCACAAACCCATGAACCACTGCCATCCACCGCAAAGCTATCAGGACCGCTTGGCTAATGTGACAAAGGGAAGCTTCTTATATTCTTAAATGGTAAAAGAACTGCAGCTGCCAGAAATTACAAATAATTTCTTTCTGAAAAGACCAGTTGGCCTCAGAAGCCAGTGAACATGATTAAAATGCTTTTAATATGAAAGCATAACAAGAAGCGATAGAAGGAGCAGATCAGAGCCAACCATGGCAAATGGATACTGCATAGAAACAAGCAGTGGGCTGACATACAACGCAAGTATTAATTGTTTGGGTTTATTCTCTCACATTTAAACTTGAAAATTACTTGGCTGGCTTCCTGAGTTTCTGACAAGTTTGTTGCATCATTCCCCGAGTCTTCCCCTAAACCAGATGAACGCTCACCTCCAAACTCCTTCTTCCAGTTGCATGGAATCTTGCATTTGAGCTTCTTGGTCTCTTCGTGACAAGTTCCCTCACGGAAGCCCACACCACAGTCCTTGCTGTTGGGGATACAAGGGCCCCAGCGCCATTCCTCGCAATCGGAACCATTTTTCTTGACCTTGTCTGCACAAAGAACAGACAAGTCATTTCAGACTCACAAGAATTAGCCTTCTCTTTTCTTACAATCTATCCTGAACCATTAAGAGCAGCCCGTCTTTCCTCACCTAAAGTAGGATGGAGGGCACTGTTGGGCCTTCATGTTAGTACCAACTCCACTGACTGCATGGCAGCAGTTTTGTTAGCAACATTTTTGGGGAATCCTTTGCAAGAAGTTGCAAAGGAGTTGCAAGAAGTTGCCTTCTTGATAGGACTGAAAGCAAATGAGCCCAAAGGCAACCAGCTGGCTTCATGCCTATGGCAGAACTAGAACTTACCATCTCCTGGTCATTAGCCTAGTACCCAGAGGAAATATGTTGCTTTGTGTACATTTTAGTCCACTCCTGAAAGCCTCACTGAAAGATTTCTTCTGAAAATAGACAACCGCAAATAGGGACTTACCAATCAGAAATCTGACACTCACTCACCCTTCTTATTCTTGCCTGCTTCTGAAGATACAGCCAGAAGGATAAAAGCCAGAAGGAGAAAGAGTCCACGGGCCTGCATTCTGCAAGAGGAAAAACACTGAAATCACTTTTGGCACAAATATATATATTCTAATCCCAAGAAAAGAGCGAGTAAGATGGAGGAATGTGACAAAGGGGAGGGAAATGATTTTCTGCTGACGTGGTTCCTCAGCCCTGCGCAGCCTGGAATGTAAACATGCAACAGGTTAAGCTCCCTTCATCACTTCATTGCCACAGCAGGAAACACATCAAATGCTACAAATCAGTAATTCAAGCTGTAATTAAATTCAGAGAAAAAGGTCATTTTTAAAAATTAAAACAAAAAACCTGCCATTTCAAGTTCATCCGATTTCCTTTCTAAGACTCTGATTTGCTAGTGAATTCTTAGCATTTTAAACCTTGCACTGGGATCATCTATTTAGCTTTTTTCATTCAAGGGAACAGAAAGATGCTTAAGATGAGAGAAGTTTCCTTCTCAAAACAAACAAAAGAAAATACCTCTAATGAAACATAACTCTTTGCATAAATTTGCATAATTCTAAAAACCAACTTAGGCAAATGACTAATTATGTTCTCCCCTTTGATAAGTAGTGCAAATGATATTATTGGTAAATAATGGGGAATTTTAATTTCTATTTAATGATAAATATTAGCTGTTGGTGACTCTGTATATATTTCTTTAGGAGGTGGTTTTTTTTTTTTTGCAACAATGTTTTTTAATTACACTCCTTGGTATTTGTTTTACTTTAATCTAGCCTAAAAGAGTAAAGATTGAGCATGATCCTGGTGACTATATCCATACAGTTTTCTTAGCAGTATTTGCCACTTGCTTCTCTGGAATATTTTTGTTTTCCCAGTCCAGCCTACAACTTGGATTTCCAAGCAGTCACCTAATCCAACTACTGCAGCCCTGGCTTAACTTTTTCAAGATCAGCCAAGGTCAATTAGATGCTGCCATCTGCTATAGATATTAATTTACGTAAATTTCCTCAAAATCCTGTGGAATCATTTACCCATTTCTAATATGTGCCTCTGACTTTAGTAGACAAAGCAGAAGTCCATTAAGTACAGGAATTAAATTTATTCTCACTAATCATACTATCCTAGTATGTACCCAAACTAGTTTTTTATATATAAGTTGCTGCCTATATAGAATAGTTTCTATATCTCCTGCCCTTGCTCTCTGTTTTGCTCAGCTTCCCTTTTGGTATGTGTTGTCCTAAGGCAGTGTTTCCCAACCTTAGTCATTTTAAGGTATGTGGACTTCAACTCCCAGAATACCCAGCCAGCATATGCTGGCTAGGGAATTCTG
>JAOYMU010000001.1:94562328-94572360 GCA_025802295.1 Psammodynastes pulverulentus | reverse complement strand
GCCAGCAAAGCTGGCTGAGGGATTCTGGGAGTTGAAGTCCACAAGTCTTAAAGTTGCCAAGGTTGGAGACCCCTGCTTTAGAAAACCCTCCCAAAAGGGACAGGTAGTGATGGGAGACTTGGGTAAACAAAACATCTCAGGATGATAATTAGGATCTGCCTTGCAAATGTGCTTACAGGACTTGCACATTGTTAAGTCTGTTGTACCAAAACATTATAAATTGATGTGGGTATCCTGTGCCTATGCAGGAGTCTAGGAACCAACTCCAGAGACCATTCTTATTTAGGCAAGAAACCAGATGGCTGTACAGGAACTTTTCCATTCATTACTACTTCTGTCAGTACAAATCCCTGGATAAAAATGTGCCATTAACACTAGCTGATAGGAATAGTTCCCTTTATATTACATTTCATAGTTACTCCTATCTCCTTAAAACTGAAAGGTAATTTCCATACTGATAATGCTTTGTCCTTAAATATGACAAGTATCAATGGCTTTTTCGGATGAGATTTCTCTCCCCTTCTCAGCAAACTTCAAGCTTTCCAACCATGTTTTGAATATGCTTACAACTGGTTGCTGTTTCCTAAATCGGAGAGTGTAAAAAGCAGAAAAAGGTAATATATGGGAACAGAAAGAGAGAGAAAAGAGGGGGGAGGGGAAAAAACCCTGGAGAGGAGGCACTTTTCTCAAAACATTTAGTGCGGCCGTCTCAAAACTCAGCTTGCAGCAGTTTAAATCGGAGGGAGTGGGATTTGACCTGGTGTTCCCTGTTTGTACAAGATATATAAACACCCTTTACAGCATGGGGCTTGCAATACAAGATCAACATAGTAAAAGGAATAAAAGAAAGGGAGGAAGAGGGATATATTGTGCTGAGAAGATGCAAACCAAGCCCATAGCTTGCTTTGGATACTTGGATTGCTTGCCAATGTGACTATCGGCCAGAGTTTACACAAGTAATTGAATACTAGAGTGCCTGAATAACAAGAGAGGGCTATAGTAAATAAACACAGGTCTCTTCTGTATGCCTTCTCAAAAATTGTGCTAGCAAATTTCCAGTATAGAATATACCAAGACGACGGGCATTGCTACTGTTGAAACTATTGAGAAAGACAATACCCACTGCAGAATCGGTGAAGCTTCAGAAGATCTAGAAGGAGTTGCAGATGTTGCCTTTAGGGAGATAACACAAGGTTGCACAAGGGTGGCGTGGGGGGGTGGGGCAGATATCTGAAATGGAGCTCCACCAATAGCTTAGAAGGGAGTATTTTTCCTGCTTTGAGAGCAGCAGCAACGAGGGTCAAGAAAACTTGGAAGCAGATAGGAATGAAATATCAGGCAGAGGTATCCATCCATGGAATGTGATGGCGGTGAGCGATATGGCAGTCAGCATTGTTCAATACCCACTACATGAATAAATAACAGCACCGTGGCCAAGCCTGAACAGAAAACTCTGGATCCTCTGTGTGATGGACATTCAAGAAAAGGCTAGCCAGTTTCCGGCGCTACTCGGCTTCTCTGCCCCCCAGGAAACGATGAAGGCATGCTGAGTGCTACACGGCTGTTTCCTGATCCTCCCGCTGGATCATCTGATAGTGCTGTCGATTTTCGAGGTAGGCAGCCAGGTCGGGATCATTTGCCTTCTCAGCTCTGTGCTTGGGTGTGTCTCCCTGCGAGGAGATGAAACAAAAGGGGAGACTGGAACACAAAACTCTTTGATACCACAGAATTCTAGTCTCCTCTTCATTTTGAACTCCTCAACTCTGTTGTGATCCATTAGATCACGGGTGTCAAACTCAAGGCCAGCAGTCTGGATTCAGCCTGTGGGGTGCTTAGATCTGGCCCAGGGGGGCCGCTGTGGAAACAGTGAAGGACCAGCCCACAGTCCATGTGCGGCCCTCCGGGGCTCTGTTTTCAGCTGCGACAGCCTCCTGTAACCTTCTGCCAGCAAAAGTTTTGGGAACTCCGTTTTCCTTGGCAAAGGACTGCAGGAGGCTGTCGCAGTTGAAAACAGACACTCGATAAGTGACGCCGAGCTTTCCACGCTCCCCCCGGCCCTCCGAGGTCAAACAGAACCCTGATACGGCCCTCAATGAAATCGAGTTTGACACCCCTGCATTAGATGTTTGGCACATCTAATGGTTGGCAATTCGAGGGGTTAACAATCTCGTCTAGGATTTTAAAACAAACGAATTTGGCTACAAATGTGGAAAATATATTCTTTAAAAAACCATAGATTTATAAATCGTATTTACACAGCTATAGGCATTACAGCGTTTATAAAAGAGTCCAAGAACTTTATAATTTAATTTTAATTTTGGGTTCCATGTAACTCCCACAGACAGAAACATCAAATCATTTGGCTGCTGCTATGTCTTGCTTTGTCTCATAAACAAGTAAGTGCATGCACACACACACACACACACGCACACACGCACACGCACACACACAGACTATATTTGTACACTGGGCAAGAAACAAATGAATGCAAAAAACGCATATTTCTCCCCCTTTTTGTATTACAGACGTACATGTACAATGATAAAAAAATAATAATGCCTCTGTGATCTTCCACATCAACTTTGAACTCTGTGAACTGTGCATACTATTTCTCATAAATAAGGATATCTATATTAGATGCTCCTATTGGTTATCCTAAGAAATCTGTATTCACATGCAGCCCTGAAAGAAAAGGGCCCCAAATGTAGGGCTGTAGCTACATACACAGATTCCAGTCTTGCCTCAAGAGATGTGGGGAAAAGCCGTAAGACTGGAAGAGCCTGCCTGGATGGAAAGCTTTGGGGTTTCTGGAAGATTAGCGACTGACAGCTAAATAAGTCCTCAAGGGCCTGTTTGTATACCCACTCTGTTCCCCTTACTGGATATTAGGAGGGGGTGCCAGTGTTTCCATACTTTCACACTGGCAAGAGCGTAAACAGGAAAAGTGAGAAATTTTGACATAAGCTTGTGTTTCTTGACTTCATAGCTTGTCTACTCCTTCTGAGAAAGTAGGAAGGAGTGTGGGGGTGCTGGGTGGGTGAGGTATATGCCTGGGGAGGGCCCTGAAATATCATCCTCACAGCCTTACTAGTTCTCCTGAATCCCCAAGGAAGCTCATATTTCACGAACGTACTGCAGCCATCTGGACTGTGTCCGCTAATGAACTCCTGCACTCCATAAAAACTAAATCTGTTAACAGTTTTCAGCCATGATGACTCCCCTTTCTTCCCCCACTGCACAAACTCTCCCTCCCTCTCACTCACAACCCCCACACTTCACCAGCACTGAACAAACAAGCTGCTGAGAAAGGCCAAGGAAAACTGGCTAGCTGCCACCTGTACTGAAAGTGGGAGAGAACAAGTCTCCCACTGTGGCCCTCAACTCCTAGCAGAAAGCAAGCAAACAAGCAAGGAAGGAAAGAAGGAAGGAATCCAATTAATCAAAATGATTTTCAGAAACTAGTTGTATCTCAGTGGAGTATACAGGGGCACAGACAGGCAGGGCCTCCTTTACAAGCAGCCACAGATAGATATAGCTATAGATAGCTATAGATACAAATATGCAAGTCTTTGTAACTTTTAGGGAAAGAAAACAAGAAAAAAAATCTTACCTCAGCTTCTGTCTCCCAGCAATTTGCCTCTGTGCAGCAAGCAGAAATAGTTTCACTTTCACTTTCCCAGCACAGGCTAATTAGCACTTGGCTGGCTGCTTCAGGCTGCAGTCTGAAACAGCTGATGGTCGGAGCCTGATCCAAAGGACCATCAGCTGCTTAGGCTAATTGGGCTGTGCTGAAGCTGCAACAGGCTTTTTGCTGCTTGCTGCAAAGAGGTAAATGGTGGGCGGGGCTTCTGCAACATTCGGTGTATAAGAAGCATCCAAATTTTCACCCACTTTTGGGGATGGAAAAAGTGCGTCTTATACTCCGAAAAGTACGGTACTTCCTATTTCTAGGTTGGATCTCTCCTTGATCAGTTTCCATCCATTGCGTCTTGTCCTGCTTTCAGGTGCTTTGGAGAATAGACTGATCCCCTCTTCTTTGTGACAGCCCCTGAGATATTGGAAGATCACCCCTAGTCCTTCTCTTCATAAAAAAATAGACATATCCAGTTCCTGCAAATTCCTACCAAAGTTGTTCTCCAAGTGAAGGAGAAAGCTAGAAGCAAAGCACATGTGTGAAGTCATATACAATTTTCACACACAGGTGCAAGCCAGAGGCTGCTCCTTCAAAATCTCATTGTTAAGCATCTTTAATCACTAAGCATTTTGTTCCATTCAACTGCCTATTTTCTCTTGCAACAGGTATGGCAGCAGGGAGATCCCTCCTTAAATGCCCAGAAACTGAACCTAAAATCAGGTCTCCAAGGCATCTTCTCCTGCTGGCTGCTGGAGATTGTGATCCAGGATGTTTCATCTAGTTCACTATTTTGTTTAGGGAACAGGGAACAAATTGTATTTGACTCACACTGGCATTTGTTCAGAAAGTAAGTTTGTACACCCACATAATACAGTTTACTCTCTCCCCGCATGGGCAACGTTAAACCATGTTACAGCATGAGCACTCAGCAATTGGCAGGAAGTTAGGAAGACACATGGAAATGTATGGAACATTGGCTCTAGCTGTGTTGTCGTCAGGTTCTTGTTCCAAAATGCACAAATTTATATTAAGAAAATAAGAGATTCAGATTCTCCTGTCAGGAACTCAAACCCCCTTCAAGGCAGGCAGGCACCAAGGCAGGCATTTGCAACTGTGAGGGACAATCTTACTTTGCAAACTATTTTTCATAGTGCAATCTCACATGGCCCCTGTTTAAAATGGTTGGCCATTCCAACTCCAACGCCGGCAACTGTTTTTTGGTCACATTACAATGTTCATGTCACTGACTAAAGGTTAGAGGTTCAAGGAGCTGCCAGAACTAGCTACAAAAATCTTCATGCGGTTGGCAAAAGATTTTATTGCTTGTTTGAAATGCTCCGATGCTTTTATAGCCCATTAGGATCTACTCTAGCTAAATGAACTCCAGAGAAATTTTACCAACATGAAACACTATGCGTGTTCATTGGGTAGGACTACTATTCAGCTTCAAATGACAATTACCATTGGATAAAGCCAATTCACCAGAAAATACATATAATAGGCCAGCCATTTGGAGTCTCTAGAATATCTTCAATTATTTATTTAAGTCCCTCCCCTTAGGTATTAAAATAAAACTATGACTGTGGATCTCTAGATTCCAAGATTCTGCAGCTCTCTGATATTAAAAGTGATTAATTATTTTAGCAACAGCTTGACAATGCTGCTGAGAATTGGAAAAAGTTACAGTGAGGCAATTTTGCAACGAAGTTAGGAAAAGGAAAAGGGGGAATGAGGTGTTCTGGATTTAGATTTAGGGCAAGAAACCCCCTACAACACTGGCAGCTTAAGAGATCAGACAAAACCAAGCTGTTATTTTAAATGCAGCAGACCCCCTACCAGATCTATCTTCATCTAATACACAGTCTACTTTTCCTACTGGCCAGCACCGTTTCAAGATCCATTTGATCTACACAATCTGTTATAACTCCCAAGTATTGATGGGATTTACAGTTTCCAAAATTCTCATCTGACATGAATTCCAGTTCTGACTCTAGGGGAAGTCTGGTTTATACATTTAACACAATTCTCGAGTGTAACAGTGTGTTAGTGGCACATTTACAATTCCCCAGCCTGAAAAATTAATTGGCCAGCGGAATAGGAAGTCACCTAGAGTCACCCTTTCTTGTGGATACACTACTCTGCTACATAAAAAGATTTGTTATTGATTCTGAACTCAGAAACAGAACACAGAAATTTCACTTCCCTTCTCGTATTCCCAATGTGCCATTGCTCACAAGAAATTCTTACCTGCAGATCTGTTTTCATCAGTGAAGCTCCAGCCTCCACTATGTAATGGCAGATCGTCCGCTGACGAAGCGCTGCAGCCTGATGCAAACTGGTCTCACCACTAAGAGGAAAATTAAAATGGAGAACTAGTATCAAAAGTACATACCCTTTTCTACTATGTTCCAAAAGGCAAACAATACATTAAGATCCAACACAGCCCTGGCTGGAACCAGGTTCTTGTATGTTGATGTTTGCATGGCCTTAGTAAGACATGGGGATCAGTACTTACACTAGCTAGGAAGAAAGGCTGAGGGACAGACAACAGAGAGGGAAAGTCCTCGCTAACAAGTCAGACTTAGCTTTTTTTAAAAAAAAAATTGCTACTTGGAGAAAACAGCAACTTGAGGGTGAATGTGGCATCAAGAAGGAAAGTTATGCAGAAGCAACTGATTCTGGAGATTTCTGATCTATTGAAGTTCTTCTGTAATTCCCTTGCACCAGGATTCTCTGATGATCTGCAGGCTGCCCACCTTTTTTACAAGTGGAGCTGCTGGCAGGAAAATAAAGCTTCCATTGCCTCTGCAAATAGATCCATTGACACAATCCTCTTTCAAAGTCAGTACTAAGCAGCAGAGAAAGCTGGAAGTCCAGGGGACAGGGATGAGGAAAAAGAGCAACCTTCTACTTTTTTTTTTTAAGACATAAGAATTTATGCTTTCAGCACAACCATTTCAGTATGACAGCTTTCAAAGCCATGATCCCAAAGGACAGACTGCAAGGTTGAACTATCCTTCCCCACATACAAGACCGTTCCCTGTCTAGAGTCAATTGTTGGGATGGGTGGCCATACAAATTTGAATGAATAAATGAACGAACATATGAACATATGAATACATAAATACACATGCACCATATATAAAAAACTGGGTCAATTGAAAAAAATCCAAATGCAATATACAAGTTCCCTTGTGATTTTCTGCCACCACAACTTAGAATGGACTTACTTTTCTTCTGCCACATCCAAAATCTCTGCAGGAGCTGGAATAGAGAGAGAGACAAACAAGATCAATCTGCATGATATGATCCATGCCACTATTTTCCCCTTCTACTATAGATGGAGAATCTACTTTCTTCCCACTATAGAGAATGGGATGAGCATTTCTCATAAAAACTAAAACCATTCTGTGAAATGCACAATGTTCATCTTCTAATACTTAGTATTCTAAATCTGCTTTATGTTATATATATTTTAATCTATTTATTTAATTATTTCCCACCTTTACTACTTTTAGAAGTAACTCGGTGTACCTAATACTCCTTCTCCCTTCTATTTTCCCCACAGTAACAACCTAGTCAGATAACTTGGGCTGAAAGAGAGTGACTGCCCCAAAGTCACCCATCTGGCTTTTGTGCCTAAGGCAGGACCAGAACTCACCATTTCCTGGTTTGTAGCCTGGTGCTTTAATCACTAGACTGGCTCTGTTCACAAAATCTATGGTTGCCATATTGATTCACACAGGTTCACTGATTCTCTCAGAAAATAAGAATACCAGAAAACTGCTCTGTTTGCCTATCTGCCCAGAGAAAAGATAACAATAAACGGGAATAGTGAAGAGCACTGGATAAAGCCACGGGTAACTGGGCAGTGACATTACTAGTTGGCTTTCTGATAGACAAGTGTTTTGTGACTGGCCAGGCAACCAGTTTCTAAGTGGCAATCCTCAATTAACGTTAGAAGAACATCTGCAACATGCTCTCAAGGCTGAAGTCAGGAGAGCGGTTATACACAGCTGTACAACACAGTAAGAATCCAAAATAAATATAGTATGCTGAAATCTATTGCTCTTGTTGATTACTTTCTTACACTGATGACTGAGTAAAACAATCACAGCTAAGAAGGTCATCCATTTTGCTGACCTGACTTACCATTTTCAATTATGTATTTCACAATCTCCTTACTCCCCGATTTGACAGCATGGTGAAGGACAGTTTGGCCTGTGGGATCACGCATCATCAAGTCTTTGCCAGCTCGGTGCAATTCTTTGAACTAGAGCAAAAACAGAATCACTTGAAAGGAGCCACAATACAGACATTATTGAGATAAGCCTCAATCAAAGCAATTTACACAAAACTTTAAAACAAGCAGCAACAAAAGGAGATTACTGAAAAAAGAAGTTAACAGTTAATCACTTGGATTGTGTTATGAGCCAGGAGCAATTAAAAAGGCCTTTCCAGCAAAAAGGATGTTTCAGTCTCCCATTCAAAAGAGAGTATTACTGGATGTAATCAGAGGCAGCTGATCTGACATATTTAGAGAATCTGTGAGATAGTGTTCTTCTCTGCATTCACAGTTTCACATAAAAGAGTAAATTTGCAGCCAAATCCTATTTCTGTGCTGGTAACAGTGAGGGACATCTGGCAGGTGGATTTAACCAGGTGCTACATCATCCACATCAAAGGCATTGCTTTATCAGCCAAGAGAGTCAAATGGCCAGGTCTCTTCTGCTCTATTCACTGGTTGCTAAATCTGGGTTAACTAAAAACAAATTTCTTTCAAATCATATACTAGGACCAAACAAACGAACAATATTATGGTGTAATGCCTTAGTTATACACCCCGCTAAGATAATGGCTGCCATCCTGTAACATACAGAACCACACATTATCTAACCCACTTCAGCTTGAAATAAGGTGGTATGCAAGCCCAATCACAATATCGGGATTGATCCTGACGCACCGGAACTACAAAGCCCTTTTCTGATCAATAAAAAGAATATTGCCAAAACGGCATGTGAAAAATATTGTTGCAGAGCATAAAAAGCACAGAAGATCACGCAAGTGCTGGACTGAACAGCCTACTCACAAATTACAAGGGTCCTAAGAGTTAATGCTTTATAAATAGTCATTACTCAGTTTCATCACAATTCTTCCTGTCTTCTTATCCTCTATCTTCTTAGAGGATAAGCACACTATTAAGAGACATTAATGGAGTAATCTGATGGGCTTTTATTTCTCTTTGTTGCAGCAAGCACTGTCTTAAGTTACAGTTGGCTCAAGGAACACATCCTAAATCTCCGTGTAATACAATGTAATAAAGGTTGTGTTATAGCTATTTCTGACATTGAATATAAAACACTGGGCCAAATTGCCTTGAATTCTCAGAGAATAGATACAAAGAGGACATCCAACCTATTTCTAGCAGAGATCATTACAGACAAGTAGCTGGATTTAAGATTTTCCTCTGAATTCAGCAGGACTAGTTAGTGCTGCTGAAATAGTTTGGTATAGTGGTTAAGACAGCAAGCTACAAACCAGGAGAGACTGTGAGCTCTAGTCTTGCCTTAGATACAAAACTAGCTGATTGACCTGGAATCAGTCACTCTTGTTTAGTCCTAGGAAGCAAGAAATGGCAAACCAGTTCCAAAATCTTGCCAAGAACATTGCAGGGACTTGTCCATTGCCAGGAATCAAAACTAATACGAAAGCATCCACATCCACACATAAAGTAGAAAATGCTGTGTTATGACACTCTTAATTGTACTGTAAATGAGTACTGGATGCGTATAATAGATCCATACAACTGGAATTCATTCAAGTTCTTAGAAATCATCCAACTGAATGTTTTAAGTTGTAACTTGTCTTAATACCTCTACTGGAAAATTAATCGCAATTCTCTTCATATCTTCTAGGTGTCATAATACAGCTCTGACAGAAACAGGAGGCCCTCAGTGAGCCTATTAGGATTTCACTGGATGAAAGGGCCACCTGGCTTAAAGGAAATCTGCACTGCTGGTGAAGGATAACAAGCAAGCTGAAATCAACAAGTGGCACCACTAAGACACTGGGAAGAGATTGAGAAGTAACGCATACAGCACTGTTACGTACAACCCTAAATAAAACCACTATGGATGATCTTGCTGTGGCATAGGCACTATATTCTTTTCAACATTCCAGCTTGATTTTAGCACAACAGAGCTGTTACCTTGGAAAAATCATTGTTCTTGGCAGCATCTATCAATGCATCATCTGTAAAAGAAGAGACAGCAGAGGGCAAAATGAAGTAATTGACCCAAAAACGGGGCTGCGAGGGCTCCATGAGAGCTCCCAGACCAGGGATAAATAGCAGGGTCAGTGATGGTGCAGAGATGCCCTGTGATACCCCGGCTCTGGGG
>JAOYMU010000001.1:94534052-94544052 GCA_025802295.1 Psammodynastes pulverulentus | reverse complement strand
ATGACAACCTTTCTGACTTTACCTCCCTCCATAGTCAAAGTTGTAAGCATTTCTCAAGCAATCAGCCCAGCCTTATAATCTAAAAAGGCGTAAGCTTTGATGGCATTAGACACGTTGACATTTACCTCGAGATTCGTGGAATTCCAGTGTCACTCGAGCGTCAAAACCAAGGCTGAAGTAATTGTTGAAGACATCAAGAGGGAGCTGAAATAGACAAACAGAAAACTCAACCTCGGACTGAAAGACAGAATGAGGTTTTTTTAGTTAGTATACAGATATATGTGTGGAATAAAAAAAAAAAGCAGTTTGCAACCGAGAATATAAATCCTCACCTCCATCTATTAAAGTCTCTTCTGATATTTATTGCATGAAAATGAAATTCTGAATGCAGAAACTTCTTGATGAGAATACCATATATAGGTAGACTTGGACTTACAACAGTTCGTTTAGGGGCCAAAGTTACAATGGTACTGAAAAGTGACTTATGACCATTTTTCACACTTATGACAGGTGTAGCATCTCCATGGTCAAGTGATTTACAACCAGATGCTCACAACTGGTTTATATTTAGGACGGTTGTAGTGTCCTGGGGTCACGAGGTCATCTTTTGCAATCTTCTGACAAACACAGTCAATGGGGAACCCAGATTCTCTTCACAAATGTGGCAAGAAAGGTTGTAAAATGGGGCAAAACTCACTTAGCAAATGTTTCACTTAGCGACATAAATTCTGGGCTCAATTGTGGCCGTATGCCGAGGACTACTTGTAATACCAAATCATGTGTTCCTGAGATTCTCACAAAAGCTGTTTTAGCTGAGATTCTGATACTCTCAAGTCACAGTGATTCTAAACAATGAGAAGAAATTCTTAGAGACAAACTAGGTATCCCACATATTCATGTTTAAGTCATGCCTCAAAAGGAAAGCAGTTTTGTTTTTCTACTCCAACCTAGCATCTTTCCAAATTCCAAGGATGTGTTTGGATCTGAAACTCCATAAAATAGGAAGTTCTTTGCAAGGGTAAATTGGAGCAAACTAATGAAGAATTGGTAATCGCTTAAAGCAGCGATGGTGAACCTTTTACTTGTGCTGTGCCGAAAGCGAGCATGCATGTGCCAGCACCCACAATCCAATGCATGTGGGACCCGCCCCTGCGCTCCCCCTGTTCGTACACATGCGCATGAGATCGCCCGCACTCCCCCGCCACCTTGCATGCCTTTGGGAGGGCGAAAATGGCCTCCCCCAGGCTCCAGAGGCCTTCTGGAAGCCAAACCTGCCAAAAATCAGCTGGCCGGCGGGGAGGCCACGTGCGCATGTGCAGTTGGACAGCTTGGGTGCCCGCCGAGATGACTCTGCATGCCACCTGTGGCATCACGGGCTTAAAGCAATTCCTCCTCTCTTGCACACGTATGGTTTTTCCATTCACAATAGCATTCAGATGAATGGGTGGAGGGTTTAAACTGGGGAAAGGGCAGGGCATTCACAGTGACTCCAGACGCTTCTCTCTTACATCAAACTTTCAGCCCAGGAACAGAAGGAAAGTTGTCCTTTTATATAACTGGATGCAAGTACAGCTGCTAACTGTGAAATCTGGAAATCTACTTTATTAAGGCTCTCTATATCACAAGAAGAGCTTTATTTTAACAACAGCATTCTAGTATGTTGTCTTTCCGACTTTTCAATTTAGCCAGGGAGAGTAAGGGACAATCTCATTCTCTTCTTGATAAAAAAAAGTGCTACGATTTGTTATCCCAACCTTGAAAACCAGAGACATTTGGTTCCAGAAGCGCACCAGATTGCATCGTAATGAACTTTTATACTTTTTCTGAAGACAGTTTCAATTTATTATCCCTTATCTATTCTATTCGTGTTTATAGCAGCTATTCAGTGGATATATATTATTAACTGACACTGTTTCACAGAAAAAGATTTGGGTATCATCAGTAACTGCCTGTAAGCCGGTGAAATGGGTGGCAAATAAGTTTGATAAATAAATGAACAAATAAACAGTCAGCTTCAAATAAAATTTCTACATGGTAAGTGTGTTATCATTTTGACTGCTTACACCTGATCTAACTAGGAAATGACAGCTAGGCTTCCTACAGCTAAATACAGAACTGAAAATTCTATTCTTCTACTGCACTTATGACGAATTATGACAATAAGCTGCTCTATGCTTAAGTATAATCATTGCACATTAGAAGCACAAATGGCAGATTCTAGAGAATATTATCTATGTCACTGGATTTAGATTATGCTTATTGACCCTTTTCCCACCCATTCTTTTCCATCTTCATTTTTAGAATTTACTTCTTCCTGTTGTCCCACATGTCACACAGGTTCCAAATCATTAAAGTTAGCAATGGAGCAAGGTATATTTTCTGTGATGTCACAGAGTATTTCTCATTATATTTAACTCATATCTAATTATACTTGACCATTATGGAATAAATTATAAAGTACAACATATCGGATGTTAGAGCAAGCAGCTGATTTGTCTGGATATGTCATTACTATTAACTTAGTGATGACAGCTTTGTGCTCACCTTATCTGTGGCTGTTTCATCCTTCTCTTCTGGATTTCCCTCAGGTTTGGGGTCTACCTGTAGATTCCAGCGATCAAGTTGCACAATTTCCCCTTCTTCTACATGAGACAGGATTTTTGACAATGGTTCATCAGTATATCCCTGTGGGTTGACATGTTCTCTGTGAGAACTGAGACAAGGTAATGGAAACAAATAACTTCCCTTCTATCTACTTAGGGTCGTTCGCAGTGCTGACTTGGAACATAGCCATATACTAAACTTGTAATGAATTGGCAAATTCTTACCCCGCCCCAGTTCAGTGTCCTTGCTAGGTCATTTCCTGTCCCCAAAGGAAGAATGGCCACAGGAGGTGGAGGGTTCAGGCGTAACTGGTCCAAAATTGACAGGATCCATCCCACCTACTCAGCCAGGAAAAACATAACAGATTCAGACAGAATTTTTGCTGCAATTTCCTATATCTGCTCAATTGCTTCAGCTATTTATTGCATTTTTTATACACATCCACAGGAGGCAGCCCAAAAAGTGTAAAAAGAAGAGTTACAAAAGATGGCAGGCTTTCTCAGGGGCTATGCTATTTATTCAATTAACCCAACAACTAACTAAAATAAATTCAAAGGAATATTTATTACAACTGTTGGTTTACAATTTAGACAGGACTACAATTTAGATAGGACTGCAGGGCCACAGCATATCGAAATATTATATCCTCCAGAGGTTAAAAAATAGTAGGCCAAGAATTAATATAAAACAGCCAGTAATATAGATAGTGCTCACAGAAATGTCCATCTCTAATACATTGCTGAATTAGTGCTTTAGATAAATTGTAAACAGTTCTGTATCCTTGAACAGGTAGCCCTGAATGCATATGGTTATATTAAATAATTTGGTGGAAAATTCTGCACACATAACTCAGTGCAACAGAACTATCTGGATACTGATCCAGGTTCTGCTACTGATGCAGATCTACCTTATCACACAGGAAAGGGGACACAGCCACTTACTGTACCATCTCCGCCACATGCCAGAATCCGTAAGTTGTGCACTTTACGATACAACTCCAACCTGCACAAAACCCAGAATAAGCATCACTTCTTTTTATCTATTGAACTTCATTCCTCCTCCCTACACCCCCCCCAAAAAAAAATCTGGGGGAAGTACACATTTCCGTAGGGTATTTTTCAAAATTGTATTTAGTTCAAGTAAAAAATAATTTTTAAAAACCTATCTTTAGAATAATTCTTCAGCTTTGTCTCCATAGCTGAAAGACGCTACGTACCTAAGTAATGAAAAATGAGTGATAGGGAGTAAAGGTTGGTGGTTTGAACTGTGTATGTTCTTTCTTTGGCTGTTTGCTTAATGGAATAAGATTTTTCTTCTTCCAAGCAGCAGAAGAGAGGCATGGCTAGAAAATGTATTGAAGTAGCTTATTTTAGTACCATGCTTAGTACCCCATTTCAGAGCACCATCTAGAGCAGGCAAGGGGGAAGCTCCAATGCAAAAGCCAGATGCAATTTATAGAATAGCTGATTCTAGTCTTCAGGGACCCTGGTAAAATTCTACCTTTTTTTTTTTTTAACCAACCCTGTTCCTCTCTCCACGAGGGCATGTGCATGCAAGATATGACAGGAAACAATTGTTCCTTGTCTCTTCCTGTACATAATAGATTTCTTAGCAGCAGCAATGGTAAGGAATGATTTATTTTTTATCTGTTCCTTTGCAGACTGTCTTTCTCATTGGAGAAGAGAGCAGTAATTCTATGCTTTCTCCTTTAGATAAAGAGGCAGCTCTTCCTCTTTACCTAAAGGAAAAGAGAGTGTTTATCTGATCCTCCTTTCTATGTAAAGCATGATAGCAGGGAAATACACACTTGGACCAAGAAGAAGGGCTTCAGGGATAGGATTTTCTTCCTTATTCACTGGACTAAGCCTATACATCTCTCAAACTCTCTTGAAGAGTTCAAATTCATTCCTACAATGTTGTAGAATGGAAAACCTGGACAATTGAAAATTCAGCCACAATGTTTGTTTGCTCCCCTGGCATAATTGAAACTCTTTTTGGCTTGACTCACTCCACAGGATTGTTTATTTCTTCTTCTCCCCTTTCTACCAGCATTTCCCCTTTCATTGGGCACTATTCAGTAGCTGGGAGATAGCATGAATGACAGTGGTTGAAAATCTCAATTTAAACATTTGAAAACAACTTGTATGGGGGTCTCAGTTGTGTTGCTTTGAGATCTACACTCACAAGTTCAACAATGTCACTTCATCAAGTACTCTTTAAGATCATTCACTCTTCTAATTCTATTTCATAAGGCAAATATAAAATATTTTCCCAATAATTTCAGGTCTGTCTGTGTCAGTTGGAAATGACAAATGCACTTGTGTGAGGTTCAGACTCTTTTAATTGTTACTCACGCTTCTTTGGGACCTCCCTGGCTGAGATCAAAAACTTGCCGAGGGTTGAGATACCACATAAAAGATTGGAATATCTTTGTTCCCTAAAAGAATGGAAGAAAATGTGCTGAAGAAGTCTAATAGAGAGCCAATGGCATTTGAGAAATAACATCGGATAAATAATCATACCTGATTCCCACCACTCTTGGGGTTCACAAACACAAGCAGCGGCTTCATGAGAGGTGCTGGAATGGGCTTGATAACAAAGGGTTTCCATCTTCCTTCCTAAAAAAGATGAATTACAGAATGCCAAATGAAAAGATCAGAGGTTTTACCCACAAGGTCTACTTTGCATGCATGATGTTATAGTCACTAAATTCCTTGCACTTCCGACAACCCAAAAAAATGGAACAAATACAAGTGCTAGGTTTGGCTGAGAATTTGGACAATAATTGTGTTTCATTTTTGTAGAAAAGAAGATCTTTCTTGCCTTTTATGTCAAGGTCTATAAAAAGAAGAACAAAAATCACGGAAATGATGGCAATCGAACTACATTAAAGCCAGCCAAGCATCTACATTTCATCAGCAAATTTTTTTTTAGCTTTTCTTCCCTTTTGGGCTTCAATTCTCATTTTTTCCTGAGCAATAAACAATCTCCTTTGGGATTATCTGGTGTGAAAGAGCAAAACATCCATAGACCTTTATATCTGAGCAGAGCTAGAAATATTTAAAGAAATACAACAGCTGCGTTGGATAAGATCAGTCTTACCCAGTTCAGCTTTCTATGTCCAAATTAAGTCAATTAGACATTGTAGGGATACCTATAAGCAGATCATAAGTGCAGTGATATCCCCCTGTTCTCCAGCAACCAGCATTCTGTGGGGACAACATCTAGCCTTTGTAATCAATAAATATAAGTAATCCTTTCAGTATTTTAGTATTTTCTGGATATCAAGACACTATTAAACAGCTTCCTTTGTCGCTTTTAATGCATATTTATAAGGAATGACTAATTTTTATCACTATTTGTAAGCAGGATAGTGAAGTTTTACTGCAAATTTGAAGAAAGGTATTTCTTCTTTTAATATTTAGCATAATAACCAAGGGCTCTCAGACATCTTGTCCCAGCATGACCACTGATAGAGGCTAGTAGGATGATAGTCCAGCAACATCTGGAGAGCCTCATGTTGTTCACCTCTGTGCTAAATGGCATTGTCCAATTTGCTTCAGTTCTGTTGGACTATTTTTCCTTAGTCCTTAGGAAAAGTTACTGGTTTGCAAACATTTTATTAAGGTCTGGCTGGGAGAAATCAGAAGGCAGTTCTTTGCAATGAGCACAGAGGAGGAGGCATTCTTTTTCCATCAGGCTACTCAAGTGCCTGAAGGGCTTCCCGACAGCCTCCTACGTGAACTCATGGCCCAGGAATACCAAAGAGGCAGTTTTGTAAATTAAAATGAATGTCACCCTTCAGTATTAAAAAAAAGTGCATTTTCCCCATTTGGTCTAGCAAATGAATGCTCAAAAGTACAAAAAACATTAGCCAATTTCCTAGGATTTTTTCTCCTATTGTTTCTTTAGGACTGTCTGTTCTTCATTTTGTTCCTTATATCAAGTCCTCAGTCCTAATCTCTGACCTCAGGTCCCTTCTTGCTGGATTTCCGTTTGAAGGAAGTCCTTTTTTTCTTCTTACTTGACTTCAGAGGGTTCTAGAGAGAGATGAGGGAGGGGGACAGAAAGAACAAACCACGTAAATCAGGAGTTAATTTAAAGTATCTCCTCCACGTTCCAGAAGTGTTAGGACTTCAATTCCCTGAATTCTGTTGGGAAGTTTGAGTGTTGCTCTTAACACATATGGAAGGGCTTGGGCCTAAGTAAGGATAAATGGATTTAGGGGAGAAATTTGCACAGGGGTGAAGAAAACATAAAATTGCAACATACTTGGGGATGACGGACACGCAAAATCCATGTGGGAGGGATGACAACAGCAGCATGTGCCCCCAATGAACAGGGCTCTTCAATGTGCTGCAGCATGAAGCACGAAACTTTACTGTGATACTGAAAAGAAGCAAAAGAACAGAATCGATTAAGAACAATTGCTGCCTCTATGAGCCTGTTTCCAATACTGGACTAGTGTACTCCTGTAAGCAGAAAGGTTTGGAAATCAGATTTAAATGCTAGGCTTTTCATCTTAAGCTCGTAATAAATTTCATAGGACATCATGGTTTAGCACAACTCCTGGACCTGACTTGGATGAAAACTCTCAGATGTAGCTCAACTAGATCAGAATATTTAGAACAGACGGTAATAAAGCTGTAACACAACAGTCTATTATCCACTGCTATGCAAAGAAATAAAAAAAAAAAGATTTCAGGAATTTTAATTTGAAGTTTCTTCCTACTGCCCTACTGAATAACCAGAAATTTGGCTCAGTGCTTAGTGATCTTGAAGTTTTTGAAAGTCATTGTACATCTGGCCTGATCTGAGAACTTATAGTTCCTGTTTTGTCTGCCTGAACCTTTACAGGAAGACTGCTGAGATAGTGGGAAAGATGCTAGGAAGTTTCTTTTATATTTTCCTGTGCAGGAGTTACATTTCTACCAGTAAATACACTCCTCCTATGTCAGAATATTAATATAGAAGGGAGCAATTAGTTTTGCATCTCTCTCCCTCTATCTCTATCTCCACAAAAAATCTTGCGTTTTTCAAAAAAAAGTGCCTTGCAATTCTACGTTCAGATATTTTTTACTACCAGTCAAGTCAACAATACTCTTGGGAAATATATAAGAAAGTAAAAAGTGAGTGACTAGTTTCTGCACCTCAGATACTACAGGTAATCCTCGCTTACTAATTATAGTACCTCATTTAATAATTGTTCAAAGTTACAATGATTGAAAAAAAAGCTACGTGACCAATCTTCACATCTAGAACCATTACAATATCCCGTGCTCACGTAACTGCCATCTGTGTGTTTCACAACCGGCTTTCAAGAAGCAGAATTAAAAGAGAACATAGAAGTGAAATCGAAAATTACTGTCATACGATGTCCCAATTAATGACTGTGGTGATTTGCTTAACAATGGAAGCAGAAGTGAGTTTTTACGTCTTGTGCAGTGACACGATTTTTCACTTAGAAGCTGTGGTGCTTAGCGACAGAATAGCTGGTCCCAGTTGTCATTATTCCTCATCTCCTCCATTCTGAACAGATCTCTTCTCAACATTATCTTTTTTTAAACTTTTCTCCTTGAAGGAGAAGTACTGCAGCCAAGAACTTACAATGGATAAAAGCGTATACTTTTACATATATAAGTAAAATCATGATGCAAAAACTAATTTAAAAAACTTCAATAAATAGCACACCATTTTCTGGGGCAAATGGAGGCAGAGAAAAAGAGAATAATATTGTGGTAAACAAATGCATGCTGCACTCACTGCCTGCTTACACCAGGAACAGCTGATGGCTACAATTTCCTTGCTGTGGAAGGCAAATTTCTGTTGGAAACCCTGGACAGATGAAGAAAAAAAAAAGATTCATGTTTCCTTTTGCATTTTACATTACAGCGAAAAGTATAAAGCCTACTAAATAATAGTATTTTTGTGCGTTGCAACAGATATGCATTTATAAATTTAATATACAAATGTCCTTCAATCACCTTATTCTGGAATTTTGTGACGGTTAACTTCTGGAAACCCAATGAATTACCAAGGAATTAGCAATGCGATCCAAAAATGTAGTTAAACG
Organism: Psammodynastes pulverulentus; assembly: GCA_025802295.1. Taxonomy (NCBI): domain Eukaryota; kingdom Metazoa; phylum Chordata; class Lepidosauria; order Squamata; family Psammodynastidae; genus Psammodynastes; species Psammodynastes pulverulentus. The sequence goes on along the minus strand of JAOYMU010000001.1, from coordinate 94,535,375 downwards.
GTATGTGGAAAAAAATTATCAAAATCAGAAAGAGAATAGTTCATAAAACTCAATCACACTGTATATAGCATATTTTTATTTGGTAGAATAAAGAATATTATGCGAAGATCCATGTCCAATATCGTTTCTCACCAGTTCCATACTAAGCTTGGCTCCTCTAAAAAAAAAACCCCTCTCTTTCTCTCTCTCTCTGTATAATTTGATAAGATCTTGATACATATATACACTGTTTTCCTCACCTTTCCACATTGTCGACAGTTCCCTTCCGGGCGTCTCCGGTGTACCCAATGATGCCGCACAACAGTAGGCTACAAAGAAAGAGGAGAGTGAGTTCAGGAAAAAAAGAAACAAAGGAACAAGAAGGAACAGAACCGCTTTCAGTGCTGCTAAATATTAAGCTGTTGGTGTTCTGGTGAGAGCTGGCAAATGAAGACAGGCATTAGATACCATTCACAGTTCGTTCTTGTTGGGAGGTAGGGGAAAAGTTGCATAAGTGACCTTAGGAATTAGTTCAGGGAGATTGCTTTTGTTCTCCATCCAAGTTTAAAGGCAAGCACTGCCTTTCTTATCAAGAATAGATGCTGCCTCGGGTTTTTCTATCTTGTACTTCCAAGACCATTACTTATATCACACAGGCAGCACAAAATGCTGGTCACATTTCTCCAAATGGAATGTAGTCCCGTTTGTCTTCAAGAAGAGAAATATGGTTATTTCTTGTATTGTAATACTGTATGAGTACAATATGGTTTTTGCAGGCTTTAAACAGCACCCATCAAATACAGAACCATGCCAAGATTCTGTCAATATTGTTGACGAAACACTTATATAGCTTGGGAACTAACACCCTGGAATAAGTTTAAAAAACAGAGTTAATGCAGATGAATACAAACTATCTAATGACTGGAAAAAGTCAACCGTCTTGTGGCAAAGTTGGACTTATTTTCAGAGTCACTATTCTTATAAAAATTCACAGGTTATACTAGCAAAATATCAAGTATAAGCTTACTGGAATATTATATTTATAAAATAGTTCATTAATACAGATTCAGTATATGAATACTATAAGTAATAGTTCTAAAATGAACAAATGTAATGACTGACCAGATAGCATGCATTTATTCATTTATTTCCTATAGCTGGTATCTTATTATTTTCTTTAAGAAAATCTATCCGTGACCATTACATGTCCAATTCTTGAACCACAGAGATTGCTTAGCACATAATGTATCAAAATGCTTAGCACAAAAAGAGCCTTGGTGGTGCAGAGGTTAGAGTGCAGTAATTGCAGGCTTCTGCTTACAGCCAGCTGCCTGTAATTTGGCA
>JAOYMU010000001.1:94504868-94514985 GCA_025802295.1 Psammodynastes pulverulentus | reverse complement strand
ATACAAATATCTCTGTGCAATAACAATCAAAATGTACCACGATATACATTATATTGATATTAATTTTCTAATCTTACGATAATAATATTTCATACAGTAAACCTATTCATTTCTCCCTCTTAACATGCCTTCTAATAAGAATATAATAATGATATTAAATATAGTAAACCTAATAGTCATATCAATACCAGTCATCATCTTGTATACATCTCTATCTTAACATACTTTCCATATTTCACTAATCTCCTTGTTTTATTAACTTCCATTTTTCTTCTCTAACCATCAATAAAATAATTCCCATGTGATGTGATATTCAGTTTTGTTCTTTCTCCTTAATTGCAAGCATTAATCTATTCATTTCTGCACATTCTAATATTTTTCTAGTCACATTCTCACCAATAGAAGGAGGAGCTGAGGTGGCGCAGTGGGTAGAGTGCAGTACTGCAGGCTACTTCAGCTGACTGCTAGCTGCAGTTCGGAAGTTCAAATCTCACCAGGCTCAAGGTTGACTCAGCCTTCTGTCCTTCTGAGGTGGGTAAAATGAGGACCCAGATTGTTGGGGGCAAGAGGCTGACTCTGTAAACCACTTAGAGAGCTGTAAAAATCTTTGAAGTGGTATATAAGTCTAAGTACTCTATCTATCTATCTATCTATCTATCTATCTATCTATCTATCTATCTATCTATCTATCTATCTTCCATCCACCCATCATCGATCTATCTATCTATCTATCTATCCATCCATCCATCCATCCATCCATCCATCCACCCATCATCTATCGATCTATCTATCTATCTATCTATCTATCTATCCATCCATCCATCCATCCATCCATCCATCCATCCATCCATCCATCCGGTGGTGGGATGCAATTTTTTTTATTACCAGTTTTATGGTAGGTGTGGCAGGGATAGGCGTGGCAGGGGAAGGATACTGTAAAATCTCCATTCCCTCCCCACTCCTGGGCAAAGGTTTACTGCAAAATCCATTTGCTCCCCACTCTACTAACCTGATTTCCAGCTCCGTTCTCCTGTGCAGGGCAGCAAAAGAAGACCCAGCCAATCAGCTAGGACTCGGGAGGAAGAAAATAGATGGGAGCAGGGCCAGTCAGAGGTGGTATTTGCCGGTTCTCTGAACTACTCAAACTTTCCACTACTAGTTCTCCAGAACTGGTCAGAATCTGCTGAATACCATCCATCCATCCATCCATCCATCCATCCATATATAACTTGATGTCAGATGCTTATCTTCACTTTTCTTGAAGGTCGCCACCAAGCTGCCATAGCCAAGGACGAGGGGGCATTTGGGAGGGGAAGAGAGCTGGAGGTGTGAAGGAATATTCGGTAATTGAGGGAGTATGGAGGCCAAAAGGAACCACAGGTGCCAAACTGAGCCATCTTCTTGCCTTTAAGGACACTGATCCTGAGAAAGGAATTTACAATCGCACCAGGAGCCCCTGGTTCCCAAAATATCCGAATGGGACAGGACTGGACTGCTCCCAAAGAGGGGAGGGATTTGGATATTGGGGATTGCTTTCAATATATGATTTTTGTGCGAATTTTCCTCAGAGCTTGCCTTGTTTATGCTGCATCCAGTTCCCTAGTAAAAATACCTTTTCTCTGACGTCTATGGAGTCAAGGGGTTGTTCTTTCCCAGGAGCAAAGCTAGCACCAGTCTGACACTTGCTTAATATTTGTATGAGAACCACTTTGGTGCCCTGGTTAATGCACCACACTAAAAACTGGAAGACTGAATTCTAGTCCCAGTTTAGGCATAAACCCAGCTAGGTGATCTTGAACCAGTGACTCTCTGCTGGCCCTAGGAAGAATTCAATGGCAAACTACTTCTGAAAAGTAGCTGAGTGATTTCAGCTAGTCACTCAGCCAACCAACTTCACCGGATTGTTGTTGTGGGAAATACAAGAAGAGGAAGGCGTGTTGTATAATGCTTGCTACCTGGGGTTGTTTGTAAAAATAATAAAGGTGGGATATAAAAAATTAGATGAAGAAAACGAAGAAAACTGTAGGAACTAGTCCATTAACACTGACTCAAAGGTTTGTTCTCTCTCCCTCTTCCTGTGTGTGGGTGTGTGATAAAGAACCATGTTCACATTAATTTGCTGACCAGTCAATCATGAGTACCTTCTGCAATAACTTCTTCAGTGCAATTCTTGGTAAGGTATATATTGAGCACTCATGGAAGGTCAGTATATTGTAGTTTGTTGACAGCTTTATTGCTCTAGCTAGAAAGCCACACATAACTTGACTGCTGGTGAAAAATCCCTCTCTACGTAATACAACTTCTACGCTTTTTGCATTTTCACCTCTATGTGCTCTGAATGCTGAAGCCATCAAATAATCTTCTCTCAAAGTCTTGCATACAGTTCTTAATATAATTCTTTGCTTTTTGTTCAATAATCATAGATTTCTTCAGTCTAAATATTTTGCTGACGCTGATCTACAACCACAGAATATTAATACACTTTGGTTCTGCCATAGCTAGAGCATTGTGGGACTCATTGATGATCAGATTCCACTGCCAAACAAAACGGAAAGTATGGAATAACTGCCAGTTCTGCAGTTCTTTACTCATATACCATGAATATTATATTAGAGTAGCACAAAGTCTTAACTTTGATACATATCGTTTGGCAGAACAGAAACATTCTTCACATTCATGCACATTCAAATATCTCATTGGTAACTATTTACAGTTGGCTAAACATGCTTTAAATGTATCCAGTGACGTATTTTAAACAACGCTATTTATACTGTTCCTCCACCAAATAAGCTTATAGTTCTGTAAGAACTGATCAATGAAGCTATATTGCATAGAGTGGAAGATGCATAACTAAAAACACACATCTCTGACGTAGTGTTCAATAGCAGCACGGAACATATAGCAATAATAAAGGAGAATTCCTATGAACAGGGGAGCATATATACCTATAATGACAGCCATTAGCACAACTAGGAGATGGGCTCTGTTACACACCCAGGTCCTGGGCTTAGGCACAGACCCGGGTTTTCAAGCTCTTCTGAAAAGTCAGACGGTTGCGGCTGATCTGATTTCGAGAGGAATCATGTTCCTTTGAGAAACAGAACCAAAATTCCCTATCAGTTTTCCTACTATCCAACAGTAACATTATCCTGCCTACAGTTATCAGATCTGGGCTGAAAAAATCTATACCATGACTAGGTGGCAATACTCTTTTTGCCATTAAGTAGTCATCTAAGTTTTTGCAATTCATTATCTGGTATGGTGTTTTCCATCCCTGGCTACCACAAATATCTCTGTTGCAATTTCTGCTCTCAGAAGACCATTGTACAGCCCACATCGTGACGGAATTTAAAAAAGTCTTTGAAAATGTGGGCAGCATAATATCCTCCGGATCTTGATCATCGTGTTAATATTAAGCCGGTATAAATGATGGTCTTCCATCTGATTCATAAAGTAACTTTTCCCGAGTTATTACAAAAATGCTGTATGTACTGTATTTTTTAGTTTGAGAGGAAATCTATTTAACTAGTTTACTAAAAATAACAAATATAATTTCATTTTATATCTAAGTGCTCTAATAATGAAACGTTGGCTTAATTATGAAATTTTGTCACTGTTAGTACTAACACTAATTATTTGGGGGCTTGAGTAAATTGTCAGATTCAGGTACTCATGAATCATCATGAGGACTAAAACTGTCAAGATATTCAGGTTGAATCAAATGTTGTCTATCACTGGGACTCTTCATTTTGTTCTTTAGGAAACCTTTAAATTTAAAACGTGAATAGTCTTGTTAGGACAAAATACAGACCAAACACAGGTATTCTAGAGGCTGGGTACATGATTATGGTTATAGAGCCATTTAAGTGATTCTACATGCTGGAAGTGCCACACCCATGTGGTAAGCTGTAATCATCATGGAAATCACTGTAATTTTGAGTTTGCTGGGTCATGGAAAAAAGTTGCTTGATCAATGGCATGGAGAAAAACTTCACGATACAAAGAATAGTTAACGGCAGGACTTGTAGCTTGCCAGAACCTATGATTTAAACATGTGTATCAGCTGTCCAAGGCAATTCTGAGCTATCTTATATCCTCCTATTAACTAGCAGAAAGTATCCAGGTTTTACCACAAAGCCAACGTCTCCTTAGTGTAATTTTGGAAAGACTGAAATATTTTTCAGATACTGTATCTAAAATGGAACTTGAAAAATTTAAGACAGGTTAAAAAGAGGAGGCAGGCTGTCTAGAAATCGTAGCAACAATTTCAAGCAGGCGCACGAAGAATTTAACCTGAAGTTTAAATATTAAACATATTTCTGTACTTCTGGTTTCTGCCTTAGGAACATACACCTCATCTCACAGTAAAAATTAGGCATTCTCTGCCAGAAAGATTTTACAACTGATGTGTGGAATTTGATATGACGGAGGAAAAGATGTTTTTTGAGGGTTCTTAAGAGTTCCCATCACAGAATCTAGAGAGCTTGCAGAACAGAAATGCCAGTTTTAATCCTAGGTCAGCAAGTTAACAGTAAAAATTAAGAAAAAGATACAAATTTTGCTAACATGGGTTATCAAAGCTAGACTATATTCTGAAAAACTGCTGCTGAGCCAAATAGGACATTAAAGCATTCTCTTCCTTACTGATATTATCCAAAGATTTAAAACTTAATCAGGATGCATAAATAGCCCTATCTGTTGTCAGCATACTAGATTTTGTCTCACAAAGAATGTTTCGGTTTGGTGAAGCATGCTGAAAATGCAGCCAGTATTTTAAAAAGCCAAAGTGAACTGGCTGATGATAAACTAAGGTCTTCCAATGTGGCTATAGGTACAAACAAACCCCTTCACAGTGTATATAACTTGAAAAGCAAGCACAGTAATCTGTTATTAACTTTCGCCTCCCAACAACTTAGAACATTGTGACACGCTGAACTGGTTTGCTATATACAACAATAGTGACACCAGCTGCACACCACTGTCATGCTTCATCAGCACTGGAAAGTCTTTTCAGAAGGCCAGGTAAAGAATCAGACAAACAAAGTGCAAAATACTCTTTCCTTCCCAAATGCAACAAGCAGCAGACAACCTCTAACCAATGGGCACAAGCACAGTACTACTCTTTTCAGTAGTTAACATACCCTTTCCTTTGTTAAGCCAGCATTGTTTACCCCTATGGATAATCTCTTCCTTGCTGTCAGATCATGGCTAAATTCCCTTGCCCCAGGTTCCCCTGCAGGGAAGGAAATGAAGCTACTTATACACTTCCTCAACCTTGAATGGCAAACCTAGCAAATACTTTTAAGCGGGGAAGGAGGAAGAAGGAAGGACCGGCAGAGCTTTTATGACCTGATCCGAAGCTGAAGGAGAAATCCTGCAGGTGAAGAGTGTGGGCCACTGGAAGAGGACAGGCTGCCAGCCTGTGGAGATTCAGTCCTAGTTTGGAAAGAGAGGTCTCTGTTTATCCAGCTGCCTCCTCCCCATGCTGCAAATCATGACAGCTCTTTTTTAAAACAACGGAGAGCACTTCCTCTTACAACAGCTACTAGTGAGGGAGGCTACCGCTAGAAGGGGCGGGAATGGAAAGCCGGAGACGTGCAGGCTTACTGATCTTGGCTAAGCTGGGGCAAACTGTCTTTGCTGAATAAAGACTACATGCAAGAGCTATGCTAACGTAAGATCAGATTAGTTATATTTTGTCCGCTCCTGCTCAATACAGAAACGTAAACATAGAGGAAGGGGGAGAGAATAATGCCACATACCCCTAGAAATGTGTCTTAATAAACTTTGCAGACGCTGCACATTACAAAGGAAAAACCTTAATTCCCAGGACTACATATCGTAAGATTTTGCTCTCATGCTTTTGGGATGCTTTCATCTTCCTGGTTTTGAAAGACTACACTGAAAAATCAAGATATCTGGAAGTGAAAAAAAACCTATCAAAAACTGTAAAGACAGAAATGAACTCCTCCTTAGCTAATTCTTCTTGTGTCGAAAATCCGCCTTTCCTCCTTGTAAATAGTGCTATATCTTGACCTGATTTTGCTTCAGTAAAAGGTCATCCTCCTGCTTCATTTCCGCTCCTCTGCGAGCAATTCTTCCATTTAAACAGACCCTGTTCTCAATGACAGCAGCTACTAGCAAGAGAGGCTACTGTTAGAAGGGGCGGGAATTGGAAAGCTTACCAGTGTTGCCTCTTTATCTTGAAAATGAGCAGGCTGATAGATTATTCTATTTGGGGAAAACAAGCCCAAATAGCAACACACCCTAATGCATTATATCTTGGTTCTAAATATACAGTACTGCACTAATATTTTATTTTCTGTTATTATCAGAATAAGCGATAGAGATGATCTAAGTCTAAACCACTGCAGCAGCAACTCCTCCAACTCCAAAATGCCATGGAAGAGCATTAGTTTCCCTAAAGGCCTGGCGTATTTCCCCCTTTCTTCTCTCTTCTGATGTTTCAACTCATTTTGCAGGTTATTTAGGGCAGACTGGTTCATTTCTATCAACAATGAAAACATGGATTACAGTGTGTGCCAAGTATATTCTAGGTGGAAAAAGAATAAAGGATAATTTGTAATAGATTTTTATAGAGATAACTCATCTTATTTGACAACAGTCACGTTGTTCTTAAAGACTGACATATTATCATGAAAGATTTCTTGAATTATCATCTACTTCATCATTCAAATATTTATATGGTTGGATTTTTAAATATATGGATACATACATATTCTTTAAACATATCAAAGACTGTCACAAATTAATCTTGTATGACTTTTATTTAGTAAAATGTGCACAGAAGCGTTCTCAAATAAGCTTTATTTCCCCTTTTTTTCAAACCTTTTGCTTCTTTCTTCTTCACCAATATGTATATTTTATCAGTGTTCTTCTCAAAAGCTTCCCTCTTTATTAAATAAATATCAAAACTTTTGTATTCTTTGATAAGGAAAAAACCCCAACATGGGCCTCTCTGCACATGTATTTATCTTTTATCTACAGTACTGAACAATCCTATATTATTCAAAATCCAGATGAATAATCTGTCGTGCGGTATCTAAATATTAAAGTGTCCTACTGATTACCCCATATAATGTTTTCATCATTTGAAGAGAAAACAATTGGAAGCATCCTTCACGCTGTAAGTGTTATTTGCTATCCATGTTGCAGCACTAAAGAAATATATCCTGTTAACATATGCATGAAGTCCAAGAGGGACCTGCAAGAAAATAATAAAATGCACCCCCCTCCCCCCAAAAAAAGATGCTGAGCATGTTCCCTCCTCTCCCCATACTGCTTTCAGAAAGGCACTATTTTGCATCTGCTCTTAAGTATTAAGTGTAAATCTGGGGTGTCACATGGCAACATTATTCATTTTATTATTTCAGTTCCCAGTTTCAAATCCAATGCACTGAACTTGCTATTGGAGGCAGTGGTCACATCACATGCATGTGAATGTATCTATACATAATGTGGGGGTGAAGCACTGGATGTTATCATAGATATGTGGTGTTGAGTTCTGAGTAACCTGAAGTATGTGCTGCGATCACGTTTGTTCCAAGAAACATTCAGCTGCCCTTTTGCAGAAACACCCTAGTAAACAGAAGTTGAGTGGTTGGAGACAAATTATTACTCAGATTTTAAACATTTCATATTACCAGAGACATTCATTTGGGGGGGGGGGGGAGACTGCTATAAAGTAGCAAAGGATTATTCAATTTTGCTATTCATTTTAACAGACTGAGCACAGGATAATTTATACCCATATACCTTACTATTTAAGAAAGGAAAAAGAGGGGGGCATAAATTAGCTATGTGTAAAAAAGCCATCATGCAATGTTAGTTAGGTTAGTTAGCTAGATAATAATACCTAAACCTATCGCAGATTGGGCAGTGTGTAAGCTCTCATTCTCCTCCTGCCCTACCAAATACAAGAGGGAGAAAATGTTAAACCACTCAAGCAATTACCATGGTCATGTTCCACTAGTGAGGCTGGTAAAGAGAATCATTAACCTAAGTAGAGAGATGGGTCCAGCTCTAGAGCAGTTATTACTATACAGGAATAAACAATACCAGGTGAAGATATATGGTGCTAGTAAAAAGCCAAAAGCCATTTTCAAATCCTTAATGAAGGCTGCTAGTGCAGGATGCAAACAATCTTTCATATCCAGCAAACACAGTTTCAGGAACATAATATTTTTGGTTATTAAAAAAAGGAAGTGTAAAAAAATACCCTACAGATTTTTAAATTCCTCTATTCCTCTATTCTATTCTAAAAATTGCCTACTTTTTCTTATATTTCTTTTACTGTTACACCTTTAATTCTTCTTTCTCTTGGTTTTTAAAGAAACTTTTTTTTCCATTTTTTTTTTTAGTATTTTATTAGTTTTGGAAATTCAGTAAAGTACTATTTTAAAAAGGGAAGTATGCTACAACCCAGAGAAACGGCAGATGGAAATGGTCTATTAATTTATTTAAATTATTTTATACTGCCTTTTACAGGTCAGTTCACAATGGGTCTTAAAAACAATAAACAATTCTTAGACTTTAAAAACAGTAAAAGTTGCTGATAACATCAACAGAACTATCCTAAGAACCATCACGGCAAAATCAAACAAAAAGCATGCACTCAAAATAAGAATTAAAGCCTCTTGTAAGTAAACATACTGTCAGCTAGTATCATTTGTTAGGTGGCATTTGTAGAGTTTTTCAAATGGCAATACCACAGTAAGAATGCCCTTTCTTTGTAGCCAATCCATCTCACCGTAGACAGTCTTCAAGAAAAAAAAATGGACTTCTAAATGTAATACAACAGGTTAATATGGGGAAAGATTTAATTAAGATAGCAAATCTAAAATGATCCACATGAATCAATTTAGTGAAAAGAAAATACATCAAGCGAAATGTTAGTTTGATACAGGTCTTTCCTTGATGTTCATAAAAAATTGGACTAGTCTAATTATCTCACTCCCAATTCAGACAAAGCCATTTTTCAGATTCCGTTTTCAAATTCTGAGATAAGGAAATAAAATAGAAAATATTGGAATTCTGAGCAGACTTATTGTCATCGGGACAATTGTCTTGTGAGAAAAAAAATGCAGCCAGGAAAAATTATCATTGCTTGCAGCAGACTCTTGTCCTGGACACTAGTGACAATGAAGGTTCCCTGTGTATCCTACTTCAATCACAATTGAAATAACAGGAATAAAGATACATTATAAATGGGAAGTTATTTTCATTTTCTTTCTGTCTCCTTTTCCATCTGCAGCATGTCTTTTTAGACTGGAAGCCTGAGAACAGGAAATGCCTGCCTTTTATTATTAGATAACCTGCTATGGAATGTTTTTAAAGACATTTAAATATATCAGACAAATATATTTTCTTAAATTTCCTAAGGCAATTCTGTAACTCACATTACTTTTGCTTAAGGTCTTGAGGAGCACAGGAGAAAAAAGAATCGGATAGGCGAAAACAAACTACTATATCTCAACTCAGCTTCTTCATCTCAGTGTCCTCACGATGCATTGGCTGTGCCAGCTGGGAATTCTGGGAACTGCAGCTCAAAACATCTGGAGAACTCTACTGCAAGCCCTAACAACTCACAGAGCTATAAAATGGACGGTTTCCATGCAGATTTCCCTGAGCATCTGGGAAGAAGAAAAGGTTTGTGGACCTGGCGAGCAACGTGACTCCCAAAGCTGGCATGAGCAAGCTTTCATTTGACCTTTTCAGAGCCTCCACCCTCTTTTCCCCAAATGAAAGATGATTATGCTGGGTAAACAGATCTGTGGTTGACTCATCAACATGCAAATTTCAGAAAGAGGTTTCCTGAATAAAATAGAAGAACAGGACTTTTTTTTTTAAAGGTCTAATAAAATTCAAAAGAAGATACTAGTTTTTTTTTTCTGCTCAAAATAAAATTGTAGGAAGGATATAAAGAGAAGAGAATGTGCATCCCAGCCATCAAAAATTTTAACCCATAAAACACTAATTGAATTTATGATATCCATAACATTTTTAGTAGCAGCAGCAGCAGCACTTTAGATTTATATACTGCTTATCAGTGCTTTTTACAGCCCTCTCTAAGCGGTTCACAGAGTCAGTGTCAGCA
>JAOYMU010000001.1:94446693-94457893 GCA_025802295.1 Psammodynastes pulverulentus | reverse complement strand
ATATGCTGGCTAGGGAATTCTGGGAGTTGAAGTCCACATGTCTTAAAATGACTAAGGTTGGGAAACACTGCTGTAGAATACGTTTAAAACTCACGAGATTGTTTTGAGTAGCCGTCCCCTTAGTTATTTTGATTTATTTTACTATTATTTCTGTAAAACGTAAGAATCTTGATCTAATTGTGCTGGTATTTCCCTCTGGGTTTTTTGTTTGTTTGTTTAGAAATTTATTCTACCTTTTTTTTCATATACAGGTAGTCCTCGACTTATGATCACAGTTGAGCCCAACCTTTCTGCTGCTAAGTGAGATGTTTGTTAAGTGAATTTTGCCCCATTTTATGACCTTTCTTGCCACAGTGGTCAAATGAAATCACTGCAGTTTTTAAATTAATAACATGCTTAAGTGAATCTGGATTCCCCATTGACTTTGCTTGTCAAGAGGTCGCAAAAGGGGATCACATGACTCTGGGACATTGCAACCGTCATAAATATGAGTCAGTTGCCCAGAATCTGAATTCTGATCATATGACCACGGAGATATGGCAATGATCAAAAATGGTCGACCAATAGTTGAAAAATGGTCATAAGTCACTTATTTCGATGGCGTTGTAACTTTGAACAGTCACTAAATGACCTGTTGTAAGTTGAGGACTACCTGTACAACTCAAGGTGGCAAACCTACCTAATACACCTTTCTCCTATTTTCCTCACAACAACCATCTTGTGAAGTGAGTTGGCCTGAGAGAAAATAGCTGCCCCAAGTCACTCCCCTGGTTTTTCCAGGCCTAAAGTGGGACCAGAATTCAGTCTCCTGGTTTCTAGGTCAGCACCTTAACCACTACACCAAACTGGTTCTAGTTTATTGAGGCCTCACTTCACATTTAGATCCATTTTTGCAGGGCTTTACTGGTTAATTTTAATATTTAAAGAATTTTTCAATTGCTTTAATCAATAGATCAGTGGAAAGAACAATTATAGTACCGTAGAACTGAGGACTAATTTCCCTATTCCTGCAGTGTAATGCCTCCTGATAATAATGAGAAAGGAATACATGTTGTTTATAATGTTCTGCTGTTATCATTTTTTGTTTTATCAGAATACCATTATTTTGGCCATCCCCTCCAGTAAGGACTAATGAGTGTTCATTACACATAGTCTTCCAAGGCATTTCTCTTTTTAGACATAACTCTTCTATCTCGATTGATAATTGTTTATATCAATGCTTCCAGATTACTTGAAAGATTTGGTCAGCCCAATGTGTTCAAGGTAATCCTGATGGTCATACAAAAAAAATACAATACTCTTTTAACCTAACCAAGATCATTCTGTAGGCTTTGAAACATGCATCATTCATAACTGCTTCTAGATTTTTGACTGCATGCAAGATAATAGCTATGATTGAATTATTAGCAAACTGCCGTCCATAAATAGTACTGTATAGAGAATATTAAAATAGCATAAAGCAATGGTCTGACTTGATATAAGGCTGATCTTTACATCTCTTTACATCTCTAAAGCTGACAATCAGCAGGAATATCTTCACTAACCAGTTCTTTCTCCGGCCTATGAAGGCTGAGTTTGATTAGTATTTAGATCGGGGTGTCAAACTTGCATCATCATGGCGATGTCACGGGACATATCACAACTTTCCCCTGCTTTGCTAAACTGGGTGTGGGTGTGGCCAGTGTGTGACGCATCTGGCCCTCAGGCCGCGAGTTTGACAGCCCTGACTTAGATGATAGACAATCGGGGAATTCTATGTCTAGATTTAGGCTAGAATGGGAAGTAAAGAACAAAGGTGAAGATAATAGAATTGCACTTTTGTTCTATTGACAAAAATAGCATGAATATTGAGGTAATAACCAGGAGTCATTTTGAGGGCATCTTTATCTTTTATTATTGGACTCACATCTTTTCAAATTACGATTCACAAAGAATGAGTGGATATTACTTTCCAAAAGGCGCTCATCTCAATGTGATAAAATTGGAAAGAACAAATCTCTACAGTCCACTCTCCTGAAAAATGCCCATGTTGGGAAATCAGTGTAAGAGTACAGATACCACATCTGTGATACTTTGTCTTAGTGGAATACAAAGTGAAGAATCGTGCTGTTTTCTGCAAACAAACATTGGCTATCAAGCCCAACCAACAGTTATAAATAATAAGATATAGAATGTTGAAAGTTTCTGCCATCTAGTGGGGAAAATATAAGTTTACTAAAATAAGAAATATGCTGCATACAGTATTATATTTTAAAACTCCCCAAATTTTATCTACAATTTAGATGAGTGTGAACATATATGAAATGGGCATTACCTTACATTACAGTTAAGCAGTCATTAATAACTGGTGAAGCAGTCTCACCCGTTTTACCTCTCTATGGTTTTGAAAACATAACCGGCTAATCAATGTACAGTCAAGTACTGTATGCTGCTTGAGAAATTGCAAGACACGTGAGATGTCTCACTGCACAATAGAGTGCCACTTCTCTGTATCAATATTCAGTTGGATCTACCCTGTATAACTATTGTGTACATATAGCTAAAGTTGTGAAAAGAATGTGGTTGATTTAGGAGAATAGAACATAATGTTTCTCACCAGACTACTATACAAACATTCATGGCTGGCACCAGCTTCAGATTATGATTAAAAAAAACAACCTCTAATTTCTGACTTCAAGTATACAGGTGGTCCTCAATGTAAGAGCATAACTGAGCCTGGCAATTACTGTCATAAGTTGTGATAATTGTAAAGTGGACTTGTAAACAGTCTGGATCTGTTTTTACAACCTTTTTTGCAGCAGTCATTAGGGGAATATGGAGGCCATAAAGCAAATGCCATGGTTATTAAGCGAATGCTGTGATCATTAAGTGAACACCATGGTCATTAAGCAAACCCGCTGTTCACTATGAGCTGTTTTTTTTCTGGAAACCAGAAGTAGGCGCTGGTTTCTGGCAAATACATTGTAAGTTAGAGTCACCTGACCATTGGACACTGCAAATGGCCATAAATGTGAGCTGGTTGATAAAGTACCTAAAATGTGGCCACATGATGGGGAACTGTTGGAACTTTGGAATTGGATTGTAAGTACCTTTTGGGGGAGGGGGGGTAATTTCAAATGCTTGCTAAGCTATTAGATGTACTGTAAGTCGAGGATAACTTATCCCCCGACTCTAAAGCAAGAACATTACAAAATCTTCTTGTCAAACCCTTACGTACTCCAAAGACAAATACTCCAAACTTATTTACCCAGGACAAAACATTGCACATAAGAAGAAAGTGGTAAGTAAGGTACAAAATCTTTCTATGCCTCCTTCATACGTCATTGCTTCTTGGGAATAGGATGGTTGGTTATGCTAATCATTAACGGTGGGTAAAAAAAAACATACTAGCTAGGATCACACAATGTGTTAAGTCAGAACCAAGCAAACCATATGATGGCTTAGGGCTTCTATCCTGCTATTACTATTTAACTATAATAATGTTTCTTCTACAACATATTAAGTTTTCCACCTAGGCAAATACATACAGGTGAACTATCTATCAGAAAACACCATACACTTTCTCCTAATCATTGGTGATGTTGATTGAGCATTCATGACTGTAGGATCATAATCTAAATGTACAGTGCAGAAATTATTGCCCTATTTAAGTAAATTCTGCAACAACATCCAAGGGGGAAATATGTTCACAGTCAAAGTGGTCTCCTACTTCCTCCATAAAGGAAAGGCTAGATAATAAGCAAACTAAGAGCATTCAGAAACATGTACTCTATTCTTAGTCATTCACAACTGCAGAAAGTAAGGAACTTACCATGATAGAAAGATGCAACCTAAGCAAAAGGGATTGAAACATTTTTTTTTAAGGCCTGAGAAAAGAAGTAATATTTGGAAGTAGCTCTGGCAGATACCTCCTTAATTCACTGGAATGTAAGAAAGAAGAGAAGGGAGCAGAGCCAGACTTGCCAAGATTCTGTTATTGAAATAATAACCAATATCAAAGCCTTCCAATGAAGCTGATTCCTGATCTGATCCACCTAGTGGTCTTGACAACACCTGTATTTGTGCTGCTAATCATCCCCTCATGCCCAAAGGCTGCTTCCCTATGGGACTCATCCTACTTCTTATTTCACTGAAGCCGTAATAGAAGTCTAGCCCATGTAGGTATACTAAAAGTAGCCCTCAACTTACAACTATTCATTTACTGACCATTTGAAGTTACAATGGCACTGGAAAAAATGATTTTTGACCATTTTTCATACTTACAGCGTCTCCTTGGTCGTGTGATCAAAATTTGGATGCTTGTCATTTATGACAATTGCAGTAATCCGAGGTCATGTGATTACCTTTTGTGACCTTCTGACAAGAAAAACCAACAGGGAAGCCAGATTCGCTTAACAAACCATCTTACTAACTTAACAACTGCAGAGAGTCATTTAACAACTGTGGCAAGAAAGGTTGTAAAATGGAGCAAAATTCACTTAACAAATGTCTTATTTAGCAATGGAAATTTTGGCCTCATTGGTCATAAGTTGAGGACTATCTGTATAAAATATCATTAAAAAATGCATGTTTTTCAGCCATCTGATGATGAACTGTTTTTTGAAGTCCTCTTCAAGAAGAGCTTGTCCCACAAGGGTAATTCCCATTCTTACAGCCTTCTAAAAGCTCATAAAACCTGACTGTTTCAGAAGATCTTTGGGACTTGAGTCGCATAGATTTCCTAGTGCCAGAAATGATACAATGTTTTTTATGATTATTTGAAATTATCAACCGTAATTACATACCACATATGTTTTATTGCATACTATTATTACTGTTGCATTAGTTATAGCTTTTATTCACCACTTAGAGTCACTTGACTTGAAGTGGTCTAGAAACTCAATTCATTCAATAAAGTAGGTTGAGAATTAGATTCGAAGGCAGGTTCATAAAGAGGACACCTGAAGGAGGAAGAACAAGAAGGTATACTAGAGTACAGTTAGACAAAAGAGCAGGAAGAAACTGTTATGTAAACCACTGGGAATAAATAAGCTAAAAGGATTTATTGGCCTTGCAGAAATTAACCTCTGGGGATTGATTCAAATACTCCTACGTGTATCTTCTTAATCTCCTTTAAAAAGACCAGCAACTAAGAGGAAGTTCCGGAAAAGAAAGCCTTCCTTTATGTTTCATTTAGTGTGGTCATCTGTCTAATACCAGAATGAGGAAATGCGTCTCCTGAGGATAAATTTGCAAAGTTATTTGAATATGCTGTTTTATAACTGTAGTTCACCTCTTAAGGCTCTTGGCCTGCAATATACTAAGATACTTAATATCCTCAAAAAACGCAACATCAAACTGTAAAAATCCAATCAAATTAGAATTAGGGCTGAGCTAATGCCTTGTATATTATTTTGCAGTTTACCTAACGGTGGATTTATCTCTATTTAAATATTTACACAGATGTTTAAAATATGGAGTGAAATTGAATGAAAACTACAGCCTGATATTACTGAAAAAACTGCTTTGTTTTCTTTAATTAAACTTTGCCGTTTCAATCCTAAAGTATTTCATTAGGCTCAACTAAATGACTTATTCTTATTGTACTTATACTTGCCCAGACTGTCTGGGATTCTCTCAAAGCCCTCCACTAATTCATAACTATTTTTGAAAATAACTTTAAATGTGCCATTTGCATGGACACTCAAGACTTTACATTTAGCCATATTCAGTGGATCATGGGAAGTGTGAGTGGGAAAAACTACAGCACAGTGTGTTAGCAAAACAGACATGTTAAGAGAGAAATGAGAGAGACTACTGTATCTGTGGTTGGCTATTGAAAAGCTCTGAACATGTTGCTATTTTTGAAGGGAAAGCCTGTTTTATTTTTATTTCCCCCTCCCATTGGACTCCAGCATTGTGTCTTGGTCTGTGGTTTTCAAAAATGGAAAACTACACACACACCACTTTGTCCTCTTATTCAACATCCCCTGTATCTGCACTCTTCAAGAGAGATTGACTTCACCTAGGAAACTGAACACCTGTTCCTTGGAGATGACAGCAGTTTTTGCAAAGCAAATGTGTTTGAGAAGTGGCTCCTTCCCCTTCCAGCCTTCATTACCACGCAGAGGACACAGTGAGGGAAATTTGCTTCATGAGAACACACAGCGAAGGAAATTTGCTTAGTGAGGAACAAGGCTGGTGTCCATAGTACCACAATCTCTAGAGATACTGGATAAGGATGCTCTTTTGTCACTTCAGCCTGGAAGGGATCCTTTAAGAAGGGTAACACTCCAGACTTTCCTGTCTCCCCTCCCTCTGAAAGTTTCTCTCTCTTCTCTCAACACTCCACATCCTACTATGCTTCCATGTGCTAAAGCCCTTCCTGTCTCCAGAGGAACAGATTGCCTGCTTGCCAGCCTGGCCACCCACTCTATGTGTCCCGGCTGAACAGGCCTACCTTCCTACACGCAGCAGGCGAAGGGCCCCAAAGGGAGAGGAAGGGAGGGGGGATATTGCAAGGCAAAGGGCCTTTCTCTCTTACAATAGCAGGATGTAAACAACAGCTCTCCCGTGCGAGAGCAGACCAGGGCGTCAGCCCAGACGGGCAAAAGGAAACCAGCCGAGTCCATCCCCGCCTAAAAGTACCTGGCAGCGGCGTTTTTCCCTGGGGGGCTCCGCGGCACATCCCAAGACCGATGCCACCACATCTGCCCTCTTCGGGGGCAGGTCTTCTTCGGCAGGTCCTCTTCAGAAGGACGAGACTCCCCGGGTCCCCTTCGCGTTCCTCTTCCTCCCGCCCCCGCGGATGGGCTCCGGAGTCATCTCCAACCTCGCAGAGCCTCGCCAGTTCCCTGCCATCGGTCCTGCAGTTCGGGGGCAGTGGCTTTGTTCCCACTCTCCCCCCCTCCCGGTTCCTCTTTTTATGCGCTTCCTGAAAGGTAGCAGCTAGTAGTAGCCCAAAAGACGGCCGCGGCCCCACGCTGTAGAAGACATAGGCGCGCGCACCACCCCGCACAATTACAGCCCCGGAGGCTCTCGGAGGGAAGCCTCTGCACAAGCCCGGGCGAATGGGAACAAGTTCCCGCCGTTACGAAAGCTCCGGGATGAGGGAAGGAATCCTCGCCGCAGTCCGTCAGAGGCAGCGGGGCAGCCGGGTCCCTCGCCCTCAGCGGGAGGAAGGGCCAGTTGGGAAGAGGGGCTTTGGTCCTCCCCTCGCGCCACACCAGAACCAAGCGCAGTCTTCTCCAACCTGGCGCCCTCCAAGGCATGGCCAGCCGAGAGGTCCCATGATCCATAGTTGGCGGGGCTGGTCACGATGCTACTTTAAAAAAAAAATTATCTCAGCTTTCATCCTGTAGCTCAAGGCGGCATTGACCCTCCTTTTCATTTTCTTCCCAGTCCTAGACCAACAATTTAAACAATTTCCTATTGGAAAGTCACGCTTTCCTCCATCTGGGGCAGACCAGACCTCCTTGTTTACACGTGTCTCTAGAGGGCTAACACTTTTATTTAC
Source organism: Psammodynastes pulverulentus (assembly GCA_025802295.1). Lineage (NCBI taxonomy): Eukaryota > Metazoa > Chordata > Lepidosauria > Squamata > Psammodynastidae > Psammodynastes > Psammodynastes pulverulentus. The sequence continues at coordinate 94,450,398 of JAOYMU010000001.1, read as the reverse complement.
TTACCCGCAGTTTGAATCTATACATCAAATTGCAGACTTCCTTGCAATGGTTCCTAAAGAACAGAGCTGTCTAGCAATTGCAGTGAAAGGTGTGTGGCATGTTAAAGATTAACATGTCCAAATGTTTGTTCTGTGAGCAGCAATCATTTTGTGAATGGCTATACTGTTAATACTGTGACTGCCATTGTCTATGCATACAGTACTACTTTTGACATTCTCTTTGACGTCAGTCACTGTTTGCCATTCCCCACCCACATTCTGCATTACATTTTGTGATCTCAGCAAAAGAAAGTTTCCCATAAATATCTGAGTCGTAAATACTTTTTTGTGATAATTAAGGGTGTTTGCTCTCTTAAGAGGGCGGACCTCTTATTATACCAATTTTATAAATAGGGAAACTGAATTGGGGAGATGGCCAATTCAAACTCATTCAATAATTGTGGCTGTCTCCCCATCATCCAATATCAACAACATAGCCAAAATCAACCCACTCAAATGCTATTATTCCCTCTGAGCTACTGTATATTTTCTAACTTCAGAAGAAGTAACCAACCCACTCAAAATGCTATTATTCCGTCAGAGCTACTGTATATTTTCTAACTTCAGAAAAAAAGAGGTGGAAGAGTTAAAGGACAAAGACATATTTAACTCTGTCTTTTAAAATTAATACATAACTTTGGGGAAGGAGAACTGGATGATGATATGCAGCAGCTAAAAAGGCTTTCACCCTTTATTCACATGGTGCCAAACCAATTTTGAATTTTGAGGAAACCATCACAGTAATACAACATCTACACTGGAACACTGTAAATATCCTCTGTGCAAGTTATTTCTGGAAAATGGCCAGAAAAATTTCAATGGTTGCAAAATGCAACAGTTAGAATTCAACTAGGAACTAGTTCTACTTATCACATCAGTTTCACTTTGGTTAGCTCACAATTTCTTTCTGAATTAAGTATTACTTGCTCCTTTTTTCTCTTCAAATGCTTTATTCCCCCCACCACTTTATTAATGTTAGGGACCTGGATATTTGAAAGGTTGCCTTCACTTAATTAAATTGATGAATAAATAATATTTAGACTGCTTGTACATTTCACTTTTCAATGCTCAGATGGGACCTTGTTCTAATATCAGGTTATGGAATTTTTGTCTCTAAACAATTCCTTATTTAAAAGAAGTAATTTATTTCTATGATTTTCTGTTTGTCACAATTGCTACCCATTGGTTTGGTTTCTGGTTATTTTATGATTTTATGTCTGTTTCGTTGATTTTGATTGCCTTTGGAATATGAGAGTTCTGAACTCAGAATTGTGAAATATACATGAAAGTGAAGCCTACAAGCTTCTGTTGACTTTATCTTGCAACCTTCACATAATGAAAATAAATTAAAGTGACATATGTAGTAGGTTGTGACCCTATAGTGAGTGCAACTCCAAGATTTCATAGGACGTTAAGTATACAGAAGAAAAATAGCATGTGCAGGAATCATGTGATATGCCAAAAATTCCATGAGGAATTGAAAAGCATACAGGAAAGAGATCAGGAAAAGCACAAGGAGAAGTAATGGGAGGGAAAAAAATACATTGGCTGTTTCCAGATAACATAATCTGAATGTCAAACCACAGAATTTTATAACCTGCATGTTCTTTCAATAGCAATAAGAAAATAGTAACAGCTATTTTCATGCCCAGAAATTGTTCAGTCCTTTTACAGTCCTTCTTCAGACTTCATCAGCATAAACAAAATGGTCAGCAATAAATACCTGCTGATAATCAGGCAATCTTTTGAGAAGATGATACCTCTGGAATCCCCAGACAGAGGAGTCAAATACGTAAAACTTGAAATGCTGTTGTTTTTTCTATGTTCCTGGATGTTATAGACAAAAGACCCTTGTCAAAATTTCCTGTCAAATGATTTTCCATACCCCCGCAAAAATAAATCCAATCGGTTTCTGTTGGGCACAGAGTAGGATATAAAGAAGAAGCAGTTTAAAATGTAAAAAAAAATGTTTTTTCTGATCTTTCCCTCACAATATACAGCTGTCACATCAACAATATTCCAAATACATAAGAATAAATAATCTGGGTGTTTACCCAAGGCTAAATTACAATTACACCAAATCTTCAATTCAAAACCCTCATGGGTATCAGCAGGAAGGATAGTGGGGAGTAAATTACAAACTCTGGGTGAAGATGTGATCAGGTAAATCATGTGATGATTTACAGGTAATCCTCAATTTATGACCATAATGGGCTCTGCCTATTATAGTTGCAAGTCATGAAGATTGCTAAAGGAGATGCCCATGTGATCATCTCATTTAAGAACGCTCATTTCCCCAATGTGGCCATTAAGCAACCATGTGGATCATTAAGCAGAGCATTAAGCAGAGCTCTCGAGTAAGGGAGACCCTGACAGGCTTCAGGACCACACTGCAACAGCTGTCCAGCTCTCACATGACCTGTGGGAGACATACCATCAGGCAGCCTCTGGAGCTCCAGAGGTCAGTTGGGGAAGGAGAGCAGACCATTCCGCCCCTCAGACTCCCTACACAGTGGAGGCCGTCTGGCTTGGTTCCAGAAGTGGACGCCATTTAGGAAGTGGCCCAAATAAATTGTGGCTGTTCTGAAATGGCATCTGCTTCTGTCATGAGGCTGCACAATTTCCATTGTGTGAGAAGGTTGTGCAGTGAAACACCTACTTCCAGAAGGAAAGCTATAGTATTGAAAAGGTAAGTGACCGATTGGTGACAGGGACAGGGAGAAAGGGTAGGATTCTTGGGCGTGTGAGGCAGGACAGGGTTTAAAGGGTGCTGCAGCTGTCATTACTTAGGGTACAAGTTCCAAGTTCATTCAGTTCATTCATTCATTCAGCTATCACAATTTCAAACCGTTGCTGAACAAGCAGTCATTAAGTTGTGGATTACCTTTATATACTTGCAGCAGAACATATAGCAACCTATATGTCATGAGGTCACCACATACGTGTTATTTTTATGGCATCATAGCAGTTTTCTAAAGATATCACTGGTCAGATCGAAACAGTAACTTCTGTAATATTCTGCAATGGCTACTGGCACACAAGACTGTTTCAGGCTTGATATCTCATGTCAGTTATATCTAATGATTTTTTTTAAAAAAGCTATTGACGGTATGTAGCGCAACAGAATTTGAGATTCTTACACCTAACTCTCCAGAGAAGTGATAATTACAAAACATCATGGTATCATGCTGGCCCATTTTTAAAAATTTGACATGCTCAAATATTGTTCCTTCTTCCAATTATATTCAGCGGTCTGTGGTAGTCTCCTTGAGAGACAGGAGGAGGAAAAGAAGTAGTCAAGGCAATGGTCAGATAAGAGACGTCTCAGCTCACAGAAAGAAAGGTGGTATGAAAAACATCTCAAAGGGGACCTTTCCTAGCTCCCTGGAAAGTAAAGGCAAGTGGAAAGAGATGTGCTTTCAGGTTTGCAAGATTATTGTTGTAACCTTACAATTAAGATAGTGTTAGTATTCACGGTATCAGTTTACTACTTTGAAGGGCTGCTATACATACATATATTATAGAGAGTGTGTGTAAATGGCTGGGCTTGCCAAACAATCTAGTATAAGTTTAAATGGAATTGTGTAATTGAAGTTTAATGCATTTGGAGAACTCTTTGTGTCTTGTAGGAACCAAACAATCCTGGGGGTGGGGTGGGGGGGTGGA
>JAOYMU010000001.1:94348519-94362519 GCA_025802295.1 Psammodynastes pulverulentus | reverse complement strand
ATGCTTGACAAAATAAATAAATAAATAAATAAATAAATACATAAATACATAAATACATAAATACATAAATACATAAATGAATGAATGAATGAATGAATGAATGAATGAATAAATAAATTATATTCATTTCTTTCATATTTGCATCTCTATGGTTAGGTTAATATGTTCAAGTTAATAGGTTAGTATATGCAGGTGTTTGGTAGGTTTCAAATAACTTCATCCTCCTCTTCCTCTCCTTCCTGCCCCCCTCAATGAATTTTCCATTTTCTCATCAATATATATGTGGTCACACTGATCAGGAGTTAATCTCCTTCTACTATCTATAGTCCCAATTCAAGGGATTTTGATCTTAAAGAAGGATAGATCAGGAAAATCCATTATAAGTGAAGTATTACATAAGTTGTGGCTTACATGGGTTAAAAAACATCCTTTCCTGGAACCATTTCTTCCTATCAATAGGCTAAGCCATGTGAACTTGGAATAAAACACATATGCCTTATGTTAGCAAACATAATTACTGCAAAATCTAGTACTGTACAGTGATGGAAAGAATTTAGATTGGAATATATTGTAGGGATTGTAGTATTTTTCAGTACGTTGAAAGCATTTCTGATTCCCACTGATTTAATAATGGCAACAACAAATAATCCCTACCCTCCATCTCCTCAGGTTGACTGATCCAGTGAAAAAAGCTTAGAGAAAGCAGTATACATTTAGCATTTCAAAGGGCTATGAACTCAGACTTGATACTTCAAACAAATACTTGGACTCAGTATGTTCTCTGAGGCCCTCTGGTCTTGAATTTTAATTTAATAGAAGGCTACCTCAGCCACTGTTTTACCTGCCTTGATTAGTGCGTGCCAAAGGTCTAATAAAATGAAAAATAGATCTTATCTGCCACCATTTGATTGTCTGCTCTGCTCTCTTGGGCTTATATTTATAACCAATTGACTGCTGTTTATTGGAAACCACAATCCCTTGAGTTATCACTTACAAAGTGATAATTGTTTCTTACAGGGGCATATTTAATTGTGTGGCATACTTTCAGGGGTTATGTTCAACAGCATCAAATTATTATATAGAGAGATGTCCTAGTGTTAAGGTACAAAACATGTACCAAGCAGTTCCCTGCTATAAGAGATATGTGAATCTGGATGGTATAGGCTCATCTGAGATCTTTGTTGACCCCAAATGACATCTCAATATGTAGATCGGAATTTGTGGCTAAACTCTAACATGGTTTTCTTTTCTAAGATGTCATTGGGAACTTTATGTAGAAACTAAAGTGATTAGATACAACTACATATGATTGTGCCATAAACCAAATTGCTTCTATGGTCTGTGTCCTTCCTAGCCTGATGCACATAAAACTGATGGAAAATCATTTGCTCATGCAAGTCCCATTAAAATTTATAGACTTCTGGACTTAACTTGGTACCTCTGTATTTTGTAATTAGTATTCTTATTTTTATCAACACAGAATAGGAAGTGGATATATCTTCAGGATTAGTATAAAGGACAAGAATTGGTTAACTTAATGCCTATAATTAGAATTTATCTCACCACTTGGTTTGCCTGCGAATAGCATATTGGTTGAACTGCCCGAGGCAGCATGACTTTTGTGATGCTTCTTAGGTGATTATAGGGGTTGCCTGGATATATTTCAAGAGCACTAGGCTGGAGAAAAATGAACTAAGTATTGTTATACTTAGGTTATGTTCCCCGGGCAGCATGGTTTTGTATGTTATATAAGATTTCTTATATGTTCTGGAGAGAACAGCAAACTCCATTACAGGAGCAAGTGTGGAGAAAACTCCAGGCAGCTATCTATTAAGATGTTCCATTCAGCAGTAGAATAGCGTTCGTAGATGCCAGCAGGTGGTGAGGATTTGCTCTCTGAGATGTAGAATCTTGAAAGGTTTTCTCTGAAGCAGAACTACGTAGGGAGTGCAATCAAAACTCTTTGCTAGTAGTTATTATCAGACATTCTCTTGCTTGACTCCAAATGTGGTGCTGTCTCTTGATCTATGAAAAGAGTCCAGTGAGCTCCCCATATCTCAGTCCGCTAAAACTTCTTTTTATTCTTTTTTTAAATATGGTTATAAAGTCTCAAAGACACCAGCAGACACATCAGTGAGCTTTTTACTTCTAACATGTTTCACATATTTCAGCCAAAGGGCAAACTTCATCCTAATGTAATGTAATGATGGTGTCATTTCTCCCGAGTCCAGGAAGTTGGTCCTTAAAAAAGGTTTATGAGCATGTGTGATTAGGGGAGGGCTAGTTCAATGCTTTAATAATGGACTAGTGAAGCTTTGCATTTTCCAAATCACTGGTTCAGATCCAACAAGGTACCAATTGACATTCATCAATCCTTTAATTAAACATCAATCTTCATTTAGAACTACATATATCATTTCAGGAGCACAAAAGTATCATTTGGTATGTGAATGAAAGTACTTTGGATAACGCTTCCCTGCAGAACGTAACGACAAAATAAAAAAAAAATACAGCCCATTTTTTCAAAACTATTTTGCATATTTCCTTTACACTTTTTAGCTAAATGGTGGAAAACAGTTAACCATTCCAGCCTAAGCAAGTGTTCCAGTTCACATCTACTAGTAAATGAGATTATGCAGTCTATTAACTGAGAAAACCAAACAGAGCTTTCTTTTTGTATTAACAAACAAAATGTCCACAGAAATAGGTTGGTGAATAGAATTCTCTCTTTCTTATTCAGTTCTTTCTTCTTTCAATATCCCTATTGTGATATTCCTATTCCTTTCTCAACTAATTTCCTGGGCCCAGTTTTCTGTTCAGCATGATAGCATTTCTCCTGTTGAATCTGCCATGGTAGAAAGAAGGGGTGCGTGCCCAGACAAAATGATTTCACCAGGGACATCAAGGGAAAAAAAGGATTCTTCTCAGTCACATGCAGTATGAGTTCTAGTGCTATACAATGCCTAGAAACATGCATTCTTATCATGAAATTATATTGGTGTGGCATGCAGGACAGAATTTTCTGAAATTGGAACATGGGATGGTAGAGGCATGTCCCTTGGGAAGCTCAGACTTGTAAAAAGAGAACTGATGAGAGCTAGCATAGATATCCTTGGCATTAGTGAGTCACACTGGACAGATAGTGGTCAATTCAAATCAGATGGTTTTATTTTTATGGAAATTATATCATCAGATGAAAAAGAATTGCATTCTGCATAAGCAAACAAATGCCTATGTTGAGCATACAACAATCTCATAATATCTATCTATAATTCAAGGCAAGTCACTCAACATTCCCATACTACAAATATACACCCCAACTGCAGACTCAAATGATGATGAAATTAATTTTTTTACAGCGTGCTCCAATGTACTCCCAAGCAAATATCAAAAAAGGATCTTTTAATATTGTGGGCGATGTCACTGCAAAGATAAGCCAAGGAGAAGTTGCAAGAATAGTAGACAAGTTTGGTTAGGTGAATGGAATGAACCTGGAAATCATCTAGCGTAATTTTGCCAGGAAAATCATGTCAGCATAATGGATACGTGGTTTATACACATAAACAATATTTATACACATAAACATGAACTGCACAAAACAGACAAAATCAAAATCAGATAGACTTTATTTTATGCCAACAATACTGGAAAGGTTCAGTTACATCTATTAAGATACTTCCAGGTGCTGATTGTAGCTCAGACCATCAGCTGTTAGTGGCTAAACTAAAGGTCAAACTGTGCAAAGTAAAAAAAGGTAAAATCTCCCTAAATTGAATATAAACAACATCTCACCTATGTATACCATAGAAGTTAAGAATAGGTTTGAACCACTGAAGTTAGAAGGGAAAAAACTCAAATGAACAGAGACAAGAGATCTAAGGTAACATCATTGAAATTGCTGGAAAGTATGTGTCATGCCAAAAACCAAGAGAACAAACAAGTGGCTATCTGATAACACCATTAAAATAGCTGATCAGAAAAGTGTGGTCAAAGCTAAAGGTAATAAGGATGAAGTTAAAAAGCTGGATGCAATTTTCCAATGTGAAGCCAGAAAAGACAAAGATAGACAGTGGGAGGAGCAGTGTCAACATCTGGGAGAAACTAATAGGAAGGGACATACTAAGGTCATATTTGCCATAGGGAAAATGATGCGATCCAGCTTTTCAGCATGGCAAGGAACTCTTAAAGACCACAACCAGGAATGTACTAAATGACCAGCAGAAGATCAAGAACAGATGGAAAGAATATATAGAAGAACTCTATAGCAGTTTGACTTAGTATCAAAATGACAATGATAGCAGCCCAATTAATAAAGAACCAAACACCTTGAAAGAAGAAGTAGAATGGGCTATGGGAAAATTGACAAACTGGAAAACCCCAGGTATTGATGGAATACCTATGGAATTACTAAGACCAGTGCCAGTTAACATCATCACTGCCCCATGCCAATAGATATGGACTATATGCCAATGGCCTCAGGACAGGAAAAGATCTATTTTTAATCTCATTAGTAAAGAAAGGCAGTGCCAGAGACTTCCCCAAATATCACTTGATTGCATTGATTTCTCATGCAAGCAAGATTCTGTTAAAAATTATTAAACAGAAGCTACAAAATATTATCATTCAAGAGTTACCTGATGTATAAGCTGGCTTTAAAAAGAGGTGCAGCACTTGAGATCACATTGTAAATATTAAATGGATTATGGAAAAGATATGGGAATATCAAAAGGGTTTTTGTATGTGTTTTATCGATTACAGAAAAGCTTTTGACTATGTAGAACACAATAAGCTATGGGCAGCTTTGCATGATCTTTGCAGGATAAGAGCTTCCGTGGTGCAGAGAATAGAGTGCAGTAATTGCAGGCAACTTCTGCATACAGCCAGCTGCCTGAAATTTGGCATATCCAATCTCACCAGGCTCAAGGTTGACTCAGCCTTCCATCCTTCCGAGGTGGGTAAAATGAGGACTCAAATTGTGGGGGCAATATGCTGACTGTAAACCGCTTAGAGAGGGCTGTAAAGCACTATGAAGCGGTATATAAGTCTAAATGCTATTGCTATTGCTATACCATTAATACTTAAAGAAGAACAAAATTTGATGCCAATAAGAAATTGCAGATCAATATCGTTACTTAATAATGGTTATTAGTTGTTCACACTGATTTCAGTTGAAATATTTTTTAATAAGGTTCTGAAAGATATGAATTTTAGGAGAATTTTATAAAATGGCTGAAATCAATTTATACTTCATAGATAGCACAAAAATCATTAATGGGGTTTTAACGAAAATATGTGAACTTGACAATAAATTGGGTTTTCTTAAGAAATAAAAGATTACTGAATTTAGAATATCATGATTTGAGATTTGGATGGATATCTATAGTATGACAAAACTAAAGTGAATATAGATTAAAAATTGCTGTGTTAAACACAGGCTAATATGAGAGTATGGAATAAACTGAAGTTTAACCTGAAAACACCTTTATGACTTTCAGCACAAGAAGCATTTTACAGATGAGAAATAATAAGCAAATATAAATGGCTAGCTTAATGAGATGTACTGGAATTTTTTTCAAAGGGATTGTAAAATGAAATCAAGAGAAAGTCTGATAATAGAAGGATAACTTTGTCAATGGTTTTCTTATGTACAATTGACAGTAAAGTTTAAAGTGGATAAAAACATAAACATGTTATTGCTAAAAAGTATAAACAGTTGCTGAAATACATTATGACACAGAAGATGAAAAAGTGAAGGAATGTATAATGATAACATGAGCTGAAACTTTTTGCTATAGATTAGAAATGGACCGATAAAAAAGTATATGGTTGAAAGGATTGAAATTTACATTATGCTCTAGACTTAAAGCGAATTTTTATAAAATGACATGTCATTGATATTTGTCACCAGAGAAACTGTCTAGAATGTATAAATGTATTTTGAATCTTTTCTGGAAATGTGAACAGCATGAAGGGACATTTTATCATGTTTGGTGGACATGTAAAAAAGCCTAAATATTTTGTATACAAACACATACATTAATTCAGAAGATTTTGAAAGTTAAATTGCAAATGAAACCAGATACTTTTCTTTTGATATTAATGGACAAGCAACTAGAAAAAACTCATGGAGCTTTGTTTTTATATATGAAAACTGCAGCGAGATTATTAGTGGAAAAGCTCACAACAGAGGAATGTTGATGAAGATGATAGACCTTGCAGAAATGGCTAAATTAACTTCTTTGATCAGAGAAAAAAATGACATTTATGTTCAAGTAGAAATGATTTGTAGACTTTTTGCATGAAATAGAAAAATGCACTTACAATTTGAGGTTTTGATAACTAGGGAAAATAATTAATAGAAAAAAGTAAGGTGTTTTTTAAAAAAAAACACTGATTAAGAGATAATTTTGTAATTGTAATTATAATTACTGAAAAAAATGGAAAGTTTACTTCCTAAAAGTATTCATTCCATACTTTTACTTTTCTCTTTTCTTTCTTTTATTACTGCTTCTGTTCTTTATTTGTGTTGTAAAACTTGAATAAAAAATATAAGAAAAGAAAAGCATCTTTGAAATGTCACCAGCAGAAATATTAGTATTTTTACAAAATAACAAAAATAAAGAGAAGCATTTCAACAGAAAAAATATCTCTTTCTTTGCAAAATCACTAGCAAGATAAAAAAGTTACCGTACTTCAGTCATCCACATATATTGAAAAATAACTCCTAATGTTCCCATGCTGCCCGATGGTAATGGGAATTGAACAAATATATAATTGCAACAGAACATTAGAAGTTGCCTCTTCTGAGAAACTGGCCACCTTGTAATTATTAAAATTATTGCATTTTAAAAGAAAGAAAATTTGAATTGTATCTCAGATGTTGGCTTCATCAAGGAGGGTTGCATTATTTATAGACAAAACAGTTCTAAACTAGAAACAAATGGGCTAGTTAATCTCTAGGAACTTCTGCAGGAGGTTCACTTTACAGCTTCTATTTTGGGTGTATTTTTCCACTTATGCTGATCATTAACAATCCTGTCCACTGTTTGGACAAGCATCCCTAATAAAGGTACCGTAAGTATAGTTCCCACAAAGTCTGCCATTTCTGAATCAGGATCAAAATCACTCTATCCAATTATCCTTCAATTGCCCACTTTTCTCTCTGCTATGTCACTTTTTAAAATGTGGCTATTTCAAATCAGCAGTAATTAAAACAAAGAATAATTAGGCACTTTTTCTTATTTTTATTTTTCACCTTGTAGTAGCCTTTCTATTTAGAATGAAAGATGAAGGAATCATTTTTTAAAATGCCACATTCTCAGGTCCTGATGCTCAGATCATTCCAGATATTCTTGGTGCAATGAACTCACCTCTTTGGGGACTGGCAACCTTTGCAGTGGGTTAAGATTCATCATGGGAACTGCGTGAGTCGGCAGCTGAGTTTCAGGTATTTCTGGCACCATGTTCTGCTCCTGCTTCACCATGATAGAACATAGCTTGTGCTGGAGTGTCCACATACCATTTTCCAATTCTGAGAAAAGAAGCACATCACGGTCAAGTCATACTAGTGCTGGTGTATGAGAAGCACTGTACTATGTAATGAGGTCTATCCTCTTTCATGATAGAAGTAAACCTGAAGGAACAATAATTTTAGAGCTAGGAAGCACCACAATAAGCTTTTCTTTGTTTCAGAACAGAAAATACGTTCTATTAAATACGTTCTATTAAATACGTTCTAGTACAGGGATATGCCACAATTTCCAGTGCTTCCATTTTAAACAATTTTAGAGGTTTTCAAAAAAGAAATGGAAAAATTCTGCAAGATCACCAAATCTTACCGAACTTCACCAGCCTCACCTGAACTGTCACAAGACCACAAAGATGAGCTTGATTAAATCCAACCGCATTTTGACAATATTTAAACTTTTTTTAAAAAGCTGATATCGCATAAAATGGTTGATCTCTCCTATATGAATCTGCTCTGTCAGGGTAGTCTGTCCTTTATTGGTTTATGAAACAAGTATGTTTGTAGGGTCGACACAAGAAGTTTCTTTAAAATAAGGATGGACAATATTTTCTGGATTAGATCCAGCAGGTTTAACTTTTTAATTATTATTTTTTGCATGATTCTAGAAAGCCAGGGTGAGGTATTAAGGGTGGAAATAACATTTGACTTCCGAGAAGCATTTTGCTCCCAACATTTCCTTATTGTCCTATTTTAAATCCCAAAACAGTTCCACAGAATTGTGTTTATTTTGCTTCCAAACTTCAGCAGTAACAGTTCAGTCTGTTTTCAGCACTTTGGGAGTTTAAGAGCAGGAATGTGAACATTTCATTTTTTAGAGGACTCCTGATCCTGTTTTCATACTTATTTTCAAGATTTAAGTTGAATGTGCACTGCTCCAATTCAGTCATCATCTTAGGTAGAATGATCTCAGGGTATTCTAGTACTACAAATGGAATATATGAAGAGGTTCCTATGGGTTTGAGGTGTTCACCGCTGTATTAAGAGAGAAACAGTTTAATGTTGCTATCAAGCTGGAAATACTTTCCTCAAAAGAGTAGAAGTCCATGAAGCAACTTTTATGTACAGTAATTAAGACAGTTCTTTATTTGGAGGCACAGTATAAATTGTTCTGGAAAGTATACTTTAAGAAAACTAAATAGATTCGGAGGATAACATAAGGGTAACTCAGCATTACATAGGACAAGAGCTATATAGGAAAAGGTAAAATAATTAAAGTTAATTTGGAGAAAAGAGGAATGATAATAGCCCTCTTGAAATGCATGCCTGGCTGTCACATAGAGTGATGTGAAAAAGTAAGTACATCCTCTTTGAACAATGTTGCAAAGAATAGTGGGCCAAAATTCCTTCACAACAAAGTGAGAAACTGGTAAAGAAAATAATTACTTCAAGTTTTATTGCTGCTAAAAATGCTTCTACAAGCTATTGAATCATAGAGTGTACTTACTTTTTCACACATGGATTCTCCATTTTGACTTTCTTGGTGTAAAATAAACAATGGCATGGTATAATAGGTCATGTGTTATTGTTCATTGGAGGTTGTATTTTAACAACTGCTAAAGACCAGATGATTTTTACTATGTCCTGATGAGCAAAATCATAGAACTCATAGAACTTTTTCCCCACATGACTGTTGAAAACTATATTGTTCTACCAAGGCAGGTTAGATCTTAAAGTTGATAGGAAGCTGGATTTTGACTGAATGTGAGGAGCAAGTGCATGATGATAACAGCAAAGGAAACCAATGGTTACAGTTAGTATATATTTTAGCAACTATATTCCAGGATGGTCAGAATAACCTTTTCCCCAGTTGAGAGACTTGTTCTGAATTTGAAGCAGAATATATTGAGCTTAATTTTTTATATATACTTCAAAATAGTTTGATTACTCCTATTACATAGTCAAATATTTTGGGGGGGTGGGAATGAGGGTTGTGAGTGTGTATGTGCATGCAGTAAATGGTATTATTATAGCTATTGGAGAGCCTTTAATTCTCTCTGCAGAAAGCTGCATCAGGTCACTGAAGAGAGAGGAACTGTCAGAGAAAGCTGTCTTTTGTCATCTCTCCTTCCATTCTACCCTTTCCCAGACTTCTCAACCTCCATTCTTCTATGCTGTCGCTCACAGCCACGATATTCTTGTCATGCTCCAAAGAATTGCATTCTACTATGAAGCAGCTGGCATGATGCTTCTAAAAAATGCAAGGCTCTTTCCGCCTCTAGTTTTACTGATAGCTTCTACCTCCCTAGTTTGGCTTAGAAAGGGAAGGATTTGGGAAGATTTTGTACTAAGCACAAGACCATGGAGAAAAATGAGTAAGAAGCATTTATATTAAAATCCAGAAAACTTTATAAGAGAATGAAGAAATACTCATAATTAGCATCTGGGTATATAAACAGCACACTGCATCATTTTCATTGCAAATAACCATATTTACAGAATGATAGGTGTGAAAGAAAACCAAGAGCAGGAACAGGAGGAAGAGGAGGAATATCCAGAAACAAGCAGTATGTAACTTTCTATGGACACTAGTGCTACAATGCTCCTTTTCCAGCAGCCTTACTAACATATATCTCTTTTAGATATTGAGGGGGTTAGGGGGAGTAACTGTCCTCCCACATCTACAGTCTGAGGTGAGATAGTTCAGTAACAGTTCTACAAGGAGGCAGGATATTTCTCTGCAGCAGGACCAAGCAAGAATGACCCATGAAAAAATTCTAGTGCTTTTGCCCCTTCTCTTCTTGATGTCTGGCAGCACTCAGCCAGGATAATCCCTGACCACTGTGGGGAAACTTATTCCCTGCTTTTATGGTTTTCTAGCTTTTTTGAAAAGAAAGGCCTTTCTTCTCTTGTATATACTGAATCTGTGCCATTTCCTTTTTGGGCTGACGGTTGTCCTTCAACCACTCGGACACCCACAGGGTCCCACAAATAACAGGATCCTCTGCTAGGATTGCTCTAAAAATATCCTGTCATCATGAATCATCCTAAAATGAATTGTTTTAAAAATAGGTTTTGAAATGACTCTGCCTCTCCATCTCCTGCAGAGAAATCTGCTGGTAGAAAAGAAGCCCACTTAGGCCTTACATGTGCCAATAAGCATTAACTGTAAGCAGTAGCTTTCATTTGGTCTACACCCAAAACAGAAGGATCAGGGAAGGTGCTGATTTCTTTGCATCCACACTCAACAATCTCAGGATCCCTCTCAGAGGCTGCCCAAAGCTTGGTAGTGGGGAGAAGAGGGTAAGTTGACATATTTTATTTAATTTCCTTTTCAGTGTGAATATTACAGAACTTTTCAGGGCAAAAACCAATCATTAAAGCCTTAGTACATGGAGCTCAGCTTTATCTAATGGATCAGGATGCCTGGAACTGCCCGAAAACACTGCACAGAGGCCAAAAATGGGGCATGTGGAGGCCAAAAAGGCAATGTGCAAAGGCAGAAAACGTGATGTGCAGAGGCGCCGATTAGTGGTGATGATCTGTGGTGATCCCCACAGCCTTGAACGATCTGAAATGGAGATTTAGAGGCTGAAAACGTGAGGCAGAGGCCAAAAACGTGAGGCACAGAAGCGGCAATGGTCTGTGGCAATCCCTGCAGCCTGGAACAGGTCTAAAACGTGATGTGTGGAGGCCGAAAATGGCAGTGGGTGGGGGTTGCCAGGTGGGTGGGGCTACATTCAGTGTATAAGACGCACCCAAATTTTCACCCTCTTTTTTGGGGGGGGAGTGCATCTTATACTTCAAAAAATACGGTACTCAAAATTCAAGGAGGCAGACTGGCCTGAAGGACACGGCTCAGGAGTCAAATAAGTTCCACCAATTTATGCACTCCCCTGTGCCACAAGGTCAGACAGAGAAATGACTCGTTTTTCCCCAAAAGTCAATCCAGTTTAAGAAATGAGTATTTTAGCTTTAGCACCACTTGGAAAGCATAAGAAGTTATGTAGGTTCTTTTTGTGAGCTGAGGAGAAAAGGGAAGGAAAGAAAATCTCTCCCTTTTTATCACACATGAAACTGTCTTCAGTGCTTGTGCGCTAATAAATTGAGTTAAACTGGCCATCCAATTTTCTGCCTATGAGCAAGATTGATTGTTAAACAAACACATCAGAATTTAGCTGCGTAGACCAAGTGGACATAGTCAATGCATTCCAAGCCTGCAATCCTTAAGCCTGAATCTGCATGGATTACGCCCATGGTCCAAATTTCTTCTGTTTACAAATTAGAGAAGATACATGGAAGAGGGAACAGAGGACAGAATTGGGGAAAGGAACTACAAGATCAGGAGACCTCCTCAAGGAATGTATTCAGATTAGAAATTCTCCATCCCTGATTTAAAGGGAAGAGAAGAAGAAATGAAATTTTTTTGCCAGCAAGAATGATAAATTATCAAAGTCATAGGCAGTAGGAATAATAATAATAATAATAATAATAATCATAATCATCATCATCATCATCATCATCATCATCATCATCATAACAACAACAACAACAACAGAACCGAAGACAAAGACCTGAAGAAAATCAGAAATATAAAGACCTGAAAAAAGAAGTAGAATAACTATTAAAGAAAGCAAAGTTAGTAACAATAGTAGTAGGCTTCTTGGGTGCAATCCCAAAACATCTGGAGCACCACTTGAAAGCCACTGGCATTCAAAATCACCACTACCAATTGCAAAAGGCAGTTTAGTTGGAAAAGCTTACATCCTGCAATGATACTTTTAAACATCAAATAGCATCTGCTCTCCTAAGTCCTTGGAAAGGACACTCTAGGTGGGTAAAAATGCCAATTCCAGTCTAAACATCTAAACATTTGGTGGAATGTGCATTGAACCATAATAATAACCTCCACAAGTAAACTGCTCCATTCACATATAAATATTACTATCATAAGTTTATTTCTTGCATTTAAACAAAATTTAGGTAGCTGTGAATAATATCTATTATTTTTGTTTCTAGTTTCTGTCACAATGAAGAACTCTTCCGGACTATGGCACCATTTTATGAATATGGAGCATTCCTGCCACTGCAGGAACTTGCAGCTATGATTACAACTATCAATAAAAATGCTTGATTGCACCTTTGCTAGTAGCTGTAATTTACCACCAGAGCTTATGGGAGGCTTTTAAATGCAGAAGAATGGTGGCTTTGCTGCAGGATTTTTTTCTATCATGGCAAATATTGCTACTTATATATTCATTTAGCAAAAGACCAAATGAATCTACACAGCAGCATATACTGAAATGTAAATGCAGGAAGAGAATACTAGCAATTTCTCTTTACTAGAGAACGAGGCTAAGTGGATTTTTGTTGCTCTAGGACTTATGATAGCTCACCTGGCTCATGGTTGTTGTGTGGGGACAATCATTGGTCAGTTTCAAACTCTTCAGAGATTGAGGAATGGAAACAGTGGATAGAGGGAACCAGAAACAAATTGAAATTAGTTCCCTAAGAGAACTCATTTATTTAGCATTGTTCAGTTAAAAAAAAATCTTTGGCAAAGAACGCTGCTTTTAAAAAATCTACAGTAAAGTTGTATGAATAATGAGAAGTAGTGAGAGGTCAGTTTCTTGGACAATATCCAGGACTCAAATAATCAGTTATCATATTAAATGACTGTAAGACAGTAAGCATTCTCCTCTCTTAAAACAGTGGGTTATTGGCTCTTTCCTGTGACTCATGAGGCCAAAACCGATGTTTTGTCTGTTTTTTGAAGACCCTGATGAGAAATTAAAGGTCAACTCTAGTATTTTTTTTTATATCAGAGTTCTGCTTTATTTTGAAAAACCCTCTGTTTCAATTTCCTCCATTATTGCTGCTTTCAACAAAGGAGACTAGAGAAAAGTGAAGTTTAATTTCTAATTTCAGCTTGTTCACATGTGGATCACAGTCCTGTGCATGTTTCTTCAAGGGTATGTCTCACTGTATTCAGTTGGTCTCACTTCCTAAGAAGCATGTTTAAACAATGTAGTTTTATTCCATTATTCCCTCCCCCCTTTTTTGAACTATCCCTTATTTGGTTTAAGCACAGTCACTCATCTTCCCCAGATAGCTTATGGGGCTTCCTGATTATACATTCCACAGAGAGAGAATGTGGCAGGCAGATAAAATCTATATGTTTCCGGTTTGGCTTGACTCTTTTTTTCTATTTCCAATAGCTAACGGAATAATGTCAGCTGTCTTATCATTAGATGATTCAGATCAGTTAAAAATGGGTTAGATTAATTGGCTGGAACCAATTTTAACTCTGGACTGCTTTTAATGACACAGGAAACAGTTAGCAGTTTGCTAGCAGCAGATTGTCTGCTTTCAAGAGAAGCAGCTCTTTGGAAGAGACACAGATTGGACCTGCTTGTTACAGTATCTATCACATCAGCAGGAGGATAAGGTGCAGTTTAGGCTCTTGTTTCCCACACCTGGCAGGCCGATCCGCTCTCACAGAGAGGGCCTTCTCCGGGTGCCGTCCGCCACACAA